>JAKSZT010031676.1:1883609-2009251 GCA_026826555.1 Tolypeutes matacus | reverse complement strand
TCTTCAGGGTCTCCCCAACCCCCATCCTCCTCCCCCACACCCACACCTTTTTTTTTTTTTTTTTTTTTTTTTGGCAGAGCAGTTAGCTCTGGGCTTCTCTTCCTCGCCAGTGATTTAAGGCTGTTTTCCAGGGAAGGAAAAGCTACCACTCTGAAAAAGACTTATCTCAGGAAACCAAAGATCTAGGAGTTACCTGTATGTCTTCCTTAGAAGTTATGGGAGATGAGGAAGTTTAAGTTTTCTGTCAAAAATATTTTTTTTCCTGTCATGCATGTTATGTTTAGAGTCAAATATGTGCACCACAACTAAATCACCCTCTAACTGGAGATCAGATGCTGCGAGTTACCCAGAGACCTTTGAATAAATTACTTTTCTACTTCAATTGGTCTGTTTGTTTCTGGCACTTGCTCCCACTACCCTGACTGTGGCAGGGAATGGCTCCCTTCCCTCACTCCCTGCTCAGCCTCCGCTGTCCCATGGCCTGCACTGACTCAAGCCACTTACCCACTCCCTTCACTCTCATGTCTTCCTGCTTCAGCCTGAGCTTCCAACGGCTCTTGTTCCCTTCTTAGATGTCAGTGCAAATTACTTGGTGGAATGGCTGGCCCACCTTAACCCCTGTTGTCCCATCTTGGTCAGAGCTTTGGGGTTAGGCCACCTCTGAGGTTTCTAACAAGCTCATGGAGCAGCTGCCCTTGGATACACTGCTGTAGCCTCAGGGAGGTGGGGGGCATGTGGGACAGGATGGGGGGAACCCCTTTAGCAGAATTCCATGCACGGCTAAAACTCTGGGGCTTGGTCCGTTCGTAACTACGCCCTTTCCTGAGAGCTGGTCACCTCACACCTGGAATGTACCTCCAATGCCAGACGCCCAAACAGGAGAGAGTCCTGGACGGAGTGTGGCCTACCTGGCCAGAGAGGAGAGGCTGGAACAACAAGGTCGCGTGAGAGAGAGGGTAGTCCCAGGAGACTTCCTCCCCATCTTGACCTGCTGACAGACGCTTCTGGGCCCTGGAGCCAAGTTGTTCTGGATGGCCTGGAAGGCAGCATCAGAACCAGATTTGGGTGTTAAGAATATGTTAATATACGGGAAAATTACAACTAATGTAACTTATGGATGATAGTTAACAGTCACATTGCAATATTTTTGCAGCAACAGCAAATAAGATATTATATCAATTCTAAAGGACAACAATAGGGGGGTATAAAGGGTGTGGGATTTTTCCTTTTGGAGTAATGAAAATGTTCTAAGATCGACTGAGGTGTTGACAGCACAACTCTGTGATAAAATGAGAGCCACTGAGTGTACACGTTGAATGGATTGTACAAAGCATGGGACTGTATAACATAGGGAAGCCAGGGATGGAAGATGGACTGTGGTTAACAGAACAAATATGAGAACATTCTCTCATGAACTATAACAAATACATAACACTAAGACAGGGTGTTAATAATCAAGTAGGTTGGGGGACAAATACACCAAGTGTAAGATATAAGCTATAGCTAGTACTAATTTATTTTTCTCTTGAAATGGCTTTTTATTAAATAGCAAAGCAGAATCATAACACAATTTTCATACATTTGTAAATTAGGTCACAAAAGGGATGCAAAATGTTTGCAGTAAGGTTATTTATTAAATATTCATACAGGAAAGTCATTTATTCAATCTTACTTGTACCAATACAAACATAAGATTATTATTCCATGGTTAAAAGGGCCCAAATCTAAAACCACAAACTCTATCAGTGGATCTCTCTTCCTATTATAACTAACATTTCAACATTACATCTAATAGATTCCTTTACCAAACGGAATCTACAACTGATTTAAAAATTGTTTAGTAAAAGGATGCCAAAAACTCTGCAAACCAAGTAGTTGGATTTACAGAAAATTCAAGAACTAGTTAGATAAAATACTGAGAAAGATCATCAATTAGTATATATGTAAAATTCTCCCATTTTACCCATGATTCATATATTTATACTTTTAGCAGTTTTATTGAGATATATTCACATATCATACTATCTACCCAAAGTGTACAACCAATGGCTTTTAGTATAATCACAGTGTTATGTATTCATCACCACAAAAAAAATTTAAAACAATTTCATTACTCAAAAAAAGAAAAACTCTACACCCCTTAGCAGTCATCTCTCAATCTCTCTATCCTTCCTCAGCTTTACATAACTACTAATCTAATTTTACCTTTATAAATTGATTTATATTTACATTTTATATAAATAGAATGTCATAAAATATATAGTACTTTGTGTCTGGTTTCTTTCACTTAGCATAATGTTTTGAGTACTAACTGACGATACTCTTTCACAGTTTGTAACAAATGTTTTACAATTCAAGGTATTGGTGGTGGGGTGATGTGTGGGAGCCCTATATGATGATTATATTCATGTTTGTTTTGTAAGTTCACAACTTTTACTATATACTTATTGTTTATGTATGTTCATGTACGAATGATATATTTCAATAAAAATTTTTAATGATAAAAAAAAAAGCAGATTTGGACATTACAAGGGGGAAGTCTTCAGTTCAGCTTTAGAAATACCATCAGAAGTGTCCCATCACAGACCAGTGTGGGACTTTAAAAGTCGTGAGCTCTCTTTTGCTAGAGGTGATCAATAAAGCCTTGAGATCCTTTTGTGGTTCATAAGCCTGATGAATGGGTGTTCACACATTTGTGTGAAATGTGCCTCCCTCAAACCTGTTACCACCTCGGCACATTACCCATCTGACATGAAAAAAATAAAAAATAAAAAAAATAAAGCCTGGAGAAGATTCTTGCAAGGTTGAAGTGGTTAAACTACATGTCCTCTTCCACCCCTGAGCCTTGATTTTTTTTGCATACTTAGTTGAATGAATGATGATGGTTGAATAATAACTTATTGCCTTTTTGGTCAAGTATAGGTTAATTTATTGGAGAAAGTGAATGAATGAATAAATTAATTTAGCTGGTTGCTCCAGTAAATACAGTATGTTTGATTGAATGAAGATTGGTTCATTCGTTGATTAGTTTAATGTAGGTTGATTGGTTGCAAGAATGAATTAGTAAATGTAGGGCATAGATAAGTGGGTTGGTTAAATGAATTTGATGGTTGATAGAATTTAGTTGCTTGTTTCCTGCTCTCTCTCTTATCATGCCCTTTATCCTGCCTTTCTTTTCCTTCCAAGTGTCTTAGTCAAGAAGAAATGTTTTGATTTGTGTGCTGAGCATGGAAAATATTGCGACAAAAGAATCTTTTTGCATAATCAGGATTTCATCTTAGGCAAATTTGATTGCCCAGGCACGTGCCCAGGGTGACTGGTCTAACCTGCTTCAGGACTGATGGAAGATCTGAATTTAGCTTCTCAGCTTGGAGAGTGGAACTCAAGGTCACAGTGGTTCTGCACCTGTTTGGCCCTGAGCCCTGGGCCTCATCTTGGCCACCTCAAGTGTAGGCAAAAAATGCTGTCTTCTATGTGGGTGAGCAAGGGGTGCCTATTTGGTGCCTATCAAGGTGCCAGTAGAATCACACTTACTTTGCACAATAGAGCTGGAAGACCGTTGAGGTAGTACATTCCAACAACCCATTGTCTAGTTGTCTAGTTGTGCCTTTGGAATAAGATCCCTGGTAAATGTGCATGGAATCCAGGAAGGGTTGCATTTGAAGTCCTTAATGGCTAGAAAGCCAACCATTAATGCCTTAGATCAATTTGGTTTTTCAGTTGAGCTCCAGTGTCCCTAATAGGGTTCAGAGGGACCTGGGCACAGGCTGGATAAGGTTTGACAGAGGAAGTGAACAGGAAATGACCTGGAGCTTGAGTACTATCCTGGACTGTAGACCTAGGGGCTCTGGTGAAATCCTGTGGATGAGGAGTAGCAGCGAGGCTCTGGAAGGATTTGCAGGGAGGTGAAATGCAGAAAGAGGTCCAGATATGTTTCCTCAGGGTTGTTTTGAGCTGGTCTGGGTGCAAAGAGGGATAATACGCTTGTCTGATCCTCCTTAACCTGCCCTGCCTCTGGGAGCTAGAGAAGCAAAGAACGTTAAAAACTGCCCGAAAGTAACTGGTATGGTCACTCCACCAGCTTAGGGTACAAACTATGGTCACAATCCCCTCCCCCGCCCCCATTAACTTCTTGAGCTCCCATAAGATCTTATCAGCAGGAAGTCCAATCTGTCCCTCTGCAGGCCTTTTTCCCCATCCCACAGAAGTGCTCAAACCCTCAGACACTAGCTCATTTCATCCCGGGTCACTGTTGAACCCCACTCAGCCTTACTCCATCTCCCTGTTCAGAGCCCCAGCAGCCATGGCACCAACTCCAAAGTCCCAGCTCTCAATCACAATCCTGAGCTCAGGAATTCTCCCCAGGAAGAAGGTCTGAAGGGGCTTCTAGGTCCTTTTCCTGAGTTGAGCCTGGTCACCAGTACAAGGTCCTCTGCCCACACCATTGAGCTCCCCCTGCAGACAATCCAGTGGTCCTTTCCTGCCAACCACTGGGGCTCATTGGAGATATTCATTTTAAGAGAGAGTTGAGTAACTTTGACCCTCACAAGGGAAGGGGCTGGGTTTTCCCTTTGACCTCTGCAAATTTGTCACCTTTCTTCCCAGCTCTGCATTCTACTGGGTCTTGGGAGAGGCAGCTTACATGGGGCAACAAATGGGCCAGTTTTGATCTCCCAGGGTCTATTTACATCTGATAACCTCAAGTGACTGCCAAAAGGGAGAGCCCCCCTCCCTACTCCTCCCCCTCCACCAAGGACAAGGGACAAGATGCTTCCTGCTTACACCCAGGGCCTCCTCCAGGCTTAGTGCCACAAAAGGAAATGACTTCAGTGACCATTAGTCAAGGATGTTTACTGCTGTGCCACCAGGTTCCTCAGAAAGGCCTCAGGGGCCTCTTGCGGGGTGGTGAGCAGGAGGGGAGGGGAGACCAAGAAAAAGTGCCCTCACACTGGGCACTTTCCCTTCCCTCTTGGACCTCACCAGCTCCTCCCACCTCCTCCTCACCCAAAGGCTTCAGGTAGTCCCTTTAGGTGTTTGTTTGTTTGTTTTCAATATCCAGGCCAACCTTCATTGCATAGAGTAGGAATTCCTGATTTGGTTGCCCAACTTCAGCTTGAATGTCTTCCCTGCCCAAAGGTATAATTTCTGAGAAGACCAAAGAGGCCACCAGGAGGCTCAGCCCTCAGTTTCATCAGCATGGATAGAGCTATTTTTCTGAGTTCCCCTGTGGCTGCAAGATTAGATGGGATGAGAGATATGGGAGCACTCCCCCTTCACCTGGTCCACAGGCTATCTTGGCTGGAAGGACCCTTAGGGTTTAAGGAGTTCACTCCCTCTTTGTACAGATGGGGCCTACAGAAGGGGTGTGAACTGCCCAAGGCCACTTACTCTTTTGACTCACTGCTCTTTGCCCTTGGCTGGGAGGCTAAGAACATACCACTTTAGGCTGGGTGGGGTTGCTCTGGGAGATGATAATCTAGACCTCAGGGTTCTTAAGCCTCTTCAAGCAGGCCAAGGCGGAGGCTAGGACACTGGAAACCAGGATGGTCCCTCTCCCAGTTGGAGTTGGCCATCTCCGACGAGTTATTTCCTTGTCCACATTACTCCATCCTGTCCTCTCCTCCCATCTGACATTGCCATACTAATTCCCGAGCCTGTAACCCTAGGAAACCCCTTCAAGAATGGGGAGAATGAAAAAAAAAAAAAAAGAATGGGGAGAATGTGTAGCTCAGTGGTTGAGCACATGCTTTGCATGTATGAGGCCCCAGGTTCAATCCCTGGTACCTCTAAAAAACACAAAAACAAAAAACAACATGACAGAATGGGATGAAATTCACTGAAAGGGTAGGACATCTGCTTTTTAAAATCTAGTCAGTAAAGCCTGCTGGAGGCCCAGGTGGGATGCTGGTACCCAGGATCAAGACGAGGCTCAGGACAAACACATCCTCCTATCCCAGGGACTCTTCCCTGCCTGAAGTTCCCCCTGCCAAGGGACAGAGCTTCCAAACTTTCTCCAGCCAAGTAAAAGAGGTTTGATTGAAGCCCAGTCCCTGCCCCAGGGGGCAAAGAACAAGTTTACACTACAGCAATTCTGAGGGAAAAGACCAGAGGGCCAGAGCTAACTAAGAGCACAGCTTGTCACAAAGCACTTTGCCCAGCACAGAACTGATCTCAGAAAAGTTTTGTTAAATTAAAAACTCTTAGCCACAAGAGTTGTCATCTCCACAATGTCTGAATTAACTAAGGCAGCAGGGAGTCTGGAGATCGAGATGGACAGAAAACAGTTATAGCCGATCGGTGCAGGGATGAGGGAGATATAGACCATGTGGTCTACATGAAGGCCCTGATTCTGCCTGGGGTGGGGGGAATCTGGGAGGGCTTCCTGACAGAGGAGACTTCTAATTTGAAATCTGGGCAATCTATGGGAGTTGGGCAGGCTCCAGGGGTTGGTAGCTGGAGGAAGGTGGGCCAGTCCAAAGGTGTGGTGGCTTTGGTACTGCCTGGGGTCTCTATGCCCAGAGGCCTCAGTGTGAGCTAGAGGGGTGGGGGCTCATAGGAAGAGGGTGGCACTAGGTCCCTGGCAAGGGTCAGGGGGTGGCCCCAAGATGTAGAATCTCACCACCCCCAAGGGGATCCATCCTGAGAGGGGCTTCCAGGCCTTGAGGGTGGATCTCAACTGATAGCTTAGCAGGCCTGATGGCTTTCTTCTGGACAGCATCCAATCCCTCTCAGGTTGCCTCCTCTAGCTCTGCCTGACACCAGCCTTCCAGAAGGCTCTTCTTCTCTGCCCACAGTAGCACTAGGCTTCAGAGAGGGGTAGATTGAAGGTGAGAGGGTAGCTCAATAACAATTTGGAATCCTGGCTCCTGAAAGCCAGGAGGGGCCATGGGGATTGTCTAGCCTGAGTTTCCCATTTTACAAAAGAAGAAACTAAAATCTGGAATTGTCCAAGGCTATTCTGTGAGTTGGGGACAGAGACAACAGTAGAGCTCAGGCCTTCTGACTCCAGTTGAGAGCCTTCTTTCTCTGCCCAGGACCTGTGGACAGGAAATAAGCCTTTTAGCTAGAACAGAGAGTTTCAAATTCAGTAAGTCAGTTTGAGACACTTTGCATTCAAGTTAAATGTGGTTACTTTAGGAGATTCCTTGGCACTGGCTCAGTTATAAACCCGGATGTGGGCACTGATAACTTAGAGCAGCCTCTTTTTTAAGATGTTCTGCATTCTAGCTAAGCCAGAATATTCTCATATTAATTTGTTTTTTTTTTTTTGTTTGTTTGTTTGTTTTACCGGGAGGTACCCGGGATCGAACCCCGGTCTCTCCATATGGTAGACGGATGCCGAACCTCTTGAGCCACATCCGTTTCCCTAATTTGTTTTCGATTACCATTAAAGTGAAGTTACAAACATTTAAAATCCGGGTAGAATATTTGCAGTTACCCATGAATACAGTTGGAATCCTTGGGAAACTAAGTTCAGTTTGAGAAATCCTGGGCTCGAGGGACAAATAGTCCTGAGAAGTAGGTGGGACAGGCCAAGTCTAAGCTGCAGAGTCAGCTGTGAGGAGGCACCGTGTGTGGCTTGTCTCCTGCCCTCTGCCCACCCCAGGCACCCCAGTCCTCTCCCTTTGCTGGGTGGACCTGGGTGTGTCTTTCCTGTGGTGTCAACCGTGTGGGAACCTTCAGCTGCCAGACAGAGCTTAGAGTCCTGCCTTAGCCCTCCTAAGTGACCCCAGGCTGGGCCTTGGTCTTCATCTGGAAGATGACAAAGCAGCTTTGCTGCGAGGTAGGGGTGAGCAAACAGGACCATCCGTTCTGCAAACAGAGCAGTTTTTTTGGTACTTGATAGGTCAAGAGCTGAGAAGCTCTTCTTGCCCTTTATTCCACTTCTGAGGCATCAACTTTCAGAAATAATATAAGAAGAAAAGGTGTGGCTCAAGAAAGGATTGGTAACTGCCCCTCAGTTACAACCTAGAGTTTGCGCCCAGCTTGAAGCTTACATTATGGCCCAGAGATAATCATCCCAGTGGCCTCCTCTACGCTCCCTCAGGCCTGTGTTTCCTCCTTTCCCAGCGTGATATCATAGTGTTACCCGCTGTCTTCCCTCCACCACCCCACAGGATCAGAGCCTCTCCAGGAGTGGATCCTCTTTTCTGTTCTATATCCCCAGGGCCTGCCCAGCAGCTTGTCTGGCCCAGAGGAGGCACCCAAAGCACTAGTGCTGAAGGAATCCCACGTCCTGAGGCCTGTAACAGCTCCTCTACACATGGGGCTACCCCCCAGGAAGCAGAAGCAGTGGCAAGCCAGGAAAACCAGAGCCTGCACCCAGTGGGCCTGAGCATTCTGGTGCAAGGGAGGCACAGCTGACCTTGGGGAAGGAAGGACAGGACGAAAGCCACCTCTTCTGGTTCCCCCTTTGCCAGCCTCCCAGCCTCTTCAGCTCAGCAACACCCAGGATTCCAGGCAGGTCTGCCTCTGCCTTCTAAAAATACCCAGTCCACCCAGATGTCTGAGTGCTGATCCTGTGATTTCCCTGCTGGTAACAGGACAGCCCCAATATGGGCAGCTGGGGGTGGCCCAAGCAGCTCAAACCACTTCCTCAGATCCCTCACCCCCCAGCCTACCAGAAGCTTGGCCCAGGCCCATCTCCCAACCCATGCAAGGCAAAGGAGGGTAGAGGTCAGACTGCCTAATCTGAGAGATTTCAGGGATTGTTGATTTCATACCTTCTGGGGACTCAAGGGAGAAACGAGTTTCAAGGACTTGCCCAGGGTACTTGTGAGAGTGAGGGCCTCCCCATTCCACTCTAGCACCCTGTTGATGCCTACTGCTGCCCTGTTTCTCACATGCCACTTTGAGTCCCGATGTGGTTCCACTACCCCGACAGCAGTGATGGGGACAATCCCTCTGGCCCCTGGTGCCTGAAAAAGCATCCAATCCAGA
Organism: Tolypeutes matacus; assembly: GCA_026826555.1. NCBI lineage: Eukaryota > Metazoa > Chordata > Mammalia > Cingulata > Chlamyphoridae > Tolypeutes > Tolypeutes matacus. The sequence goes on along the minus strand of JAKSZT010031676.1, from coordinate 2,000,311 downwards.
ACACATATCACTAAATGTAGTTTGGATAAAACCATGTAGTGGCAGCCAGGGCTGTGCATGGAGCCCTGGACTGGGAGGCAGAGCCTCTGGATTCGAGTTCAGGATCAGCCACTGACTCACCGTTATCATCAAGTGCCCTTGATGAGCCTCAGTTGAACGGGAGCTGAAGGAGATGGTGTCTAAGGACTGAGCCAGCTTTGCTGTCTTGAAGCCATGAGTTGATGCCCTGTGGGGTATCCCTGTCCCCTCCTCCTGCACTTCCTGCTGGTTCTACCCAGCTCTGAGCTGTCAGCTTCTGCTCCTCCCTCCATGTCTGAACCTCTGGGCCACTCTCCTACTAGGTGCTGGGGGTGAATGCACCTTTCCTCCCACCTACTATGACCTTGGGTAAGGCACTTCCCTTTTATGGGCCTCAGTTTCATCACCTCTAAAATGAACATAATACCTATCTTGTGGGAATATTGGGAGGATCAAAGGAGATTTCATATCCTAGATTTCCGGTCATAGATGCCTCCTGCAGAAAGCCTTCCCTGGCCTCCCAGGATGACTCAGGAGCCTTTGCTGCTTCTCCAGTTCTGTCCTTCCCTCCCTTACACCATGACCACACTGTGTGGTCATTGTCTGTCTCTGTATCCATCTCTCACCGAACTGGGGGTTCCTCAAGGCCAGGAGTGCCCAGGGCCCAGTATAGGGTCTTCATAGATGAAGAGACTGGGAAAGATTGTTGATTTTTTTTTTTTTTTTTACCGTGAGGTCCCAGGGATCGAACCCGGGTCCCTCCATATGGGAGACGGACGCCCAACCAGTTGAGCCACATCCGACCCCAAGATTGTTGTTTGACAAAGTGAGTGATAAAGCCTGTGGGAAAGGACTCTGTGAAGTCAGAGGGCTGTGCCCAAGTCAGGGAGTCTGATTTAGGAGGGGCCTGCTGGTGGTTCTCTGAAAGGATGGGCTCTGGTGGTAGGTACATGGAGCTCCTTCCCCTACTCTCTGCTCTGTGAAATTCATCCTTCGAGGTCCCAGGCAAGCAGCAACTTTCCTGAGAAACCTGAGGATCCTCTCCCCTGGGCACACACCTCTATTTATTTATTTATTTTTGAAAAGTCCATTTAACATGTGCTTCCTCATCTTTCCTCACATCTCTAGTGAGCACACCTCTATTACACACTTCACCTTGGGGTTTCTTCACATGTCTGTCTCCCCACCTCTGGTAGTGAGTTACCTAAAGGCATGATCCTGTTGGATCTCAAAGTGCCAGCACTGGATCTGACATTAGCACAATAAAGGTTTGCAGAGAAAGAATGGATGGAGGAAATGATTCCTGAATCTGACTTGGGGTTGAACTGTCTTTTAATGTCCCTGCCAGCCTTGGGGATGATAATAAATTATCTGAATGAGAGACAGAGGCTCAGGCAGCCATCCTCCTCCCAGAGGCACCCTCCAAGCACATGTAAGTTAAATGCAATCTGATGAGGATTGCTAAAAAGCAGTGAGAATATATTCCTTAAGCCTATTTTTGTGCCTAGAATTTTCTATTTGAGGAGGGGGGCCTGCAAAAACCAGCTGAAGCTTGAAGCTGGAAAGGCCTCTGGATTCCAAAAGACATTCTTCTTCAAGCCCTTGATCTGAACCCATTTTTCCTACTTTACACATTAGTTTTACACCCTTGGTGACCTGGTTGCAAACAGTTTAGTTCAGTTAGCTATTGGCTCTATTTAAGAAAAAAGGTTAGGGGGCGGATGTGGCTCAAATGGTTGGGTGTCTGTCTGCCATATGGAGGGACCTGGGTTCGATCCCCGGCAACTCCTGGTAAAATTAAAAAAAAAAAAAGAGAAAAAAAAAGAAAAAAGGTTAATTTGCAGCAGATATTGGGGGTAAGAAGCTGCTGTAAGCAGGCAAGTACTCACAAAGACAGCAGAGAGGTGAGGCAGTTGTCAGGTGGGTAAGAGGAGAGAGAAAAACCAAACTATATAATCTAGCAGACAAAAGCACTTAAGTGCACCACAGAACGGGACCATTTAATTCAGGGTCAAGCCTCCCTAAAAACAAATTCCCCTGGACATATCACTGCATATCTGCTCTGGGCAAGTCCCTTTTTAGGCCTCAGTCTCCCCATCTGTACAATGAATAAGTTCCATGAAAGGTTCTAAGTGTTTATGATTCTCCAGAATTTTTCTCTTGTGAGGGCTTCACTCTTCAACCCTCCAGGTCAAATGAGGTGTCATCAAGGTCAAGCTCCCAGTATCCCGGGGCTGGGGCTTTCGGTAATCAGGCTTTCCTGCCACAAACTCCCAAAGACTGGAGCCTGTTCTTAGGGGGAGTCCCTTGCTGTGGCTGTCTGGGCTGGGACCCCAAGGAGAAACAAAACTTCCCTGAGTGGGCAGAGAGGCACTGGCCTCTGGTCCGCTTGCAGCCTACAGAAGTAAGAAGGAAGTCTGGTTCTGAGTAAAACGGAAGTGCCTGAGGGCTGACAGTTGCTTTCAGTGTGGTCGCTGCCTCCAGGAGGGAAGTAAAACTGTGTGGACACCTGGCAGCTTCCTCCCTGAAAACCCACGGGACAGCAACAGGTGAGGCCTGGCGCAGGCCTGCTCTCTGGCCCAGAGCCCTGGCCTAGGTGGGGGCAGTCCCTGGAGACTGAGCTGGCCCCAGGGACTCAGGGGAGGGCAGAGGGAAAAAGCCATGAGGCTGGTTCATTGCGTGCCCTCGGGCAAATCTCTGGGCCTCTCTTGGTCCTGTTTCCCTGTTTGCAAAAATGGAGTTGGGCTAAATTTGCCCTTGTATTAAGGATATAGAGATAATTAGGTTACAAGGAACTGGCCTGTTACCCTGCTGGCAAGAGGCTCTGTGGGAGAGGGTTACAGAATCATGGGATAATCATGATGATGAATGCATGTATAGGTGCTGAGAAGCACTGGGCAGAGGACCTAATCCAGGCTGAGGGAGAGTCCAGAGAAGTTTGAGTGACTTGCCCAAAGTCATACAGGTTGGCAGCTGGGGTCAGGGCATTGAAAGGGAGGAGAATTCAGAAAAAGAAAAGAGCTAAATGTAGTCTGCTCAGCTTATGCTCAGTGTTGTCCTGGAGAATGGAACAAGGGTATGGCAGAAAGATTAATTCTGACTTGGGGGAAGGAGGTAGGCATTACAGAAGCAGGGGTTTTGAGCTGGGGGTTGAAGAGTGAATATGGGTTATCAGGCAGAGAAAAGGGTGAGAGACAGAAGGCAGAGGGACCGGCATATTCAGAAGTATGAAGTTGCTCAAAGAGCCTGATGTGTTGCTGGAAAAGTGCACATATATGGTGTGTTTGGAACAAAGGACATCTAAAATGGTGAGACTGAGGAATGAGGTTGGGTGGGCCAGCTGGAGTCATGCAATGAAGGGCCTTGCAGATCATATTAAGAAATTTGGGCCTAATTTGTAGGACAATGGGGAACCATAGAGGGGTCCTGAGCAGAGGAATACATGGATAAATAGCATATTAGAAGGCTTGCTATGGCCACTAGGAGAGCAGAGGACAGAAGAGCACAAGGTTGGGGGAGAGGCAGAATGACTGCCACAGGCAGGGGCAGCAGGCGGGCAGGATGGATGGAGGGTACCCAAATCAGAGTCAGCCCAAGCATCTGTTGAGAAATTGAAACTCCTCAGGAGCCTAGAGAGGTGTAGAGGAAATGAGAATGAAACCTAAGTCCTGCTGTGGTAGGTGTGTTGTGGTCTGGGTAGGTGCTGTTAGCATGGGAAGTGAAGAGGGTGACAGGAGGCCCGATCCTGGGGGAGGTGGGCGAGCTTGGAGGGAATGCTGAAAGGCTTGCCTGTAGGCTAGAGCCCTGTTCCAGGATGGGGCTGGTGAGGGACCATGTCCCAAGGGAGGCCGGGGGGCAGCCTGCTACTGACCACTGTGTGCCCCACCGAGTCCCTGACCCTCACTCCTGTCCTCAGGGTCTCACATCCTTTTGCCAAGCCTCTGCTCAACAATTTCTCCTAAGATAATACTTTCCTCCCCCTCTTCTCTGCTTTTCCAAGTCTCAAGCACCCTGTGGTTCCTGCCCAGGCCCTGCTACCTCTCTGGGGAGTCTGCCCAGGCTTCCCACAGCCCTGCCTCTCACTCTGCCCGAGGAATGGTGTGACTGTGGTTTGCCTTGAGGCATGTCTTGTTCTGTAGTCTTGGTTCACCATGTCACTTTTTCCTTGCTGCAGGTGTCCCTGTGTTATCCTTCCCTGCCCACAGGAGTTCTTTCCAAGCAGCAGATAAGTCACAGTCAGACCTTGGGGGCCCTGAAGAACCCAGCATTGCACATGCCTGCTCTAAAGCAGGGGCATGGGGAGGTGCTATTGCCATTTATGGGCTGGGCTGGTTGCTTCTTGTTCCGGGAAAAGGCTTTGGGGACCAGGCCTTGGCCTTCTTGTTCTGAATGAAAAAAGAAATGTGGAGGGTCCTGTAGGAGGACCAGGGCGGTCCTAATGGTTCAAATGAAGAGACTTCAATGAAGAGACTGAGCTGAACCGAGGTTGGGAAGGCACCCACCCAGGGACTAGTGTGGAAAACTGTTACCTTCCTAGGGCTGAAGGGGGAGGGGGTAGAAATGACATTAATAGAACAGGGGTTCTTAACCATTTTTGTTCCATGGACCCCTTTGTCAGTGAGGTGAAATGAATACTACTGTGATTTATTTATTGCATACATCCATAAGTGAAGGAAATGCTAAATTTCCATTAGAGGTCAGAGAAAATAAAGATAATAAATTGATATTTTTCACTTCATGCTCACAGACCCCCTGAAATCTTTCCACAGACCCCTTGGGGGTCTGTGGACTCCTGGTTAAGAACCCCTGTACTAGAGCCAATTCGAGGTAGGGCTGCCTGGCAGGAACTATGATCAGGAAAGGAGTGGAAAAGATGTCAAAGTAAGGAGAGAATGGGAGAGAAATACACCAACCTTTCTCTTCTCTTGTCCTCCAGTTTCCTACTGGGGCTTCTCATTGTCTGAACCTAAGTGGAAGCCAGTTGGCAAGGAGTATGGCGATGAGTCCATAGGACCAGGCCTCCTAGGGCACAGCAGGGCTGAGGATCTGGGTGGGGGCACAAAAATAGATGAACCATCTCCAGATGTGCCTGTAAAATTGTCACCTGAATGGACTATTTGGATGATGCCCATGGCCATGACACACTCTTTCTCTATGACCATTCCTGGGCTGGGGAAGGCTCTTCCGGCTGCTCCAGGGAGAAAAGACCAAGCTTTACATTGACATGCTTTCTGCTACTATCTAGGAAGCTCTCTTTGGTCTTGATGGTTACAAAACTAGAGAATGATGGAGCCATGTGGGCCTCAAGGGTATCTAGCTCAATATACACAGCAACTGAGGCCCAGAAAGGGTCAGAGCCGTGCCCAGGGTCACACAGCCTGTCAGGAAGAACATAGTGGAGGGGAGGTGCTGACAGATGATGTGGGAGGACCCAGATTATGGAGTTAAGGTCACACAGCTAGAGAGTGGCAGGGCTAACACTCAAACAGGTCAATCCGTCTTAAAACTTGACCCAATCTCTTAACCAAGACCCTCAGCTAAGTGCCCAATGTACAGGGAGGAAAGGCCCTAGAGTGAGTGTGACCCAGGCCAAGCCACCTTGTCCTTCAGCCTCACTGTATTCTCTCCTTATGGGCCACCCACTCACACCCCCCTCCCACCCCCGCCCCTGGGAAGAGTAGCAGTGAGGTCACAGGGCCAGGACAGTGGGTGAGGCCAGGGTGAGAGGGCTGAAAGGCATACCCTCCGTTAGGCTGCTGTACTGGGCCTTCTATTCTGTCAACTGGTTGCCCATCCTTAGTGTTCCACGCCAGTAAACCTCTGGATCTTCAGGCCTTCAAATCTATCCATCCAGCGTGCCCACTGGGTGCAATGCCATGTCCTAGGTGCTGGGGATACAGTGGCAGACCAGACAAACAAGATCTCCTCCCAGGCATTGAGTGGGGGTGGGGATGCTGGCAGGATGGGTGAGATAGGCAAGAAACATGCCTATAACAGAGTTTGGTAAACACCATAAAGGAGGGGTGTGTTTTCAAATTCAGTGCAAACATCCAAGCAGGATGCCCAAGACCACAGTCCACCTTGCTGGGGCCATTTCCCAGGACTCACTACTGACTCTTTCCAAACATGGCTCAGGAGGGTTTCACCTGTCGTTTTCATTCCCCCCTGTTCCTCTACCTGGAGTGCACACCTTCCATGCACCAAGGCCCACCCCCAGTGCAGCCTGTAGACAGACTGCAGCTGCCCCCCACTTGGAACTCTCATAGCACTTCAATTCTGTGCTTTGGAATTTCTTACTTATTCCCTCAAAACAACAGTGAGGGAATTCTAGGCCTTCTCTCTCCATCTATATTGAAAGCTGCTGTTTGTAGTAGTTTGATATGGTTTATGAATTCCAAAAACAGATATTGGATTATGTTTGATTAGGGCTTTGATTGGGCCACATCAGTAGGGCATTGAGTCTCTGCCTCCTTAGTGGGCAGGGACTCACAGATAAAATTACAGGGCATAGCAGAGGAGTTAGTTGGAGTTTTGATGTTGGAGCTCTGATGCTGAGTTTTAAGCTGGAGCTTGGGAAGTGAACACACAGGAGAACACAGAGGAATAAAGACGGCTCTTAGACATGGCAGAAGCCCCAGGGAGACAGAGCCATTCACCTGATAGTCTACAGCTGGCCTTGTAGAGAGAGGCAAAGCCTAGAGAGCCTCATAGTCTACAGCTGAACTTGTAGAGACAGCAGAGGAGCTGAGCTCAGAGACAAGCAAGCCCTGGGAAGAGAGGAACCCAGGAAGCCTGAACCCTCACAGATGTCGGCAGCCATCTTGCTCCAACATGTGGCAATAGACTTTGGTGAGGGAAGTAACTTATGCTTTACAGCCTGGTAATTGTAGGCTTCTGCCCCAAATAAATACCCTTTATAAAAGCCAACAGATTTCTGGTATTTTGCATCAGCACCCCTTTGGCTAATATACTATTAATTCAATTTTTCATTACTCCCTCCATAGTAGCTGCAGCCATTTGCTCAATCAAGTCACAGCAGTGCAGATTCCATGGGGGAAGGGCTCGGTGAATCTAGCAGCTATGTAGAGGGTTTAACTTCTGGACCCTAGAGCAGGACCCTCTGGGTTCAAATCCTGGCTCTTACTAATAGTGTGATCTCCAGCAAGCTTACTTAACCTCTCTGTGCCTCAGTTTCCCCATCCTTAAAATCAGGATAATTGATGTTATGAGATCAACGGGTTAATACAGTTAAAACCCTTAGAGCTGCACCTGGTACCCGGTAAGCATTCAAGAAATGCTAGCTATTATAATAGCTCATGACGTGGATATGCTTGTAAACAACAACTCACACCCAAGCAAAACTGGTACAGATACATTCATGTGCTCAACACACAGTCATACCTGGAGATGGGGAGAGTAGGGAACTGTATTCCCATTTTAGAGATGAGTGGAGAGTCAGAGATGGAAGGGGCATTTATTCATTTAACAAATATTTATTGAGCAATTTCCAAGTGTCAGGTACTGTTCCTTCCCCCACATAAAGTTACTGAATCCTCGGAGGAGGGGCTTGGGACCCCATATTTTAAACAAGTATCCCCAGGTGATTCTCAGCCCAGGAAAGTCTGGGAAAATGCTTGGAGTCTAGGATACTAGGATACTTGCCATGTTCCAAGTCTGAACCTGGGTTTTATGGATGGCAGATTACTGTAGCTGTTAACAACAGATCTTGGGGCCTGATTAATTGGGTACAAATCTGTTTGCCACTTACTGGCTATGTGACTTTAGGTAAGTGACTTAACCTATCAATGTCTCATCTGTAAAATGGGGATAATAATAGTATTCTTAGAGTTGTTGTGAGAATTAGTATGTGAAGTACTTGGAACAGTGTCTGCTGCATAGTAGCTATCATAAAGTGTGGGCTATTGTTATTTATTTTTAAAATCAATTTGGGCTTTTATTATTAATGTGCCCAGTTTAGACAAGCATCAGAGAGAAGCCTGGGGGTGTGGATTTGATGCTTCTTATCCTAGGATATGCTGTCTGCAGCGTTGGCGGCGTCTGTCTCATCAGGGAGACACCACCTGCTCCCTTCCTCTGGCAGAGCTTTCCTGAGCCAGGGAATTCCCTCCTGTAGTGACTGACAGCAGCTCCCAGCATTCTGACGCCACTTGCTCTGCCCACGGCAATATGGTGAGAATTAGATCACATCTCAGGGCCAAGGCTGGACTGGGAAGACAGGCAGGTTTAGGAATTGGAAATGCCCACTTAGGAGGGTTGAAAATGAGGGAGGGAGCGTGGTCTTGAAAAAATTGGGCCAGCTTTGGCTAAGGGCGGTGCTCAGCTTTTTTAGGTCACAGAATATGGGTGTGTAGATGTGCCACAGACAGGGGAAGGGTGGATGCCTTTAGAGGAGAGACAAGATGCCAGGGTATCTGCCAGCCCTCCAGGATACTCATTTTGGCTCACCGCCTCCAGTAGGGAGTAAGCAAGTGTGTTTTGTTTTGGCATTAACTCTGCAGGCTGTGGGAAAATAGGTGGGTAGACTTCCTAAGCAGAGCAGGGCCTGCTCCCTTCACAGGTCAGCCTGCAATGAGGAAGAGCTGCCACCTCCTCATACTGCTGTCCCTTCTCCTGAATGCCACCTCCCTCCCCTGGTCCCTGCCTGACTCTTCTCTCAGCTCAGCCAGGTGTAACTCCTCCATGCAAGGGGCTTACAGAATGGTAGCACCTCATGTCTTCCAGGTTGGGTCTCGGAAAAACTCATTGGTAGAACCGTGTTACAAATGAGGAAACCAAGGCTGAGGAAGGGCAGGGACTTCCCAGGTTTTCAGTGAGTCAGGGGCAGAACTGGGACTGTAGACGGACTCCAGTGCCCCCCATGGAAATTCCTCTTTTTGTGTTTCATGTTTTAATTTACAAACAAAACCAGCACAAAATGAAGGGAAACCGAAGGAAAACACATCCACACACATAAGAAAACTCACACTTATGGGGCAGCGTGGTTGCAGGTATTGTGTATAAACCTTCCCATTTAATTTTTACCATAGCTCTATAAAGAACCATTATGTTCTTTTTTTACAGATGAAGGACCTGGCTGAAAAGGGGTTTCAGAACCTGACCAAGAACCCAAAGCTAGGTGGAGGAAGAACCTGACATCCAATACAGGTGTCTGCTTGGCTCAAAACCCCTGCATCCAAACCTGATCATTTTAGGCATCAGTGAATGGTTTCACAGAGTTGTAAATTACAGTGCTGTTCACTACGGGAAGGCCCTTTTCAGAGTCCCAGGATAGGCAGTCTTGCTTATATGGGCTCCTCAGCCCCTTACAGATCACACACCAGTTAACTCATTTAAACTGCACAACCTCCCTAGGAGTAAGGCAGGGCAGAATTTGTTATTTTACACCTGTGGAAACACGCTGAGAGGAAAGTGATATGCCAAAAATCACATGCAAGCGAGGGCCTGGAAATGATAGCACTAGAACCTTGGTTTTCCTGACTTCTGATCTCAAAACCATGTGACTGTCCAGCTCCTACCATTGCCCAAGTTGTAACACTCCTTGGCAGGGGCACCAGCTGGCTGGATAATTCTTTGCTCTAGTACCTGTCTTTTAGGGACTCACCTCTGGCTTTAGAACCCTGCTGCCTGGTAGAATCCGGGTCCCTATGGTTCTCCTGGCCCTACATCACCCCGACTCACTGCTGTGACCTTTGGCGCACATGTTGAGATTGGGAGACACTGGAGGGCAGGACTTGGGTTTCATTTACCCCAGCAGCCTGCCTATGACAGGCTTGTTGAGTGATGATGGAAAGAATCCAAGGCCTGGTTCTGTCACAATATCATTACATGTCCTTGGGAGAGCCCCTGCCCACTGATCTCTAAGTCTCATTTCTATTGTGTTTGTGATCCTGTTTTGAGAGCTGACCAATGGGGAGATAGGCACCTTCCCACACCAGGCTGACCTGGAGGGCCGTGGTGTAGAAATTAGCTCAGGCAGGAGCAAAGGGGGAGGGCGAGGAGCTGGGGAAAGGTGACAGAGAGGAGGGAGGTGATTGGGGGGTGTGGTCCACAGAACCTCAGCATCCCCAGCAGCATGCCCCTTGTGGCTGGCTGGAGCTCAGGCAGGCAATGGACATGCTGACAAGCATTCCTGAGCAGGCTGCGTCAATATGGGTGGGAGATAATGACAGAGATGGAAGAGGAGCCATGGACCCTAGGTGCAGGGAGGGTAGAGGACTGCCTTGGTGCAATACGGTCGGGGGGCTGGGCTGCTGACCACCTCTTCTGGAGACAGCCTTGGATGGAGTGCAGACCTGGTCTGGGTGCCTGCTCTGGGTTGGGGGCAGGGCTCTACCTGCATTCCGACTGTTTTGGAGGGTTGCTGTGCACTTTGTCCGGCTGGTTTCTCCAGGGAGCCCTATGGAACAGCGAACAGCTTGTCCTTCAATATCTGCTGGAAGGGAAGTGGCTGTGGCTCAATCAGTAGGGCTCCCGTTTACCATATGGGAGGCCCCGGGTTCGGTTCCTGGGGCCTCCTGATGAAGGCAAGCCCGCCCGCACGGCGTGGTTAGCTGACCCAGCGAGCACAAGCAGCAAGGGGGGGATAAATGAATAAATAAATAAAATCTTTAAAAAAAAAAAAAAAAAAAAAAAATCTGCTGGAACACCTGCTCCAGGTTGGCTTTCAATCCTGGCTCTGACAACCTTAGAATCCCATTCATTTTGGTAGACTATGTAGCAGCACGCTGGAGGGAGAGCACAGCTTCAGAGCCAAAGGGGGCAGGAGGCTTGGCCTGGCTCTCCTGTACTAGTGTGACCTTGGGCAAGCCATTTCACTTGTGAGCCTTGATCCATGAAATCTGTGAACAGTCCTAGAGATGGGGAGCTTATTCTTTCCAGGGGTAATTCTGCCTGGAAAATCTCCTTCCTTAGATGCAGCTGAGACCTGTCCCACTTCTGCCTCTGGGGACACAGTGCATGCTGTTCTGTGGCCAGGAGACAGCTCTGTGGCATCTTCCTCACGAAATCTCAGGAGAGCTGATGCAGCACAAGAGCAAGGCTCTGGAAGTCGATGGCCTGTTTCAAAGGGGTATAGTTTAAGTCAGGGTCACTTAGGTTTCAGAACTACCTTTCCCCATCCCTGTGGAGTGTGGAACAAATAGATTTTATCCTCTTGGGTCTGCTTTTTTCCTGCATGAACTCTTCCCAGTTCTTTCAAACATTTCTCACAGAGGTACATGGGAGAACTGGGTTCTGGTCCCAAATCTATCATATCAGGACAAATCACTTATCTTCACTGAGCCTCTTGTTCCTCATCTGTGAAATGAGGAAATTATTCTATCTCATAGGGTTATGGTGAGAATTAGCTTGGAAAACTAACATGAAAGTTTAGGGTTTAGAAAAAGTACTTGGTATCTACTAAACACATTTTCTAAAAATACATTTTTGAAAAAGAAGATAGCAGGTAAGCCCATCTGGTGGTGTTCCTTAGCTCGTTTTAACACCTCCAGAGGAAACCAATCCAGAAAGTCCATGCCACTTCTGGCTTCAGAATGATGCAAAATCAGATGACTTCATCTGTAACGAGCCTCCTAAGTTCCAGGTTCATTCACGTACCTTATTCTGCAGATGGGGACGAAAGCCCAGAAAAGGCCCAGCAGGTCAGTGGTAGAGACAGAATCCCAATTCTTCCAACACCCAGTACCTTTAAACCTCCAGCACTGTCTTACCCAGGAGGAAGGTGAAGGGAGGACATTCTCTGGGCCATGCCAGTTGCATCCAGGACTGGGATTCAGCATTCATTATCCCTTCAGTTAATCTTTGTTGAGCACCTCCTATGTGTAGGACCCTACATTTGGGCAAGCTCTGTTACCCCTTCCCAGCTAGCCCAGTGTCATCATGTAATGGTTGGTCTGGATCTCAGCCTTGGTGAAGACCAGGGTGATTTTATCTTGCTCATCCCTGTATCCCCAGTGCCTGGTACAAGGCTTGCCACAAAATAGGAACTTAGTAAATATTTTTTGATTGAATGATGAATTTTTTGAGCACTGGCTAGGTGCCAGGCCTTGGGGTAGGAAAAATTTTATTTAATACAATAAGTCTGCTAGGCTGGTTTTATACCCCCATTTAACAAATGAGGAAACAAAGATCGAAAGAGGTGAACTAACTAGCCCAAGGCCTCCTGAGTTAGTGGGAGAGCTATGTCTGGAACCCAGGTTAACTGCCTCTGGCCTCGGCTGAGCTGCTGCCCCAGAGCCCTCAAGCAGGGCTCTGAGGCACTTGTCTCCCTGCCCTAGGCCTTCTGGGATCTAATTGAAGAGTCTTGTGAAGGGCTGAGTTTTGAATGGCTTCAAGGAAACCAGAAATAGCTATACTGGTCTAGTTCACAGCTTTGATTTTTAACACCTTCCTGCACAGGAATTAGGCTAACTCACTGTAAACAACCTGGGTTCAAGTTCCATTTTCCCATTTTCTGGTACCTGGGCCTCTTCCAGCTTCACTCACTTTCCTCTTTTGCTTGACTACTGTTCAGGACCCCAACTTCTAATAAAACTGTGGGGCAATCCGGCGTTCCCTCCACACAGCTCTGTGGCTCAGAGCAACTCCCTGGGCATGGGGAAGAGGTATTTCTACTCTTCAAAGGACTGAAAGGGAGGCTGAAGATGGTCCGGACAGGGCACGGGAGGTCCTGCCCGGGTGAGCCTCCTCACTGGCAGCTGAGGAAGCCCGAGCTCACCCAGCCAGTCAGGGACAGAGGGGACTGGCACCTAGAGGTCCTGACTTCCAGACAATGGCTTCCTCCATTGCCCCATGCTGCCTCGTCTACTTTCTCTCATCGGTTACCACCCTTCACCTCTTTCTTTATTTTCCAGAGAACGCTTTGAGACCCAGAGATTCTAGTCTTGCTGTGCGACCTTCGGAAAGTCTTCAGTCCTCTATGGACCAATCTGTGAAATGGCGCCCTGGCCTGAAAAGACCTCCCGTTTCCCTCCCAGTACAGAGTCCATGCTCCTTGACGTCAATGCTCTGTAGCAGAGAGACGTCTTTTTCTTTGCAGGGCACGTGCCGACCCCGGCACTGGCCAAGCACCTGCGGCCGGCAGCAACTTGTCCATGCTCGCCCCCTTCGTACTCAACTAGCTGGCCTATCCGGCTTAGGAGAGGTGCTGAAGCAAAAAACGGAATTCTCCTACTATCGCAGACGTGCCGCTCCTCTCCCCATCGCAAAAACTTCATTCCAAGCATCGCTTTTCCCCCAACCCCTCATACACACAGTCACACAACCTGAGCCGCAGAAGCCGGCGGGAGACGGGGGCGAGCTGTGTGCGTGCGTCGGCGCAGGGCCCTCTCCCGCCCACGCGCGCGCCCCCGAGCTGAGGCGCGCGCCGCGGCTGCCTGGCTGGCGGGAAAGCGCGCGGGAAGCCCCCGGCTGGCTCCTAGTGTGGGGGAGGGAGGGTAGGGAGCGTTTGGAACGTGCCACTCTCGGAGAGGACGGGGAGGTTTTCGTGCTGCGCTGCCGCTCCCACCCTCCCATCCGCCGACCAATCCGTTAATTTCCCCCGTCCCCTGCCGCGGTATAGCGTGCCGCGCTCCCTCGCTGCATTGTGGCCAGGCCCGTGGAGCCCCGCTCTCGACTGAGCTGTTCCCGCCGCCGCCGAAGCGGGGCGCTGCGTCGCGCTGTGGGGCCGGAAATTCCCGCGGCCTGAGTGGCGGACGCGAAGCCGAGCGCCGAGCGCCGCCTCCCTTCTCCCCAGGACGGGCGGGGGCGTTGGGCACAGCGAGGGCCGGGTTGCCTGAGGGAGGGAGGAGGCGGGCGCCGCGTCCGTGGACAGCGGCGGAGCGGCCGGCAGAGCCGGAGTGCAGGCACCGCGGCGGCACCTCACTAGGGGCTCAGCGGGCGTGGACGCTCCGCGCCCCCGCTCCCAGGCCCCCGCCCCCTCCCGGTCTCCGCCTCCTTCCTTCACACCCCCCCCAGGGCAGTCCGAGCCCCTGGCCTTCCCTGCGCTCCTCCTCCTTCTCACATTCGCCCTCGGGTCCGGGTCCTCGGGCCGCCAGCCAGCTTTGCTCCCTCAGGGGCGAGTCCTCGTTCTCAGGCTCTCCTTTCACACACACACGCATACACACGCGCGCGCGCGCGCTCGCCGGGCCGCCCCCTCCACTCCGGCCCTTCTCCTCCTCCTCCTTGCCCTTGCTAACGCCGCCGTCGGGGGAGGATTGATGTCCCTTCAGCATCATGCAGCCGCCGCCGAGGAAGGTGAGGGCGCAGCTGGGGGGCTTTGAACATTTTGGGGGGGATGCGTACGAGGAACGCGGCGGGGGCGACCGCTGAGTCCCCTCCCCCTTCCCGCAAGGGCCGTGACCGCCCTCGCTCCGGGCTTGTCACCGAGTTGCCGTCTGCTGCTGGCTGGGGACTGGCGTGCGAGTTGCCTTTCCGACGGTGGAGCGGCCGGGGCGTAAGCTCTCCACCGCGCTGGAGACCCCCGGGCATTTCACAGAGTTTCGGGTGTGCATGTGTGTGTGTGTGTGTGTGTGTGTGTGCGCGCGCGCGCGCGCATGGCAGTGCTGCCCGCTGCAAAGTGCATTCTCGGGGCTGCGCCGGAGGGAGGCGAGGGAGCCCTTGCAGCTTTGCAGAGCCTTGTGCGTGTGTGATTGTTTAGTCTGCATCTGGTCGGAGCCCTCCAGCCGCTTGTAGCTACCCCGTGCATTTGCAGATTTTCAGGGGATTTGTTTCAAGCCCAGCCTTTAGGTTTGGCCTGCTTTTCCCACCAGGCAGCAGAAAAGAAGTTGGAATAGTCACCAACTCCCACCCCAGGGAAAAGCAAGAAATTAAAGATTGACCGGTCCTGCCTTTCTCCCTCCAACCCCACCCCTCCTCCTGGCTCTGGGAATCGAGGAGGCGGTGGTGTTGCCCCCAGGAAAGGGAGAACGGGACCGAGCGTGGCGTTTGCGCCACGAGCTGGGCTTGCATAGTCGGGGTGGGAGTGACGGGTCCTCCTGGCTTGTCAGCAGCTTCCCCGCAGCGCCCTTCGCGAACTCTTCCATTGCCTCCTTCCCAAGCGTTTCTAGCGGCCGAGGCTGTGTCCTTGTCTTTTTTAATCCTGCAGATGGTTACTGAGTGTCTACACTGGGCGCTGGGTCGCGGGAGGCCTATGTTCTATCCTCCCCTCGTGGACAAACATTTGCTGAATGCCTGACTCGTGTCTCTTCCTCCTTCTCTCTTTCTTAATCCGGGTTTCTCCAGTTAAGTGTGACCTTTTCTTTCGCACACGTACCCCCACCACTCCGGGTAGTCCCGCTCTGGCGGCTAGGATTCCAGACCCACCGTAACCTTGAATCCTGGGGTCTCCACTGGCTGGCGGGCGGGGCTTTGGCCAGCTTGTGTTTGCTATTCTCGCTATTTGATGTGGAACCGCCACGGGACCGGCTTGCCAGGGTGGCTTAAAAGCACAGCAAAAGCTGGAAGGTCACATTTGCTTTCTCCTTTGTGAGAAAGAGATTGTGATTTGACGTGCTGTCAGCAAGTCGAGGACATCCTGAGAAAGTGTGCTTTCTCACAGCCATTATGGAATAATTTAGTCAATGCACAGTTTATCATTGTGTTAATATCGGTCCTTAGGTATTCTTATGATCTCTTACTCTCCTACACACTCTGCTTACCTTTCCTGATGGCTGATGGCTTTGAATCTTTTTTGGAAGAACTAGAAGACAGGCTCTTTTAAAACCATAAGAGGACTTAAGTACTGAACTTGTGCATGGAATGGATGGAATGACTGGCAGTTTATTTTGCACCTTTTTAATCTAATTTTTATACTCGTGTATTCCATGGCTTCATTTAGCCTCTCTTTTCAGATTGTTTGGCTAGTTTTTTCATTAAATATGTACCTTCAATAAATAAAATTAGGTGGTTAGCAGTGAATGTTTGGTCTTCAGGGGAGAGTTGAGCAGGAGGCTTATATTCTGACAAGTATTAAGTATTTTTCTAAGTAATTTTTTTGTTGTTAAAGTTGCAGCAAGGCCTTCATAAATATGTGGTGTGTTTTAGGTGAAAGTTACACAAGAACTGAAAAACATTCAAGTTGAGCAGATGACAAAACTTCAAGCCAAGCATCAAGCAGAATGTGATTTGCTTGAAGATATGAGGTAAGGTTACAGTAAATGGTTTGAGAGTTGTATTTCTATTTCCAAGAACCTTTGAGTTACCAAACCCCAGGAACTGATGATGGAATTTCCTTTTGGATTTCCTGCTTTAAGGCTGTTAAAGCTTTGACTCAGCTGGAAATTATAACTGGAACTAACACAATAAAACTTTTTTTCCTTCAGTGGGGAAACCCTATAATGTACACACACTGTTATGAAAAAACAAGGAGCATTAAAAGTTTGCCAATAAAATTATAACCTTTGAGGTAGAAATTCTTATTTAAATAATCTTTCCATTGAATTATAACAATTATTTTTTGACCTTAACAATTTTAAGCAGTTAGATTTTTAAACCATCTATAATTAATGGTTATATCTGGAAGTGAGCCGGTCAACCCTAGGTGATTATTAAACACTAGCAATATTTGTTAGAACATGACAAATATGATCTTTGAATGTTAAATTTAATTTATTAAAGTTACCTATATTCATAATCAAGATAACTTTGAATTTAATAGATAAGACATCTTGCCAACAATACCTGTGAAAATCAGTAATTTTGTTATATAGAGAAGCACAACTCATTTTATTGAAAGAAATGCCACTTATTTTATTTATCGGTCCTATAATACAATCTGACAGTTCAACCAGTGTGTTTTTAGAGTATGGAAGATTATTTGCATGTTGAAATTGAGTGGCTGCAATTCTTATTTCTCTTTATTAGTATATTTGTCACATTAGAATGGGATATGTAAGCCTCATTGGTTGCCTTTTTTTTCTGTGGTACATTAACCTCGTTTTGGTTTTATGAAAAATATTAACTATTTATTGCTATAATAAAATTAAAGGTGTTTGTAGAGCTAAATTGTTTGTAGCCCAAAGAGTTTAGTTTGAGTTATTTTTTCTTCCCCCATATTTAACTTAGATGCTATTTATGAGCTTTTCTGTTGCATACCTTTCTTTTTGTGGTTTTTAACCAAGGCGTATAAATCTGGTTTCAACCAAACTTGGATATTCCAAGGTCATCTTTTTCTGGCTGAAAAAGTACTCTATATTAATTCTGTGTTTGTTTCTTTTTGTTTTTTTCTCATGGCCACAAGGAAATTTTTAGACTTAATTCCTTTATAAGGAAAATTCAGAGTTCTTAAGATCTCTTAATTGGACTGAAATATTTTAATAGAAATTTCTAGATGAAGAAAGTAATCAATTTTCAGAAGCAGTTCAGGAAAGCAAAATTAGTATATAAGTAAAGACCCTGGATGTGATATGAGTGGTCAGTGGTCATTAAATCCTGTTGATTGTATCATCTAGGCTTCTTAATTACATTGTTTTCTCTTTTTCCCCTGTGGCCAGTATCTTAGTTCATGAGCTTGTGATCAAGAATATGGACATTGGAGTCAGACAGTCCTGGGTTTGTGTCCAGGCTCTGTCACATCCTAGCTGTGCCGACTTCTGGAAAATGACTTAACCTTTCTAAATGTCAGTTATTTCATCTGTAAAATGGGACCATAACTCATAGGGTGGTTGTACAGATCAAATGGCATTATAAGTACTATGCAGTACATAATCACTGCTCAGTTGATGTAAGTTATTGCTCTTGCTGCTGTTGTTTAGTTGTTTGTAGTATTGTTCATGACCCTATCACGTTTCAATTGCATTATTGCAGTAATACCCTAATTATTGCAGTAGTGTCTTTGTATCTTCCCCCCTCCCAATCTCTCCTTTTAAATGTCTTGCAGCTACTTAGCTTTCTAAAAACATTATTATATATCAGTCTGTGATTTTCTGGTTAAAGGCAGAACACCTTGTCATGGCATATGCCTTCTGCACCTTAGCTGCAAACTTCCTTTCCTGGCTTAATTATTACCATTTAATGTCCACACATCCTTCCTCCTTATCCCCCTTTCTGTGGCCGCTAGGACTTCTGGCTATCTGATTGCGCTCCCTACGTACATGCTTTTGTTTGTACTCTTCCCTTTGCCTGTTGATATTCTTCCTCCCAGTTATTCACCTGGCTAATTCTAGTTACCAGTAACTCCACAAGCTGTGATCTCAAAAGGATTTTGATTTTGCACATGCTTCTGGTTTTGCCCTTCTCAGTTGAATTGAGATTAGGGGCTAAATTTTATTCCTTTTTCTATCTACTGTAGCCTTTATTTTAGGCTGGCAGAATTGTCAAATGAATAAACCGATTGTATTTAAATGTGGCTTATTTGTTCTTATTTTATAAGCTGTTTGTAGGGGGCTTTCACTGGTGTCTTTTTTTTTTTGTTTTTTTTTTTAAAGATTTTATTTATCCATTCATTTATCCCCCCCTGCTGCTTGCGCTCCCCGGGCCAGCCAACCACGCCGTGCGGGCGGGCCCGCCCCCACCAGGAGGCCCCGGGAACCGAACCCGGGGCCCCCCATACGGCAAACGGGAGCCCCACCGACTGAGCCACAGCCGCCTCCCATCACTGGTGTCTGTTGAGCTTGTGTTATACTCTCATTTATGTGGGCACTTTAAAAATACTATGCTATTTGATGTAGAGTATATTTCCATTTATATATAACATATAAATGTGGAGATTTTTGGTGCTTCAAGGATTAATGGATTCTTTATCATTTTAAAGGAGTCAGTGGATTTTTCTTTCTGTACCAAATAATGGGATGAATCCCTTCTCTCCCATATAGTTGTGAACAGGATACTATATTACCTGCTAATGAGTTTAGGTTTCTGAATTACTTTTTTTGTTGTTGTTGTTGGTTTTTCTTTTTCTTTTCATTATTATTTTTAAAGAAGCTTTAGATTACATAAATGTTACATCGAAAATATAGGGGATTCCCATTTACCTTACTCCTTTCTCCCACACTTTTCCCCATTAACAGCATCTTTCATTAGCATGATACATTTGTTACAAGTGATGAACACTTATTGAAGTATTGCTACTAACCATGGTCTGTAGTTTGCATTATGGTTTACACTTTGTACTGCACAATTTTATAGGTTTTGACAAAATGTATAATGGCCTGTATCTGTCATTGCAGCGTCTTGTAGAACAATTCCAATGTCCCCAAATGCCCCATATTACACCTTTTCTTCCCTCTCCCTTCCCTCAGTACCTCTGGTGACCACTCCCTTTATATCAGTGTTACGAGTTTTTCCATTACTAGAACGATAAGTCTACTTTAGTCCATAGTTGTAATCTCCCCTTATGTTTGTTCATTCCTCAGTCTTGAGGATTTGGGGATGATGATTCCCACTCTGCTTCTGATTTAGAGGGCGCTTAAAACCTGTGGGGTAGATGGGTAGAACTGTTTGCAGTTGTAGATACTCTCTGTTTTTTGAGATGGGCTTTTTCCGTTATCATCCTTTTGTTAGTTGTCCTGGGCAAGTCTGATGAATTGGAGAGTAGGTATTGGCTGCAACTCTGCTAAGATTCCAGGCTCAACTGGCATATGAACAGCAGGAAGATTTAAGTCTCTGGGACACAGATTTAATGGTTCAAATAAAAAAGGGGCATAAGAACCATGTGCAGAAAAATTATAAATGAGTCCAACTCTTATACATTGGGGGGATAGGCTATCATATATTCCAAGGTAAGGCCCACTAACAGGGTGCCGTATTTCTGGGGTTGTCTGCCCTGCCTATAGTGCCCAGATGTCTCTAGAACCCTCAGGAGCCCCCCTGCTTGAGGCACTGTTTACTGTGGCAGTCAGCGACATCCTCCTAAAATGTGCATAAGCATAATCTCTGGAATGACTTCCCTACTCACTTTGAAATCTCTTAGCCATAAAAACTCATTTTTTATTTAATATTTCCACCTTTTGTTCAAGGTCTTTTTCCAAATGCATCACTAGTTGGTGCTTGGTAATAATCCCTCCATGCCAGGGAGGCTCATCCCTGGGAGTCATGTCCCATGCCAGGGGGAAGGTAGTGAGTTTATATGCTGAGTTTGGCTTAGAGAGAGGCCACATTAAATAACAAGGGGGCTTTCCTGAGGTAATTCTTTTTTTTTTTTTTTTTTTTTTCCTGAGGTAATTCTTAGGCAATATATAATACTAGGCTAAGTTTCAATTTCGCAGGAACAAGGTTCAAGTACAAGCATCAGTATGAGGGGCCTGGCATATTGATCTGGCCTCCTTTGCTAGGCACTGCCCATGTACTCTAGGATTCTTTTTTTTTTTTTGAGGTGCTGGGACTAGGGATTGAACCTGGGACCTCATATGCGGGAGGCCGGCACTCAACCACTGAGCCACATCAGCTCCCCTGAGTTGGCTTCCTCATCTGTTTTGCTTGTTGTCTGCTCTTGTCTATTCCTTGTCTTTGCTCATTATTTGTTTTCTTTAGGAGGCACTGTGGTAGGCAGGTACTCAACTACTTGAACCACACCCGCTCCCAAATTCTTGCCATCCTATTAGAGAATGTAGCAGGATTCCCCAGGATGGGAATTGAATATTCATTTGGTTATTGTGTGGGTCTACAGCCACCGAGACAACACCCCATAACCATTTCAACACATTCATATTCCATAGAGGCATGCCATAGGTATACCCCTGATGACACATCCCCCCCCACCAATACCTCGTGATCCTCCCCTACCACAGTTGTGACTCTTTTGCAATCCCAAACCTTCCTGAAAACAAAGCGAGAAAAAAATTAAAATAATTTAAAAAACAGAAAATTAAAAAAAAATATAAATTTTTTTGCATTGTGTCTTTTATTCCTGTAAGATCTGTTATCTTTTATGTATAGTGACAATTTTTTCTGCATGTCCCCCCCAGTGTCTTTTTTTTTTTTTCACTTTATTTTCAAAGAAGCTTTAGGTAATAGAAAAGTCACATAGAAAATATAGGAGATTCCCATATATCCCACCCTCTCTCCTTCTCCCATTTTTCCATATTTATATATTTTTAATGATAATATTGAATTGGAAGTTGAAATTTGCCTTCAATTGATATTCTTCATAACTTTAGTTGCTTCAGGGAGGAAAATGATGTGATTTTTCTGGCAAGTGGAATGACGTTTAAAAAACTCATTAGAAATACCTGAGCTTTAAAATTAGTTTTTTTTTTTTTTAAAAAAAACTGGTCCTATATAAGGCGGGATAGCCCCAGAGACTGATGCCTTATCAGTGGGTTCTATTTTGGAATCTGTGCTCCTGAGAGTGACAGAATTAGACTCAAATAAGTCCTCCCTGCACATGGTTCACCAGTCCCTGCTATTCAAACCTATATGTGATGCTGGAATTTTTAGGTATACTTCCAGAGACTGGAGCCTCCCGCCTACCTATGTGCCAGGTGTGCATGAAATCTAGATGGAGCTGCAACTCCTACCCTACAGCTCAATGGACTCATCCAAGTCACCTGGTGAGGAGACAACAATGGGCAATGGCCATCCCAGGGAATGGAGAGGGCCTGCATCTGCAGGCAGGATCATCCCACCCACCATATCCATGGGATATAAGCCCTCTCTCACTTGGAGTTGGAGTGGACATCACCATCCCAGTCCCCTCAGGACTGGGGGAAGAACTATGGACTAGAGTGGACTTGATGGTATTCTCTTGTTCACATATGGTGATTCTAGCAATGCAAGAAATTATAACAATGAGGTGGAGCCAGTGGCCACTTGACACTTTTGGGGTAGGGAGGGGATGAGCAGTTGAAATACAGGGGCTTCTTTGGGAGTTGGAGGTTGTCCTGAGTACTGTTGTGGCAACGGATGTAGGCCATTTTAAATCAGCACACACCACTCAGAACTGAGTGGGAGAGAGTGTGGTCTACAGTGTGAACTGTGGTCTATGGTTGGTGGCAAGGCTCCTGGATGTGTAAGTTCATTTAGTGTGGTGGGCCACACTGTGGGAGATGTTTGTGTGGGATGTGGTGGGAGGTGTGGGAGGTGGGCAACATGGGAATCCCAGTGGGTTCTGTGTAATATTTTGGGTAATCTAAGCACCTCTTGAAATATATGTATATATATATATAACATTTTTGTAAGCAAATACACATATATGCATATATATTTATATATCATTTTGCAAATGTTTGTATGTATTGTGAGAATTTTGATTTTTTACCCATAAAAAAAAAAAAAAAAAAAACTCATTAGAAATACCTGAGCTTTAAAATTAGTTTTTTTTTTTAAACAAATCAATTTTATTGATACATATTAATAAAGCATATAATTCATCCAAAGTGTACAATCAGTGATATTAGGTATAATCACATAGTTGTGCATTCATTATCTCAATCATCATTAGAGCATTTTCATTATTTCAATGATAATAAAATAAAAAAAAAATCAAAGAAATTCATCACCTCCTGATCTGTCATAAGTTTCCCCAGCTGTATATAGCTCTTATTTCTGGCTATTTTTGCACAATTACTTATTTAGTTCTTAAGCAGTTTTATTGAGATATATTCATATACCATACTATCTATCCACAGTGTATAAAACTGTGATTAGTATAATCACAGTTTTGTGCATTTGTCACCACAAAAATTTTTAGAACAGTTTAATTACTCCAAAAAGAAAAACTTCACACCCTTTAGGAGTCCTTCCCCAGCCCTACTTAACCACTAATCTAACTTCATCTTTATAAATTGTAAAATCAGGTTTTTATTTGTATTTTGTTGTAAAAGATCTTGCCTGCTTTTCCTTTTTTTAGGTGCTTCCCCCCCCCCGAACCCCACAAACAGCACTCCTTCCCATTGGTGTCCTTCCCCCCAAATTTCATGCTGAGTTTATGAATTCACTCAGGAAGGCAAAGAGCTTTTCGTTTTTGATATAAAGAAATTAGTATTAAACAGAGAAAGTTTTTAATCACTTAAAAAAAGTTAAAGTAAAAAAAACTCCAATATATTAAGATATAAAAAGAATTGTATTCTCGGTTATGGCTAATTTCCTCCTTCTCCCCCTTCTGGTCTTCTGGAATTTAAGGGAGTAGACCACTTATGATACAGTGTTTTTCCTTTGCTACCTTCCCCTTCTTCATTTGTTCCAGGGATGCATTAGGAAACCGGTGTATTGGGAGTGATGTATGAGAAGGAATGATAACTCATTTGGTGTTAATCAGGGACATTCCATGCCTTGGGGAGATTTTATACTGAAATGTTTCTTCTTGATGTTTGCTGTCAGCAGTAGAAAAGCACACTTTAATTTTAGTTTTTTATTATTTTTTCACTTTTTGCTTTATTAGGTCACTTAAAAGTAAATTTATAAACACTACAGCCTATGTATTTTTCTTCTTGGTATTGTTTATTCTTCAGATGTGCTAAGTAGAATCCATGAAGAAAGGTTTTTTTGCAGGGACCCAGAATATAAAGAAGTACCTTCTTAGTAGACTTTTTTACAAAAAATTTTAGAATTTTATAGTCAGATGGATGCTATCAAGTTTGTTCATTTTATAGATGAAAATAGAAACTGAGGCACAGTGAGGACTCAGATATTTTTTCCTCATTTGCATACTAGTGTACTATATCTGTGGTTCTCAAGCTTTTAATGAGAGAACTCGTCATAGGTACCATGTTTTGAAATATTTTGCCTATCAAAAAGTACATGATTAATAATTTGTTTTATTTTTCACTTTTCATACATTGAGGTATCAGTTTTGGCTTAGTGTTTTAAAACCATTAACATGAGTCTAGCCAAAGGTAAAGACACTTATGTTTAATTATCTCAGGAAAAAAACAGCTGATTGTATGGTTTCTCACAGATGTTCTGAAAAATTGAAACTGACTCAAGAAACAGCTGTCTTACCTTTGCTGACATCTGGAGATCTAGAGATACTCAAGTGAGGAATTACTGTACCATATACTTTGTCTAAATTTGTCTGTAGTTTGTTAATTAATTTTATTTTTAATTGTGGTAAAATAAACATAACATAAAATAATTTTAAGCATTTTTAGGTGGACAGTTATGTGACATTAAGTGTATTGACAATGCTGTTTAATTTTTGCCACTAGCTATTTCCAGGCTGAAGTTTATGTCTGTTAAGTAATAACTCCTCATTCCCCCTTCCTCCCAACCCCAGGTAACCACTATTCTGCTTTCTGTCTTTATGAATTTGCTAATTCTAAGTATTTCATATAAAATAAATAATACATTTGTCTTTTGTGTCTGGCCTATTTCACGCAACATGTCTAGGTTCATCCATGTGGTAGCTCACACATACCAGCACTTCCTTTCTTTTTATGGCTAAATAATAAGATGTTGAACATCTTTTCATGTGTTTATTGGTATTTGTATACTTTTTTGGAGAAATGAATAATTAGATCCTTTGCCTATTTTTAAAATGAAGAGTTCTTTACATATATTTTATATATACATATATCAGATATATGATTTGTAAACATGTGCAATATTTTTTCCCATTTTGTGGAAGATGCATGTAAGGTGATTCTTAAGCACTCTAAAATTTGAAAACCACTGAAATAGAAGAAAGGACAAAGGCTTTGAAAATAAACCAGAGATTGAATCCCTGCTCTGCCACTTATTAGCTGGGCAAGCCTGGACAGGTTAAGCCTCATATTTTATATATGTAAAACAAAGTTAGTGCTTACCTTTTTGCTTTTCTATAAAAGTTAATGTGAAATGCAAAGTATGGTTGGTATTTAGCAGTGGTAGCTTCTGTATTAGTGGAAGTTGAGGTCCAGGAGGGATGTTGTCTTACTCAAAGTAACAAAGCAAGTTATTGTGTTTAATCAGTTCTTTTTTTTTTACCGGGAGGTCCCGGGGATCGAACCCGGGTCCCTCCATATGGGAGACGGACGCCCAACCAGTTGAGCCACATCCGACCCTTAATCAGTTCTAAGAAGCATATTTTTTTTTTACATTGCTACATCTCTAAAATCAAGGTGCATCTTATAGTTGCTTTTGGCCTTGATGCAGTTATCATTGTCTCTTTATGCACAGAACTTGCAGAATAGGTGTCAGCAGGCTTGGCAGAATAGCCCGGAGACAATGGTTGGAATACAAGTGTTTGCTCCCCCAGGCTTCTGGTGGTACAGAGAATGATATTATGTAGAAAAACCTGAATAGCAATGACTGATTAAAAAAAGTGATTCAGAAGAGTTCCACCAATGTGACCAATTTATGAACCAATTTATTGTTTATCTTTTCCTTGGTATGTATGAACAAGAATGATAATGCTAAAAATCTGACTAAGTTTAAAAGAGCTCTTTTAATAAGTGTAAATAAAAATTCTAAGTGATAGGCATTGTAGCAATTTAATTGGTAGCATTTTTTCTTAATGGAACATAAAGTAATGTCTTGCAATCAAGACACTAGTGGTGTGTTAGAGATGATGAAAACATGGAAGTAGCAGATCAGTGCTGGACCCAGGTCTTTTTTCATTTACCCAGCAGTCAATTTTGCTTTTTTCAATCCTGTGTTCTTTCAAACTAGAACTTAAAAATGATGTAAATTATGAGAGGGAGAATTAAAAAAAAAAAAAAAAAAAAGAAAGCTGCAGGGAAAAAGATCAAGAAGGACTACAGTTTTCTTTGTGAGAGAGAGGGAAAAAAGTTTACCTGATTTTAAAATTAATAAAAGATAACATGGAACTTCAACTGACTAAATTCAAATTTTAAATATGTACTTTACATTCATATTATGGTCAGTTATGGAAGGGAAGGCTTAAAAATAGGAGATGCAAACTATACAGGGAAAGTAGGGAAACATAATTTCAGAGGGTCTAATTAAATTTTTGCTTTTTTTTTGTCACAAACCACTGCTTACTTGAATTGAAAATGTCAGGGTTTTAGTAATACTTTTTCCTAATGTTATTTAATGGTTTATTAGCTGATAAGCCCTTGTTTATAGATCTTTATCTGCTCTTAAAAATTTAAAGATTTGGTTTGATATGGGATAGCCATTGCAGTTCACTGCAGAACAAGTTATTTTCTGATTTATAGACTTGAATGGAGGATATTTTACTCAGCCAGATGGAATTAAACTAAGGACTAATAATGAAGGTTAATACTACTACTTGGGTAAAGAAAGAGAAGTGGTGAATAGTTTTTGTGTTTACTTTTCCTTGATTTGGTCTTTTTAACCCACACCTGGGTTTATAGATATAAGAGATGGTTAAGGTGATCTGTGCGATATAGGATAGCAGTGATATACCAGAACACGTTTAGAGGTATGCAACCTAGGTATGAATCCTAGTTCTTAATCTCTTTTTAGCTGTGTGACTTTAAGCACAAATCACTTAAGCTTCTCTGAGCCTCATGTTTCTCATCTGTAAAATAGTAATAATTGTAAAACTTTTTTTTTTTTTTACAATTAAATTAATGCATTTAAAACCTTTCTTGCACTGTGTGTGGCACATAATAGGTGCTCAGTGAATGCTTGTGGATTTGTAATGTTGAGCAATTGAGAAGATTAATTCATAAATTTTAGTCTGTGATTTACTCATTCCCTAAAGGGCCTCAAAGCTAAACATTCAAGTGATACTAAAGAACCTCTTTAGCAAGGTCAGCAGTCCTAGATGCCTTCCATATTTCTGGGTGTTGTTAATGGGTCTCCTCTATAATTGTTGCATAGCTTCTGCAGCTCCAAGCATCATATTCTTATACAGCTTCTGGTGGAAGAAGAGTAGGGAAGGAACGTTTTTCCTTATGCAAAATTTCCCTCCCTTTCTCTTTTCTCATCTCTCCTCTTCTCCCCCTCCCTCTTTTCCACCTGCCTGCCTGCGCTCTTTCCATCCTTCCAGTCATCTACCCACCCACCCAACCATCCATTATGGTAAATAGGTCTTACCAGAAATTATCCCAATAGACTTTCCGTTACATCTTGTTAGCTGAGTTTGCTCCATATGCCCATGCTTGACTAGATGCAGAGGTGGCTGGGAAAGTAAATTTCTTCTGGGAGGTAAGGAATAAGGTAATAATGGTAGCAGTAATATGTTTTACCCTGTCTGCCACAGGGGCTCATTTCCAGTTTACTCCTAGTGGTTCCCATAAAAGTACAAAAAAATATGTTGGGGTTAGATTGTGAGGGATATAGTAGCTAGAATTCCACTTGTCCCAAGCAGACTGGGAATAAGGGACTCCTTAGAAACCATTTGTATCTCCTCTTCCCAACTCCTTTTGAATTCAGTCTTAGGTCAGGAGTACCTTTCTGTGTTTGCCATAGCTAATGGGCCAGTAGGCCAGTGGCCTCTTAGGAGTTTCTCTTAGGAATACAGGAGTAGCTAAAGATCTTGCCACTTTTGGTCTCCTGATAATTTGGAGAAATGGTGGTTGAAGGGCCCTCCAAGCAGTTGTATTTTTGCTGAACTTCTTTTACTTCTCAGGTGAAAGCATTAGTAAGTAGTAATGTGGCTAAACTGAAAGTTAGGAAGGACAAATAAGAGCTAAATTCACTCCTAGCTAGCTGAATAATTTCCTGCTTCATAATTGAGGATTGGCAATTCATTTTTGAAAGTATAAAGCTTGAAGCCTTTTATCTCAAAAAGGCTGTGGTGGTAAATGGATACTTTTCGTGATAAATCCTTTGAATGTTCATTTGAATCTCACAGGTGCCATTCTCTTTTGTCGGTGTCAGTCTTCAGGAGTGATCTGATGCAGAAGCAGGAGTTAATTTATAAATCCGGTTTGTGCTATTGGCTCTTCAGTGACTATAGTTTGGGAACTAAGCACAGAAATTTGTAATCTTCTTCTTTGTTCCACTGCTGCAGATTTCCTGACATATGGTGGTCAGTCCTAACTTGTAGAACCTTAGCTGATGTTTTTGTTTATTTCATTTTATTGTCCTCTGTATTCCTTGGTCACGCTTTATTTTAACGTTCCATTTGATCTCCTTTTTGGCATTCATATGTGAGTCTCTTGTCATCCAGATGTTTTCTGTTTTGTGAGCTTTGAAATAATTCCAATTCAAAAAGAAAATGTTATTTCTGGTATTATGAGTAGTGTTACCATGTCTGTGGCCCCACAGGAAACAATTGGAGTATATTTCCCCAGATTGTGTTTTAGTGGTATTTTTTTTCCCTCTAGAGGATTGGGAGTGGGGTGGGGGCAGAGGCTTTTTTATTGTATATCCTCTTTTAGTGTTTTGAATTTTGAACTATGTGAATATCACTCTCAAAATGAAAATTAAATGATTCAGTAGTATTGGTATATATTTATTTGCATGTCTATTATACATAGCAGATATTGTAAAAGGTCAGTTTTGTTGGTGCTAAAATGTCATTTTTGGCTTTTAATTAGTTTTTAGTGATGTAATTTTTTTTTTTTTTTTTAAAGATTTTATTTATTCATTCATTCATCCCCCCCCTGCTGCCCGTGCTCGCCTGGTCAGCCAACCACACCACGCGGGCGGGCCAGCCCCCACCAGGAGGCCCCGGGAACCGAACCCAGGGCCTCCCATATGGCAAACGGGAGCCCCACTGATTGAGCCACAGCCGCTTCCCTGTTATTTTCAACATTAATAGATTTTTACAATTTATTTCTAAAGTCTAGTACTCCAGATATTAAGAATACTTGATTTACAGACTTCCCTGCATAAAATGAACTGGCCTCTAGCTGGTTGTAATTCAGAGGTTGGAGAAACAGGTTTTATGTACTCCTATGTTACTTTCTTAATGCATTGAAGAATTGTTTTGTCCCCAAACAAGCAGATGTATTAGGTGGTTAGATTCCTGTCCATCCTCAACTTTTATTTGAGCTACTTTTTCCAAAGGCTTTACATCATAGTCATCATTTAAAATACTGCTTCTGTGGTAAAATGCATCTTGCATTATTAACCAAATTTCTCCATAGAGGAACTGTTTGGTCTCTTTTACTATAGAGGTGTTTTATATAATAGTTTTTCTCAGCTATATTGAATTCACTGAATATTTTAGTGTTTTATTTTATTTCCTCTCTTGGATTTTTAGGTATACCTCTTTCTGTTTTTTTTTTTTTTTTTTTTTTTTTTAAAGTGGTTGTTCTAGGAATTATACCATGTGTACTTAAATTATCATTCTACTTAGATTTAATATTGTACTGCTCCACATAAATGTAAGATCATCAGAACAGTCTCATTCCAAATACTCCATTCCAGATTTTGTGCTACATAATCTGGAAGCTAAGTTCATTATGAGGTGCTGTAAAATTTTTCATCTATCTATATTATGTATAATTATATCATAATTTAGTTTTCAAGCGAAATTAAATTTTTGGTGATGCTTGACCTCTGTACTACTTGAATAAATGATTGACGATCAGAATCTCAAGAGCAGGCAGTCTGACTCCAGAGTTTGTGCTTTTATTTTATTTTATTATTTTTATTTTTTTAAAGATTTTATTTATTTATTCATTTATCCCCCCCTTGCTGCTTGTGTTCGCTGGGTCAGCTAACCACCCCGTGCGGGCGGGCTTGCCTTCACCAGGAGGCCCCGGGAACCGAGCCCGGGGCCTCCCATATGGTAAACGGGAGCCCTACTGATTGAGCCACAGCCGCTTCCCAGAGTTTGTGCTTTTAGTCACTATCTGCTACCTCTTCATTTACTAGCTGTGTGACCATGACAAGTTGCATAAGCTTTCTCTGCTTTTGTTTCTTCATCTGAAAAATGGGGATGATAATAGTGTCTATTTCATAGTGTTGTTTTTGAGGATTAAGTTAATTAATTAAATGAGTTAATTAACCAAATTGTCAAAAAAGTAGTTAGTAAGAGAACTTGAAATCATATTCTTTTAAAATAATTTAACATAGAATGATAGTTTAAATTATTTCAAACTCTTGAAATTATGACAGTTGGATTTTGTGAACAGCTACCATTTTCGTCTAGCTTTAATGCCAAATAAATGAGGACCACAAAATATTCTTATTAAAAAATCTAAAAATTTCCAAAACTTTGTTCTGAAAATTTTGTGATTCTTTTTGATATTGGGGTGGTAGACAGAGAGAGGTGCATACACCCGAATTCCTCCTAGCTATAAACTGGAGCCCTAGTTCTCAAAGTGTGTTCCCTGAATCTGTATCACCTGGAAACTTGTTAGAAGTGCAAATTCTCAGGACCCTGGATTTATTCAATTAGAAATTCTGGGGCTGAACCCAACTACCTGTGTTTTCACTAGCTCTTCAGGTTTAGCAGTTCTGATGCTTGCTAAAGTTTGAGAATTGCTGAACTAGAGGACTGATAGAGAAACCTGTATGAACTATATAAACAACAAATAAAAAATGAATCTAGGGGTCGGATGTGGCTCAACTGGTTGGGCGTCCGTCTCCCATATGGAGGGACCCGGGTTCCATCCCCGGGACCTCCCGGTAAAAACAAAACAAAACAAAACAAAACAAAACAAAACAAAACACAAAACATGAATCTAGTGTAGGCATTTCTTTATAACATGTTTGTAAATGTTCCATAGCTATGTAAGCTTAGCCACAGAAGGAGAATTCCCAGGGAAAGTCTTGGGGAGGCAGATTTGGTTTAGCAGTCAGAGCAGTGCCATATCGTTATCTACTATGTCAGGGAATACTCAGTTCTGTGACTTTAGAGGTAGGTAAGCAGAGGCTGAATAACTTCTTGTCACGGGTGGGTAGAGGTATGTCTCCATTGGTAGAGATTGATTAGAGGAGATGAATTCCAAGTCCCCTTCCAATTCTAAATCATCCTTAATTCTATCATGTTTACTCATGGGGGTAGTTTGAGAGTATGGGATTAGGAACTAAATCTCTACCATTGATCTACTACCACAAGTATCAGTTTGCATGACATTTTTATAGAAGCTGTGTCCTCAGGGAATCCTATGTCCCTTATGTCACATACAGTATTGTTTATGTTGGAAAAGTATGTTCTCAACTTTGACTTATCTTAGAAATAACCAAAATTGGACTATTATTGCATGATTACAAGTTGTACTTCACAGATGAGCATTGGTTCATTATTTATATAGTTTAAGGGGTTAGTGTACTTGGAGAGTGTGGAAGGATTAGAGAAAGTAAAATAGATTAGGGAAAATAATGATAGCTAATAGTCCTCCTTACTGTGTGCTTCCTTATTGTGTATGTACTACGCTAAAGCATTTTTAGGTAATATTTTGTTGAATGCTCACAATAACCTTGTGAGGTATTTATCATTATTAATCTCATGTTTTCCCAGGAGGTAAGAGGTCTAATGATTAATCCACGATCACAGTTATTAATGGTGCTTGAGTTTTGTTGCCTGAGAGCAGTGGTTCAAGTGAATGAAGATAAGGGAAAACACTTTCTTAATCCTGGGAAAGTTCATGGAAATTTCATGAGCTGTTTAAATCATGGCAATGATTCGGTTGGAGGAGAGGTAGGTATAGTGTAATGAAAAGAGAAGTAAACTTGGAATCAGATGATCTGTGTTTGAATTCCCATTTTCTCATTTGCTTGGGGCAAATCTCCTTGAGTCAGTGTTTCTTATCTATTAAATAGGGATAATTTTTACCTCAGGGTTGAAAATATTAAGTGAGATCATGTAAAAATATTTAGCTGCTGTGTGGTTAGTGCTCAGTAAAAATTTAAAGAGACCTTACATTTGTATGACACTGCTTCCAAGGGGACTAAAGAGGGGAAAGGAGAAGACAAAGTAGGTAGGTAGAGGTGGAGGAAGAAAAGGAGATACCTTTGGTTAAGTTCCTTCAAGGATATTGGAGGATTTGGAACGTTTTGGGAATGATGGTGACTCTTCTGACTCTTATGGTCTGGGGTGTGGATGACATGTGTCTTACCTCTGCAGTGGGGCGATTACCCAAACCCTTTATCTTTCATGGAGGGCATTGAAATGCAATAGTAGTTAAGGCAGTCAATTTACCTTTTAAATAATAAATTTTATTTCTGTTTATTTTTGTGTTTTAAAAAGGATTTATTTACCCCCCCCCCTTGTTGTTTGCGCTGCCTGCTTGTCTTCTTTTTTTCAGGAGGCACTGGGAACCAAACCCGGGGCCTCCCATGTGGGAGGGAGGCGGCTAATCACTTGAGCCACCTCTGCTCCCTGCATTTTATTTTAAAAACAATCCATTTTATATATATATATATATATATATATATATATATATAATCCATTATAGAATCAATAGACATTTTAAATTCAAGTATTATACAAGTGTATTAAGCAAAAAGTGAAAGTTTCCCATTTCCTTCTACCCTTCCCTTCAATCTCTCTCTTTACAAGGACTCACTACTACTAATCCAAGTGTATTGAGTATATCATTTCAGACTGCTTTAAACTTGAGTCTTTCTGATTAGGTGAACACTGTACATTTAAATTTTCTACCAGGCAGAAAGCTCCACGAATACAGGTATCTCATCCATTTTACTTGACATTATAGCTACAGCATTTAATAGAGTGATTTATAGAAAGTACTCAGATACTTGTTGAGTAAATTATTTCTGATAGCTATATATAATATTCCAAGAAGAATGTACCATAATACGTAATTTTAAAAAATATTATACACTTACCTTTCAGGGAATATCCCCATATATATCTTGTGTGTGTGTGTGTGTGTGTGATTGTATCTGTAAGATATATCCCTGTGTGAACTTGCTGAATCGCAGGGTATGCTTTCAAGAAAAAAATTAGTTTTTTTAAATTGTAAAGTTGCCTCTTGAAATGTACTGCATTATGTCTGATTTCTAGAGTATATATATATGGGGCAAATAGCTTTGGATGAAACAAAAACTGCTTTTGGTGAAAATTTCAATAGTATTTATAAAGTGGAAAGTAAGAGTCCTTCTCCCTAGAAGTAAGCAACAATAGTTTCTTCAAGATCTTGATTATCCTTTTAAAATGTTCTGTACATATACAAGCATACATATATATATATAAAATATATATATATATTTAAAAATACAAATGAGATTGTTCTATGTATATGTGCATTTTAACTGTTGCCACATTAAAGAAGAAATTATTAATTTGTTAAAGGAAAAATCACATATTTTTTTATTTATTTGAACATCTTTTTTGTATGTTAACTGTCTTTCATTTTCTTTTTCTTTGTGTCTAAGTGTTTTGGTCATATTTTTAAATATTTCTGAATTAATTAGATAAATTGTAGGCTTAAAGACAAATCATGTGGAAAATACAGAGATACCATATATCCCCCTATTATTAATACTTTGCATTATTAGTGAGGTACTTTGTTAATATTAATGAAACAATTTTATTATATTTGTATTATTAGCTGTAGTTCATAGTTTATATTAGGGTTTATGGTTTGTGTTGCACAGTCCTATGTTTTTTTAAAATTTTTAATCTAGTAACAAAGTTACAACCTAAAATTTCCCATTTAACCACATTCAAATACATAATTCAGTGGTGTTAGTTAAACTCAAAACATTGTGCTACCATCACCACCGTCCATTAGCAAAATTTTTCCGTTATCACCAACAGAAATTTCTCTACCAATTAAGCATTAACTCCCCATTCCCTACCCCCATCCCAGCCCCTGGCAACCTATGTTCTAGTTTCTGACTGTATGAATTTACTTATTCTAATGATTTCATATCAGTGAGGTCATAGAATATTTGACCTTTTGTGTCTTGCTTATTTCATTCAACATGATGTCTTCAGGGTTCATCCATGTTTGTTTCATGTATCATTCCTTTTTACAGTTGAATAATATTCCATTGTATGTATATATCACATTTTATTTTTTTCTATTCATCTGTTGCTGGACACTTAGGTTGCTTCCATCTTTTGACAATTGTGAATGATGCCGCTATAAATATTGGTGTGCAAATATCTATTCATGTCCCTGTTTTCAATTCTACCTAGAAGTGGCATTGCCGGGTCAAATGGTAATTCTATATTTAACTTTCTGGGAAACTGCCAAACTGATTTCCAAGTGGCTGCACCCATTTTACATTGCTGCCAACAATGAAAGAGTGTTCCTATTTCTCTACATCCTTTCCAATACTTGTAATTTCCTTTTTTTTAAAAATAGTAGCCATTCTTGTAGGTATGGTATCTCATTGTGGTTTTGATTTGCATTTCTCTGATGGCTAATGATGTTGAACATCTTTTCATGTACTTTTTGTTCATTTTTTTTTTTTCATATAATAAACTTTATTTTTAAAGAGGTTTTAGATTATAGAAAAGTTACATTGAAAGTATAAAGAATTCCCATACATACCCACTCCCTTCCATCTTCCCCTATTAATAACATCTTATAATAGTGTGGTACATTTGTTACAATTGATGAATAAATATCGAAGCATTGCTACTAACTAAAGCGTATAATTTACATTGTGGTTTACACTTAATTCCAATACCCTAAAAATGCTCTGTATTCCTCTCTCTCCCCTCAGAATCTCTGGTAACCACTATCTTTATATCAATGTTACATGTTCTTCTGTTACTACAGTGATAATGTTTACTTTGTCCATGGTTGGATTTCCCCCTTATGCTTGTTCATTCCTCAACCTTGAGAATTTTGGGATAGTAATGTCTGCTTTGCTTCAGATTGAGGGGGGCCTTAGATCTTAGGGGGCAGATGGAAGGAACTGTTTTGCTTGCAGTTGTAGATATTCTGTTTTTTTGGGATGGGGGTTGTCCATCATCATTATTTTGTTCATTGTCCTGGGTGAGTCCAGTGAACTGGAGAGTAGGTCTTGGCTACAACTTTGCTGAGATTCAGTGCTCAACTGGCATATGAACAGACAAGATTTAAGTCTCTGGGACATATATTTAATGTGTATAGTGCTAATTATAGGCGCAAATAAAAGGGGTAGAAAAATCATGTGAAGGGAAATTATAAATGAGTCTAACTCTGTTACATTGGGCAACTAGGTTGTCATATATTCCAAGGTAAGGCCCATCGACAGGGTGCTAATTTCAAGGGGTTTTGTGCCTTGCCTATAGTGTCCAGATAGCTCTAGTGCCCTCAGGAGCACCTCTATTTGAAGCTTTGTTTACAGTGGCAGTTAGTGAGATCTGCCTGAGACATGCAATAAGTGTAACCTCAGGAATGACCTCCCGACTCATTTTGAAATCTCTTAGCTGTAAAAACTCTTGTATTTAATGTTTCCCCTTTTGGTCAAGGCTTTTTTCCAAATGCATCTCTGGTTGGTGCTTGGTATTAATCCCTCAGTGCCAGGGAGGCTCATCCCCGGGTGTCATGTCCCATGCCAGGGGGTTGTCTTTCTTTTTCAGAGAAATGTCTCTTCAAGTCTTCAACCCATTTTTAAATTGGGTTGTCTTTTTGTTATGGAGTTGTAGAATTTCCTTATATGTTGTCAGTATTTAACCCTTATTGGATATGTGGTTGTGGCAGTTTGAGATTATTTTATGAATCTCCACAAAAGAAAGATTATGTTTGTAACTATTCTGTTCCTCTGGTGTAATATCCTTTGATTCCACTAAATTCAGTTGAGGGGCCTTTGATTAGGTTACCTGTTAAGATTGCTTTAGGGCTTCTGATTAGACTATGTCAGTAAGACATGACTCATGTTAAATCCCTACCCCCTTGATGAATCTGATGTAAACGTACTCACATGGAGAGACAAACACAGGAACAGAGAGCTCTGTCATTTTTGATCCTGCCATGTGACAGAAAGAAGGTGACTCAAACAGCTGAGGTCCCAGGAGATGAGCCATTTGCCTGATAGCTTACAGCTGAAATTGGGAAGAAAGCGGAATAGCCAAGACTGATTTAGGAAGCCCTAAGAGACAGGCCCTGTCTCAGCTTGCAGCTGAAATAGGGAAGAAAGTGAGCAACTGAGCCACAGACAGGAAGCCTGCATGGGGAGAGATCAGGCAGAGATCACCTGCCATCTTGCTTCAACAAGTGGCAGCTGGCTTTGGTGAGAAGGTACCTCTTATGGTGCCTTGAATTAGACTTTTCATGGCCTTGGAACTGTAAGTTTTTGCCTCAAATAAATCCCTATTATAAAAGCCGACAAATTTCCGGTACTTTGTATCGGCATGCCTTTGACAAACTAATACAGTGGTTTTCAAATATTCTCTCCCATTGTATAAATTGCCCTCCCCCCCCCATGGCGTCCTTATTTGGTTGTTGTTTTTGCTTGTTGTCTGCTCTTTTTTTTTTTTTTTTTAAGATTTATTTATTTATTGATTTTACTTTATTCATTTTAACTCTCCCTCCCTCCTGTTTGCTGTTTTGTGTCCATTTGCTGGGCATTTCTCTGTGTCTGTTTCCTGCCCTCTCTTCTCATCCTTCTCCTCTTGTCTTCACCGGGATTCGATTGTGGGGACCTCCGATGTGGGAGAGAGGTGTTCTGCCACCTGCACTACCTCAGTTCCTGATTTTTCCGTGTGTCTTGTCTTGGCTCTCCCCTTTGTCTCTCTCCTTTTACGTCATCATCTTGCTACGTGGCTTGGCAGGGCCTGGCGGCACGCGCGCCTTCTACATTTTTCTTTTTTATTTAAAAAAAATTTTCCAGGAGATCCCAGGGATCAAACCCAGGTCTCTCCATATGGCAGACGGATGCCCAATCATTTGAGCCACATCTGCCCCCTGCTCATTGTTTTTTTGTTCATTGTTCATTTGTCTTCTTTAGGAGGTACCCGGAACCGAACCCGGTGGGAGGTGGATGCTCAACTGCTTGAGCCACATCTGCTCCTAGGTTGTCTTTATATTTTCATGATAAAGTCATTTGATACATAAGAAATTTAAATTTTGATGAAGTTCTCTTTATTATTTTTTTCTTTTTTGCTCATGCTTTTGGTGTAAGGTCTAAGAGACCATTGCCTAACCCAAGGTCTTGAAGGTGCTTCCCTGTGTTTTCTCCTAGTAGTTTTATACTTTGGTACATATAGATAGGTCTTTGATATATTTTGAGTTGTTTTTGTTATGGTGTGAGGTAGAGGTCTGCTTTCATTCTTTTTTTTTTTAAGATTTATTTTATTTATTTCTCACTGCCCCCCCCCATTGTTTTGTGCTCACTGTCTGCTCTCTGTTCATCTATTCTTTTTTTTTTTTTTTTAAGGCCAGTAAAAAGAATTTATTTGGGAAAAGAACAGAGCTTGCTGAGAAATAGGAGAGAAAGAGAAATACACACCAAGATTTGGTGCAGGCTCCTGTAGGCAGAGAGCCTGTCATCTTTTTTTTTTTTAAGGAGGCACTGGGAACCGAACCTGGGACCTCCCATATGGGAGGGAGGCACCCAATCATTTGAGCCACCTCTACTCTCTGCTTGTTTTGTCTCTCATTGTGTTTCCTTGCTGTGTCTCTTCCTTGCATCATCTCACTGCATTATCTTATTGCATCAGCTTGCTGTGCTAGCCTGTCGCGTCAGCTTGCTTTCTTTCTCGTCTTCTTTAGGAGGCACCAGGAACTGAACCTGGGACCTCCTATGTGGTAGGCGAGTGCCCAGCTGCTTGAGCCACATCCACTTCCCCATTTTCATTCTTTTGCATATAGATATTCATTTTTCCTAGCACCGTTTGTTGATGAGATTATTTTCCTGTTGAGTGGACTTGGTACCCTTGTAAAAAATCAGTTGGCTATAGATGTGAGGGTTTATTTCTAAACTCACAATTGGATTCCATTTGTCTATATGTCTGTCCTTGCTCCAGTATCATGCTGTTTTGATTACTGTAACTTTGTACTAAGTTTTAAATTGGGAAGTGTGAGTCGTCAAACTTTATTTTTCTTTTTGAAGATGGTTTTGGCTATTTCCCTCCGTATAATTTAATGATTGTCTTTTCGATTTCTGCAAGAAGGCTGTTGGAATTTTGATTGGAATTACCTTGAATCTGTAAATTGCTTTGGTCAGAAGTGACATCTTTTTTTTTTTTTTTTTTTTAAGATTTTTATTTATTTATTCATTTATCCCCCCCTTGCTGCTTGGGCTCGCTGGGTCAGCCAACCACGCCGTGCGGGCGGGCCCGCCTTCACCAGGAGGCCCCGGGAACCGAACCTGGGGCCTCCCATATGGTAAACGGGAGCCCTACTGATTGAGCCACAGCCGCTTCCCTAGCAGTGACATCTTAATTTATTTCTGCTTATAATCCATTAACATGGAATGCCCTTCCATTTATTTAGATATTCTTTGATTTCTTTTTGCTTTGTAGTTTTCTCTGTATAACTTCTTTTTTTTTTGATTTTTTAAAATTTTTTGTTTTTTCTGTATTACATCCTTGGTTAAATTTATTCCTAGATATTTGATTCCTTTAAGTTGTTATTGTAAATGGAATTTTTTTCTTGATTTCCTCTTCAGATTGTTCATTACCAGTGTATAGAAACACTACTGATTTTTCAAAATCTTATTTTTTTTAAGATTTATTTATTTAATTATTTACTTTTATCCATTTTTACCCCTCCCCCCGTTTTTGCTGTTTTTGTGTCCATTCACTGGGCAATTCTCTGTGTCTGTTTTCCTGCCCTCTCTTTTCATCCTTCTCCTGTCTTCACTGGGATTCAATCTTCGGAACCTCTGATGTGGGACAGAGGCATCCTACCACCTGCGCCACCTTAGTTCCTGTTTTTTTGGCACGTCTTGTCTTGGCTCTCCCTTATGTCACTTTCCTGTTAAGTCATCATCTTACTGCGTGGCTTGGCGGGGCCTGATGGTGTACGTGCGCGGAGCCTTGGGGGCTCACCTGCTCACGGGGCCTGGAGGTGCACCTGCCCATGGAGCCTGGTGGCCTGTGCACCTTCTATATTTTTCTTTTTTTAAATTTTTACTGGGAGGTCCCCGGGATCGAACCCAGGTCCCAACATATGGGAGACGGATGCCCAACCATTTGAGCCACATCCACCCCCAACACTGCTGATTTTTGCATGTTGATCTTGCACCCCACCACTTTACTGAATTTATTAGTTCTAGTAGGTTTGTTGTGGATTTTTCAGGATTTTCTATATATTGAATCATGTCATTGGTAAATAGGCAAAGTTTTTCTTCTTCCTTTCCAGTTTGGATGCACTTTATTTCTTTTTTTTTTTTTTTTTTTAATAACTTTTTTTTTTTTTTTTTAAGATTTTATTTATTTATTCATTTATCCCCCCCTTGCTGCTTGTGCTCGCTGGGTCAGCCAACCACGCCGTGTGGGCGGGCTTGCCTTCACCAGGAGGCCCCGGGAACCGAACCCGGGGCCTCCCATATGGTAAACGGGAGCCCTACTGATTGAGCCACAGCCGCTTCCCTTATTTCTTTTTCTTGTTTCACCACTATGGCAACAACTTCCAGGACAATGTTGAATAATAATGGTGACAGTGGGTGTCCTGGTCTTGCTTCTGATCTTAGAGGGAAAGTTATCAATCTTTGACCACTGAGTATGATGTTAGCTGTGGGTCGGCCTGCCAGCCTGTCTCCCTCCCTCCCTCCATTTATTTTTAAAGAAACTTTAAATTACATAAATGTTACATAAAAAATAAAAAGGATTCCCATATGCCTCACCGCCTCCCCCCACCTTCCCACATTAACAACATCCTTCATTAGTGTGATACATTTGTTACAATTGATGAACATATGTTGGAGCATTGACACTAACCGTGGATTATAGTTTACATTATAGTTTACACTCTATCCCATGCAATTTTGTAAGTTATGACAAAATATATATATATATTGGCCTGTATCAATCATTGCAATGTGATTGCAGGACAATTCCAATGTCCTAAAAATGCCCCCATATTGTACCTGTTTTTCCCTCTCCCTCCGCTCAGAAACTCTGGTGGCCACCACCTCCATATCAATGATAAAAGTTCTTCCATTGCTAGAATAAAGTAAGTCTATAGTAGAATAGTCCATTGTTCATTCCCTAATCTTGAGGATTCTGGGATGATGATGCCCACTCCACCTCTAACTGAGAGGGGGTTTAGAGCCCATGTTGGCAGATGGATGGAACTATCTTGCTTGCAGTTGCAGACTCTGTTCCTTGGGATGGGCATTGTCCATCATCATCACCTTATTATTTGTCCTGGGTGAGTCCAGTGAATGGAGAGTAGATGTTACAACCCTGCTGAGGTTCAGGGTCCAACTGGCACATGGACAGACTAAACATTTAAGTCCCTTGGACATAAACCTATCAAATATAGTACTAACTATATGTTCAAATAGAAGGGACTGAAGAGCCATGTGTAGGGAAAGCACAACTGAGTCCAACTCTGTCACACTGGGAATCATAAATTCCAAAGTGGGGCCCACTGGCAGGGTGCCAAACTCCTGAGCTGTCTGCCCTGCCTGTAGTGTCTGGATGTCACTAGAGCCCTCAGGAGCCCCCTCTATTCGAGGCAGTATTTACTGTGGCAGTCAGTGAAATCCTGCTGAGATGTGCATAAGTGTAACCTCTGGAATGACCTCCAGACTCACTTTGAAGTCTCTTAGCCACATAAATTCATTTGTCTTTACCCTTTCTCCCTTTTGGTCAAGGTCTTTTTCCAGTTGCATTGCTAATTGGTACTTTGTAGTAATCCCTCAGTGCCAGGGAGGCATTTCCCCAGGAGTCATGACCCACACTGGGGAGGGGGGAAAGATAATGCATTTATATGCTGAGTTTGACTTAGAGAGAGGCCACGTTTGATCAACAAGGAGGCTTTCAGGAGGTAACTCTTAGGCAACTCTTAGGTATAATACTAGGCTAAGTTTCAATTTCAGAAGAAAAGGTACATAAACATAGTCATCAATATCAAGGGCCCGTCAATGGTTCACCCTCCTTCACTAGGTACTGCTACTGTAATTGGGGGATTCTTGCTGTCTCATAAGAGAATGTGGCAGAACACCCTAGGATGGGAATTCGATATTCTTTCGGTTATTGTGTGGATCTCCACCCACAGTGACAATGCCCCAAGATCACTTGAACTCATTCGTATGCCTTATAGGTATGCCCAGGTGAACCTCCTCCCATGCATCCCCCATCACTGACACCCCACACCAATGATCCTCTCCTGCCACCGTTGTAACCCTTCTGTGATCCAAAACTTGTTAAAAAATGAAGCCAGCAAAATAACTGAATAAAGTTAAATAGAAAATGAAATAATGATAGTTTTAAAAATAAATACAAAAAATTTGAAATAATGAAAAATTAGTTAAAAAGTTAAAAAAAAATTTGGCATTATGTCCTTCATTGCTGTAAGATCTGTTATGTTGTATGTTCATTGACATTTTCTTCTGTATATTCCCCCAGTGACTTAACTTTTTAAAATTTATCTTCAAAGAATCTTTAGGTTATTGAAAAGTCAAGTACAGAATATAGGGGATTCCCATATACTCAACAGCTTCCCCCTTTTCCCGTTCTCCCTATTAAAAATGTTTTACATGTGGATGGTACATTTGTTATAATTGATGTACAAATATTGAAGCTTTACTACTAACCATGGTCAATGATTTATATTATGGTTTACATTTTGGACCATGCATTTTAATAAATTTTGATGAAATTTAACATGGCCTGTATCCATCATTGCAAGATCATGTAGAAGAATTCCAATGCCCCCCAAATGCCCTGGTTCCATCTATTCTATTCCTCTTTCCCCCTCCCCTCAGGACCCATGGCAACCACCAGGCTTCACTCCTCGAAGAACAAGATTCATAGTTACTTGCAGCAACATTGAGAGCTTGACATACTAGCCTGTCCTCCCCTATTAGTCACTGCCTAAGCTTTCGAGACACTCCCGCCCCTCTATGTGAGAACATAGGAGGACTCCCCAGGATGGGAGTCCAACACCTTGCCATTTGCATTTCTTTATACCTCTTTTATCTACTATCTAGTGTCCTTTCCTTTTAGTCATTTAGCATTGCTTATAGGGCAGGTAGTGGTGATGAACTCCCTCAGTTTTTGTTTATCTGGGGATGTTTTAATCTCTCCCTCAGTATTAAAAGACAATCTCACTGAATATAAAATTCTTGGTTAGTAATTGTTTTCTTTCAGCACTTTAAATATTTCATCCCACTGCCTTCTTGCCTTCAGGGTCTCTGATGGGAAATCGGTATTTAATCCTCTTGGGACTCCTTTGTACATAACATGTTGCTTTTCTTTTGCAGCTTTCAGAACTCTCCCCTTGTCCTTGGCATTTGACAATTTGATAATTATGTCTTGACATGGTTCTTTTTGAGTTTATACTGTTTAGGGTTTGTTGGGCTTCTTGAATGTGTATCATGTCTTTCATAAAATTTGGTTAGTTTCCTGTCCTTCTTTCTTTGAATATTTTTTCTGCCCCTTTCTCTCTTTTCCTTCAGAGACTCCCATCATGTGTATATTGTATGCTTGATGGTGTCCCATAGGTCTACCTAAGAATTTTTTTTTCTCTTTCTGTTGCTTATCCTGAATCTTTTCAAATGTCTTGTCCTCAGGTTCACTGATTCTTTGTTCTACGACCTCCAGTCTGCTGTAACCCTCCAGGGAATTTTTTGTTTTTGTTATTGTGGTCTTCAATTCCAGTATTTCTGTTTGGTTCCTTTTTTTTTTTACCG
The DNA here is from genome assembly GCA_026826555.1 of Tolypeutes matacus. NCBI lineage: Eukaryota > Metazoa > Chordata > Mammalia > Cingulata > Chlamyphoridae > Tolypeutes > Tolypeutes matacus. The sequence continues at coordinate 1,957,843 of JAKSZT010031676.1, read as the reverse complement.
GGAGGTACCGGGGATCGAACCCCGGTCTCTCCATATGGAAGACGGACGCCAAACCTCTTGAGCCACATCCGTTTCCCGGTTCCTTTTTAAAATTTCTATCTCTATATTGAGAATCTCAGATTGTACATTCATTGTTTTCCTTAATCTCCTTGAACCTATTGAGGATCACTTTTTTTTTTTTTTTAAGTCTTTGATATATCCAAATATGTGTTTTGTTGACACTTTTCTGGATTTTTTTCTTATTCCTTTGGGTAGGCCATCATGTCCTGTTTCTTTGTCTTGTAATCTTTTGTTGTCCACTGTCTCTTTTAATGTTGTAAAGTGTTAACTCTGGCATTTAGTTCCTGAGCTGTCTCTTAAATTTGTATCCATTTGGTGACTTGGTAGAGATTTCCTTGAGTGCCAGGAGCTAATAAAAACAAACAAAGCATTGGGAGAAACACCTTCCACACAGTCTTTGCAAGTTGGCTCTCATTTGGTTGATGATCTCCTTCAGAGTTTAGCTCTCTTAACAAGATGCTTATCCTGAGGTGAATGTAAAGCGCAGTGTCCTCTCCATATTCTCTGAACCTGAGTCATGTCCTGGGGTTGTGTTTGCTTGTGGCCTTGGGAATTTTCTCATTTACAGTAATTCAGAGGCACACTGTACTCTCTGTGAAATAGACTTTCTCTCCCTCCTGGGTGCTGTACTGTATGACTTTAAAGCAGGTAATCCTTTGCCTCAGGCCACTTTGACATAATTCTATCTTACGTGGTTTTAGCTGCCTGCAGGGTGCTTCTGTTTGTGGGGCGCATTCTGGACTAGCAAGTCCTAGATGAGTTTCCTGGTTCATTCTTTCATGCTGCCCTCTGGTAAATTGGCATGAACATATAGGCACAGAGTATGCACACAGGGCTTACTCTGCTCCCTCTGGAAGAGGGACGTGGATTCACAATGTGAGCATAGACTAGCTGTACGCTCATTGGGGAGGGGTTGGAGGGGAAGCCAGTAAGGGCGTAATAAACTTTCCTACTGGCTTTAAAGCTCTTTTCTTGATTTTGCGTTTGTCTGGTTACTGCAACCCTTCATCTGGTTTCTGGAGTTTTGAGAATAATGACTCTGCCAGTTTTTGGTAGTTGTTCAAAGATTTTTGGGGGAATGGCACCCTCGGGTATTGCCATGTGGTTGACTGGAAGTTGTCATTTTCGTTTGGGTTATTTCTTTCTTAATGATTTTTTTTAAGACATTGAATTTAGTCTTTTGTCATTGATATTGCAACTATATTTATTCCTTATTTTTGTTGTTTGCATTTGTGTTTTTTCTCTATGCTATTTACTTAATTTGATTAAATCAGTCCATCCTTTTCTTTAATGTCTTTCATTTTAAATGATAATAGCTGCTCTTTATTGACCATTAATTATGTGTCAAATCCTTTCATCAGCCATGCAGTCTATCATTCTATTATTGTTATTATCCCTGTTTTATGGATAAGAATACTGAGGCTCAGAGTGGTTAAGTGATTTGCCCAAGATTAGAAAACAAGAAGTGGAAGAACTGGGTTTGAACGTAGGTGTCTGACTGACTTCAAAATCTGAGTTCTTTCTGTCTTTGTGCTCCCTGTCTACTCTCTGTTCATCTTCCTTTTAGGAGGTACCGGGAACTGAACCCGGGAACTCCCATATGGGAGGGAGGCACCCAATCGCTTGAGCCACCTCTGCACCTTGCTTATTGTGTCTCTCATTGTGTTTCCTTGCTGTCTCTTCGCTGCATCATCTTATTTTGTTAGCTTGCCATGCCAGCCGTTGCTTCTGCTTGCTGTCTTGCTCATCTTCTTTAGGAGGCACCAGGAACCAAACCCGGGACCTCCCATGTGGGAAGTGGGCGCCCAACTGCTTGAGCCATATCTGCTTCCCCTCTTTCTGTCTTTGGAATCTATGAAGATATATGATACAGCAATTGAAATCGAGTGAAATTTTCAAAGCATTTTCAAGTAGTGAAGGATATTTAAAATATTAAAGGATATTTAAAATATGTAGATATTTTCTCAGCCCTATTTTGATCTTTTCCATGGTTTTGATAGCGGTCCTTAACTCAGTTTCTTTGAAGGTAGAAAACAGGAGTCTTTCACTAACGATTATTTTAAATAATTGGGGGCAGATTGTTTTCAGTGCTGTCCATGTCCAGACACTATGAATGGATATAGTATCTTATTCTAAGAATTACTACTTAGAATAGATACCAAAGGAGAGGTGTAAGATTCACTGCCTTGTAGATCTTTCCTGGTTAATTAATATGGGAGTGGAAGAAGATCCATGGTCTGGAATTTCATATTATTTGAGATCTATGTTGAGGGAGTCTGTGAAACACTTTGACTTTTAGGGATCCTCTTGGCTCTTCTGATAATTATATCTGAAGTTGAATTATATTTTTAGATATTTTCACTGTTCAAAGAGCCTTTCTGTCCTTTTTGTTGTAAGTTAAGACCAAGCAGTTCTGTGGTGACTGAGTAAAATATACAGTTTCTGAATAAAGCTAAATTCTTACCATGCAGCAAGGTTTTTTTCAGGCCAAGTAATTACATTTATTTTTAACTTTTTGGCAATGTATCTAAAATAAAATGTACTCCATGAATAGCTTGGAAACAGCTCATATTGGGTAATAGAAATGGTATATTATCTTATGATACTTTACATTTTAGTTAATAAACTCCCTTTAAGGAAAAAATTCTCCTTCAGTTGTTTGAAACTATCTGAAGTTATTGAAATGATTCTTAACAAGAAAATAAATTGCTGTTAGCCAATTACAATTTTTTATTTTGCATGTATATCTTCATGAGGACAAATATTCTTTAGAGGAGACATAGTAATCCCAAAGTTAGCTTTAGGGAAGAAAACGAATTTTCCAAGTTCCATTTTTATAACAAGTATAGGAGAATAGAAGTAACAGATTGGAAATCTTTGTTAAAATTTAAAAAAATGTGGTATCTTTTGTCACTTGTCTGTGTCTAGTCTTGATATTCAGTACAAATATATTAAAGTTAAGTTTTCAACCTCATATATGCAAGGCATCAGTATCCTTTTAATGAAGAAGAAATCAAGGAAGTACAATGAGTAGCTCTGCAAGTCAGTAGGCTATGAAAGATTCATGATGTACCTTTTAGATGTACAATGTAATTCAGGGATAAGAAATAAAATGTATCTTATACTCAAGATATTTAAAGACAAATAATGAAGTAAAAAATTATATGTTAACTCTTATTTATATCCTATACAAATAGCAAAAATTTCCCTTTGATTAAAATGTTTGATATGTGTTCTTCCATGATCTCAAATGAATGGATGTTCCACTTTAATAAAAAATTATTGGAGTAATGAATGTCTCCCACTCCTTTCCTGACAAAGAAAGCTAGGTATCTTATACTGGGTCTTAAACATAATATATCTTATCTGAAAACATTTAAAGTCTTGGTGTTCAAATGTGAACTTGATTATGGATCTCCTGATCAGATGGTTTTGGCAACTTGATTAATATTGATAAATCTTAATGGAAAATAACTCTTTTTTTCCTACTTGAAAATGCAGTTTTAGTAGGGGGTTTCAATGTTCTTTTCCAGTTGTTTTGTTGTGTGCTATGATATTGATACTTTTGAAAAAAATGGGAATATATAGTAATTTTTTATCATCATTTTTTACTAAATTGACCCAAATACTATTCAAATGATTTTGTGACCCTCTTCAGTTTAGGGCCCTGTGGCCATTGGGGAATTTGATGTAATTATGAATTCCAAAAATATAATTGGATCATGCTTGTAAACTGATCTGGGCATGATTAGGTTAGGATTAGGGCATTGAGCCCCACCTCTTGGTGGGTGGGGAATCGAATATAAAAGGCAAGGCAAAGGACAGTTGAAGCAGTCTTTTGAGGAGCAGTTTTGATGTTGGAAAGAAGGCCCCAGGAGAAGAGGAGCAAGCCGTTCACCTGATCGTCTACAGCTGACCTTGTGGAGGAAACAGGACCTAAACCCAGAGAGAAACGCAGCCCCGGGAAGAGAGGAACCCCAGAAGCCTGAACCCTGGCAAACGCCGGCACTTGTCTTGCTCTAACATGTGGTAATGGACTGTGGTGAGAGAAGAAACATAATGCTTTATGGCCTGTTATCTGTGGACTTCTACCCCAAATAAATACCCTTTATAAAGACCAACCCATTTTTGGTATTTCACATTAGCACCCCTTTGGCTGACTAATACAGGCCCTTTTATGACAAACTTGGACTTCAGTTTCTTTGTGATAAAATGATTTCTTTTCAGGTAACTTAGTTTAATGATATTTTTTCTCTGGATTTGTAGTGTAGCAAGAGTTGAAATGCATAGAACTTTAAAGATGACCTGTTAAAATAAAACAAGAGTCAGTTGGCCAACTGTAACTAGAGAAAAAGCTCTGTTTAGAATGTGATGTTGGAAATGGGGAGGGAGGGGAAAGTAAGGCTATGTGATGAGGAAAGAACATATACATAGCGTTTTCAAATTTCTGCATAGTGTCATTACCATATTATGAGTTGTGTGATGGTTAGGCTAATGTGTCAACTTGGCCAGGTAATAGTGACCAGCTGTTTGGTCAAGCAAACACTGGGCTAATTGTAATATAAGGGCATTTCATGAACTTTAATCACCAGTGAGTTGATTGTATAGCCGGCTGATTACATCTACAATCAACTAAGGAGATTGCTGTCAGAAATAAGTGACATCTCATCCAGTCAGTTGAAGGCCTTAAAAGGAGAAGTGATTTCAGCATTGAGGGAGAGAATTCCCATCTCTACTTCAGACAGCTAGCATTTCTTGGGGAACTCATCAAGGACTTTCATCAGAGCTTGCAGCCTGCCCTGTGGAATTTGGACTTGTGCATCCCCATGGTTGTGGGAGACAATTTTATAAAATCACACATTATTTACATATATCTCCTGTCCGTTCTGTCTGCTTAGAGAACCCTGACTAATACACGTTGTTTGCTCTGAAATCTTTGAATTTCCGGAATTAAATATAATTTATTTAAAAGTAGGTGCACTTTACAAAATTACAAGTGTTACGTTACGGTCTCCACTCTTAAGATTCTGAACTGGTAGATTTAGGGAAAGCCCTGGACATTATGGATTTTTAAAAACATGGTAGGTGATTTTTATTTGTAATTAAGGATGAGAACTGCTATTCTTGGAGTTATCACAGTTCTTTAATATGCATTTCAGATCATCATCTTGATCTTGGGCATTCAAAGAAATACTGTCTTGGCTAAGAGATATTGCAAGAGAGGTGGAATCCCAAGGTGTATAAAATTATCAAATAGATAATTATCCTTGAATAATTTAGAGTGGATTCTTTGTGGATTGAAAATGTCAGTGAAATAACATGTGATTTTTTAATTTCATTGTTCCTACAACCCCATTGGATACTTGGTTAAGAAGGTAGTGGTTTGGCTTGTTTATAAAATGTTTTTCTCCCTTCTTTTAGGTTTGTATATTTTAAAAGAACAAAAGTTTTTAATTTAATGTGTTTTTTCTTTTGTTCCTTGTGCTTTTGGTATAAAATCTAAAAACCCATCACCTACTATAAGGTCCTGAAGCTATTTCCCAATGTTTCATTTAAGAATTTTATAGTATTAGCTCTTATGTTTAGGTCATTGATCCATTTTGAATTAATTTTTGTATATGGTGAGAGGTAACTATCCACATTCTTTTTTTTTTTTAAATTAATAGATTTTATTTTTAAAAGCAGTTTTAAGTTTAAAGAAAAATTGAACAGAAAGTACAGAGAGTTCTCATATGGCCCTCCTTCTACCAGACAGTTTTCCCTATTATTAACATCTACCATTAACATGGTATATTTGTTACAATTGAGGGAACCAATATTGATACATTAGTTTACATTAGGATTAACTCTTTGTGTTATACACTTCTGTGAGTTTTGACACATGTATAATGTCATGTATTTACCATTGGAGTATCATACTGAACATATTCAGAGCCCTTAAAATTCCCTGTACTCTACCTTTTCATCCCTCCCTCCCTGTGAACCCCTGGCAATCTCTGATCTTTTTTTTTTTTTTAATTAAACAAATCAATTTTATTGATACATAATAATAAAGCATATAATTCATCCAAAGTGTACAATCAGTGGTATTTGGTATAATCACATAGTTGTACATTTATTACTTTAATCATTATTAGAACATTTTCATTATTTCAGTAATAATAATAAACAAAAAACAGACAAACAAACAAGAAAATTCTTCACCTCTCAGTCTCTCTGTGCTTCCCCTGCTGTACATAGCTGCTGTTTCTGGCTATTCATACACATTTATTTATTTATTTTTAAGCAGTTTTATTGAGATACATTCACATACCATAAGATCTATCCAAAGTGTATTATCAATGGCTTTTAGTATAATCACAATGTTGTGCATTCTTCACCACAAAGATGTTAGAACAATTTCATTACTCCAAAAAGAAAAACTCCACACCCCATAGTAGTTCCCTGTCAATCCTTCTCTCCTTCCCCAGCCCTATATGACCAATAATCTAATTTCATCCTTATAAACGGATTTATATTTATATTGTATATAAATGGAATGTCACACATTTCATTTTTAATTTTTAATTTTAATTTTAGTAACTTATATACAATCTAAAATTTATCCATTTAACCACATACAGATCTGTAATTCAGTGGTAATCATTATATTCACAGTGTTGTGCAGCTATCACTGTCATCCATTACCACAACTTTTCCATCAGCTCCATTGGAAATTCTGTACCAATTAAGTCTTAACTTCCGCTTTCCTGTCCTTCCCCAGCCCTTGATAACCTGCGTTGTGGTTTCTGATTCTATGAATTTGCTTATTATAATTGTTTCTTATCAGTGATATACAGTATTTGTCCTTTTGCGTCTAGCTTATTTCACTCGACATGAAGTCTTCAAATTTCATCTGATGCATGCATCAGCACTGCATTCCCTTTCACAGCTGCATAATATTCCCTTGTATGATTATACCACCGTTTGCTTATCCATTCATCTGTTGATGGACACTTGGGTGCTTCCATCTTTTGGCAATTGTGAATAATGCTGCTATGAACATTGGTGTGCAAATATTGCTTCATATCTCTGCATTCTTTTGAGTATATACCCAGAAGAGGGACAGCTGGGTCATGTGGTTAGCTACTTAATTTTTGAGGAGCCACCAAACTGTTTTCCATAGTAGCTGTACCATTTCACATTCCCACCAGCAATGAATGAATGTTCTTGTTTCTCCACATCCTCCCCAATACTTCTTTTTAATTAATTTAAAAAAAAAATAGTAGCCATTCTAGGTGGGTTTAAAGTGATATCTTGTGGCTTTGATTTGTATTTCTCTGGTGGCTCATGGTATTGAATATCTTTTCTTGTGCTTTTCGGCCATTTGTATATCTTCTTTAGAGAAATGCCTGTTCAAGTCTTTTGACCATTTTTTGATTGGGTTATTTGTCTTTTTGTTATTGAGTTATAGGATTTCTTTATAGATTGAGGACATTAAACCCTTATCAGATATGTGGTTTCCAAATATTTTCTCCCATTATGTAAGTTGTCTTTTTACTTTCCTAATGAAGTCCTTTGATGCCCCCAAATTTTTAATTTTGATGAGGTCCCATTTATCTGTTTTTTCTTTTGCTGCTCGTGCTTTTAGTGTAAGGTCTAAGAAACCATTGTCTAGCACAAGGTACTGAAGATACTTACCCACATTTTCTTCTAGGAGTTTTATAAGTCCTGATTCTTATATTTTGGTCTTTCATCCATTTTGAGTTGATTTTTATATATGGTGTGAGGTAGGGGTCTCTTTTCATTCTTTTTCTTATGGATGTTCAGTTCTCCCCACACCATTTTGTTGAAGACACTATTCTTTCCCCTTTGAATGAATGTGGTATCCTTGTTGAAAATCAACTGGCCATAGATAATGTGCATTTATTTCTATACTCTGAATTCTGTTCCATTAGTCTATATGCCTATCCTTACGCCAGTACCACACTTTTACTTATTGTAGCTTTGTAGTAAGTTTTGAAATCTCTTCACTTGTTATACATCTGTTGAGCTTTTCTATTTCTTCTTATGTCAGATTAGGTAATTTTTGTGTTCCTGTAATTTGTACATTTTATCTGGGTTCTTTAATTTGTAAGCATATAATTATTCATAGTATCTTCTTATAATTCTTTTTATTTCTGTAAGGTTGGTATAATATCCCCACTTTTGTTCCTGATTTTACTTACATCCTTTCTGTCTTTTTCTTTGTCAGTCTGGCTAAAGTTTTGTTGATTTTATTGACCTTTTAAAAGAAACATACTTTTGGTTTTGTTAATTCCCTCTTTTGTTTTTCTGTTTTGTATTTCATTTATCTCTGGTCTAGCCTTTATTATTTCTTTCCTTTTACTAAATTTTTGTTTGGTTTGTTCTTGTTCCTTTAGGTGTACAGTTTGGTTATTGATTTGTGATCTTTTTTTTATGTAGGCATTTAGAGCTGGAAATGTTTAGAGCTTTGATATGTTGTGTTTTTGTTCATTTTAAGATGTTTTCTAATTTCACTTGGAATTTCCTCTTTGACCCATTGAATGTTTAATAATGTATTTTTTTTTAATTTGTAAGTTTTTCAGTTTTCCTTCTGTTATCGATTTCTAGGGTTATCCCATAGTGGTCTGAGGAGCTACTTTTTTTTTTTTTTTTTTTTAAAGATTTTTTAAATTTATTTATTCATTTATCCCCCCCTTGCTGCTTGTGCTCGCTGGGTCAGCTAACCACGCCGTGCGGGCGGGCTTGCCTTCACCAGGAGGCCCCAGGAACCGAACCCGGGGCCTCCCATATGGTAAACGGGAGCCCTACTGATTGAGCCACAGCCGCTTCCCTGAGGAGCTACTTTGTATGATTTCAGTATATTTACATTTATTAAGATTTGATTTATGGCCTAAAATATAGTTTATCCTTGAAAATGTTTCATGTGTACTTGAGAAGAGAGTATATTCTGCTTTTGTTGGGTGGAGTGTTCTATATATACCTATTAGGTCTAATTGGTTAGTAGAGTTGTTCAAGTCCTCTATTTTTTATTGATCTTATTTTTAAATATTTTGTCAACTATAGAATGTGGTGTGTTGAAGTCTCTAACTATTATCGTAGAACTGTTTATTCCTTCTTTCAATTCTGTCAATTTTTGCTTCATAATTTTGGGGCTCTGTTGTGAGATGTGTATATTTTTATAATCGTTATATCTTCTTGCTGAATTGAAACTTTTATCAATATAAAATATCCTTCTGTGTCTCTTGTAATCCTTTTTACTTAGAGTCTGTTTTGTCCTACAGTAATATAGCCACTCTGGCTCTCTTTTGATTACTGTTTGCGTGGAATATCTTTTTCCACCCTTTGACTTTCAACCTCTTTGTGTCTCTCTTACCTAAAATGAGTCTCTTGTAGCCATCATATAAATGGATTGTGCTTTTTCATTCAATCTATCATTCTCTGCCTTTTTTTTTTTTTTTTAAAGGAGGTACTGGGGATTGAACCTAAGACCTTGTGCATGGGAAGCAGGTACTCAACCATTGAGCTACATCTGCTCCCCACATTCTCTTTCTTTTAATAGGGAAGTTAAATCCAGTGATAAATAGCAGAAGGAAAATTTACTTTTGCTATTTATCTACTTGTTTTCTATATGTCTTATATGTTTTTTTGTTCTTCAAATACTCTATTACTACCTGAATTTTTTTTGTACTTAGTTGCTTTTTTTGTAGTATACTATTTTGATTCCCTTCTTTCTTTTCCTCTATATGTTTAAGTTATTTTCTTAGTGTTTGCCTTTGTAATTAAAATTAACATTTTAAACTAATAACTTATTTCTCCTAGTATCAACTTAGTTTCAGTACTATGCAAAGTCTTTAGTCCTATGTATCTCCATCCCTCTCCCTTTATATTGTTATTGTCTGAGGTTAAGTCTTTATATATTGTATGCCCATTAACATAGATTTAAAATGTCACTTTACACATTTGCTGCTAGCCATGCCATTTTGTGATTTGGGATGGAGATTGTAGTTGCTACTTGGAGAGTTAAATTCACCAATATTTACTGCAGTTTGCCAGCCTCTTCCTCCAGCCCTTCCCTGGATTTTGCACAGTGTTCCACTAGACTTTGGAGTTTCAAAATAGTTGATTTAGACAGTTCCTGTCAATTCAATAGTTGTTTTGGTGGAGGGACTGAATCCTGGAGTTTCCTACTCTGCCATTTTCTCACAGTCCTCTTATATCCTAAGAATTTTCTGTGTTAAATTGTTTCATAATTATAAATCTCTGGTTTTCAAAGTGTGTTCACTAGAGCAGTAGTATTTTTGTCACCTAAGAACTTGTTAGAAATTCAGATTCCCAGGCCTATTCCAAACACTACTGAATCAGAAACTCTGAGGGTGGGGCCCAGTAATTCATTTTGAATATTGAGTTTGAGGACCACTGTTTTAAATTATGATAAATACAGATTACAGTGGTGGTGTTTCATTGTTTACTTCCGTAGTACTTAACTAACATATTGTTTGATATTTGACTGCTTCTGATATTTTATTTTAGATAATACTGCAATGAATATCAATGAGAGTCTGCCTGTACACACACAGACACACACACACAGTATCTTATTATATAGACATTTTGGCTCTTATCTATTATTAATACTTTGGAAAGACTTCATTGTTTTAAGCTTCACAAGTTGCTTCTTGTATATAAAATCCTTAGATATCTATTTTTTTCATTTAAATCTCAGCAAACTTAGAGGTAGGTTTTATTATTCACTTCATATAGGTGAGGGAACTGAAGCCCAGAGAGATTCACTAACTTGCCCAAGATTGCACAGTTTTCTATTTTTTTAAAAATAAAATTTTAAAAATTCCTTTTTAGAGCAAGATTTTATCTTTCATCTTTCTATATTTGAGAGCCTGGCACACAGTGGCTGAAGGAATATTTGTTTCTGAATGAGACATTTTTGGCCTAATTAGTATTTAAAAGATTTTTAAATACTGACTTTTCATTGTTTTGTTTTTTTTCAAAGATTTATTTATTTATTTTTAATTAATTAATTTATCCCCCCCTTGCTACTTGTGCTCTCTGTGTCCATTTGCTGTGCGTCTTTCTGTGTCTGCTTGTCTCCCTTTGTTGCCTCATCTTGCATCTTGCCGTGTCAGCTTACTGCGCTGCACAAGCTGGCTTGCCTTCACCAGGAGGCCCCAGGAGTCTAACCTGGGACCTTCCATATGGTAAATAGGAGCCCAACCAATTAAGCCACAGCTGTTTTCCTGACTTTTCATTGTTAAAATTCAATTTTTATTTTCCTTTTTTACATAAAGACCATAATTTTCAACACAGCATAGTTTCAATACATCCCTGTGTATTTATGTAACTATTATTTCAGGATAAATTTCTAGAAGTAGAATTGATGGATCAAAATTATATGCTGTTTAAATGTCTATTCTTGCTGGCAAGTAGCCCTCATCCACGGTATATGAAGGTACCTTATTTCCAGACCTGGGAACAGCATGTACTATCAGTATTTTAATACTGTTCTAATAATAGTCAGTCTAGAAGAAAATGGGAGTAGCACGCCTATGATGAAGCCAAGGCACCTCCCTCATTACTAAAAACCAAAACATCCTTGAACGGGCAAGGCCACCCTTGGCTCAGGTTCCCAAGCAGGCTGCTGAGCGATGCATAAGCACGGTTTCCGCTTTCCCACCAATCTAGACCCTCGTCGCGTTCCGTTCGTGCGTGGAGCAGTCGGGAGCTGAGGAGGCCGCTCTCTGGAAAGGGGTTACGGCGCACCGAGCGCACCGAGCGGCTGGGCCCAGAGACCGCACGGATGGCGGACTCGCTATTCTGCGTGGCGGAGGAACGCAGCGGCCACTGCGCGGTGGTGGATGGAAACTTCCTCTACGTGTGGGGGGGATACGTGTCCATTGAAGACAATGAAGTATATTTGCCTAATGATGAAATTTGGACCTATGATGTTGATAGTGGGTTGTGGACAATGCACCTAATGGAAGGAGAACTCCCTACGTCCATGTCAGGAAGTTGTGGTGCTTGCATTAATGGAAAGCTGTATGTTTTTGGAGGTTATGATGACAAAGGATACAGCAATCGACTTTATTTTGTTAATTTGCGAACAAGAGATGGAACATATATTTGGGAAAAAATCACCAACTTTGAAGGACAACTACCTACACCCCGTGATAAACTTTCATGCTGGGTATATAAATACAGGTTAATATATTTTGGTGGTTATGGGTGTAGGAGACACAGTGAACTCCAAGATTGTTTTGATGTTCATGATGCATCTTGGGAAGAACAGATATTCTGGGGGTGGCATAATGATGTCCATGTATTTGACACAAAAATATGGACTTGGTTTCAACCAGAAATTAAAGGTGGAGTTCCACCACAGCCACGAGCTGCGCATATGTGTGCAGTTCTTGGAAACAAGGGCTATATCTTTGGCGGACGTGTTTTACAAACTAGGATGAATGATTTGCACTATCTAAACTTAGATACCTGGACTTGGTCTGGAAGGATTCCTATTAATGGAGAAAACCCGAAACATCGGTCATGGCATACTTTAACCCCAATAGCTGATGATAAGCTTTTCCTATTTGGTGGACTAAGTGCAGAGAATATTCCATTAAGTGATGGTTGGATTCATAATGCCATAACAAATTGTTGGAAACAACTTACACATTTACCTAAGACAAGACCCAGGTTATGGCACACAGCCTGTTTGGGAAAAGAAAATGAAATAATGGTATTTGGTGGGAGCAAAGATGATTTACTTTCCTTGGATACGGGTCACTGTAATGATTTATTGATCTTTCAAATGCAGCCTTATTCACTACTCAGGTCATGTCTTGACTGCATTGGTAAAAATGCTATCATTTTAGAAAGTCAGATATCTTTATTACCTCCTAAACTTCTGCAACAAGTACTCAAAAAAATAACATTTTGGACTGCAGCTAATCACTGAGAACAAAGAGTTCAAACAGAAGAAACAGAAAATAAATATCAATGGATCAGAAACAATTAAGTTGTTATATACTCTATGTATTTAATGTGTTTAAACATTTGAATCCAATTATAAACTTTATCCCTTCCCCCCAAATTTGAGGCTTTATTTTAAAGATAAAATTTGAAACAAAACAAAACAAACAAACAAAAAAAACAAAAAACAAAAAACAAAAAATAATAGTCTAATAGTAAAAATGATGTTACTGTTTGAATCTGCATTTCTTTGATTAGTGAGGTTGGAGTTTTTTTTCAACTTTGACCATTTTATATTATTTTACTAATACTTTGTCATATCTTAATTCTCTATTTAGATTTAGCCTTTCTTACTGTTTTGTAACTATTCTTTATATTTTAGGCTGTTAGCTTTGTCCTATGTATTTCAAATACTTTTCCCCAGTTTGTTGCTATTTTACATTTTTTATTGTAGTAAAATATGCATAATAGAGAATCATTTTAACCATTTTTAAGTATAAAATTCAGTGACATTAAGTACATTGACAATGGTGTGGTACCATCACCACTTTCTATTACCAAAACTTTTTATCATTCCAAATAGAAACTCTGTATTTGTTAAGCAATAAATACCCATTTCTCCTCTGCCCAGTCCTGGTAACCTCTTATCTAAATTACTATCTCTGTGAATTTCCTTATTGTAGATATTTCATATGAATGGAATCATGCAATATTTGTTATTTTGTGCCTATTTCACTTAGCATATTGTTTCCTAGGTTGATCCATGTGTAGCCTGTATCAGAACTTCATTCCTTTTTATAGCTGAATAGTGTTGTGTTGTATGGTTATACCTCATTTTGTTTATCCATCTATCTGTTGATGGGTACTTGGATTGTTTCTGTCTTTTGACTATGTGTATAATGCTGCTAGGAACATTGTGCCAAGTGTCTGTTTAAATCCCTGTTATTAGTTCTTTTGGGTATATACCTAGGAGTAGAATTGCTGGGTCGTAAGTAATTCTGTTTTTAACTCTGAGAAACCACCAGCTGTTTTCCACAGCTGCTGTACCATTTTACATTCTCCAAAAATGTACTAGGGCTCTAATTTCTCTGTATCCTGGTCAACATTAAAAAAAAAAATTTTTTTTAAATTTCAATAATATTCACCCTAGTGGGTGTCAAGTGTTTACTCATTGTCGTTGTGATTTGCATTTACCTAATGGCAAATGATGTTGAGTATCTTTACAAGTGCTCATTGTCAATTGTATTTCTTCTTTGGAGAAATGTCTATTCAAGTCCTTTACTCATTTTAAAAATTGGGTTGTTTGTCTTTTTGTGATTGAGTGTAGAAATTCTTTATTATTCTGGATATTAAACCTTTATTAAATACATGATTGAAATACTTTCTCCCATTTTGTAGGTTGTCTTTTTACTTTCTTGATAATGTCCTTTAATGCACAAAAGTTTTAAATTTTCATGTCCAATTCATTTTATCTTTTGTTGATTGTGCTTTGGGTGTCATATCTAAGAAATCCCTACTAAATCCAAGGACATGCAGGTTTTCAGATATATTATCTTCTAAGAGTTTTATGGCTTTAAAGCTTATATTTAGGTTGCTGGCCCATATTGTATGCGGTAAAAGACAGTATTCCAACTTCATTCTTTTACACGTGGAAATGCAGTTTTTCCATTTGTTGATTTAGCTGTACTTTTATGATAAAAAGTGTTCATAGAAAATAAAAATCACCCTATATCCCTGTCCTCCAGAGATGATCAATATTAAATGAATGTTGCTTTCCTGTTGTATGTTCAGATGTCATATCTGGAGATATCAGATTAGTAAGCTTTACACTCTGTCTTGCGAATTACCTTATTTTTAGTTTGCTTTAATCTGCAAATCAACCGTTTATCAATGTGAACTTCCCAGACTTATATAGTAAAATAAGGTGAATATTCAAATATAAAGAATTTTACTTTTTAGAGAAATATTACAAAGTACATTTAAAGAGTACACATTTTCACATTTTCCAATAAATAATAATAGAAATATGCACTAAGATGTAAGAAATTCAGAGTCCTGAATATTTGGTGGTGGATTTTGAATTTCCCCACTATATTTATTTATAAATGAATATGTTTAGTGGCTCTGTAGGAAGTACTGTTTTTTCCATCTCTGTCAAAGTGTTAAATTTTAATGTAGGGGAGTGGATGTAGCTCAGGTGATTGAGTGCCTGCTTCCCATGTATGAAGTCCCAGGTTTTTCCCCTGGTACATCCTAAAGGCAAAAACAAACAAACAAACAAACAAGCAAAAAACAAACAAGCAACCAAATGAAAAATTCTAATGTAACATCTTGCTTGGAATTCTAGAAGTCTGGCCACCAATTTCATGATATTGTGGAGATTCTGTAACTTCTGTTAGCTGTTTCCATCATTGTACTTCTGGAAACTCTCTTTAGATGACCACTGACTTAAGATACTAACTGAAGGAAATTTTTGTTCCTTTTTTTTTTTTTTTAAACAATTTATTGAAGTATATCATTCATACATGAATATACATAAACTATAAGTGTTCAGTAAACATCGTGACCTTACAAAACAGACATGCATAACATCATACAGGGCTCCCACACCTCACCCACCCACAGACATCCTGCATTGTTGTGAAACATTTATTAACAAATTATGAAAGAACATCGTCAAAGTATTACTACTAACTATAGTCCAAATCTTCCTCCCCTATACATTTTTTAAGGATTTATTTATTTACTTTTATCCATTTTTACCCCCCCCACACATTTTTGCTGTTTCTGTGTCCATTCGCTGGGCAACTCTCTGTGTCTGTTTCCTGCCCTCTCTTCTCCTCCTCCTTTTCCTGTCTTCACTGGGATTCGATCCTCGGAACCTCCGATGAGGGAGAGAAGCATCCTACGGCCTGCGCCACCTTAGTTCCTGGTTTTTCCGTGCTTCTCATCTTGGCTTTCCCTTGTGTCACTCTCCTGTTACGACATCATCTTGCTGCGAGGCTTGCGGGGCCTGGTGGCTCACCTGCTTGCGGGGCCTGGTGGTCCACGCACCTTCTGTATTTTTCTTTTTTAAAATTTTTACTGGGAGGTCCTGGGGGTCGAACCCAGGTCCCTCCATATGGAAGATGGAAGCCCAACCACCCAAGCCACATCTGTCCCCCTGCTATACCTCTTAAGGTTGACCGAAGATACCCAAAGTTACAGTCTTTTCCCATACAAGATGGTCATGTAATAAATCAGGCTTAAGTTTATCACCAGCATTCTAAAAACCAGACCTAGGGAGAAAAAGTAGGTCTGGGGACACATGCATGGTTTCTAATATAGTGAATGTTTAGGTTACCTTGATTATCACAAAATCAGGGCAGCGAGAATATTTGCAGTTTCTGTTTCATTTTTGACCCTCCTGCCTCTTTTCCTTCCCGTTCCAATAAGAGAAATGTCAAAATTGTGGAAAATGGGAGGCGGCTGTGGCTCAGTCAGTGGGGCTCCCGTTTGCCATATGGGGGGTCCCGGGTTCGGTTCCCGGGGCCTCCTGGTGGGGGCGGGCCTGCCCGCATGGTGTGGTTGGCTGACCCGGCGGGTGCGGGCAGCAAGGGGGGGATAAATGAATAAGTGGATAAAATCTTAAAAAACAAAACAAAAAAAACATTTAAAAAAAAATTGTGGAAAATTATTTCTTTCTGGCCTCAGTTACTTTTTCTCTATACATGACTTCTCTATATAATTTCTGAAGTTCATCTCTGTTCTCTGATTTTATGATTCTGAGTAATTCTGAAAATCCTTGGATGCAAATAGTAGCTTGTGAAGGCTTGGGAAGTTTGGGGCCTTGCTTTTACCATGTGACTGGCTAGAACATTGTGAGATTTATTAGAGCCTGGAAATACAGTGCTTTTCCTTCATTCAGATTTAATAGATTTAAAAATTATTCTTAATTCTGCCATATTTCATTCATTCAACAAGTATTTTCAAATCTAATTTTAAGTATCATTGACTAAAACTTTTAAATAATTAGTATAATTTGAATTTATTAACTGTATTATACAATGTACCCGTTGTGAAAATTTTTAAGAGATTTTTATTTGTAGTCTAATAAAAAAGATTTATTGAATTCTTTACATTTTTCAAAGTGCTTTTATATCCATTTATTTCACTCAATCTTCAGAACAATCCAGTTAGGTAGGTTGTGCCTGCACTTTATTAGATGTAAAGATTGAGGCTGAAAGAAGTAAAGGTATTCCAAGCCAATTTAGAAAAAATCAGGTCTTCTAGTTTCTAATTCATTCCCTTTTCACTCCCTTAGTATATCTTTGTTTTGGAGGTCTTCCCTAGGAAAGTGAAACAAGTGAATAAAGAATATATTAGGTTCTGGAACATGGTAGTGTTTTTATATGGTGAGTGTACTTTAGATAATGGAAGGAAAGGTGATAGAGACAACATAAAATGGATTATTACCCTAATTTCCTTGTTTTTAATCCCATTATCTTTGGCTTCATTTTAATCATCTTTTACATATTATTTATAGTGGGGAGTCTTTGATACCATTAGAAGTCCTTGGCTCTTTTTCTAGTTCTTCCCCTACCTAACCATATCTGCCTACGGGATTTTATGTGCATCTTTCAGTTGCTCTGATTTGTACTTTCCTCATTTATGGAATGGAGATAACCTCTGGTTTCCTCAGAGGGTTGTTGTGAAGGGAAGGTGGGAAAACTTTGAAGTGTTTTACTAATAGGGGGCTATTATTTTTACATGACAGCCTCTGTGGTTCAGTCCACTGCTACGCTGCTCCTAAAACATGTTTTATTTAAAGGTAATATTAACTATGTTGTATAATTTAAAATTTTACCATTTAGTGCTCTAGCTCATTTGCTCTAAATTAGTAAATTTGTACTGTCTGTTTAGGAGAAGCAGAATAAAGTGATAATATCCAGTGTGTTATTTAATTGTACCAGATGTAAGGGATACATAGTGTTTCTTCCCACGCCAAATGGCAGGCCGAGTGATCTGGACTGGAATATACTGTTAGCCACTAGCAACTATGTTACAGCCTACTTTAAAGATGAGTGAGTGCTCATTGGGGAAACGACTTTGGATTGCTGGTGGGAGTTGTTTAAACAGAAAACATGTCTATGTTTTTGTCTTAGCATTTATACCAGTAGCAGTATTTACTAGGACGATAGGCACATTATTTCAGACATTGCAAAAGTAAAGTGTACAGGAATGCTTTTTAAAAATTTAAAGGCTATTACAAACCTTCTTTGGAGGAGAGTTTGTTTGCTTCATTCTTTTTTTTTTTTTTTTTTTAAAGATTTATTTTTATTTATTTATCCCCCCCTTGCTGCTTGTATTCTCTGTGTCCATTTGCTGCACGTTTTTCTGTGTCTGCTTGTCTCCCTTTGCTGCGTTATCTTGCTGCGTCAGCTCACCGCGCCATGCAGGCCGGCTTGCCTTCACCAGGAGGCCCCGGAACCGAACCCAGGGCCTCCCATATGGCAAACGGGAGCCCAACCAATTGAGCCACAGCTGCTTCCCTGTTTGCTTCATTCTTGAGACTCTTAGAGGAATAGCATGGCAAGTTAATATGGCTTCTTATAGTAAGATTTAATGACTGTCCTAAGTAAATTTTTAAAATTTAAATGGTATGAAGATGCTGATATTAACAAGCCCCCCATTTTTCTTTTTCTTGCCATTTCTCATCTTTTTTTCTTGAAAAAAATATTTTTCTTAGGCAGCAATAGTTCTATTTTATGTGTAGGTTTTATATAGATTCATTTCGGTTTAATTGAGTTTCTATGTGTCAGGTTTCAAGCTTAATACTTGGGGATACAAAGATGTGTAAGAGAGAAGACACAGATGCAGAAATTTTCAATGTAATGCAGTTAACAATAAGATAGATATGTGCTTTGAGAGTTCAGAAGAGGGATATTTGGTTTACCATAGAGATTCAGTCAGTAATTTCTGGAAGAAATGATACCTAAACTAAGTCTAACCAAATCTTATAACAATATAAGCAGGTTAAGTTTTCAGAAACGATAAACCAATTTTTAAAAAATTTCAGTGTTTTCCAGGTTCTGAAGTAGTGGCATTTAAAAGTATAATAGTTATTTCTGTATTTAAGACTTTTATCCTTTTTTATTTTTCCCAGTCTTATTGAATAGTTTGATACAATAAAATAAATTAATTTGACCTTTTTTTTTTTTTAATACGACTTTATTCTGATTCTAAATGAAAAGGAATGGGAATGACAGTAGCAAATAAGACTTTACCACTCAATATCGTGATGTGACTATTGCAGTCTTATATTTGAAACTCAAAAAGGAAACAGCTGTGTTCCCAAATAGCTAAATATGTAGATCCAATAAATGAAGGTGGTTGTTTTTTTTTAAACTTCCATATTCACACCAAAGCATTCATTTACTTCAACGTTGCTAAAAGAAATCAAAGAAGACCTGAAAAAATGGAAGGACATTCTATGTTCATAGATTGGAAGACCAAATATCATTAAGATGTCAGTTTTACCCAAAGCAATTTATAGATTCAGTGCAATCCCAATCAAAATTCCAACAACCTTCTTTGCAGAAATGGAAAAGCCAATCATCAAATTTATATGGAGGTGTAAGGGGCCCTGAATAGTCAAAGCCATATTGAAAAAGAAGTATGAAGTTAGAGGACTCAAATTCCCAATCTTAAAACTTATTACAAAGCCACCGTAATCAAAACAGCATGGTATTGGCAAAGGACAGACATATAGACTAATGTAATCTATTTGAGAGCTCAGAAATCAGCCCTCACATTTATGGCTAACTGATTTTTGATAAGAGGGCAAAGGCCTATTCAGTGGGGAAAGAGTCTCATCAACAGCTGTTGCCGGGAAAACTGTGTCTCCATTTGCAAAATAAAAAGAGGACCCCTACCCCACACTTTATACAAAAATCAACTTAAAATGTATCAAAGACCTAAATATAAGAGCCAGAACTTCAAACTCCTAGAAGAAAACATAGGAAAACACCTTCAGGACCTTGGGTTAGGCAATGGTTTCTTAGACTTTACATCCAAAGCACAAGCAACAAATGAAAAAGTGAAATGGGACCTCCTCAGAATTTAACTTTAGTACCTCAAAGTATTTCATCATGAAAGTAAAATGACTGCCTACATGATGGGAGAAAATATTTGGAAGCCACATATACAAAAAGATTCAATACCAAGAATATATAAAGAAATCCTTCAACTCAACAAAAAGACAACCCAATTAATAAATGGGCAAAAGATGTGAACAGACATCTCTACAAAGAAGAAATACAAATGGCCAGAAAGAATATAGAAAGATGCTCAACATCATTAGCCATCAGGAAAGTGGAAATCAAAACCACAGTGAGATACCATTTCACACCCATTATAATGGCTACTGTTAACAAAATGGAAAATTACATGTGTTGGAGAGGATTGGAGAAATAGGAACACTTATTCATTGCTGGTGGCAATATAACTTGTGCAGCCACTGTGGAAGACAGTTTGGTGGTTCCTCAGAAAGTTAAATATAGAATTATCATATGACTGACAATCCCACTACTAGGTATATACCCAAAAGAATTGAAAGCAGGGATTTGAACAGATATTTGTACACTGGCGTTCACAGTGGCATTATTTACAATTGCCAAAATATGGAAGCAACCCAAGTGTCCATCAGCTGATGAATGGACAAAGTGTGGTATATACATACAATGGAATATTATTCAGCTGTAAAAAGGAACGAAGTTCTGATACATTTGACAATGTGAATGAATCTTGAAGACATCATGTTGAATGAAATAAGCCAGACACAAAAGGACAAATATGGAATGATCTCACTGATTTGAAATAATTAAAATAAGCACACTCATTGAGTCAAAATCTAGAATATAGGTTACCAGGTGACAGGTGGGGATAAGGAAGGAAAGTTAAGGCTTCAAATGTACAGGGTTCCTATTTGGAACAATGGAAATGTTTTGGTAATGAATGATGGTGATGGTAGCACAACATTGTGAACACAGTTAACAGCACTGAAATATATATTTGAGTGTGGTTAAAAGGGGAAATGTTAGGTTGTATGTATGGTGATAGAATAAAAAAAATCCATAGAACTACTTTATACAGTGAACCCTATGTTAAACCATGGGCTGTAGTTAATAGTACAATTATAAAAATGTGCTTTCATCATTTGTAACAAATGTTCCACACCAGTGCAAGGTGTTAATAAATAGGGTGGTAAGTGGAAATCCCGAATTTTATGAATGATTGTTCTGTATACCCACAACTTTGCTAATAAAGAAAAAAAAATCACTGTGGAGAGTATATTAACCAGTATGACAGCTCAACAACAACAAAAAAGAGTCCTCTATTTAGCAAATCAAATGTCTGGCCATCTTTGTAAAAAAAAAAAAAATTCATCCATTTTAGTGTTTTTTAATAATTGTATATAGTTGAGTAATCATCACCACAATCAAAATATAGAACAGTGCCATCATCCTAAAAAATGTCTTGTTCTTTTTGGTGGCCCTAGCCTCATACAGACTACAGATCTGCTTTCTGTCACTATAGATTTTGTCTTCACTAGAAATTCATATAAATGGAATCATACAATAAGTGCTTTGTGTTTGTCATCTTTTACTTACTGCAATTGTGGCACTCAACCACAGAGCCACATCAGCTCCCTGCAATTCATTTTTAATGTAATGTTTTTGCGTTTCATCCATGTTGTTGCATATATTGATATTTCATTCCTTTTCATTGCTAAGTAGTTTTTTTTTTTTTTTTTAAGATTTTATTTATTTATTCATTTATCCCCCCCTTGCTGCCTGTGCTCGCTGGGCCAGCCAACCACGCCGTGCGGGCGGGCTTACCCTCACCAGGAGGCCCCAGGAACCGAACCCGGGGCCTCCCACATGGTAAACGGGAGCCCTACTGATTGAGCCACAGCCGCCTCCCCAAAGTAGTTTTTGATAGTAAGATTATGCCTCAGTTTGTTTACCAATTTACCAGTTGGTGGAAATTTCATTGTTTCAAGTTTCATGCTGTTAGGAAAATTGCTGCTGTGAACATTCCTGTACATGTCATTGTATGGATATATGTTTTCATTTCTCTTGGATAAATGTGTTAACCTTAAAAAAAAAAAAAAAACTGCCAAAATGTTTTCCAAAGTGGCTTTACCATTTTGTTTTTCTATCAGCAATATGGAGTATTCCATTTGAGTCACTATACATCGACACTTTTTTTTTTTTTTTAACTTTAGCCATTCTAGTAAATGTGTAATGGTATACAAATGTTTTAATTTGCATCTCTCTGATGACTAGTGGTGATAAAATTCTTTTCATTGTTATTGAGCATTTGTATAGTTTCTTTTGGGAAGTGTCTATTCAAATTGTTTGCCTATATTTAAAAATTAGATTGATGGACTTTTTATTGTTTAGCTGTAAGAGTTCTTTATATAGTCTGTTAGTTCTAGTTGGCTTATAGTGTTGTTGAAGTCTTATGTTTTCTAATTTATCTTTTGTCTAGTTCTGTCCGTTATTGAAAGTGGAGTGTTGAAGTCTCCAACTATTATTGTTGTACTATATATTTCTCCCTTCAGTTCTGTCAATTTTTGCTTCACTTATTTTTGAACTCTATTAGGTATGTATATGTTTATAGTTGTTCTATCCTTATTGATGGATTGAACCTTTTATCATTATTAATATCCTTCTTTGTCCCTTGTAAGTATTTTTGTCTTAAAGTCTATTTTGTCTGATATTAGTATGTCCACTCCAGCTCTCTTATGATTAGTATTTACATGGAATATCTTTTCCCATCCTTTCACTTTCAGCCTATTGTGTCTTTGAATCTAATGTGAGGTCCTTGACCTCATGTTAGTTTCCTTTTAGTTCAGTCTGAAGAACTCCCTTTTGTGTTTTCTTGTAGGGTGGTTCTAACAACAGAATCTTCTGTTTTTTGTTTATTTTGAAATTGTCTTAATTTCTTGGTTGGTTTTGAATTCTTGATTCACATGAAGTTCTCTTCTTTCAACTCTTTGAATATCATCTCATTGCTTTCTGGCCTCCATGATTTCTGATGAGAAAGTTAATCTTATTGAGGATCCCTTGTACATGATGAATTGCTTCTCTCTTGTTGCTTCCAGAATTGTCTCTTTATCATTGACATTTTTTTTTCCCCCACAGAGTATGTGTTTTATTGAAATTGTGATTATAATTTGTATACTATCTCAAAAATTCAACCTTGAAACACTTATCTTTGCATCCAATAACTATAATGACCTACATTGGAATCAATTAACTTAAGCTGTTTAGTAATTTGTTAGAATGAGAAGTAACATCAGATGTCAATGTACTTTTTAAAAAATCAATTTTATTGATACATATTTAATAAAGCATGCAGTCCACCCAAATTGTACAATCAGTGTTATTTGGTATAATCACATAGTTGTGCATTCATTACTTCCATCATTATTAGAGCATTTTCATTGTTCCAATAATAATAAAAAACAGAAAAAGTTCTACCCCTTAATAATCACCTTTCAATTACTCTATGCTTCACCTGCCTTACATAGCTGCTATTCTGTTACCGTCTTTCTAATTTATTTGTATTTATATTTTGTATTGATGGAGTCAAACAGTATGTAGTACCTTTTGTCTAGTTTCTTTCACTTAGTATAGTTCCTTTTTTTTTTCTTTACCCTTAATGGAAGATTATTAATATCTTACTATACACTACTGTCCTGTTCATAGTTTGCTTTGGTTGTATTTCTGCCTGATATTAGCATATTGTAACATTAAGGTACTTTTGTTCAGCTTCAAAGAAAAACAGTCCTATATATGCAATATTACTTATATTCATATTTCACATGAGGTTTTGCTATGCTCTACAGTTTCATGTTAAATTTTTTAGCTTTCCTTCTAGTAATATACATGACCTTAGACTTTTGTTTTCAGCCACTGTCATACCCATATAGTAACACTGCTAGTTACATAGTTACAAACACTATAACGTGCGTTCACCATTTTTATTCATTTCCAAAGATTTACGAACAACTTTTTTTTTTTTTTTAAACCAGTTCTACACAGATTAACTCTCAACTTTCCATTCTCCAACCTCATTCTATTTTCTGGTGATCTTTGTTCTAGTTATTAACTCCATGGGTTTACACAATATATTTAGTTCAGAATGGTAGTCATACAATATTTGTCCTTTTGTGTCAGGCTTGCTTCACTCAACATAATGTCCTCCAGGTTCATCCATGTTGTCATATGCTTCATGACTTCATGTCTTCTTACAGCTGCATAACATTCCATCATATGTATATAGCACAATTTGTTTATCCATTCATTGGTTGATGGACACCTGGGTAGATTCCATCCTTTGGCGAATGTGAATAATGCCACTATGAACATCGGTGTGCAGATGTTTGTTCATATCACTGTTCTCAATTCTTCTGGGTATCTACCTAGTGGTGGTGTTGCTGGGTCACATGGCAGAGCTATATTTAACTTATTTAGGAACTACCATACAGTCCTCCACAGTGGTGGTAACATTCTACATTCCCACCAACAGTAAAGAAGTATTCCTGTCTCTCCACATACTTTCCAACACTTATAGTTTTCTGTGTTTTTAGTAATGACCATTCTGATAGGTGTGAAATATCTCATAACTTTGATTTGCATTTCTCTAATCACCAGTGATATTGAACATTCTTTCATGTGTGGTTTTTTTTTTTTTTTTTTTTTGCCATTTGTATTTCTTCTTTGGACAAATTATACAAGTCTTTTTGCTCATTTTTTAATCAGGTTGTTTGTTTTTTTATTGTTGAGTTGTAGCATCTCTTTATATATTATGGATATTAAACCCTTACTGGATATGTGATTTCAAAATAATTTTTCCCAATGAGTCGGCTGTCTTTTCACCCTTTTGACAAAGTCGTTTGAGGTGCAAAAGTGTTTAATTTTGAGGAGGTCCCATTTATCTATTTTTCCTTTGTTACTTGTGCTTTGGGTGTACGGTCCAAGAAACCACCATTTACCACAATGCTGAAGATGTTTCCCTACAATTTCTTCTAGTAGTGTTATGGTCCTTGCTTTATATTTAGGTCTTTGATTCATCTTGAGTTGATACTTTTGTAGGGAGTGAGATAGGAGTCCTATTTCATTCTTTTGTTTATGGATATACATTTCTCACAGTACCATTTGTTGAAGAGACTGCTTTGTCCCAGTCTCTGTGGATTTGGTAGGTTTGTCAAAAAGCACTTGGCTGTAGAGGTGAGAGTCTATTTCTGGACTTTGAATTCTATTCCGCTGATTAATGTTTTTCTCTATTTCAATACCATGTTGTTTTGACCACTGTAGCTTTGTAATATGTTTCAAGTTCAGGCAGTGAGAGTCTTCCCACATTGCTCTTTTTTAGGATGCTTTTGGCTATTTTGGTGCCCTTTCCCTTCCAAATAAATTTAATAATTGCCTTTTCTATTTCTGTAAAGTAGGCTGTTGGAATTTTGATTGGTATTGCATTGAATCTATAAATCAGTTGGGGAAGGATTGAGATCTTCATGATATTTAGTCTTCTAATACATGAACACAGAATGTCTTTCCATTTGTTTGGGTCTTCTTTGATTTCTTTTAGCAGTGTTTTGCAGTTTTCTGAATATAGGTCCTGTACATCTTAATTCCTAGGTATTTCAGTTTTTTTGTTCCTATTGTAAATGGATTTGCCCCCTCCCCCAATTTCCTCCTCAGATTGTTTAATACTAGTGTACAGAAACATTACTGATTTTTGCGTGTTGATCTGGTATCTTGCCACTTTGCTGAACTCATTTATTAGCTCAAGTAGCTTTGTCATAGACATTTGGAATTTTCTAAATATGGGATCATGTTGTCTGTGCGTAGTGAGTGTGTTACTTCCTCTTTTCTTACTTGGCTGCCCTTTTTTTTTTTTTTTCAGGTACCAAGGCCGGGGATTGAACCGGGTCCTCTGATGTGGGAAGCCAGTGCTTAATCACTGAGCCACATTGGCTCCTCATTGGCATTGTTTTGTTTGTTTGTTGTTTTGTTTTTGTTTTTAAGGAGGCCCTGGGGACCAAACCTGGGACTTCCCATGTGGGAAGCAGGCACTCAACTGCTTGAGCCACATCTGCTCCCCCTTGAATGCCTTTTATTTTATTTTATTTTTTCTCATCTAATTGCTCTAGCTAGAACTTCTGGTACAATGTTGAATAATGGTGACAGTGGTTGATCATTGTCTTGTTCCTGATTTTAGAGGGAAAGGTTTTAACCTTTTCCCATTGAGTATGATGTTGGCTGTGAGTTTTTCATATATGCCCTTTATCATATTGAGGAACTTTCCATTTATTCTTATCTTTAAATAGGAGTGCCATTTTCTGCGTTGATCGAGATGATCATGTAGTTTTTTTCCTTCAATATGTTAATGATATATTATGTTAATTGATTTTCTTGTGTTGAACCACCGTTCCATACCAGGAATAAATCCCACTTGCTTGTGGTGTAGAATTCTTTTGATATGCTGTTGGATTCTTTTGCAAGTATTTTGTTAAGAATTTTTGCATCTATGTTCATTAGAGAGATTGGTTTGTAGTTTTCTTTTCTTGTAGTATCTGTATATGTCTTTGGTATTAGGGTGATGTTAGCTTCATAAAATGTATTGGGTGTTTTTCCTTCCTCTTCAATTTTTTGGAAGAGTTTAAACAGGATTGGTGTTAATTCTTCTTGAAATGCTTGATAGAATTCACTTGTGAACCCATCCGGTCCTGGACTTTTATTTCTTGGGAGATTTTTGATGACTGATTCAATCTCTTTAAATGTAATTGTTTTGTTGAGTTTCTGTATTTCTTCTAGAGTCAATGTAGGTTGTTGGTGCATTTCTAGCAATCAGTCCATTTCGTCTAGTTTGTCTAATTTGTTGGCATCTTCCAAGAAGATTGAGGATTAGAGAGGCAGAGAGATCACTTCTCTCCCAGCAAAAATAGCTGGAGGACAGCTCAAAACTGTCTGGAGGGCTGCTCAGGAGCTCAGGGTACCAGGGGAAGGCAAGGCACCACCCAGAAGAGAGAGGGGTGAAGGAAGGGAGTCTCAGCTGGCTGAAAATATCCTTTAAGTAAAGCTGCAGCAGCAGCAGCAGCTGATGCTCTTCCCCCTACCCCCAGAGCAAACAGCAGTTTATGTACTGCAGCCACTGTATACTGTAGTCACTGCAGACTGAGGGGGTAGCAGGGGTCCTCTTCCCCAAGGAAGGGGAGAGGGAGGGGCATAGCCTACAGCAAATTCAGAGTTTGACCAGGGAACTTGGTCTTTTGAATTGGAGGGATTGCATACTTTCAGGCTGAGTGGGGGCCATGACATTGTTTGCACTGAGAGCTGACTGGGAGCTGAAGATAATGTGCCTTCTCAAACACCCTCCCTACTTACTGCCCTGGGCTGGTTCCTAAGGAGGCAGAGAGAGGCAGGGTGTGGCAGGCCAAGGGAGGAAAACAGCTTCTGAGAAAGTTTGTTTGTGAGGCTTGGCCACCACCAAGGACATTGCTTTTACATCACCCACCATGGAGTTACAGTGAATGCATTACCCCCTAGCACCTGGGGTCTGAGCTGAGAGGTCTTCCAAACACCTACTGGGAGACCAGAAAAGTATACGAAATGGGAAAAATAATAATAAATAAATTAAAGAGACAATCAGGTGCCTTTAATGTCCCCCTCTCCAAGGCCTTTGGAAACTGGCCTGCACCCCATTACTGGGTCCTTAGCCTTGTTTTGAGCAATTCAACAGGGGCAATACGAACTATCTAGAACAAGTTGAACCAAGAGTCAATAAACAGTGGTAGGACACAGCTACTTAACAATAAATCCTTAGGCAAGAGAAAGAAACTGAACATTAGGGTAAACTCAGCATCAGAATCAGATGCCTAGACATCAGCAAAAAATTACAACCCATACTGAGACAAAGGAAGCTATCATCCAGGCAAAGGAACAAATCAAAGCTCCGGATGAGACAGGACTTGAAACAACTAATCACTGAGGTTCATACATATCTTCTAAGTCAAATCATGGAGTTGAAGGACAACATGGATAAAGAAATAAAAAACATTAAGAAGACAATGAGTAAGCACAAAGAAAAATTTGAAATCTTGCATAGAAAAATAAACACAATAGGTGAAATTATAAATATAACAGAGGCACAGAATAGTGATTTGAAATCATAAAGAATCAGTGATGTAGAGGTTAGAACAGCTGAAATTGAAAAAGAGGAAGAACAGAGAGAGAAAATGGAAAAAATTGAGCAGAGGCTCAGGGAGTTGAGTGATTGCATGAAGCGCACGTACATACATGCTTATGGGAGTTCCAGAAGGAGGAGAAAGAAAAAAGGGGTAGAAAGAATGATTGAGGAAATAATGGCCAAAAATTACTGAACTCTTCATGAAAGACATAATTATACATGTCCAGGAAGCACAGCATACTCCAATTAGAATAAATCCCAATAGACCTTCCCCAAGACACATAACATTTAGAATGCTGAATGCCAAAGATAAAGAGAAAATTCTGAAAGCAGCACGGGAAAAGTGAAAGAAACATCACATACAAGGGACATCCAATAAGACTTAGTGCGGCTTTCTCTTCAGAAATCGTGGAGGTGAGAAGGCAGTGGTATGATCTAATTAAGGAACTGAAGGAGAAAAACTGCCAGCCAAGAATTCTTTATCTGGAAAAACTGTCCTTCAAATATGATTGAGAATTTAAAATATTAACAGATAAACAGAAACTAAGAGAGTTTGTAAACAAGAATCCAGCTCTACAGGAAACTCTAAAGAAAGTTCTGCAGCCAGAAAAGAAAAGAGAAGACAGAGAGGCTTGGAGGAGAGTGTAGAAGTGAAGACTATCAGAAAGGGTAATCAAAAAGGTACAAAATGGACAGAAATAAGATACGACATATGAAAGGCAAAGGATAAAATGGTTGAAGTAAATAATGCCTTTATGGTAATAACATTCAATGTTAATGGATTAAACTCTCCAATCAAAAGACATAGGCTGCCAGAATGGATAAGAAAACTAGCCATCCATATGCTGTCTGCAGGAGACTCACCTTAGACCCGAGGATGCAAATAGACTGAAAGTGAAAGGATGGAAAAAGATAAAAAGAGTATGGGTAGCTATCCTGATGTCAGACAAAACAGACTTTAAATGCAAAAAAGTGATAAGGGTTTTAATGTGTTTTTTATCTCACCTTTTGTGTCTTCCATTCTCATAAACTCTGTTATTTTTCTCTTCAGGTTTTCAAATTCTTCTTTTGCTCACCCAGTATCTTCTTGATGTCCTTTATCTCTTTAGCCATATTGTCTTTCAAGTCATTGATTTGACTTAGGAGATTTCTATGAATCTCTTTCATTAGTTGTCTCAAATCCTGTATCTCATCTGGGGCTTTCATATATTCCTTTGCTTGAGATATACTGTCCATTTTCTTAGTATGGCTTTTAGTTTTTGGTGATGTCTAGGCATCTGATTTTGATGATGAGCATACTCTGATGCTCAGTTTTACTCGCTTGCATAGGGATTTAACGGTGGGAGGCTGTGTGTTACTATCATTCTTTGATTCTTGGTTCAACTTGTTCTAGCTCTTTAGGATTGTTGCTGTTTAGTTGTTCAAATCTGGGCCATGACCCAGTAAGGGGGTATAGACCTGTTTCCAAGGACCTTGAGGAGGGAGGTTGTAAAGGCTTGCATTAAGCCTCTCTTATTTATTTACTTTTAATTTCCTTGCATGCATTTCCTTGGTCTGCCATCAGATGGTGCTCTTTGACACACTGCTTATCTCAAACCCTTGTTGTACTGTGTTTGCTGCAACCCTGACTGGAACAAGGTTATTTAGAGCTTCATAATATAATCTGTCTCAGAGGCAGTCCAACTTTGCCAGCAGCCCCCTCCCTTTTCCTGGTTAAGAAATAATTCCACTGCCCTCTGCATCCTCAGCAACCAGTCCTGGTGAGTAGGGAGGGTGTTTGAGAGGGTTGAATCTTTACTGTCCTCTGCCGGCTCCCAGGGTAAACAATGGTGCAGCCCTAACTGGACTGGAAGGACTTGTGGGACACATCAGGCCAAATTTGTTGGCTAAAAGCTGATTCAGCCTTAGGCTACATCCCTGTCTCTCCCCTTTCCTGGTGAGGTGGACCCCTGCAGCCCCCTCTGTCTGTAGCCACCAGCCAGAGGCTGGAGAATTCAAAGCTGTCTGCTCCAAAGAAGGGGGGATGGGCGCCAGGAGTTGCAGCTTCAGCTTTTACTCAGTTTTCTCATTGTGATTCCTTTCCTTTGCCCTCCTCTCTTCTGGGTGGTGTCTAGCCTTCCCCTGGTATGTTAAACCCTAGAATGTTTTTTCACCAGGCCATTTCTGCCTGTCCTTTAGCTGTTTTTCTGGGAGAAAAGTGAGTCTTGTGTCTCTCTAACCTCCATCTTCCTGGAAGTTTCTATCATTGGTTTTGACAGTTTAATTTTAAGGTGTCTTATGTTGATCTTTTTGAGTTTATTCAACTTGGGGCTTTATTGATATTGTTGGATGTATAGATTAATGTCTTTCATCAAATTTGGGAGGTTTTTAGCCATTTTTTAAAATACTCTTTCTGCCTCATTTCTCTTCTCTCTTTTTCTAGGTTTCCAATTATTCATATGTTGGTATGCTTGATAGTGTCCCACAGGTCTCCTCCTCAACTCCTGTTGTTGAACTCCTCTGGTGAATTTTTCATTGCTGTTATTGTACTTTTCATCTCTAGAATTTCTGTTTGGTTCTGTTTTATAATTTCTATTTCCGAATTCTTTATTTGGTGAGTTATCATTCTCACTGTGTTCTTCAGTTCTTTGTACATGTACATGGTTTCCATTAGCTCTTTGATCATATTTATTAAAGTTGATTTAAAGTCTTTGTCTGGTAAATCCAATGTCTGGGCTTTCCCAGGGACAATATGTATTTATTTTTTCCCTCTCCCTCTGCCTTACCTCTTTTTTCTTTGCATGCCTTGCAATATCTTGTTGAAACCTGAACATTTTGAATATTATATAGTGGCAACTCTGAAAATGTGATTCTCTGCCTTTATTGTTGCTGCTTATTGTGGTTGCTGTTGTTTGTTTCTTTAGTAACTTTTCTGAACTAATTTTATTTTGTAAAGTCTGTATTCTTTGTTGTGTGTGTCCACTGAAGTCTCTGTCTGGTTAGCTTAGTGGTCAGTTAGTGATCCAATAAAAATTTCCTTAAATGCCTGGAACTAGAAAAAGAAAAAAATCACCCCATCTTTGAAGCTGGGCACTGTATGTGAGTTGGGCATGCCTTCAACACTTAGCCAGGCAGTATACAGTTCTGCCTTAGCCTTCACTTTCTGCTTGTGCAGAGCCTCAAGTTCAGCCAGAGTTGAGAGCTTAGGACCTTCTCAGGTCTTTTCTTAGAATGCATCCAGCCCTTTATATATGTGTGTTCTAGGTTCCCAGGTATTGATGGGAGTTTTTCAAAGACCTTTTCATAGCATCTCACTCCCCTGCCTTTCCTCCCAATCTTTTAAGTATGTTTATTGTTTGCCCCATCTGTTATCTCTTGACCTGGTTGGCAATGACTAATCCATTTGTTTTTAAATGTTTTTGACAAGCACCCCCTAGCTAGCTGCCTCTCTACAGTGTGAAATTTCCTAGCTAGGTGAAATAAAGGCAAGATCTTTGTGCTAGTCTTTCCAGGTGTCACTAGATAAACAAGAGAAACAGCCAGGATTCTTTGAGAGCAGAGTCTGCTGTGCTGTCTTTAGCACCAGATACCCACTTTGGGAATGTGATTGCCATCTTCTTGCCTGTGAGCCAAGGAAGGGGGCATGAAACAAGGATAAGTTAAAAAGCCCCAAACTCTCCTTCTGAGATTCATCCGCCTTTTCCCCAAGTGTTTGGTTGTTGTAAACCTTTGACTGTTTTTCAGACTTCTGATAGTTTTTTTCTCGTTTATTCACCATTTTTGTGGAGAGATAGGCTCTATGAGTTACTCACTCCACCATTTTCACTTACATCACCCCATATATCCTTGTAGGCAAATTCTGGGCCAAAATAAATTATTTTTTGCTCTGTGCCAGAGGTGCTAGCTATCCTGTCTCTTACCCTCTGGATTTTCTGGGCAGGATTAGGCACTAGTTATCTCTTCTCCCCCTGACTAAATGAAAGAGTTTATATTTCTGAAAACAATTTTTTAAGAAATCAATTTTATTGTATACAATCAGTGGTATTTGGTATAATTTCATGGTTGTGCATGTATCACCTCAATAATCATTAGAGCTATATTAATTTCTGTGAATAGTTTTATTGATGTTCCTGTCTTGACAAGCAGTGAAAGGGGAGCACTCCCAGTTCTTCCCCTGTTTGTTGATACAGCATGGTACTTTCCAAGGAAACCCTCTTCCTAATTCTCACCTATTCTCCTCTTTCATCCTTATCTATGTGCATGAGAGGTTTTACAGTTGTGATATCAGTTCTGATATTTCCTCTAGAAAATTACAACTTCATATTTAATTCACTTTGGAAATTCATATCTCATTTTTGCTGCTTCATCAATTTCAAATTAAATAACTCATTATTTTTGCTTTTTTTAAAAAAACTTAAACTGATTTTGAGTTTAGTGTCTAATTGTTAGATGAAACAGTGATCCCTCTCTTTTTTTAAAGATTTATTATTTTTATTTATTTATCCCCCCCCGCTGCTTGTGCTCGCTGTCTGCTCTCTGTGTCCATTTGCTGTGCATTCTTCTGTGTCTGATTGTCTCCCTTTGTTGCATCATCTTGCTACACCAGCTTTCCACAGGCGTGGGCAATCAGCTCTCTGTGGCTCAGGCCAGCTTGCCTTCACCAGGAGGCCCTGGGAATCAAACCCGGGGCTTCCCATATGGTAGACGGGAGCCCAATCAATTGAGCCACATCCGCTTCCCAGTGATCTCTTATGACTGTGACATTCTGTAATTATATCTGGAAGTGGTATTGGCATCATTAGTTGTTTTATTTTAAAAATTAGGTTTTAAGAATTCATTTAAACTCTTTGGTTACAAATTTCATCTGCTCCATGACATATTTTCATAAGTATTTTTTGGCTAGCATGTTTTCCTGTTCTGTTTTTTTTTTTTTTCCCTCCTCCTCCTTTTTTCTTTTGTATTATGTGTCTCCTGTTCCTACTTCCTTTTCAGTTATTTATGTTTGAGTGGGGAGGATTTTTCCTGACCACTTTCTAGGAAAACAAAAGTAGGTAGCGGGGGGGGGGGGGGGTAGCTACTGTCTTCCAGATTTACAGTAATTTTCTTTGAAAGCAGGATTGTGTGTATGACTTTGAAAAATTGTTATTTCTCCTCAGCCAATGAAGATTGGCTGCTGCAAGTCTTTTCACAGTGCAGTCTCTCACTCTTTTTGCCACACCAGCAGCCTGTTTTCTGCCAGCATGGCTTGTTTTTGTGATTCCTTATTTAATACTGTCTCCTCTACTTCTTCAAACCATGAACAGGAAACCTCCCTTTTTCAGCCCATACCCTCTCTTGTTGTTGCAAATGTGGGGTTTAGGTTTTATATCTTTGGAATGCACTGGAAAATGTACTCCCTCTACC
Organism: Tolypeutes matacus; assembly: GCA_026826555.1. Classification (NCBI taxonomy): domain Eukaryota; kingdom Metazoa; phylum Chordata; class Mammalia; order Cingulata; family Chlamyphoridae; genus Tolypeutes; species Tolypeutes matacus. Next base: position 1,924,171 of record JAKSZT010031676.1, on the reverse strand, counting down.
CCAGACCCTAAAGATTTGGAGCCTCATGTTTCATCTGTCCCCTTTTTCTCCAATTTCTCTCTCCTTTTGTCATATCTTCCACCTGTATTTCATGTTTCCTAGTTTTGTTGGAGATCATGTTTGCATTTATGTTTTTTTATTCTCTTTGTTGCTTTTGGGTAATTTCTGAGAGAAAGGGAAAATTCTGACTTTGCCCTGTCAGTTAAGACTAGAAGTGTTTAAAATATATTTTTTAGTTAGTGCTTTGCATATTCATTTAGTTAAAATGTTCAAACTAGATTGTGTTTTATAATTATAAACCCTTGGCATATGATATTTTCACTTATTTAACAAATACTTTCATAGCATTTACTATGTGCCAAGTCTGTTCTAAGTACTTTACTAAATTAACTCATTTAATGCTCATAACAACCCTATGAGGTACATATTATTTTTATTCTCATTTTCTTGGTAGAAAAATGAAGCATAGTCAGGAAAATTAACTTGTCACCTGATTGATAAGAAATAAGAACACTTTCTACTTTTTGTTCCATGATTATAGTATTTGTGGGTCTAGGCATCATCAGTTTATACCTTATGCTAATGAATCCCTCGAGAGGAGGGACCGTGGCTCATTGATCTTTATATTTCTAGTGCATATTTAGTAGAATGCCTGAAATCCAGAGTTACTCAATGGGTGTTGTTTGTGAATTAATATTTTTTATTAGGAGCTGTATTATTTATTCTTTGCCAAACTCTTTTAGCTTCAGTTGTTCATTCTATTTGCATTAAAATTTTTTTTCTATCCTAATATTAGTTATGTTTAATTAGCTAAACCCAGTTAGCTATGTTTAATTGGAGTGTCATTTGTAAAATAATGGAAGCCAACTAACTAGGATAGCAAAAATATGGTGGTCATCTTGCCACTTGTTTTAGTTTGCTACAGGCTGCCAATGCAAAAATACCAAAAATGGGTTGACTTTTATAATGGGAATTTATTAGGGTAAAGCCTTATAGTTCTGAGGCTGTGAAAATGTCCAAATTAAGATTCTGTCTCACCAAAGGTCGGCTGTTGGCAGATCCTGGACTGGACTCCTGCCACATGGCAAGGCAAAATGGTGGCAGGTCTATGCCTTCTCCTCTAGGTGTACTTTCTTTGAGTGCAGCTGTGGGTGATCAGGCACATGGCTCACCTCTCCCTGGGCTATGTCTCTTTAGCTTCGGGTTGGGCTGTTCTGCTGATTACAACCTATGGCTTCTCTCTCACCTCTCAGGGTTTCTCTGTCTTTCTATGGCTGTAGGTGATTTTGGAGTCCTCTCACATGGCAGAGTAATAGCTTACAGCTCTCCTCCTCTGTGCCCTCTCCTCTGTTTATATAAGACCCCGGCAAGAGGGCCAAGACCCACCCTGGGTCACGCCTTAATGAAGTACTCCAAAGGCCCTGAACTGAGTTCAGTCCAGTCAAAGGGTTCCAAACCCACAGGAATAGATTAACGCCAAGAACATCTTTTCTGAGGTTCACAAAAGTCTCAAACCAGGACATCTACTGAGCGATTTAATCCCACTTTATGGAGAATCTGACAAATGATTTTATAATCTCTGTTCATTCATTCATACATTCATATAGCAAACATTTATTGAGTTCCTATGGTATGTCATTTATTGTGCTAGACATGTAAATATTAAGATACAAAGCACACCTATTGCTCTCAGGGAGTTCCACAGGCAATTCACAGATAATTACAATACTTGTAACAGGTGCTATGTTAGAAGATGCTGGAGGACCTCAGAGGTGGGGCATTTAAATCACAGGTGGAATCCTTGTAAACTTCTCAGAGGAGATCATGCTTAAGCTAAGTTTTGAAGGATGAGTAAGAGGTCAAATAATGGGGAAGGGAATTCCAAACAGAAAGAACCACCTTTGCTAGAACACAAAAGCATTTAACCTCCTGATCCTGTGAGGAAACTTCAGGCTATAGATACAGTGGGGGCATGGATGTACATGAGGGAGTGGAGAGAGATGGAGCTACACTAGCAGGCAGGTCCTGATAGTCAACAGCCTCTTATACCATGTTAAGGAATTTAGATTTTTACCCTGAGTGTGATGAGGAACCATTTCAGAAATGTTAACAGGAGAGTGGCTTGATCAGATATGTTTTAGAAAAATTATTCAGAACATTAGATTTTATTAAATAATTATTAGTCTTTGCAGGGATTTATTCTTGTTCCTTCCTCTATGGTATGGAATTTACATCTTTTATAAGTGAATGTTAGATTAAAATGAGTTTTTACATCTTAATTTTTCCAGTTATCAAAATAATAGATGATTATTGCAAAAAGTAAAAACAGAGTAGAAAATGAGTCTTCTAATTGTGCCCCCTTCCCCCAACAGTAAAAATTTGAGTATATTCTTTTTTTTTTTTTTTTTAAAGATTTTATTTATTTATTCATTTATCCCTCCCTTGCTGCTTGTGCTCGCTGGGTCAGCTAACCACGCCGTGCGGGCGGGCTTGCCTTCACCAGGAGGCCCCGGGAACCGAGCCCGGGGCCTCCCATATGGTAAACAGGAGCCCTACTGAATGAGTCACAGCCGCTTCCCTGAGTATATTCTTTGAGCCTCCCTCCACTCTCCATATATATGGTTTTTCTTTTTTAAAAGATTTATTTATTTTATTTTACTTTTTTTATCCATCTTTACCCCCCCTTGTATTTTCCATGTGTTTTTGAGTATGTACATGTATATGTATTACATAGATACATATTTATGTGTTTTTTTAAAAATAAAATGGGACCTTGCCTTACATAGATTTCTGAAGTTTTTTGTGCTTTTTTTCCCTCAACTGGATAATATATTGTAGCTTCCTTCATACTTGTTTTAGTTTCCTTGGCTGCTTAAGCAAATTCCATGAAATGGGTTGGGTTAAACAATGGGAATTTATTCGCTTATGGTTTTGAGACCGGGAAAATGGCTAAATCAAGACATCATTGAGGTGATGCTTTCTCCCTGAAGACTGAAACATTCTGGGGCTAGCTGTCGGTGATCCTTGGCTTCTCTGTCACATGGCAAAGCACGTGGTAGTGTCTCGTGATCTCTTCCTTCGCTTCTAAATTCCATTTCAGCTCCTTGCTTCCTGTGGTTTTTTCTCTGTCTGAATTTTATTCTCTTATAAAGAACGTCAGTAATAGGATTAAGACCCATCCTGATTGAGGTGGGACATATCCTAATTGAAGTAACCTTATCAAAAGGTCCTACTTAGAATGGGTTTACACCCACAGGAATGGATTAAATTTAAGAATATGTTTTTCTGGGGTACATATAGCTTTAAACCACCACAGTACAACTTATAATTGTTCCATATATCATTAAATAATTTTTTGTGTAATGGCTTATTTGTCCTACTTGATGTCTGTCTTACTCACTGCTATATCATTAGTACTTATACAGTGTCTGACTTATGTTATCCAGTCAGTATTTATTATATGAATTAATTGAGAACATCTTTCTATACTAGTACTTATGGACCTACCATGTTCTTTTTAATGGCTATATTGGGTTATTCTGGATGCATGTCATATAGTTTATTTTGAAATAGAAGTTTATTTAAACTTTTAAATTAAAAAATATTTGCACATGGATAAATTCAAATAACACAAACAGGAATACGATGAAAAGTATTTCTTCTGCTATCTCCAGTTCCTTCCTTCAGAATATAGTCATTTTTAGATTACTTTCTTATGTAATTTTCCAGGAAATTTTATCACAATGATTCCTGAGGGAACTACAGAGGCATTTTTCGTGGGACAGTTTTTCACAAGAGGGACTGTCATAACTGAGAAGTATTATAATTAGCATAATCATATATGTGTAAACATATTGTTACATGATAATATAGTATCCTATACACACTATTCTGTAACTTGTTTTATTTACTTAACATTCTATCTTCCAATCAAGTTGCCCTTATACAATTTGCTGAATAGTCCATCTTTTCCTCTCTGAATTATAATATTACCTTTTTCAGTTACTAAATTTTTATGTGGATTTGAGTATATTTCTAACTTAAGTTTCATTATTTCTCTGTTTACTCATGTCTAGTACCAAGCTGTTTTAATTACTGTAGTTTTAAAAATTAATTTTCACTGTTTAGTAAGCCTAAACCTTTTTCATTATTAATCTTTTTCAAAGTTTTAATGGCTATCCTTACATGTTCATTTTTCCATATAAGCTTATAATCATCATATTATAATTTGAAAGAAAAATACTAGTAAATAAATTGCCATGTTCTTGGCAATTTGTAGTCTACTTTCTATCTACGGATTTGCCTATTCAGAATATTTCATATAAATGGAATATATATGTAGCCTTCTGTGTCTAGCTTATTTCACTTAGCTTAATGTTTTCAAGGTTCATGCATGTTGAAGCATATATCAGTACTTAATTCCTTTTTATAATAGAATAATATTTCAGTTTGTGGATATAGCACATTTTGTTTAGCCATTCATCTGTTGGACTTTTTGGGTTGTTTCCACTCTTTGATTGTCACGAATAATGTTGCTATGAACATTTATGTATAGGTTTTGGTGTGGACATGTATTTTCAGTTCTTTTGGGTATATACCTAGGAGTAGACCTGTCAGGTCATATGGCAATTCTGTTTAACCCTTTGAGGAACTCCCAAACTGTTTTCCAAAGCAGCTGCATTATTCTACATTCCTACCAGCCATGTATGAGTATTCTAATTACTCCACATATTTGCCAACACTTGCTATTGTCAATCTTTGTTATTATAGCACCCATTAATACTTTACTAAGAGGTTTTATGAGAAACTGATATTGAATTATAACATGCCTTTTCATCTTTAAAGGAAATTATCAGATTTTTTTTTTACTCTGCTCTCTTAATGGTGGGTTGTAATTAATAGATTTCCTAATATTGATGACAAGTTAATTTTAAGTGGTTGTCACCCTGGGTTTCTTTTCTTTCTTTGGAACCAGAATATGTATATTTACATATATGATATATAGTATTATAGTTTATAGTTTTATTCTTAATGAGAGTAACAAATTGCATTTTAAAGGACTGAAATCCTTCATAATCTGAAAGGCACCATTACGAAAATGTTCTTGTTTAATTCTTGAGTCCATTGAAGACAGTTATTGGGTGGAATTAAAAAAAAAATTATTGGGCATTTAAAGTACCTTTAAATAGGTATGAATCTTCAGGTTTAGTTTATAATGTCATTATTTTTATTTGTTATTTTTAATATTAAGGAATTTAGTATTCTCTGAAAACAAATGTTTTCTTGATTACATTAAAAATTCCATTAAAATGATTTTAAATTCCATTTATGTAAGGAAAATATAGTCATATTGGTAAATCTAAATCATTTTCAAAGTAGGAGTTTTTAGTTTTTTAAAATTATTTCAGCTCTTTTCTTGTTTCCCCCCCCCCCCACTATCTTACTCTGCTATCTCTACCTTAGTGCAGTGCTTTTAAGAGCACAGATACTTGGCATATAAACTCTTTAAACTCAGAACATCCAAAATGAATTGTCAAAATTACATTGTTTAATTGATTCCAGGATGCCTATGGGAAGTAAGGTAAACTGTTACTTTTGTACTAAGATAGAAGAAAATACTGCTAATCATAATTAAAAGATACATCCCAGGAGGGAAGTGGATATGGCTCAAGCAATTGAGCTCCTGCCTACCACATGGGAGATCCCTTGTTCGGTTCCCGATGCCTCCTAAAGAAGATAGCAAACTGGCCTGATGGGCGGGCATGGTGAGCTGATGTGGTGAGATGATGCAACAATAAACACAAGAAGTAAAACATAATGAGAGATAGAACAAAGCAGGGAGTGGAGGTTCCTGGTGCCTCCTAAAGAAGACGAACAAGACAGGCACTGAGCAAAGCAGGCACTGATGTGATGGGCAGGTGTGGCAAGCTGATGCAACAAGATGACACAATAAGAGACACAAGAAGAAAAAACATAATGAGAAACACAACAAAGCAGGGAATGGAGGTGGCTCAAGCAATTAGGTGCCTCCTTCCCATATTGGAGGTTCTGGGTTTGGTTACTTGTGCCTCCTAAAGAAACAAGAAAGATGAACAGACACAGCAAGTGCAAACAACGACGGGGTGGGAAGAAATAAATAATAAAATAAATCTTTTTTTTTTTTTTTTTTTAAAGATGCATCCCAGTATCAGAAATGTTAAAATGTGAAAACTATGTACCTAAGAATCTATGAATGCAAAAGATGTTATCTTACTAACAGATCCTTTGTTTTGTAACTCTTGTAACAGACTGGAATGAAGAAATAATTTGAAAATTTTCATGTTGAGAAGCTGATCAAATTTTTTATCTTGTTTGTTATAGTTACCCCTATGTTGATTGTTAATTCAGTAAATATTTTTATTGTATACTATATACTAGGTACTCTAATAACAGCTAACATTTAGATAACTTTTACTGTGTCTTGGTAGTGTTTTAGTACTTTATATATTTAATTTTAATTTATTTTATTTTATTATTTTATTTTATTTTACCGGGAGGTCCCAGGGGTCGAACCCAGGTCCCTCCATATGGGAGATGGACACCCAACTGTTTGAGCCACGTCCATCCCCCTATATATTTTAATTAGCTATATTTTATAATATCCCTATGAGGGTGATATTTTCCCCAATATACCAAGGTAGACACAGAGGCACAGAGAAATCAAGCAATTTGACCAAGGTCATATATCTAGTAAATGGAATTGGGATCTGAACATACATAGTCTGACTCTAGGGTCTTTGCTTTTAACAATATTCCCAGGCACATAAAGATGAGTAAATTAAAGTCCCCTCTCTCCCACAGCTCGCCACCAGGCAGTATTTGAAGTTGTATTGATAAATTTACATGGCATTATTAAGTTATTGTACTTTTGGTAATGAGTGTTTATTTGTGTTTTTAGGACATTCAGTCAGAAGAAGGCTGCTATTGAAAGAGAATATGCACAGGTAAGCTTGGAAATGGAGGTCCCCATTCTAACTATACTCTTTTCCTTGACTTAAGGGCAGATGTGGTATCCAACCTTGATATCCCCACATCCTCCTTTTCTTCTCATTTGTGGCGATCCCCTTTGATCCCCCTTTGCCCCATTTCAATCTTAAGGTGAGGATCTGAGTTGCTCCTTAAACAAAGAAGGTTGTGGATCTTCTATGAGAAATCAGTATTTTCAATATTAGTAAAGTATTTACAAGTATAAATAATAAATTATTATTTAAAAGTATTCTTATTCATTCTCATTTATATGCCCCATTTTCTGCAGTTTTATGAAAGATTAATTTTTAGTTCATTCTATCTTTCAGTCATTTATTTCTCATTAGGGCCATATTGATAAGTGGGTATATACTTTCAATGGATGGCAATGAGCTATATCTAGGGAAATTTAAGGGATTCCTTCTGTTATTTTAATTAGAAACTTATTTGTCCCATATAGCTAAATGTGCTAGGAAAAAATTATGTTGATACCATTTTGTGGATGTGTAAGAATTAATATTCTTCCTTGTACAAAAGCCGTTTAACATAATTTGGAAATGTTGACCCTTGTAAACAGTTACTTTCTATGTGTAACAGTGTTCTAAACTTGCTCCCCCTCCACCAAAGTATAAAAGTCATATTTATAGGAAAACTTAGAAATACAGGGAAGCATAAGAAGGAAAATAAAATTAATACCCAGGATATGCTCTACATGGTAACCAATGCTGCAGCTACTGTTCTTACTGTAATTCAGGAGTCTGGGCAGGATTTTCTTTTTCGGTGCTTTGTCAGGTTTTGGTTTTAGTTTTATTCTAATTTCAATACAATTAGGTTGGTTTTTGTCTTTATTTGATAGAATTACAAGAGTATTATTTATTCCTTGAAAGCTAGATAGAACTCAAAGACTAATTCAGTGACTAGTTTTTAAGCATCTATTATATACTACGTACTTTACATGATGAATGGCATCAGTTCTAATACTTGTGTTGAACCAGTTTTTCTATGCATATACATTAAATAGTAATAATGATAGCTGTTGCAGTTGGGCAGTTTGATGTAATTAGGAATTCCCAAAATATAATTAGATCATGCTTGTAAACTGATCTGTTAATCTGGGCATGATTAAGTTATGATTAGGGCATTGACTGGGCCATGTCAGTAGGGCATTGAGCCCCACCCCTTGGTGGGTGGGGAATCAAATATGAAAGGCATGGCAAGAACAGTTTTGAGTAGCAGTTTTTATGAAAAGTAGTTTTGATGTTGGAAAGAAGGCCCCAGGAGAAGAGAAGCAAGCTGTTCACCTGATCGTCTACAGCTGACCTTGTGGAGGAAACAGGAGCTAAGCCTGGAGAGAAATGCAGCCCCGGAAGAGAGGAACCCTAGAAGCCTGAACCCTGGCAAACGCTGGCAGCTGTCTTGCTCTAACACGTGGCAATGGACTGTGGTGAGAGAAGAAACTTAACGCTTTATGGCCTGGTATCTGTGGACTTGTACCCCAAATAAATACCCTATATAAAGACCACCCCATTTTTGGTATTTCACATTAGCACCCCTTTGGCTGACTAATACAATAGCTAACATGTATTGAATTCTTATACTGTGCCAGGTACTTTGCTGAGTATTTTACATATGTTATCTGGTTTAATTCTCTTTTTTTTTTTTTTTTTAAAGATTTTATTTATTTATTCATTTATCCCCCCCTTGCTGCCCATGCTCGCCAGGCCAGCCAACCACGCCGTGCGGGCGGGCCTGCCCCCACCAGGAGGCCCCGGGAACCGAACCCGGGGCCCCCCATATGGTAAACGGGAGCCCTACTGATTGAGCCACAGCCGCTTCCCTAATTCTCTTAATAACCATGTGGAAAAGGGACACTTATGATACCCTTTACAGATGTTATAATATATGCAATTATACAACATATGAATATTTATTAAATCAGGATTATAGTCTATGTTCTGTTTTTAAAAATTTAATAAAAAGTAAACATTTTTTTTTTTTCTATGATACAGGTTTCTGTAACATGGCTTAATTTTCCATTAGGGCATGTTCATGACTAAAAAACATAAAACAGTATATTGAAATTATATGAAAAGTAGTATGCCTCTGCCTCAATCCAGTCTCCTTCCTGAGAGAAAAGGTTAAAATTGATGTCTGTTTTGATTTTCCTGGTGATTTATTTTCATCTCTTTAAATAATGGGATTAATCAACATTCTTGATCTGCCAACTCTAGATATTATCACTTGATTACTTCTTTATAATAACTGAAAAATTAGCTTACTTAGCCATTCCTTATGAACCTGTTCTTTTTAATATAATTGTGGCACTATTTTAGTGCTTCTGTTACTTTTGTAAACTTTTATTTCTTGTTCTATCAAATATATTACATATGTGTAGGTATATTTTGTATGCATGTGTATATATCTATACACACATACACAATTAAGTGGGATTACATTTTACATAGTGATCAAATTTACTCTTGAAAAATTTCTTTAACTGTTTATCAGGAAGATTATACTTGGTCTTCTTTATATAATCCTGTATAATAATATATTTAAAGTATATAAGAGATCTAATAATGTATACTACAAAATTTCATAGAATAATCATATTCAGAAATTAAAATGTTCCATTGTCTTTCTGCTTGGGATAATTGAGCATATTTATGGAGAACCAGTTAACTGACTTTTCTTATTACTTGTCATCATGTTTGTCCTTTAGATGATCTTTTTCAGTTCTTACTCTTCAGTGTTTCCCAATTAAGTTTTCAATTTTTTTCCTGAGGATATATAGACAAAGCTCTCTCTACCCTCTGGTGTGATTGCCTGAACAGTACCGGGGCCAGGGATTGAACCCTGGACCTCATATGTGGGAAGCCAGCACTCAACCACTGAGCCACATTGACTCCACTGAGTTGGCTTTTTTGTTTGGTTGCTTGTTGTTTGCTTTTTTGTTTTTAGGAGGCACCGGGGACTGAACCTGGGACCTCCCATGTGGGAAGCAGGCACTCAACCGCTTGAGCCACATCTGCTCCCCTGAGCATCTTGTCAATAATAGGGAAACACTTGAAATAATGGGTACAGTCTATTGATTTTGCCAATATGCACTGATTATTTCAAGCTTGTCTGCATTCTGTGTCTGGGGACATACTCCCATTGGGTGGTTAGGATGTAGAGAGAGAGGACAGCTGCACTATTTAAATTATTTCTTCCTCTTTTTTCTTGGCTGAGTGTAGAGTTGAAACTTTAGTGAGTAAATTTTTTAGTTGAAATATAAAGTAATGTGGACAAATTTAGAGTATATAGTTTGATAAATTTTTATCAGATGAGCTTAGTCATGTAAGTACTGCTAGATTAAGATAAAGATATAGACGTACATGGGTTCCAAAAGCAGTCATTACTCACACCATCTAGCGGAACCACAACTCTGATTTTTTTTTCAAGTATCACAATGTCTGGGGACCATTGGATGTGGCTCAAGCAGTTAAGCACCTGCTTTCTGCACGGGAGGTCCTGGGTTCGACCCCCAGTGCCTCCTAAAAACAACAAGCAAAAAGATGAGAAAACCAACTCAGGGGAGCTGATGTGGCTTAGTGGTTAAGTGCCAGCTTCCCACATATGAGATCCCAAGTTCAATCCCTGGCCCCGGTAACTCAAAAAAAAAAGGTACCACAATTTTTATTGATAGATACAGGTATATAAAATCAGGGCCAGAACTATCACTTTTATCAGAATAGTTGTTACCTTTGGGTTTCTGCCTGATTTTGAACTTATATCAAATAGAATCCCATAGTATGTACTCTTCTGTGTCTGATTTCTATAATTCAGCATTAAGTTTTTAAGATTTATACATGTTGTTGCATATAGGAGTAGTTCATATATTTTATTTTCTATTATTATTATTATTATTATTTTTTTACCGGGAGTTCCTGGGGATCGAACCCAGGTCCCTCCATATGGGAGATGGAAGCCCAACCATTTGAGCCATATCCATCCCCCTATTTTATTTTATTTTTACATATCTTCTTGTGGTATTTTAACCATTTTTAAGTGTAAAATTCAGTGGCATTAATTACAATTACAGTGTTGTGCTACCATCACCGCCATCTGTTACCAAAACTTTTTCTTTACCCCTAACAGAAACTCTGTGCCCATTAAGCAATAACTCCCCATTCCTTTGTACCCCATAACCCTGCTAACCTCTTATTTACTTTGTTACTGTGAATTTGCTTTTTCTAGGTATTTCATATGAGTGGAATCATACAATATTTGTCCTTTTGTATCTGACTTCTCTTAGCATAATGTTTTCTAGGTCATCCATGTTTTAGCATCTATCACAATGTTGTTTCTTTTTATAGTTGAATAATATTCCATTGTATGGATATACCACATTTTGTTTATGCATTCGTTGATGGACAGTTGGGTTATTTCCACCTTTTTGGCTCTTATAAATACGCTGTTGTGAATGTTTGCTGTATTAGTCAGCCAAATCGGTGCAAATGCAAAATACCAGAAATTGGTTGGTTTTTATAAAGGCTATTTATTTGGGTTAGAGGCTTGCAGTTACCAGGCCATAAAGCATTAAGTTGCTTTCCTCACCAAAATCTATTGCCGTATGTCAGAACAGGATGGCTGCCGACGTCTGCCAGGGTCCAGGCTTCCTGGGTTCTGGCTCCTCTTCCTGGAGCTCATCTCTCTCTGGGCTCAGATCCTCTGTTTTCTCCACAAGGCCAGCTGTAGACTGTCAGGAGAATGGCTCGTCTCTTTTCCCAGGGCCTTCTCTCCTTCTTCACGACCAAGCGCCTCTGTGTACTTACCTCCTGGGGCTCCAGCTCAAAAATTCCACATCAAGACTCCAAACTCTGTCCTTTGCCATGTCTTTTATCTGTAAGTCCCCACCCACCAAGGAATGGGGAATCAGCACCCTACTGATGTGGCCCAGTCAAAGTCCTAATCATAATTTAATCAATTAAAAGTGACACCTCTGACAGACCAGTTTACAAACATCATCCAATATCTATTTTTGGAATTCATAAGCAATGTCAAACTGCTACGTTGGCATACAAGTATCTGTTTGAGTCTCTGGTTTCAATTTTTTTTGGGAAAAACCTAGGAATGGAGAATGGAATTCCTGGGTCATATGGCAATTCTATGTTTGACTTTTTGAGAAACTTTTTTTTTTTTTTAGGAGGTCCCATTGAACCTGGGACCTCATACATGCAAAGCAAGCGCTTGACCACTGAGATGTATCTTCTTTGCATGCCAAGGTCTTTTTCACAGCAGCTGTACCATTTAATGTTCCCACTAGCCGTGCACAAGGATTCTAATTTCTCCACATCCTTGTCAACACTTATTTTCCTTTTTTTTTTTTTTCTTCTTCAATAATAGCCATCTTAGTGGCTAGCAAAATGGTATCTCATTGTGATTTTGACTTACATTTCCCTAAAGGCTAATAATGCTGAGCATCTTTTCATGTACTTTTCGCTATTTGTATGTCTTCATTGGAGTAATATCTATTCAAGTTCTTTGCCCATTTTAAAATTGGGTTTTTTTTCTTGTTGAGTTTAGGCGTTCTTTATATAATCTGTATATTAAACCTTTATCAGATTTATGATTTGCCACTACTTTCTCCCATTTTTTTGGTTCTTTTCACTTTCTTGATAATGTCCTTTGCACAATTAAAAATTTTTTTCGATCAAGTGCAATTTATCCTTTTATTTCTTTTGTTGCTATTGCTTTTGGTGTCATATATAAGAATCCATGGCCAAATTCAAGGGCCTGATAATTTTTCCCTATGTTACTTCCTAAGAATTTTATGGTAAATATCAATTGTAAGGAAGGTAAAGGATAATCTAGGGAATATAACAGTGATTTCAGTGGTGGATGAAGATTGTGGCTAATAGGATAAATTTAAGATGGTTCTGCTTTCACAAAGTGTTAAGAATAGGGTGATACATTGGAAAATTACAACTATTGTAACTTATGGATGATGGTTAACAGTAATATTGTAATATTTTTGCAGCAATGGCAAAGAAGGTATTTTATCAATTCTAAAGGACAGCAATGGGGGGTATAAGGGGCTATGGGATTTTTCCTTTTGGAGTAATGAAAGTGTTCTAAAATTGACTGAGGTGATGACAGCACAATTCTGTGATGAAACGAGAGCCACTGAGTGTACACTTTGAATGGATTGTACAATGTATGGGACTGTATAACACAGGGAATCCAGTGATGGAAGATGGACTGTGGTTAACAGAAGAAATATGAGAATGTTCTTTCATACTACTACAGGGTTGGTTGGGGGAAAAGACACCAGTTGTAAGATATGGGTTATAGTTAGTAATGTTTTTGATGCTATTCTTTCATAGTTTGTAACTAATGTTTCACAACAATGTGTTGGTGGTGGGGTGATGTATGGGAGCCATGTTTGACGATATGCATGTTTGTTTTGTAAGTTCACAACTTTTACTATACACTTATTGTTTATAAATGTTCATGTATGAATGATATACTGCAATTGAAAAAAACAAACCTTATAGCCAGCAGTTATGGTCTACACTGCACCATTTTGTTCAGTATATCCCTTCTTTAGTTACTAATATTTCATGAATATCTTTTCTTCTATATCACCATTAAATTAACTGTATATTACAATTTTTGATAATTGTACTTCATTTTATTTGGTGTACCATCATTTATTTAAATAATCTTTTATTGGATAGTTAGGTTGTTTCTCTAGTTGTTTTTTTGTGTGTATGTGCATAAACAATGTTATGCTGAAGTTCTTTGCATACATCTGATTATTTCCTCATACCAGTTACTATAAGTGAAATTTCTGGGTCAAAAGGCATGTCTATTTTTAAGGCTTTTTAGAACTGTTACAAAATGCACTGCAAAAAACATTTGTTTATTTCCCTGCTGCAGTATATTAAAGTGCCCATTTCCCATGTTATTGCTACTATTCTGTGATATCATTAAAAAAATATTTTTTTTGCCTATTTTTAGGCAACATTTGGTATTTCATTTTAAGAAAAAAATGTTGCTATTTAAACTGTGTGTGACATAGTGCTTTATTGTTGCTTACACTTTAAAAAAAAGCTTTCTGAATTAATTAGAAGATTAATTTTAAAAATCATCTATCTGTGTGGGGCATATGTAAAAATGGAAATAAGTTTAATAAATTGACTAGGTATTTTTAAAACATCTTCATAATCAGCGTCTTACTCTTTTGAAAAACTTTTAGAATGAGAAGTTTTTCAAACTTTTCAATTTCCTTGTGTTTCACACTATTACCTTTTCTGCCACTTAAAGTATCAATGATACAGAATTTCCAAATAGTGTGCCCCAGTATTCCCTCCTGGAATTTTTCCAAGTTGCTAACCCTATTCTCCAAGGTTTCATGCAGGAGGTTTTTTGATCTTAGCAAAGTGTCAATGGAAAGATTTTAGACAACAATCAGAACCCACTCATCAAATAGTCCATTTTGTTGATGGAAATGTCTAGGGATTGCAGTTGTCTCCTCAAGCTAATAGAACAACAGCTGAATTCTCATGTGCTGACCATTGTGAAATGCTGTCAATGGTTAGATTCATCTTGATTTCATTAATTTTAAAATGTTAAAAATATGTATCTTATTTATAGAATTGATGAACTATGGTCCCTTTTTTCCTAAGTTATTTAGAGGTTTCATTGTTTGAAGAAAAGTTGAAACTTGGTGGGGGTTGTTAAAGAAAGGCATATACTCCTAATGGCTTCTTTCTTTCATAGACTGAGAGATAACTTATAAAATTAAACGTTCATAACTTTGTCAGAAAAAAATAATATATTAAATCCATTTTTGGCTTCTTTACTCTTTTAAAGTAAAAATTGGAAAACAAAATAAAAAACATATTTCAAGTAAGTTTTAGGTATAAATTTAGAATAATTGAGGAGAATGTTTTTGGGTAACCTATAAAATGATATTTTAAGAGGCAAAAAGGAAATACTTTAATATCTTCTTTCTTTCTAAGAGATTGCAAGTATTGCTTACACAAACCCTCTTTGGAGGGAGAAAACAGTTTTAATTTGCGTGTGGAAATAGATATCTAATCTCCTCATCTTTTACTTATTGCTATAACCACTGGCTACACACATTTTTCAATTT
The DNA here is from genome assembly GCA_026826555.1 of Tolypeutes matacus. Taxonomy (NCBI): domain Eukaryota; kingdom Metazoa; phylum Chordata; class Mammalia; order Cingulata; family Chlamyphoridae; genus Tolypeutes; species Tolypeutes matacus. The sequence continues at coordinate 1,909,023 of JAKSZT010031676.1, read as the reverse complement.
ATGGACACTAATTTAGATACTAATTTCTTTTATACAGTCATAAGTCAAAGGAAGGAATTTTCAGTGTAAAACACATCAAATTAATGATACTGGACAAATCATTTGACTTCTCTAAACTTTTATTTCTTCTTTTTTTTTTTAAATTAAAGAAGTTGTGAGTTTACAAAACAATCATGCACAGCATACAGGATTCCCATATATGCCATAATTGATAAAAGAACATGCTTTTAAAAACAATTTATTGAAGTATATCATTTATACATGAACACAGATAAACAATAAGCATATAGTAAAAGTTGTGAACTTACAAAACAAACATGCATAACATCATACATGTATGGGAGCCTTGTAAGAACATCAGTTTTTCTTTCATTAATGAAAGGTGAATGAAGAGCACCCCTCCCTTCCTCTTAGGCTAGTTCTGGACATCACACGCAGTAATGAATATGAAAATGCTTCCCAATCTATGTGTATAAATATAACACATATAAGATGGGCTTTATTGCTTTTACTGTGTTGGATAGTTTTCCTTATGTTTGTGAATTGTTGTAACCTGGTTCTGTTAAGTCATAGATTTCCTTGGGTGAAAGGAGGGTGTTCAACTAAATTTGAGGACCTTTTTTCCCCCCATCTGACAATGTCTGTTTATCCTTCTGGCTTCTGCTTATACCTTTACTAAATTTCCCTCTCCAAAGAGGCCTGTCCTGACCATTCCCCATCTAAACAAACCAGGACCCACCGTACTCCTGTACTCTTTTTTTTTTTTTTTTTTTTAATGTAAAGCAGTTTTATTAAGATATATTTGCATACTATCCAGAGTATACAACCAATGGCTTTTAGTATAATCACAATGTTGTGCATTCATCACCACAAAAAATTTTAGAACAAATTTTAGGTGTGGGCAACAATCTTTGCTATGTGAGTCCAAATGACTGCAATTGCCCAGGGAGACTGATGTAGCATTGGGCCCCCTCCTCCCCTGCCAGGGGAGGGTTGAATGTGCCTGAAGTTGCCCTAAGAGGCTGAGGGAGTACTGTCCCTTCTGCCCTTTAGGGAGTAGGGATGGAACCACACGTGCCCAACAGTTCAGTCTGCGTGGGCCAAAAGTGCCTGCCGTTGCCCTGAGAGGCTGAGGAAACATCAGTCCTCTTCTGATCTATTGGAGTGTGAGGTTGAATTCACACGTGCCCAATAGTTCACTCCGAGCAGGTCTAAAGTACCTACCGTTTTCTGGTAAGGCTGAGGAAACACAGCTTCCCTACTACCTATCCTACTTGGGGACATGGATGGAGCTATAGGTGTCTGACTATTCAGTCTGTGTGGGCCAAAAGCACCTGCAGTTACCCAGAGAGTCTGGGGAAACAGTGCCTTCCCTGTCCTAGTGGGGGTGGGGTGGAGCCGCAGGTGCCCAACAGTTGAGTTTGTGCCCCCCAAAAGTGCCTGCAGTTGACCAGACAGGCTGAGGAAACACCAGCCCCCTCCTATCCTATGGCGGGGAGGGTGCGGGTGGAGACAGAATCAAAAGTGCTCAACAAGCCATTTTGTGCGGGCTGAAATCACCTGCAGTTGTCCCGAGAGGCTGAGGAAACACAGCTGCCCTCCTATCCTATTGGGGGACAGGGATGGATCTACAGGTATACAAATATCTAGCCCGTGTGGGCCAAATGCACCTGCAGTTACCCAGAGAAGCTGAATAAACACCAGCCCCCTCCCATCCTTTGGAGGTGGCAGGGAGATAGAACTGAAGGCACTCACAAACCAGTTTGTGTGAACCGAAAGTGCATGCAGTTGCCCAGAGAGGTCGAGGAAACACAGCTCCTCTCCTATCCTATTGGGGTGTGGGAATGGAGGCCCAGGGTCCGACTGTTCAGTCTGTGCTGGCCGAAAGCGCCTGCAGTTACCTGGAGAGGCTGATGCAGGTCCTACCAGCTTCCCTCCTGCTGGAAGCAGGGCTGGAGCCTAGGCTAGGGCTGCAGTCCAATCTGGGTGGAAAGAAGCCAGACCCTACCTTCACTGTGATTTTCAAACAGCCCTGCATCCCCTCATACCAAGGGCAGAGTTAAAATGGCGGCTACCGGCCTTTTTCCAACTTGGACAGTGTATTAGTCAGCCAAAGGGGTGCTGATGCAAAATACCAGAAATTGGTTGGTTTTCATAAGGAGTATTTATTTGGAGTAGAAGCTTACAGTTACCAGGCTATAATGCATAGTTACTTCCCTCACCAAGGTCCGTTGCCACAGGTTGGAGCAAGATGGCTGCCAACATCTGCCAGGGTTCAGGCTTCCTGGGTTCCTCTCTTCCCAGAGCCTTCTCTCCTTCCTCACGACCAAGGTCCTCTGTGTGCTCACTTCCCTGGACTCCAGCATTAAAACTCAACATTAGAATTCCAACATCAAAACTCCAACATCAAAACTCCAACTAACTCCTCTGCTCTGCCATGTAGTTTTATCTGTGAGTTCCCGCCCACCAAGGGGGCGGAGAATCAACGTCGTATTGACGTGGCCCAATCAAAGCCTTAATCATAATTTAATCAGAACCAGATACAGACTACTTTACAAACATAATCCAATATCTATTTTTGGAATTCATAAACCATATCAAACTGCCACAGACAGTTTGAAACTTTAGCTGTTTTTAGGATTATATTTTAGCCAGCCAAATTTACTAAGGAGCAGCTGAAGTAGGTGGCCAACTGTCTTTTCCTCCCCCATTTTTGGGAAATGGAGCTCCCAACTACAGCCATGGAATAGTTCTCATAGGGAGTATAAGCACTGGCCTCTGCGGTGTGGAGTGCTCTACTCACACAACTTCACATGCAGATAGGCATTCTCCTCCCACCCTTTCAAGGATGCAGGATGCTCTTCTGGTCTCCTGGGCCCCCCAAACAGGTGCTTTAGATAGTTATGAGTGATTACCATCTGCCCTGTAGGACTAACTGACTCGTGTAGTGCCTTACTTAGCTGCCATCTTCTTGCCCTCATTTTTCAAAGATAATCTTTCTGGATATAAGATTCTTGGCTGGCAGTTTTTCTCTTTTAGTATCTTAAATATATCATACCACTGCCTTCTTGCCTCCATAGTTTCTAATTTGAATCAACCCTTAATCTATTTTCTTTTTTTTAAAGATTTAAAAATTATTTAGTTGTTTATTCTGCTCCCCTTGTTGTTTGTGCTTGCTCTCTGCTCTCTGTGTCCATTTGATGTGTGCTTGTCTTCTCTTTAGGAGGCACTGGGAACTGAACCTGGGACCTCCCATGTGGGAGAGAGGTGCTCAATCGCTTGAGTCACCTCAGCTCCCTACTTTGTTGTGTCTCTCATTGTCTTTCCTCCTTGTATCTCCTTGTTGCATCATCTTGTTGTATCAGTTTGCTGCACCCACCCATCGTGCCAGCTCGCTGTCTGGCTCGTCTTCTTCAGGAGGCACCGGGAACCAAACCCGGGACCTCCCATGTGGTAGGCGGGAGCTCAGTTGCTTGAGCCACATCCTCTTCCCAACACTTAATCTTACTGGGCATCCCATGTATGTGATGAATTGCTTTTCTCTTGCTCTCAAGATTCACTCTTTACCTTTGGCGTTTGACATTCTGTTTAGTTTGTGTCTCGGAGTAGATCTGTTAAGATTTTTTCATGTGGGAGAACGTTGTGCTTCTTGGACGTGGATATTTGTGTCCTTCAGTAGGGCTGGGAAATTTTCTGCCATTATTTCCTCTTTTTCATCTGTTTGTTGCCTTTTCTCCCTTGCTGGTAGTGGAGTTGGAGCCAAGGATGTGGTTTGTATTGTAAGCTGTGGAGCTGAGCTGCCCACGTCACCCCACGATCCGATGAAGCTTTTTCCATCTTTCTCCCCTGCCAGGAGTAGGAATGGAGCTATAGCCGTGTGTAGTAATCCAGGCTCTGTGGGGTAAGATCATCTGTAGTTGCCCTGAGAGACTGATGAAGCTCCACATCCCTTCCTCCTCTGCCTAGGGCAGGGATGGAGCTGCAGGTATGGGCAGCAAACTAAGCCATGCGGGTCAAAACTGACCGCAGTTGCTCAGATAGACCGACAAAACACCAGGCCCCCTTCGCTCCTGCCAGCATCGGGGATGGATCCACAGGTGTGTATAACAGTCTTGTCTGTGTGGGCCGAAAGTGACTGCAATTGCCCTGAGAGGGTGAGGGAGCATTGTCCTTGCTCCTGCTCTTTAAGGGGCATGGATAGAGCCACAGATTTGTCCAATAGTCTAGTCCTTGTGGGCTGAAAGGGCCTGCAGTGTCCTGGAGAGGCTGAGGAAAGACCGCCCCCCTCCTGTCCTTTCGAGGTGGGGATGGAGCCAATGGTGTCCAACAGTCCAGTCTGTTCAGGCTGAAAGCAACTAAAGTTGCCAGAAGAGGCTGGTGAAGTTCCCCCCAGCTTTCTCCCTGCCAGAGGCAGGACTGAAGCTTAGGCTAGGGCAGCATTCTGACCTGAGTGGAAAGAAGCTGGTCTCTACCATCACTGTGATTTTCAGTCAGCCCTGTTTCCCTTATGCCAGGTGTGGAGTTGAAATGAAGGCTACCAGCCTCTTTCTGACTTGGACACATTCAAACTTCAGCTGTTCTTAGGATTGGACTTTAGGCCAACCGAATTTACTGATTAGTAGCTGAAGTCAGTACCCAACTGACTCTCTTTTCCTCCCCCATTTTTGGGAAATGGAACTTCTGACTCCAGCCAGGGAATGGCTCCTGAGGCATCTTGTGCCCCCAGTAGGGCATAGGCACCGGCCTCCAGGCATGGAGTGCTCTACTCACTGGAGATGGGCAGTCTTCTCCTCCCATTCTTCCAAAGATGCAGGATGCTCTTCGGTCTCCTGGGCACCCTAAATAGGTGATTTAAATAGCTCTGGTGATTCCTAACTGCACTGTAGGATGAGCTGACTCTTGTAGCTCCTTACTCTGCTGCCATCTTGTCCCTCCTCCCATAGCCATTAATTTTTAAAATAAAATATAAAGGCCTGTTTCTCCTTAACATTTATAAACATTTAAAAATCAACTGAAATAAAAAAAATCAACTGAAGAAGAAGAAGAAAAGAAAAAGGAAAGATAAAAAAAAGTTGAAATAAAAATCAAATGAACATTAAAGCACTTGTCATTATTGTGGGAATTTCCTTCGGAGAGCCTGCTAGTTGTTAAATTGGAAGTGTTTGAAATGTCTGTATTACTACATTGTCTAATGTTAATATTTGGAGATGGCACTATGACACATTTCCCTTTCAGGGTGTGCCACAATTTTGGCCCTTACTTGTTGTCATATCATCTAGAATCAAGACTATTCAAATACCTCAAAAGGAAATGGAATTGCAATTTTTATGAGCACTGGTTTTGGACTTCTATTTCCTCTATCAATTTCAGCAGTTTTAAAACAATCTTTTAAAATATGGTGGTAGTGTTTTTTTTTTATTATTATTTTAATTTTTTTAAATAAACCGTACACTTTATTTAAAGTGGTTCTTTTTTTAAAAAATATTTTTGTCTGGTGGTTTGTGTCTGTCAGGAGCTCAATCTTGTGAAAGTTGATGTTTCCCTAGTTGGATTACAAGATGAATGGGAGTCTAGGCTCTAGAAGGATTTATACATTTTTAAAAAATAAAGTACTATTATAAAATTAGAAGTTTATTTTAAGATACAATAGTTTTTATATGCTGAGCAAATATTTATTGAGCACTCTTTTAGGTACTGTGGGATATAGCAGTGGCCAAAAAGGAAAAGAAGTTCTTGTACTTACAGAGGTTACATTCTATGGTTATATGTAGTCTTCCAGTTAAATATATATTCCTCTTTTACTCTTCAAAGCCACTGATATGGCATTATGGTCAATTGGAAAAAAATGACCTTTATAGTATCATGTGTGTTGAGATTTAGAGAGCATACAGATGAGTCACCCTGATAGAAAAATATTGTAAAGAAGAATTTAAGTGAGATTGATCATATGGCAGCAATTTGAAAAGTAGTATTTCAAGCATATGCAAAATAAACTTGTAATACATCATTAGGGGAATGCTAATAGATAGGAAATAGTATAGTAGAGCTTTATACTGGAAGGGATGGGGACAGGTAACTTAAAAAGTTTTTTTATTGTAAAACTTTTTTATTAGAGAAGTTGTGAGCTGACAGTATAATCAAGCATAATGTGCAGAATTCCCATACTTTACCCCTCCACCGACACCTTATATTTTTGTGGAACATTTGTTACAGATTATGAAAGAAAACGATGAGACTATTATTTCTAACAGTGGTCCATAGTGTACATTTGGTATAGTTTTTCCATACACCCCTTATCATTAGCACTATGTATTAGTATTGTACATTTGTTATAGTTCATGAGAGAACACTCTCATATTTGTACTGTTAACCACAGTCCATCTTCTACCATGGTTCACTGTGCTATACAGTCCTGTGCCTTGTACATTCTATCCAAAATGTATACTTAGTGGCTCTCACTTTCATCAGAGTTGTGCAGTCATCGTCCCAGTAAACCTTTAAATGTTTTCCTTAGTCCAAAAGAAAAAAATTCCATACAACCCTATTATTGACCCTTAGCATTGATATAGTACCTTTTTTGGCATTGATGAAAGTATTTCTATTAACTACAGTCCATAAGTTACATTAATTATATTTTTCCCATGCATCACTATATTCTTACCATCTTGTAAAGAACAGCTAATTCTTTCAAGTTGCTTGGCACTTTTAATTTCTTACAAAGCATTAATGTTGTATTTTAAGCATAAATTTATGAGGTTCGCTTTGTAATTCTCTAGAAATAAATATATTCCATATGTTTTTTTTAAAGCTTCTTTCAAAAAATTTTTTTATTAGAGATGTTGTGGATGAACAGAATAATCATGCATAAAATACAGGATTCCTATATACCACCCCACCACTAACACCTTGCATTGGTGTGGAGCATATGTCACAATTGATGATAAGTTTTTCGTAATTATACTTTTTTTTAAAAGTACTTTTAAAAATTTTTACCTTTGTTAACAATTGATGAAAGATTATTAAAATAATACTATTAACTATGTCCCTAGTTTAAATTAGGTGTATTTTTTTCCCATATAACACCATATTATTAACACCTTGTATCAGTGTCGAACATTTGTTATAATTTATGAAAGAACATTTTATATTTGTACTATTAATTATAGTCCATTGTCTACAATAGGCCTCATTGTGAAGTAGTCTTATGTTTCATCTATTAATTTATATTTTAGTAACATATGACCTAAAGTTTCCCTTTTTAGCCAATTCGTGTTTATAATTCAGTGCTGTTAATTATACTCACAATATCTTTTTTTTTTTTTTTTCCAAAGATTTTATTTATTTATTCATTTATCCCCCCCTTGCTGCCTGTGCTCGCTGGGTCAGCTAACCACGCTGTGCTGGCGGGCCCGCCCCCACCAGGAGGCCCCGGGAACCGAACCCGGGGCCTCCCACATGGTAAACGGGAGCCCCACTGATTGAGCCACAGCCGCTTCCCCACAATATCTTTTTATGTAAACAGAACGAATGAATCTCTGAAAACGTAGAAGCCCTATATGAGTCACTGAACAACATTAACTGTTCGGGTAAAATCAAGTCTGGCTTGTAACTGCAGTTAGCTAACCATGAAGGTGTTGGTGAAATCATTTGCAATACTCAAACTGGAATTGCTACAGGCCAGTTCTGTGAATAAATATGCTTCCTGTAGTAGTCTTTGGCAGAATGCTGCTAGGGAGGGAAGGATAAAAACCGTTACTGTGGCTGGATAAAGAGAGCATGGAAAGATTGTGGACTTTAAGGGCGGCATCTTGCTTAAGGTCAAACACAGAGCAAATGTGGACAGGCTGGCAATTATCTTGTGGTATTACACCACTGCACCTAAAATTTTTGCTATTTTTATTCTTTGAAGAAATTTATGCTACCTTCGAAGTTTGTGTGTACGTGTGCAGTTGCATTGTTTTTTTTTTTTTTTTTGGTGAATTTCATAGGAGCTTTAAAATGTGACTTAATTAGGTATGTGCATTTAGCTTTCTTTCCATTGCTACTGGAGAGAAGCATTGGTATAAATTATTTGAAATGATGGACTATATACTTGGGGCTTTCCTTTGTGCCAACTGAACAACTATCTTGAGAGAAAGTTTATCAGGACAAAATTGAAAGTTGAATTCAGTTATTTTCTATGCACATGTTTATACTTTTAATTTAATTTAATTATTTATTTTTATTTTATGTTTTAGTTCTTTAACTTTTAACAATGGTTAAAAATACATTTGAAAGAAGAGCAGACTATTTTCTCAAAATTCTTGATGATAGTTTTATTTTTAAAGTTTTAAAAACTACATTAAAAGTTAGGAGAAATGATGAGTATGAGTAAATGTTAGTACTCTTGAGCACATAGATTTGCTAGCAAGTTTCATCTTCGCATGGGTATTCATTCGGTAGCACACCTAAAAGAGTGAGAGAAACTCATTGCTTATGCTGCTCCCATTCATTCCTCCCCAAATCCTTCATTTGTGTTAATGAATGTAGTGTTAGGCCAGGATAATATAGGGAGGAATAGAAGGGAGAATTCTAATTAGAGATGTAATTTTGGACCTTTTATATAACATGCCTCCATTTTTTACCCTCCTTTTACACGGGACAGGGTATGTATCTTCATTGATTGTATTCACTTGATAGTGCTTAGCTTTTTCATAGATAAGCTTCCTCTAGTCTTTCCAAGCATCTTTTGGGCAAACTTGTTTCTCAAGACTTGATCTTGGGGGGCGGATGTGGCTCAAATGGTTGGGTGTCCATCTCCCATATGGAGGGACCTGGGTTCGATCCCCGGGACCTCCCGGTAAAATTAAAAAAAAAAAAAAAAAAAAAAAAAAAGACTTGATCTTCAGTTTGGCAAAATTCCTTTGCTTTTTTTTTTTTTTAAGGGTTTTTAGCACAGCAGGAACTTTCTTCTTCTCTTTGACACCCTCCGTGGTTCCAGCCAGAAAGGAGCAGCTGGAAGTGCTCATTTATTAGGTGGATATAATTTTGAGGCTAGGAGAGGTCCAAAGTCCAGGTGTCAGCACGGCAATTCTTTCTGCTCCAAGTCTGTAATATTCTGGTTCTGGCTGTTTGCAATACTTGAGTTTCCTTGGCTCATACCCCTGCTTTATGTCACATAACACTGTCCTCTCCTTTCTCTTCCTGGTTCTATTGGCTTCCCAATACCATATTGTTTTGATTACTGTAACTTTGGTGGGAAATGTGAGTCCTTTGAATTCATCCTTTTTTTTGAAGTTGTTTTTTGGTTATTTGGAGCCCCTTACCCTTCCATATAAATTTGATGCTTGGGGAAGCGGCTGTGGCTCAATCAGTAGGGCTCCCGTTTACCATATGGGAGGTAAACCTGCCCGCATGGCGTGGTTGGCTGACCCAGCAAGCACAGGCAGCAAGGGAGGGATAAATGAATAAAAAAAAAAAAAAAAAAAAAAAAAAAAAAAAATTTGATGCTTGGCTTTTCCATTTCTGCAAAAAGGCTGTTGGAATTTTGATTGGCATTGCATTAAATCTCTAAATTACTTTGGGTAGAACTGACATTAATATTTAGTCTTTCAACTCATGAATGTGGAATGTCTTTCCACATAGGTAGGTTTTCTTTGATTTCTTTTAACAATGGTGTGTAGTTTTTTGCAAATAAGTCCTTTACATTCTTGGTTAAATCTATTTGATTCTTTTAGTTGCTATTAAAAGTGGAATTTTTTTTCTTGATTTCCTCTTCAGATTGTTCATTACTAGTGTATAGAAATACTTCTTTTTAGAGAAAAATGGCGCTCACTGGGATGCAGAGACTGATGATTACAGATAGGAAGTTTATTGGGACGCTCTCCCAAGGGAGGGTGTCTGAAGAATAGACTTCAACTCCCCCACCAGCATGGAGGGGGGTCTGAAGAGAGACTTCAGCCCACCCCCAGAAGATGGTGGATATGGCTTTATAGAGTACATCAATAGGCAGGAGTACAGCCTGGGGCCAAATGGCCAGGAGGGAGTGGGTTAGTAGGTCTTGGAATGTGGGAGGGGTTGGGGAGGGAGTGATGGCCGTTATCTGCTCCATTTTGTTTATTCTTGGAAAGGGATGAGTTAGGTGGGTTATGGCTGGAGGCTGCCTTTCCTCAACCTATGCCACAGAGGCATTGAGTCACAGCCCCATGACCTGTCATTGCAAACTTCGTAAGGGGGAAACTCTAACATTCCTAACTCTTTGATTATATATATATGATGAAGGACTTAAGTAATGGGAATACTAGGCAGAACAGAAGGGTGAGGGGATTCGGGATGTAGACTCAGTCTGGCTACTTCCTGCTGTTATGGGGCGGTGAAGGGTTCCATTCTGTTCTGTCCAGTGGGTTCTGAATTCTGGTCCCAAAGAGGTTGGTATTGGTGTTCATGTAGCTAGCTGCCGTTCACATATTCCTGAGTTGATTGTCCAATTCGATGTGTGAATCAGATACAAAGCTGTAAGAGACAAGGACCAAAAAGAAGCAGCAGCAATAATAACAGTAGTGGTGTTATAATGGGTAAAAGGATTGATTTTAAGATTTTATTTATTTATTTATCCCCCTTTGCTGCTTGTGCTCGCTGTGTCCATTTGCTATGCATTTTTCTGTGTCTACTTGTCTCCCTTTGTTGCGTCATCTTGCAGCGTCAGCTCACCACGCCGCACGGGCTGGCTTGCCTTCACCAGGAGGCCCCGGGAACCGAACCCGGGGCCTCCCATATGGTAAAGGGGAGCCCTATCAATTGAGCCACATCCGCTTCCCAGGATTGATTTTAGGGATGAGGAAAAGTAAGAGAGAAATGAGGATAAACAGGATTGATTTCCATAGCTGTTGTCTTGGGCCCTCTGAATGATCTCTGTTTTCTTTTGAAATTTTAAGATTTTCTTCTACCTGCCCGGTTTTGTTAATATTAAAAACAACAAGTTTCCTGTTGGATTAGGGACAGGGGTGGGGTCTTGGGGTCATCTGCTATGGAGCAGGGGACACCCGCTGGCTCTGATCAGGGTCACAGGGAGTTATTTTGCTAAATGGGGCTAACATTCCCAACTCTTTTGATATGGTTGGGTGGAGAGGGAGAGCGGGAAGGTAGGCATCGATCATCTGGCTGCTTTCTGCTGTTATAGGGCATTGTGGGATTCAGTTACTGTTCCCTTTTCAGCATTAAGATATTGTAGCTTCTGGCTCCGTGGCTGGCACTGTATTTTTGCAGCAGCAGATCATGTACAGGATTATGGGTGACATCTAGGACAGCTGTTTGGATAAACTGAGTTATTGCACGCAAGATGTATGGACCTGCTGATATGAGGAGAATGAGAGTTATAATTGTGGCAAGGATAGGAATTAACCATGAAATTTAGGGTGGGCTGTGAGGTTATCACCTCCAGGAGTCTGAGAAGGAATAATAAGATTATATACTCAACATTGAACATTAATGGTTGACAGTGAAATTACATAATTTGGTGGGCTTATACACATAGAGTTTTAGTGGGAATAGGAGACTTTATATTATTAACTGTGGCTTCATAACAGCGTTTTCGAGTGATTTTTAATTTTTCATGGATTTAAGATCCCCAACCAGAGGGCTGCATAGGCCTGTGGTTAAAATGATTCTATTTTCTCCCAATTTGTATAGTTTGAGGCATAGGCTACAACAAATTATTATTACTTCCCCTTTTTGGGCTGTGGGGTGGCTGGCACTTTAACTTGTAACTTTAGTGCCTTCTTGGTCTTGCTGTTACCATCTTGACTGGAGCTATGGCTGCAGCCCACAGCGCTGAATTCTGAGTCCTGTTGCAGTGTCTGCAGCACTGAAAGCATACCTTGCCCCTTCTGAGAACAGGAGGGGACCGATGTCACAGTTGTTGGAATGAGCACGAAGGACACTCGTGGCTGATGTTCATGAGCTGCTGACGAGTGACAGGCAGTTGGAACTACTGGGCTAGGCACCACAAGGTCTAGTATCCACTATGTTTGCCTTTTCGGTAGAGCCACTCTGCTGCTTTTTGGGTCTCAGTGGTATGGCTCTGGATCTTCGTGAGGACGTCTGCCTCAACAGTTATAAGAGAGATGTTAGAGGAGGGGGCAGGGACCAGATAGACAGTTATCTGTCGCTGCTGGCAGGTGTCCCAGATGTTCTTCCACAGTTCTCTCTTCCCCTCAGAGGGCAGCCCACAACAGTTCATTGTTCCTGTCTTGTACTTTGGCTTCTTCTTGCAATTGTGACTTCAGTAGGGCTACAACCACAAGTTTTTCTGCGCAACCGGAATCTTTGCCACCAGGCCAGGACAGACTTGGGCTATGCATACAGCCTTGGGGAAGCACTGCAAAATCCACCGTTGGCCTCACATGAAGGTGAGTGCGTGCTGGATTGATTTGCCTAAAGAGATACTAAAGAAAGCCTTAGCAGGTTTTAAAACAAAGTGATAATGACATAACTGGATATTAACTTCTTGCCACAAACTACCAATATTTGGGCGTGATAATTTATTGTTATTCACCACGTCTGGCAGCCCTCAATGGCCATTTTTTTTCTGTAGCCATAAAGCTGCTTTTTTGGTGGAGGTGGCAAATCAGATGAACAGGAGCTAAGGCATCCGCCTCTTGATTTCTAGGTGGAGAGATTGTTTCTGTGACACGTAACATTTAAAAAAAATAATTAAAACCATAATTAACAACACTATAAGCATTTTTAGGGTTTCAGGAATTTTTTTTTTTTTTTTTTACCGGGAGGTCCCAGGGATCGAACCCAGGTCCCTCCATATGGGAGACGGATGCCCAACCAGTTGAGCTACATCCGACCCCCGGTTTCAGGAATTTTATGCATGAACATTTTACTGGTGCACTTTGATTAACAGAGAGTTAAAGAATTTCTTTTAATTTTATACTACTTTTAAACAATTTCCGCCCAACCTATAATATATAATGCTACCACAATAACTTCTACAACTTGCCATATGCATTAAACTTTTTTTTTTTTTTTTTTTTTTAAAGATTTTATTTATTTATTTATTCATTTATCCCCCCCTTGCTGCTTGTGCTCGCTGGGTCAGCTAACCACGCTGCGCGGGTGGGCTTGCCTTCACCAGGAGGCCCCGGGAACCGAACCCGGGGCCTCCCATATGGTAAACGGGAGCCCTACTGATTGAGCCACAGCCGCTTCCCCTTAAACTTTTGTTCTACATACTTCCATTCTGATTTTATGAAAACCAGTCATCTTATCTTAGGACAAAACACACTTTCCTGAACAAACTTATCAAATATCAGTCAGCACTCCTACAAACTTTTTACTTCTTTCAATATCCATTTAAGTTTACATTTTGATTACATATTTAAGATAAGCGCTTATTTAATTTTTGGCCATTTAAATAGAGCTCTTAAGAATTTTCATTTGTCAATTTAATATTACCATCCGGAGGTATTAAGATATACACTGAACAAACAGACAAACACAAAAAGAGTTAAGACACACTGACAGAAACATAAAGTTCATTAACTTGACTCATAATTCTTACTGCTTTAGTATGGCTATTTTTAGGCTTTTCATTATTTTATATCTTTGATTTTACTGCTTTCAAGATTTAAACCATTTTACTAGCAATCAGCAACACTTAGGAATATTTGAGCATTATAAATGCAGTTAAGCTTTAATGCAGCAGTTTAGACAGACAGATATTTAACATATATTTTGGCTCATTGCTTTTTAGGAGTACATTTAGACTTAGGAGTTAGCTAAAAGCTTACTTGTAAGAGGAGAGCAAAATTGTAGGTTTGTTAAGTAAGATTATTAGGGCCAGCTGGGTGTTGAAATTTTTGATAAGATGAGAAGAATCAGAGGAATAGGATTTGAGATGATGCTTGATTTGGGAGAGATCAGAGAGGGAAAAGGGGATGTGAACATGCATAATGCTAACTGCCTGGGCCACTTTGTAGAGAAAGAGGACAGGAGCTGGGGAAGGAGTCTGGAGAGCAGGGATTTGAGCTCCAGAGCCTGTGATGGGTGGGGAGAAGGGAGCAGGGCCCCTGGAGAGGTATGGGGGAAGGGAAGGAGGATGGAGCAAGTTCAGGGGGCGCTGATGCATAGAGCAGTGGAGGAGGGGTGTGATTGAAGGGATCATAGTTGGAAGAAGCGTTTTCTATGTGCGGAAGATGTGGAGGGGCAGGGAGGGGAGGCAAGCACCGACCTTGGGCGCTTGTATGATGAAGGGTAAAAGTTGGGGGAGCCTGGTCTGCCAGATCGAAGTAGAGATTTTCAGAGGAAAATCTGAAAGATAGGGAGTGAGAGAGGAGGAGAAGGAAAGTTTCTGAGAGGGTTTTTGGTATAAAAGAAGGATCTGATAAGAGGAACAGGATTAGCAAAGGGAGAGATGACTAGTAATTTCTGACCACTTGCTGGTGCACTGGATGAAATTCTCTAAGTTTCAGAGAATTTGGAAATTGAAAGTGCCGTTCTCCAGCCTTTGACTTTCATTGCCCAAGGTTATGAAGGAGACAACCCAGAGGCATGTTTGTTTTTTGGGGGGCGGGGCAGGAAATTGAATTCCCCGTTTTAGGTGGCGTGGGTGAGACTAAGGCTCTCTAGAAAGGAAAGAACAGGAGAGATTCCGAGTGAGACAGGCGTCCCTGAATCAGCCGGAAATCACCCAAGGAAACAGTCGGACATCTCCGGAGCCAAGGGATCTCTTCCCAGGAGGACGCAGGCTCGGGGATGGTGAGGATCACTGATCTAGCGCTAGGGGTTTTTCGGCGGGTTGTCCTGGACAAACAGGAAAGGAGAGCGAGAGAGCAGGATCCTCTGGCGGAGAAATCCTTGACTCACCTAGCTATGATTCAGTGTCCAGCGTTGAATGGGTTCTTTTGGCAGCAGCAGGGTGGAGATTCTTCACCAACCAGTCAGTCTCAGCAATCCCAGACCCGGGTGTTTCAGCACCAAATGTTAGAGAAAAATGGCGCTCACTGGGATGCAGAGACTGATCATTGCAGGCAAGAAGTTTATTGGAAAGCTCTCCCAACGAAGGGGGTCTGAAGAATAGACTTCAGCTCCCCTGCCAGCATGGCAGGGGTCTGAAGAGAGACTTCAGCCCACCCCCAGAAGGTGGTGGATATGAATTTATACAGTACATCAATAGGTGGGGAAACCAAGTACAGCCTGGCACCAAATGGCCAGTGGGGAGTGGGTTAGGAGGTCTTGGAATGTGGGAGGGGTTGGGGAGGGAGTATGGCCCTTATCTGCTCCACTTTATTTATTCTTGGGAGGAGATGAGTTGCCCCTAGGCTATGGCTTGTTTAGGTGGGTTATGGCTGGAGGTTGCCTTTCCTCAACCTATGCCACGGGGCACTGATATAGGGTCCTATGACCTGTCAATCATTGCAAACCTCATAAGGGGGAAACTCTAACACTTCTGATTTTTGAGTGTTGATCTTGTACCCCACCACCTTGCTGAATTTGCTTATTAGCTCTAGTAGCTTTGTTGTGGATTTTTCAGAATTATATATAAATATAGGATCATGTCACTACAAATAGGGAAAGCTTGGGGAATTTACCATTTATGAAGCTAAGGGGTTTTATTTACCCTGCTAGTTACCCAGAGTCATTTGTCAATCTGAACTTGTTGCTTTTCTTCATTTCTGGAAAACTTTCAGTCATTATTTCTACAATTAATGCTTCTTCAACATTCTTTCCATCCTCTTCTTCTAAAACTTTTATTACTTCATATTGGAGCCTCTCAACCTACCTTCCATGTCTCTTAATTGTTCTTTCAAATTTTATTTCTTCTTTGCTGTGTGTGCTGCTTTTTAGATGAATTTACCAATTTGAACTTCTAATTCATCAGTTATCTATTCAGCTGTGTCTATTTGAGTGTTTTATCTTATCTTTTGGTTTTTGCTTACCATATTTATTTTTAGGAGTTCTGATTAGTTATTTTTCAGATATAGATAAGTATGTGTATGTATATACATACATATATATACATAAATATGTGTGTGTGCATGTATAAACAATATACTAGTTTTTATTTTAGTTTTGCATGCTTTCATTCTTTTAAAATTGGATATGATTTTTAAATTTATTTCTGGGTACTTATTTGAATGTCTTTGTAAAGTTGTTCTATATAATTAATTTCATATGAGGCAAATTTGTGTTCCATTTGTTAATCTTTTTTAACTGTATCAAATTGATGAAGCTTTAAACAAAAAATATATAAAGAAATCTAATGTTTCATTTCTGTTTATGTTTTTTGTTTTTATTGTAGCTTATTTTAAAAGAGAAAATAATTTCTACTTTTATCTCTGTAGATATCTCAGATATACTTAGGTTGATTTCCTTGTAAGATCAAATCATTTCATCTCAAATGATTTTGTGTTTAATTGTTGGTAGATTCTTTTGATTTGACTCTTTCTTTTGTCCTCATCCTTTTCTATCTAGTGGTTTTGTACTTTTCTTTTTTTCAGCTCCTAAACTCCCAGTGTAGATACGGTCTTGAACCTTACCTTTGTGATATTGGGCATATGACTGAACCAGTGAGGAAGCTTGGTTATTTTGAGTCCAGTTCTTGATTCAATTTAAGGCTATGTCTATTTCCTTTTTTTTTTTTCCTACATCAACAGTTCTATATAGGTTCTTGCCCTGTCAGCTATTGGTTGCATTTTTTTCAGGCCCCCTTCATCAATACAGGGGCCTCAGCCCCTAGTTTACAGGTTATGAACCTGGTTCCTGACTCCTGTTCCATTTAGAGCCCTTTTAGTTTCCTTTACTTTGCAGGAGCTAAACTCTTCATTGCCTTCTTTTTAACTTAGAATCTGGTGTGTGTCTCACTTCATTTCTGCTGATAGCTTTGCTTTTCTGGTCCAGGGAGATAGTTTTTTATTTCCATGTCCATTCTTGTTGTATTGGTTTTCTCTTTTTATTTTTATCTGCCATTTGTATGTGTTTCAAGTGGGGTGGGTGGACAATCCATCAAAATATGAATCTCTATTTAAGGTCTGTGACTCCTTCTGGCTTTGGTACATTGTTAATTATATCTCCTGAAAATTTCTGACTGGAATGTATTTCTCCATTGCTTCTGGCAAGGAGCACAAGAAAAATAAAACCTTTCTATCCTGGGTATTTTTCCATACTCTTGATATTAGAATGATTGATATGAAACCCCAATTACCACATTATGTCTTAAATTATACATTATGTCTTAAAATAAATCATGTGTCTTGGGGAAATTCTGTTTTAATTTGTTGGTGACAGATCATAGTAAGAAATATGCAGAAATTAAGAAATTAATAATGTCTCAACTTAAATGTCTTATTAAAGCCAATATCTGGTACAATTACATTATTTAAATTTCTTCCTTTAAGAGGTGTTATTTTCCTTGAGGTTTAACTTTAAGTTACTGCTTACATTTTTATTCATTCATTGAATTTATTGAGTGATTGACTCCTTTTTCAGTAACAAACACAGAGATTAGGGCTAGGTATCTAGTGGTGGTGGGTGATTTTCAAAAAGGGTACATTCCACTCAGCCTTTTTTTTTTTTTTTTTTTTTTTTGTCTACCTAGCTTTGAAAAAGAAGCTTTTAGTAAGTTCAGAGTGTATACTGGGATAACATATAATATACTTTGTTTGCAACAATGGGGATATCTGAGGCTGCATTGATGATTATGTAAGTATAGTACAGTTGATTTTAAGGTAGGTGTCTTAGTTTGCCACAGGGCTGCCAATGCAAAGTACCAGAATTGTGTTGGCTTTTATAAAGAGGATTTATTTGGGGTAAAAGCTTACAGTTTCTGAGGCAGTGAAATGTCCATATCAAGGCACCATTTTCTCACTAAAGTCAGCTACTGTTGGTCCTGGGGTCCTACCATATAGCACAGATGGCCCCGGATCTCTGCTGAGGTCCCTGCCTTCCCCTCCAGAATCTACTGTCTCCTGGAGCTCAGCTGTGGGCAACCAGGCATAGGGTTTGTCTCTTACCAAGCCTCCTCTCTCAGTTTTGGCTCCTCCGCTTTCTTCCCGAGTTCAACGGTGGGCTATTAGGCTTATGGCTCATCTCTTCAGCCTGGGCTCACCATCTCCTCAATCCTGAGCTGCTCCATGGGCCCATGTGGGAATTACTACATAGTAAATTTTAGTAAAAATATTTATCTTGGAGCCATTTCCAAATTTTGCTTTGCATGTAACTTTCTATCAACTGTTGTTTGAATGGTATTCAAATCCAAGAAAGTACACAGTTTTGTTTTTTTTTTTGTATATAAAACATGCTTTATTTGCAAGATATGAAATTTTTACATATTGATATTTATTCATCTCTACAATTGTTTTGACTGTAAAATTATTTTTTACCTCTAAAATTTTTATTTAATTTGTATTACCTTCTAATAAGTGAATCTTTGGTGTCATGTGTTCCCTTTTAGCCTTACTTTTTAATCTATTTCCTATATATTGTTCAAATATAACTACATGTTTTCTAGTATTTAATTATATATAAACAAATGTGTATAAGCTAAAAGAGTGTATATAATTTACCTCCAAAACATAATTGGAAGTTAGCATAATCTATAACTCTTCTATTGCGATGACATCTAGAAATAGTCATGTCAGACTGAGTATGTTAATCTGAGATTGTTCTCTGTTGACTGTAAATATTGATATATACCATATAATTCCTGATTTTCAGAGCCCTTTGTAGTATAATGACCTCAGATATTAATGCCATGGTTGTTATGGCATCAACTTGACTGATTGATGGCATTAAAAAAATGGTACAAAACCTTTAAACAATACAGAATTGGCAATCTTGGAGGCTCCTGGTTCCCTAGCCCCCTCTTAGCTCCTACGAGGGCTACGGGGAACACATTCCTGGTGTAGCTGTGGGCTGCAACATATTGTTTGGGAGGCTCCAATTTAAAGGGTCAGGGGCTGAGCTTGCTATAGATTAGGAGATGTATAGAACACTTTGAGAATAAAAGTTTTGCTGATTATGGATAAACTTGGGAGTCTTGGATATTGTGTGATTGATGTAAAAAGGGAATTGGGGCATGATGGAGTAATCGTTATCACCCATAGGAAGAAATGATTATTCAGTCATTTAGGTGTTTTTTCCTTCCTCCCTTCCAACATATGTCCTCTCTAATATACAGGCAAACCTCGTTTAATTATGCTTCGCTTTATTGTGCTTTGTAGATGTTGTGTTTTTTAATAAATTGAAGGTTTGTGGCAACCCTGTGTTGAACAGGTCTGTCAGCACCATTTTCCCAAAAGCATGTGCTCACTTCATGCCTCTGTGTCACATTTTGGTAATTCTCACAATATTTTAGACTCTTCCATTTTTATTATATCTGTTATGGTGATCTGTGATCAGTGATCTTTGATGTTACTATTTTCATGGTTTTGGGGCGTCACCAACTATGTCCATATAAGACATGAACTTAATCCAAAAATGTTGTATGTGTTCTGACTGCTTCACTTAACTGGCTGTCACAATTACTCCCACCCCCCACCTCATCCCATCTCTCTTCCTTTCCTTAGGCCTCCCTATTCACTGAGACACAACAATATTGATATTAGGCCAATTAATAATCCTACAGTGGCTTCTAAGTGTTCAAGTGAAAGAAAGAGTCACATGTTTCTCACTTTAAATCAAAAGCTAGAAATGATTAAGTTTAGTAGGAAGGCATCTCAAAAGTTAGGCCCCTTGTGCCAAATAATTAGCCAAGTTGTGAATGCAAAGGAAAGTTTTTTTTCCAAAAGAAAAGTTTTTAAGGAAATTAAAAGTGCTACTCCAGTGAATACATGAATGCTAAGCAAATGCAACAGCTTTATTGCTGATAGGGAGAAAGTTTTAGTGGCCTGGATAGAAGATCAAATCAGCCACAACATTCTCTTAAGCCAAAACCTAATCCAGAGCAAGGTCCTAATTCTCTTCAATTCTATGAAGGCCTGAGGTGAGGAAGCTACAGAAGAAAAGTTTGAAGCTAGCAGAGGTTGGTTCATGAGATTTAAGGAAAGACACTGTCTCCATAACATACAAGTGCAAGATGAAGCAGTAAGTGCTAATGCAAAAGCTGCAGCATGCTATCCAGAAGATCTAGCTAAGATAACTGATGAAAGTAGCTACATTACACAACAGATTTTCAGTGTAGACCAAATAGCTTTCTATTGAAGAAGATACCATCTAGAACTTTCATAGCTAGAGAGGAGAAGTCAATGCCTGGCTTCAAACTTCAAAGGATTCTTGTTAGGGGCTAAAGCACCTGGTGACTTGAAGTTGAAGCCAAAGCTCATTTACCATTCCAAAAGTCCTAGGGCCCTTAAGAAATGTGCTAAATCTACTCTGCCTATGCTGTGTAAATGGAACAACAAAGCTTGGGCATATCTGTTTACAGCATGGTTTATTGAATATTTTAAGCCTACTCTTTGCCTATTGCTCAGAAAAAAGATTTCTTTCAAAATATTACTGCTCATTGAAAATGCACCTGGCTCTGATGGAGATGTGCAATGAGATTAATGTGGTTTTCATGCCTGCTCACACAACATCCATTCTACAGCCGGAGGATCAAGGAGTCATTTTGACTTTAAAGTCCTATTGCTTAATACATTTTGTAAGGTTTTAGTTGCCATAGATAGTGATTCCCCTGATGGATCTGGGCAAAGTAAATTGAAAATCTTCTGGAAAGGATTCACCATTCTAGATGCCATTAAGAACATTCGTGAGTCATAGGAGGAAGTTAAAATGTCAACATTAGCAGGAGTTAACGGAAGACTTTGAGTGGTTCAAGACTTCAGTGGAGGAAGTAACTGCAGATGTGGTGGAAATAACAAGAGAACAGAATTTACTCATGGTGAAGATGCTGTGAGTATTGTTCAAGTGACAACAAAGGATTTAGAAAATTATGTCAGTTTGATAAAGCAGTGGTAAGGTTTGAGAGGATTGACTCCAATTTTTAAAGAAGTTCTACTGTGGGTAAAATGCTATCAAACAGCACTGCATGCTATAGAGAAATCTGTGAACGGAAGGGTCAATTGATGCAGTATACTTCCTTGTTGTTTAATTTGAAAAAATTGTCACAGCCACCCCAATCTTCAGCAACCACCACCGTGATTAGTTAGCAGCCATCAACATCAAGGCCAGCAAAAAGATTACTACTCACTGAAGGCTTGGATGATGGTTAGCAGCTTTTAGCAATAAAGTATTTTTTAATTAAGATATGTACATTTTTAAAGACATAATGCTATTGCACATCTAATAGTTTACAGTATAGTATACATAACTTTTTTTTTTTTTTTTTTTACCGGGAGGTCCCGGGGATCGAACCTGGGTCCCTCCATATGGGAGAATGGACGCCCAACCATTTGAGCCACATCCATCCCCCTATACATAACTTTTATATGCACCTGGGAAACCAAAAAATTTGTGTGACTCACTTTATTGCGATATTCACTTTATTGAGGTAGTCTAGACCTGCCTGCAGTATCTCTGAGGTATGCCTGTAGTTTTCCAAAGACGGCCTACCTCCATTGGCAGTGAAGAAAGGAAGCAGGCATTTATTTGGTAATTCCCACAGTCTTGCCACTATGAGAAAATGCTGGTGGATTTTTTTAGGTTTCTCTTGTGATTCTCTAGGCTTTCTGCTTTGCTTATTCTTGGGGCCTCAGTGCCCATTCTTGGAACCTAAGTACTGTGTGCTAGGTACTATTAAAGTTATTATTTCATTTAATCCTTAAAACTTCTTGTGGGTTTGTTACAATTAAATTCTTTTACAGATAAGGAAACATGTTCAGAGAGTTTAAGAAACTATCCAAGGTTACTAGCCAGTAATCTGTGAGCCAGGCCAGGATTTCTTGTCTTCTCTAAGATTAAGTTTTTTTTCTTCATTAAAGTCAAAGGTGCAGATGAAATCTCCAGAGTAACCAATAAAAGAGCAGTTAAAAGAATGTATAACTATAAGTTAATAGAGGAGGAAAATAGAATAATAAAAAATGTATACGATGTCTTCGGTCAGTTTAGGAAAGAAGATCTCACTTGTTATCTCTTCAAATATGGCTTCAGTCCTTTTCTCCCTCTTTTCTCTCTTTCTGGGACTCTAGTTTCATATGACAAACCTTTTCACCATGTCCCCTACGTCTTCTATGTTATATTCTGTATTTTGTACCATTTTTCCCCTTTTGGCCTCAGTTTGGATTTTTTTAAATCTAATTTATTTTCCAGTTCATTAAAGTATTCTCTTGAGCTGTGTCTAATCTGCTCTCAATTTCATTTGTTATATTTTTTGGTTTTAGAATTTGCATTTGATTCATTTTAATAGATTCTGGTTCTCTGCTGAAATTTCTTATCTTATATATCGTCATGAACATACTAATTACAGTTTTTAAAAAAGTTCATGTCTGGGATGACTTCCACTTCCAGAAAGGTGGAGCAGACATACTTTTCTTTATTTCTTCACCTAAGTACAATTTAAAACCCTGGGCATTATATATAAAACAAACATAAGAAGAATTTGAAAGGTGGAGAGAAGAAGGGAGACCAGTTAGGGACCTTGGGATCAAAGGAACAACACAGTTGTAGGTTTTTTACAAATATTTCTATATTAAAAGTTAATTTTTAAAAAAAGATTATGTCTGATATTTCTAGTATTTGGATCTTCAGTGATCTGTTTTTATTGTATGTCTTAACTTTTGGTTTTCAAAAGTTAACTTTTGATTGAATGCTGGGTATGTAACATTCAAGTTTTGATTGAATACTGGGTATGTATAGTAACTTTTGATTGAATGCTGGGTATGTAGATATAATTTGAGGTTGTTGATGAAAATGCCTTTCTCTAGAAAGCATTTACTTTTGTTTCTGGCAAGGTATAGATCACCTTAATTCAACTTATGATTCAGCTGATTTCAGACTTTGGCTCTTTATAGTTGGCCCTTAGTCAAGTTGAATTTTTGAGGGGTTTTAGGTAAAAATCTGGGGTGTTTATCAGAGCCCTCTTTCTTGGCTCCTCAACCCATTGAGACTTGTAAAAGCTCTGCTTAGTTTGCTAGCCTCTTTTTTGCTGCTTATGAATTGCTGAATGCCTGAAGAGGGGAAGCAGAGCTGAATGTAAGGCTTACCTCTCTGTGCATTCCTTCTTTCCAGAATTTTGACCTCAGATCTTCAGTGCTTTGTAGGTCAATGATGCCTCTGAAAAAGTGTTTCCTTCCCTTCCTCCCTCTCTTTTCCTCCTTCCCTTTCTTTGTACCTCCCTCCCTCCCTTCCTTCCATGTAGGTTTTCTTTTAATTCTTGGTAGATGGCTTTGTCTGATAGTTTGCCATAGCAAGGAATCTTAAGCAAGGAAATAAACCTAAATCTGTCTTTCTGTAAAGTCTATTGCTTTTATCACATATATTAGCTATTGGCTTTTCAAATTTGTCTGCAGCTCAGTGCTTAAAGGATATAATTTTAGGAAGATTGCCACTTCCTTAATTAAGCCATCATTATTTCTCAGTGATAGAATTTCAGTAGAATTCTAGCTTGATTCCCTTCAGTTTCATTCCTTCAAACTTTTCTCCACATAATTGATATAGTGAGCTGTCATAGTGCATATATAATTATGTTTCTCTCCTGTTCATTGCTGTCTGCCCCTTGTCTATATGATGTCCTTAGTTTAGCAAGTCATAAGGCTCTTCATAATCTGGCCCCTTTCTGTTTCTGTCTATTCTGTACTTCATCGTAAACTCTAGAAACGTGTTCAGAAATACCCATAACCTAATCCAATATAGTAAAATACTCAGTTTCCCAAGCCTATTTGCTCATTCCTCTGTCTTCCTATTTTTTTTTTTTTGAATATCGCAGTTGTCCTTTTGCATCCCCTGGGTAGCTTCAGTATATCTTTCAAGATGCAGCTCAAGTGTCACCTTTCACAGGGTATTATCTCATCCATTGCTGCTCAGTCTGGATTAAATAGCCCTGAAGTGTATTCTAGCAGTACCTTGTGCTTCTATCATACACGTAGTGTTTCATTATTAGAATGTTAATAGTATAGGTTTTTTCCCTATACTCCTGTATTAGTCTGCCAAAGGGGTGCTAATGCCAAAGTACCAGAAATAGGTTGGCTTTTATAAAGGATATTTATTTGGGGTAAAAACTTATGGTTAGAAGGCCCTAAAGAGTCCCAACTCCAGGCTGCTTTCTCACCAAAGTCAGTTACCACGCGTTTTAATCAAGATAGTCCCTGATCTCTGCGAGGGTTCAGCCTTTCCCTCTGGGCTTTCTCTCTCTCAGCTGCAGGCTGGCATAGGGCTTGTCTCTCAGGGCTTCCTCTCTCTCCTGGTATAGAGCCCGTTTCTTTCTGGGTCTTCTATATCTTCTCTTCCTAAGGTCAGCTGCAAACTATCAGGCGAATGGCTCATCTCTCCCTGGGTCCAGGATCAAAAACAATAGACCTCTCTCTCTTCCTCTTTGTCTTCTTGAGTTAGTTTATGTCTGCCCACAAAGGGGGCAGAGACTCATCCTTAGTCATGCCTTACTTACGTAGTTGAATCAAAGCCCTAATGTTTTTTTTTTGTTTTTTTTTTTTTAAGATTTTATTTATTCATTTAGCCCCGCCCCCCTTGCTGCTTGTGCTCGCTGTGTCCATTTACTGTGCGTTTTTTCTGTGTCTACTTGCCTCCCCTTGTCGGGTCGTCCTGCTGCGCCAGCTCACCGAACCTTGTGGGCTGGCTTGCCTTCACCAGGAGGCCCCGAGAATCGAACCCAGGGCCTCCCATATGGTAAACGGGAGCCCTATCGATTGAGCCACATCCGCTTCCCAAAGCCCTAATCTTAACAGGTAGTTTAATCAAAAACATCTCAGCTGAATCTAATGCAGTTAAAAGGTAGCACACCCAGTGGAATAGAATTAGTTTGTAAACATAATCTTTCTCTTTTTGGGGTTCATAAGTAATCTCAAACTGTCACAACTTCCCCTTTCTTCCCCCATCTTGCATGTACTCTCTGGTATGTATGAAATGCTTAGTGACTGTTTATTAAATGAATAAAGAAAATCATTTCATGTTCTGAGAATGATAATCCTTAGGTGAAAGTTACTCCATTTGAAGTGTTAAAATTGATTCATTTTAGCAAAGTTGAAGAGGCAGATGTAACAAAGCAGAAGTTTTTCGTTGTGACAATGCGTTGACTTTTAGAAAGAGAGTAATTTTTAGAAAAGTTACATTTCCTGGGGATAATCAGTATTCTTCACTAAAGTCTATATTTTCCAGTAGTAAAAAAGAAGTGTTATAGATCAAATAGCAGTTTAGAGACCACTTGTTTACTTTAGGCAGGGTTTCACAGGGCAAAAGGTTTCACCTTAGCGCTTGGCTCTTAAATCCAGAAACTTGATTTTTCCCCTTTTCTTTTTTTTTTTTTTTAATTTATTTATTC
>JAKSZT010031676.1:1862431-1883209 GCA_026826555.1 Tolypeutes matacus | reverse complement strand
GGCGGGCCCGCCCTCACCAGGAGGCCCCGGGAACCGAACCCGGGGCCTCCCATATGGCAAACGGGAGCCCCACTGATTGAGCCACAGCCGCTTCCCCCTTTTCATTTTATTCAGAGTTGGTGTTTTAATACTTTTTCCTCTATATTTATTTGCTTTATTTAATTTCGTACTGAACCTACTCTGGCTAATTCTGTCACTAAGCTTTCTCATTGTTAATACTAAAATTTAGATTTGCTGTTTCTTTGGTTGGATTTATTTTAAAAAGATGCTTCTGGGAGCGGATGTAGCTCAAGCAGTTGAGTGCCTGCTTCCCACATGGGATGTCCTGGGTTTGGTTCCTGGTGGCTCCTAAAAACAAAGACAAACAACAAACAATCAAATGAAAAAAATAAAAACCAACTAGGGAAGCCAATGTGACTCAGTGGTTGAGCACTGGCTTTCCACTTACGAGGTCCTGGGTTCAATCCCTAACTCTGATACCTCAAAAACAAATAAACAAAACAAAACAAAACAAAAAAAATAACTTCTTTGTCATGTCAACCAATTTGCTTGACTATTTTGTGGCGTATATAATCCTAGCATTTTCCCCTTTGAATTTGCAGTACTTTAGGACCTGATAACTGATAGGAGTTTTGAAAACAAATTCTTCCTTTCCATTAGACATTAGAAGCATTGCTTGCTTTTAAATTACATAGAAGATCTCAACTAGGTTATAAACTCTTTTGTAGCCAGGGATTGTATATTATCATTTCTTGTGGTTCATAATTTCTAGAAAGAAGAGCTCAAATACTTGTTGGTAGATTGACCAACATACTCAGTTTCAAAAAATACTTGTTTGAGATTGATATTAATGCTCAAAATAGTCTGTTGTTCTCCAGTTGAAAGTTTGAAAACAAATCCCAGAATTTCATTAAAGTGCCAAAAAACAACAACAAAAAAAAAAAAACCCTGCAAAAACAAACCCGAAATCCCAACTTAATGTTTTTCAGCAGAAGCTTTAAACAATTTGTGTTCATTAGGTATATGATGTATATTATAATGGAATTCAAATCATCATGGTAGGAAATAATTCAAGAGGTGTGTAATAGTGAGGCATTGTTCTCAGAATCACAGGATATCCTTGCATTTTATAGACTTTGCATTTCCAACTCCTAAAAGAATGCAATGACCTACTCTGGGCATCAATATTTTTACAAAAATAATCTTATTATTTTAAAATAATTAAACCACGGACATTGAATTGGATAACCATCATACATTTAACATTTTAAGATTAGATTCCAAGTAGCAAGTAAAATCCAAAGCACATCAAACCAAAATTCTCTTTTCTACTGTTTTGACTTTTGCTTCTTGAAATCTGTATAGAATATTGATTTTTGAAAGCATCGAAAGTGCAGTTAGATAAAAATTATAGCAGGAAGAGGTCCTTTCTCTCTGTACTCTGCACACACACTCACATGTGTGTGTACACACATATACACATGCCTCCTCTAGTTGGACACTTGTTATCTGTCTGGTCTGGGTTTCTTTTGGGTCTGCTTCTTCCCTTATCTGGATCAGATCATACTTTGATTCTTTTAAATCAAAATTAGAAGATTTAGGATACCGAGAGACAGAGACATTTGGAGGAGTGTACATGCCCTCATTCCCTATCAAAGGTGATCCCTGAACAGTATCTAAACTTCACTTTAGCCTTATGTCTGAAGGTAGGAATGTTTAGTCATCTTAAGGGTCATGAGCTCCAGTGCCATCTTATTTTATTGAATGATTGAGGGAGAAAAATAGAGAGGTCTTTCCTGCAGGTTACACCCTGTCCTCCAGAGGAGCAGTCAGCAGACTATTTTTACAAAGGGGGCTAGAGATAGTAAATATTTTAGGCTTTGAGGGCCGTGTGGTCTCTGTGTCTGTCTGCTACTCAACTTTGCTGTTGTATAACGAAAGCAGTCATAGACAGTTTGTAAACAAATGGGCATGACTGTGCCAATCAAATTTTGTTTAGAGAAACTGATGGTGGGCTGTAATTTGCCAGCCTGTGCTCTAGAGTAGTGCTTCTCCATGATGAGGGACAGTTTTTTAAAAATTAGAAACCAGTTTTTAAAAATTTTCTAATAATTGGTGGATGGATATTTTTGCAAAATATAATTAAAATAAACTACTGGAATGTGAAATAAAAAACAATATAAGTTTAAATTTTTTAGCTTAAAATATGAAATTACATTTCAATAAATATAATTAGAGTAATCGTGCATAAGGAAAAAGAAAAGAATTAAATGAGCTGTAAATGTTATTACTTGAGAGTATGTTCTAGCCTAATAATATAGAAAATTACTTTTACAGTCATAATATTTTTTAAAAAAATCAGTTTTACTGATGCATTTTAACAAAGCATATATAATCTATCCAAACTGTACAATCAATGGTATTTGGTATAAATATATAGTTGTTCATTCATCAATTCAATCATTATTAGGGTATTTTCATTATTCCAGTATTAATAGTAATAATAAACAAAAAAAAAAACAGACAAAAAATAGTAACATTTTTGTCATTCCACAAATAGTAACTAAACAAAAAATTGAGTGAAATTGCAGCTCCCCATATTAAATTTCTACATTCACACTCTAAACAAATACTGTGTATATCAATATTTAAAATTTTTATATGAGAAATAAACTTGCTTCTAGTTGTTAATTATCTATTTTAGGTTGGATTGACAAGAGATAATAATCTCATAAGGAATAATGTATATCTAAATTGTTCCTGTGTTTTGTTTGACAACATTCAATGTACAGAAACCAGACTTATAGAGGAATGTTGATGAAAATGGAAGAGGAGCTTTTAAAGGAATTTTAGCAAACCCAGGATATTCATTTTTAACTTTATTCTAAGATGAAGCAAGTCATTATTTTCAGAATTCATTTTTAATCTTTCATTAGTAGCCAATGCTAACAATTTATCCTATAGAGTTATAGTTAAGTGTAAATTATTTTTTAATTAAATAAATGGATTCTGGTACCATAAATTTTCTGTAAGTAAATCTTTTGATGGGAAAAAGATTGAAAATGTCCTATAAGATTTGTAAGGTGTTCAGTGATAATTTTTCACAAATGTACAGTATCGATTATATTACATGAGGGAACATGTCTGTGGAAACTATGATTTTTCAAATATTAACATTCTCTTTTTTTTTTGTTTGTTTGTTTGTTTTGTTTTGTTTTTTTACCGGGAGGTCCCGGGGATCGAACCCAGGTCCCTCCATATGGGAGACGGACACCCAACCAGTTGAGCCACATCCGCCCCCTTAACATTCTCTTTTGGCCTTTGATCTTGTTGGCCATTGGGAAACATTTGCATGCCTTCCTTGCATAGAAATAATATGAACATCATTAGAAATAACAAATACATTAAGACAGATAAGTTTGGCTGTCCAATTCACATCGTTAAAAATGTTGGGTCCAACTTTTTTTTATTTGGCAGAAATACTAAGAGTTTGTTTTATTATTCACTTTCTCCAGAACATTTCTTCTACATTTCTTCTT
Source organism: Tolypeutes matacus (assembly GCA_026826555.1). Classification (NCBI taxonomy): domain Eukaryota; kingdom Metazoa; phylum Chordata; class Mammalia; order Cingulata; family Chlamyphoridae; genus Tolypeutes; species Tolypeutes matacus. The sequence continues at coordinate 1,879,670 of JAKSZT010031676.1, read as the reverse complement.
CTTCTTCTTCTTTTTTGAGGTACTGGGCTGGGAAATGAACCCAGAACCTCATACTCGTGTGTGGGAAGCCGTCGCTCAACCACTGAGCCACATTGGCTCCCCTGAATTGGTTTTTTCATTTGTTTGCTTGTTTTTTTTTTTTTAAGGAGGCTCAGAGAACCAAACCTGGGATCTTCTATGTGGGAGGCAGGTGCTCAACTGTGTGAGCCACATCTGCTCCCCATTTCTTCTTAATAACTATGGAGACTCAGGCATATAGTAACAATAGTATGTTAGCAGCATCTACATTTACTCAGTAGGTGAATGGTCACTAATATATTGCATTAGCCTTTAAGTAATCCACAATTTTACTATGCCACTAAGCATACTATTTGGACAGTTGGCATTTTTATTATAGCAAGAGTTTCTCAATGAAGGAAGCCATGCATTCATTTACATTTTGGAGTACACTCCTGAATCTGGGTAACTGCTACAGAATATTTTCCTGTCATTACAGCTGCACCATCAGAATATACTATTACACAAAATTTAAATCTAAACCACAATTTTGGACTACATAGTCCTTCATAGATTTATACAGTTCAGTTATGCTTGGCAATGAAGCTGAAAAAAATTCTTCCTTCACATCACCATAATGTTCAAATCACATTATGTACTAAAGGAATTCCTATATTAATAAACATCTCTGCATTTGTTAAGTTTCAATAAAAAACACTTTGCTAGGTTTGTTACTTCTACGACTAGGTCTTCCATCGTATTAGCCAGTTCTTGTATGCATCAAATTATGGTGCCATTAGAAATTATTCTTTGTTGCAGATTCGCCGAACATTTCCAAGCAAATACCTTGAAAGGGGTTTTCCCCTAATGTCTCAGTAATATATATTTATATAGTCTTTGTGTCCTGAAGAGCTACTGCATAAGAAGCCTGAAGCATACTAATGTTTATATATGAAATTTTGGACATTTGCTTCTATTGGCTTTACAATTCAGTACTCTTTATTTCAAATAAATTTTTTTTGGTTTTGAACTTATTTCTTTATGTTTTCTACATAAATACCATTTAGGTTTTGATTAATTCATTTCATAGCCAGTATTTCTCTGTAGTTTTAGCACTTCATGGTCAATTATGGCTAAAAAGTAGAACTCAATAATGAGGGATCATACTTCCATATAAAATTAGGACGAACTCTTTGGTATTCATTTATGGCAACTTTCATTGTTATTGTTTGGTTTATTACCAGGACTTCATTCACAGAGGATGTATCTTTTCTTGCCAAAGAAGGCCAGTTAAGCTTGTTTTATCTGTAAATCAGATACTTCCTTAATTTAACTAAAAATAATAAATTATAAATTGTAGGCTTTATTTAAAATTCAAATGATTTTAAAATGATAAATTATGCAAATAAGTACTTAAATTTTCTTGGATTGTTATTTCTCTTGGGTTACAGTTGTTTAACTAATTGCTATTTATCAAATTGCTATAAAATATTCTCATTTTCTGTGCTTACCTTGTTGTGAACTGTTAATAAACAATTGGCGGACCTTTGTTCTGATCTAGGGCTTACCAAAGGGTCATTCAAGGGGAGGAGGTGTTCTGACCCCTTTCTTACTTTTCCTATGCTTGAAATTCTGGCCTTTGATGAAACCCAGTGTTTTAGTTTGCTAGATGCTTAATACAATATACCATAAATGAATTGGCTTTTACAATGGGAATTTATGAGGTTAAACACTTACAGTTCTGAGACTGTCAAAGTGTCCAAAACAAGACATAATCAGAGATGCTTTCTCACTAAGCTGCAGCTGTGGGCGATCAGGCACATGGTAGGGCACAGTCATGGTGTCTGCTGGTCTCTACCGCCTTCTCCAGCCTCATTTTCTCCCTGAGCTGTAGCTGTGGGCGGTCAGGAACAATGGCAGCATTGGCTTGTCTCTCCCTTCCCTTTTGGGCCTTGTTGCTTTCAGCTTCTGGCTAAAATCATTCTCAGCTTCTGGTTCGTGGGGTCTTCTCTCTCAGCTTGTGGGTTCTTCTCAGTTTCTGCAGCTTTTTTTCTGTGCCTGCAGCTTTTTATTCCTCCATTTATAAAGGAGACTCCAGTAAGAGCATTAAGACCCATCCTGTATTATGCCCTACTGAAGTGATCTAATCAAAAGGAAGTTTCCTTAACTGAATCTAATTAATAGGTTCCATCTACAATAGGTTTATAAGCACAGGAATGGATTAGCTTTAAGAACAGGATTTTCTGGGGTTCACAAAACCTTCAAACTGCCACACCCAGTTATAGATTCCTTTTGCTTTTTTGGGATATAATGGGACAAATTTCTTTCCATATCTATGTATGGAGACATTGTATCAAACAAATGTAAAGTAGGGTTAAGCAGGCAATTTGCAAATGGTACTCATTATCTCCCTTGTAGATATGGACCGGCTTGTAATACTTTATTGGGGACAGTAGTCTTAATCAGTGTCATCTTATTTGTTCACCTGATGCTGAAAAATCACTATGGTAGTGCCTGTGTTCCCACGTGCATTTCATTCCAATGTCCTCCCAGAATAGGGGTCTAAGAAACTTCTGTGTTCAGTAGCTGTCTCTCAAATCTATTTTAATGAGAGTGTTCTATTCCATATATGTTTATAGCAGTCTTTCTGTATATAATTTATAAATGTACATATGTATGTATATGATTATCAATATATATGTCTGTTTTTTCCACCTAGTTCTGTATATTGTTGAATTGTTTTAATAACTTTGTGATGCCTTGCAGCTAGAAGCAGTATATGTATACATTCCAACTTTCTTTGCATTCATTCTCTTTTCATTATAGAGAAGGGATTGGTAAACTACAGCCATCTGGCCTGACACTTATTTTATAAGTAAAGTTTTATTGGAACACAGATGCATCCATTTATTTATGTTCTCTATGGCTGCTTTCTTGGTATAATGGCAGAGTTGAGTAGTTGCCACAGAGACTATATGGCTGCAAAGTCAACAATATTTACTTTATGACCCATTACAGAAAGAATTGGCAACAGCTGATATAGAGGTTTTACAGCCTCTATTTGAATTCATTCAGTGACATTACTTCACTATCTCTTAAGGCATTCGTTTTACAGTAAGAAAGTTCCAATTTATATTAAGCAGAAATCTTCCCTTCCAAGTAACCTTTCTGGGTAAATGTTATCTTTTTAGGAATTTGAAGACACTTTATATACTTGTTCTTACCCCTTTCTATACTAGTCTTCCCAGTCCTAAAAATCTATAGTTCATTCAAGTCATGCTTGAATGTCCCATCAATGTCCCCATCTTGTTTCCTGTCATTATTCCTCAGTTATTGACAACCAGATCAGAATCTGGTTTAATATTCCTGTTGTTGTTATTGGCTAAGAGTAGAACAGATTGTTTCTTCCATTTTTTTTCTCTTTTAAAAAAGTTTTATTGTGTACTTCATACGTACTGGGCATTGAAATGTATTATTACTGTTAACATGGGATAAGTTGCATTATCCTTTTTGGCAGCTATATCACATTAGTGGCACTTATTGAGCTTAACCTCAAAACCATGGAATCTTTTACATATCTTGCTATTAAACCAAATCTACTCCATCCTCTTCTGAACCCAAGGCAAGATTTTTATCCCTGTGCATCATATTGAGTTTATCCAATTGTGCCGGTATGTTGAGAAGTTTTTGCATCTTGATTCTGACATTCACATATTACTGTTCTTAGCTCTTTTTTGTCTGAGAATTTGATAGCATCGAGTTACTTGATCAATTCCTTGCTATTTTTGCATGTTCATTATTAAACACAAATGAAATTGCTCTGGTAATTGCTTTTAGACTTCATGGGAGATTGAGTTATTACTCAGCAGATATTTATTCCCCACCCTTTGCCTTGGGAGTATACATCTCTGCCTCACTGACTTTGGGCTTGGTCAGATGGCTTTCTTGGGCCAATATTTATGAACTGAGACTTTAGGAGGCATGGCAAGTTTCTGTTGGCTGTCTCGTGCTTCTGAAATTTACCATAAGAAGAACTTGTCCCAGGTAACTATTACCCATTCAGAGTGGGTCCCAGAATGAAAATATGCAGAAGAAACCTTAGTTTGACTCACAGCTTGAAGCAGAGGGGACCCAACCAACTACAGATTCATGAGCAAGATATTAGCATTTATTGTTTCAAATCATTAACATTTTTTGAGTTGTTTGTTATGCAGCATTAATCCAGCAGTAGCTGGCCAATATACAGTTAATCACGTTGTTCTGTTTGTGGGGAATGTCTTTGAAATGCCCATTACCTGTGAGTAACAAATTAAGCCAGTATTTAGATCATCATGAACCCTGGGTACAGGGAGATTGGAGTCTTGGTTCCCATATGTGCTGAAAAAAAACAGGCATGAGAAGAAAGATCACTCTGAGAAAAGAAACTACAGTTACTGAACAGGATATACAAATATATCTTTAATTATGCCCCAAATGCTTTGAATCAATTCTTTACTCTTTTGCAGTTTGACTTTCTGCCATTGCCAAGGTTTTCTATTCTTTTGCATTCTGTTGTTCTGTTCCTCCTAGTCTTCTGAATTTTTTTTCACTTCCTGCCCCTTTGGAAATAACTCATCTTCAGAGGCAATCTGGATTATGTAGAGAAATATCATAGAATAAGAATATTGGAGTTCTAAATCTGGATCTACCAGTTGTTAACACAGCCACCGCAAATAGGTTACTTAAACCCTCTAAGCCTGTTTCTTCCTCTACGTAGTACGGTTAATAAATAACTCACAGTTGTTCCTAGGTTTAAACGAGTTAGCAAAGTCATTAGCTCATTGTCATTTGTATATACAATCTTCTAGCAAATATTTAGTGCATAGATTTTGAGGGATACAGTGCTTTGCACATTATTAAAAAAAATCAGTGCATTTAATAGCATTTTGATAATGATAGTCCTAGAAAGTACTTGTTAGAGTCACATTGATAACAAGTGAAAAGAAAAGAGAAGAGAGTTCCACAAAAATATTTGACCCTAGAAATCATGGGGCAGTTTTACAGTTTTATTAGAGCTGTATTTCATGTTATATCATGGCTTAATACTTTATTTCAGGACTCTTTTTTTTTTTTTTTTTTTTTTTTTTTACTATCTTTGGCAGTGACTAGGTACTGTCAATAGCTAGTACTTTTTTTTTTTTTTTTTGATAATTTTTGTTCTGTCCAAGGATATAGATCTGAAACAAGGTGTGGTAGATTGAATTATGTATTCTAGTTTAGACATGTTCTTAATCTTAATCAGCATTCCTGTGGATGTGAACCTATTGTAAATAGGACTTGTTAAAGATGTTATTCTTAGTTAAGGTTCTACCTAGCTGGATGAGGGTGGTCTTGATCTGATTACTGGAGTCCTTTAGAAGCAGAAGAAATATAGACATAGAGAGAGCCACTGGGAGGAATTAGAAGCTGAAAGTCAGCAGTAACCTGGAAAAGAAAGGAGAGGATATTTCCATATGATGGGAAAACCAAAGAACCCAAAGATGTTCTGGCTAGCCAGAACACCACTGACACTCTATTATGGGCTAAATATATTGTGTAATCTTCTGGGATTAAAAACTTGAATATGGATCACCAGAAAATAGAATGAGGTTAGAGAATGGAAAGCTGAGGGTTAACTTGTGCAGAATTGGCAAAAAGTGTGTGTGTTAATCTTTGGAATTGAATAGAGAAGGTGAAATCCCAACACAATGTTTGTAACTAGCAGTACTATGATGTGGGTATGAAAGTGGTTTAAAGGGAAATTCTAAGGCCATGTATATTACTAAAAGGAAAGCTGAAAAATGTAATACGGAACTGTAAAGCATAGTAAAACCGTATATAAAATATGAATATGGTTAAAACTGTACATATAATCCTATTTTTCTTTGAAGCTGAACAAATGTATACTACAAGATGTTAATATCAGACCAAAAAAACATTTTTGGTGAGTGAAAGAGATCAGCCACAAAATACTACATATTGTATGCTTCCATTTATGTGAAATGTAAATATAAATCAATTTATAAAGATGAAATTAGATTAGAGGTTATGTAGGGCTGGGGAAGGAACGCTAAGGGGTATGGAGTTTTTCTTTTTGGAGTAATGAAATTGTCCTAAAATTCTTTGTGGTGATGAATGTACAACATTGTGATAATACTAAAGGCCATTGATTATACACTTTGGATAGATTGTATGGTATGTGAATATATCTCAATAAAACTGCTTAATAAATAAATAAATAATTTTGCAAGAATAACCAGAAATAGCAGCTATATACATCAGAGGAAGCACAGAGAGATTGAGAAGTGAAGAATTTTCTTGTTTGTTTTTAGTTTATTATTATTATTATTATTGAAATAATGAAAATGATCTAATAATGATTGAAGTGACGAATCCACAACTATGTGATTATACCAAATGCCATTTGTACAGTTTGGATGAATCGTGTGCTTTAATAATATGTATCAATGAAATTGGTTTCTTTAAAAAAAGAAGAAGAAGAAGAAAAAGATAGTCTGAGTCAAATGCAAAATGCAATGTCCTTTCTGTCTTATCTAAGCCTGTTTCCAGCCTGCTTCTCATCCTGGGCTTGTATTTGCTACAGTAATGGGAATTACCAGTTTAAAGGAATGTGTTCTCTACTCACCTCTACTCCCTTTGAAATAGACTTTCACCAGCTTCTGAGTACTCTACTGTAAGACTTAATGCAGGTAGTCCTTTACCCAAGGCGTCTTTAATTTTACTTTTTCTTTCATTACTTTTGCTGTCTGCAAGTGGCTTCTCTGCCTTCAGGACAAATTCTGGGAGGGTGAGCCTGAGACAAGTTTCCTAGTTTAATCTTTTAGGCTTCCACCTGGTAGACTGGCACTAACATACAGGCACACTATTATGTGCATAGTTTTGCTCTCTTTGGAACAGGGCCAGGGACCCACAATGGGAGTGCTGGCTAGCTCCATTCTGCACAGGGTTGCAGTTGGGGGAAGAGCTAGCAAGGGTACCATGAGTTTTGTCTACCGTTTTTCAAGATGCTTTTTCTTGGTTTGGCACTTGCCTAGTTATTGCAACCTTTTAACTATTTTCTGGAGTTTTGAGGAAGATGGCTCTGCCAGTTTTTGCTAGTAGTTGTAAAATTCTGTAGGGGATCTGTATCCTGGAGCATCTTTTACCACCATCTTTGTCAACTGGAAGCCTTCATAATTCTTGACAACCATTCCAAGAGTGAATTTAAAACATAAACATACACAGACACACACACACACACACAGAGACACACACAAGCCACATAGTGGAGGCGATATTTTAACAACTTACCGACAGATGTCTTTTATTAAAAGATACACAAAACTCCTATAAATCAATAAGAAAGACAGGCAAGTTAATGAAAAATGAGTAAATACCTGAAAAGCCTCTTCACAAAAGAGGATCTCCAAATGGCCAATAATATATAATAAAAAGGCTTTCAATCTCATTAGTACTATGGGACCTGCAAATTAAAAGTGAGTAAGATTCCATTTCATACCTATCATATTGGCAGATATTTAATCTGACAACACTAAGACAACATACATAAGAGAATGTATGTTAATGTGAACTCTCATATACTCCTGATAGAGTGTAAATTACTACAACCACTTCAGAAAACTATCTAGTAAAATTGAATATCCATTTAAACCTATGACTCAGAAATTCTACTCCTAGTAAATGACAGAGAAATTCATACACATATGCACAAAGAGACATGCACATAAATGTTCATTGCAGTATCTTTCCTGGAAGCCCCAAAATAGATTGGTAAACAGGAGCCCTACTGATTGAGCCACAGCCGCTTCCCAGTTATAATCTTGATAGACATTTGAGTTGTTTCTATTTTGGGGCTTCCAGGAAAGATACTGCAATGAACATTTATGTGCATGTCTCTTTGTGCATATGTGTATGAATTTCTCTGTCATTTACTAGGAGTAGAATTTCTGAGTCATAGGTTGCTATATAGTATTCCATTGTATGTATAGATTAATATATAGTGTTCTATACATACAATGGAATACTATATAGCAATGAAAAAGAATAAATTATAACAAGATACAATAACATGAGTGACTCTTACCCTACATGGGGATATATGACGTAAGACTCAAAGAATACATTCAGTATGATCCCATTTATGTAAGTTCAAATTTACAATATATTCTTTAGGAATGCAAAAGCAAAGAAAAGATCATGATAAATGTAAGATATTAGTTACCTTTGAGAGCAAATAAAGTGGATATAATTTTAAAAGGGACACCCAGGGAGCTTGCAGGGTGCTGGCAATGGTTTACTTGTTGTTTTTGTTTTGTTTTGTTTTTTACTTTAGTGGCAGTTACATAATTGTTTCACAATTATCTATTTAGTGTACATTTATGCTCCTTACATTTTCATTTATTTCTATTATTTCCTCACAATTTTAAATGGCTGGACAATCAAATTATTAGAGAATAGATGGAGTATATCAATTAATGCATATACATTTATATTTATACATATGCTAAATTGGAAGAAGTCTTTTTCCTAATTAATCTCTTTCCCCATTCCTAGATTCCATTGGTAGGTACTCAGTAGAAATCTAAATAACCAGGGGAAGTGAAGAACTCAGAAGATAGCCTAAGACAATACCAAATTACAGGATCACATGAACCCCTTACAAGAATACCTTAAAATAACACTAAAGAAATGTAAGAATGTAAAATAGTACTATAAACCTCTAAAAAAGTGCAGTCGGTTAATATTTAATATTTATATAGAGTTCTACTTCTCTGCAGCACATATGAAACCACTGAAAGGCTCTATTCAGTACTGAAAGCAAGTATTATTAGTTTTCATAAGCAAGTATTCATCATTCCATCCACTTTTCTAGGCAACATGTCAAGTGGTATATAATTTAAATTTCTATTTGTTTAATTGTTCCTTCCTATCTTAGTTACCAGGTCTAACAATCATTTGTGTACTTACATGAGTTATAGAAGTAAATACTAGCTTTACTGCTATCTACATTCTCTTCTTCTTCAAAGGAATATACTTTGATGAGCTTTTCCAGCCTCCTCTGAAATTAGAGGGACCATCTGGCTTCGTTGCAGCCAATGGAATGTGAGGAGTGATGTTTGCTACATTCAGGTCTGGCCCACTAAAACCTCCCATATGCAATCCTAGTTCTACTTCCCCCTGCTAGCTAGATGAAGATGATCTAGCAGAAGACTCAAGGTCCTAAGGGATCTCAGAGGCACCAGATTAAAGGAGCCAGTACTACTGAATCATCACATGAAAGGCTATTTGCTAAATACCTGCGATAAATTGTTAGGTGAGTGAGAAATAAATTTGTTTCTGCTAAGCCTCAGAGATTTTGAGGTTGCTAATTATAGCAGTCAGCCTATCCTTATGAATACAGATCATTTTCCAGTAAGACTGCATATTTGTAACTTTATCAGCTTCCATTTCCTCACGTGCACTTCCTTGGTCTGCCAGCAGATGGCACTATTTGGCAGACCTTTCAGTTCAATTCTTGGTTGGAGTGAGTTTGCTGCAACACAGGCTGGATCAATGTGAGAGAGGTTCTTGCCTAGAGGCTAAGAGCCCCTTAATTCAAACTTTATCAGAGGCAGTTCTCCATCCTTTACAGGCAGCCCCTTCCCTTTTCCTGGGTATGAAATAATTCCACTCCTCTCTGCATCTTCAACAACCAGTCCTCATCAGTAGAGAGGGTTGGATCTCTTTGGGCCTTGTGGGCTTCCAAGGCAAATAATGGCACAGCCCTATCCTGCCTGGAAGGGCTCATGGGACACAGCAGACCAAATATGTCAGTCAAAAGCTGAGTCAGCCTTAGGCTGTCTCTCCCTCTCTCCACTTTTCTGGGGAGGTGGATCCCTGGGGCCCCCTTTTTCTGTAGCCACTGGCCCCAAAGCCTGAAAATTCAAACATGCTTATAGGGTTTGGGAGATTGCCAGCATTTGCACCCACCCCTTTTAACTCAGAATTTTACCATTGTGATTCTTTCCCTTTGCCCCTCTCTCCTCTGGATGGTGTCCCCCCTTTCTCTGGTGTCCTAAACTCTAGAAGGTTTTTTCCAGGCTGTTTCTGCCTGTCCTCTAGCTATTTTTCTGAGAGAGAAGAGATTCTCATGTCTTTCAAGTCTGCCATCTTCCAGGAAGTCCTGTCAGGGTAATCTTGATAGAAGGACCACAAACTAAAGCAGAGTCAATTTGTAAAGACTGTGAAAGTCTTGGGTTTCTTTGTTTTTGTTAGCTCCTGGCACTTACGAAAATTCCCCTCATATCACTAGATGGAGACAAATTTAAGGAACAGACACCTCAGTGCTTAAATTCCAGAGTTAACATTTAAAAATATTAAAATATACAAGTGCTGTGGTAGAAGATGGACTATGGTTAATAGTACAATTATGAGGTATTCTCTCATGAACTATACCAACTGTACAATACTAATGCATAGCATTAATAATATTGCGTGTATGAAAAAATATACCAGGTATATACTATGGACCATAGTTAATGGTAATAGTCTGATCATGTGCTTTCATAATCTGTAACAAGTGTTCTACAACAATGTAAGGTATTGGTGAATAGGTGATGGGTAGGAATTCTGCACATTATACACGATTGTTTTGTAAGCTTACTTCTCTAATAAAATAAAATGTACATGTGCAATAAAAGGTTACAAGGCAGGGAAACAGGACATGATGGCCCATCCAGAAGAACAAGAAAAGAATCCAGAAATCATCAATAAAGAGGGCCATACTTTGGACATATGTGACAAAGAATAAAAAAATGGTCCTCATTATGCTCAAGGAGATAAAGGAAAACATGGAGAAAGAACTATGACATGTTAGAAAAACAATGGATGAATATGAGAATCTTAATAGACAATGAGAAATTTTAAAAAGGACCAAATAGAGAGCAAATGTAGCAGAGTAGTTGAGTGCCTGCCTCCCATGTATGAAGTCCTGGGTTCAATCCCCAGTACCACCATGAAAAAAAAAAAAAAAAAAAGGTAAAAGGAAAAAGAAAAAAATAGAACTGCTGGATTTGAAGGCCACAATAACCGAAATGAATAATTCTCTAGAGGGTTTCAATAGCAGATTGGAGCTGCCAGAAAAAGAATTCGTGAAGTCAAAGATAAGACAGTGGAAATAATTCAGGATGAGCAGCAGAAACATAAAAATTAAAAAGTGAACAGAGTGTAGAGACCTATGGGACATTGTCAAGTATACCAATATATTCATGATGGGAGTTCTAGAAGGAGAAGAAAGAAAGGGGAAGAAGGAATATTCAAATAAACAAGGGCAGAAAACTTCCCAAATTTAACGGAAGTCATGACTATGCACATTCAAGAAGCCAAATGAACTGCAAACAAGATGAATTTAAAAAATACCACCTACAGACACATAGTATTCAATGTCTAATACCAGAAACAAGGAGAGAGTTCTGAAATTATAGGAGTAAAGTAACAAGTTATGTGTAAGTGGGCCCCAATAAGATGAAGCGCTGATTTCCTAAGAGAAACCATTAAGATAAGAAGGCAATGTAATGAAATATTTAAAGTGCTGAAAGAAAACAATTGCTAAACTAGAATTTTATATATCTAGTGAGCTTTGTTTCAAAAAGGAGGGAGAGATTAAGGCATTCCCAGATAAACAAAAGCTGAGGGAGTTCATCATCACTAGGCATGTCCTACTAGCAGTATTAAAGGGAGTTCTTCCTTAAAAAAGAAGAAAAGTCTCAAATGAGAGGACTAACCTCACAACTGGAGGATCTTGAAAAAGAAGAACAATCTAAACGCAAAGGAAGTAGAAGGAAGGAACTAACAAAGATTAGAGCAGAGAAAAATGAAATGGAGAGTAAAAAAAGATAGAATCAACAAAACTAAAAGTTGGTTCTTTTAAAAGATCAATAAAATGATGAACTTTTAGATAGACTGACAAAAAATAGGCCACAAATTACTAAAATCAGAAAGGAGAGGAGGACATTACTACTGACCCCACAGAAATAAAAAGGAGTAAAAGAGGATACTTTAAAGAACTGTATGTCAACAAATTAGATAACCTAGATGAAATGGACAAATTCCTAGAAACACATAAGCTATCCACATTAATATAAGAAGAAATAGAAGATCTCACAGACCAATAAATAGTAGAGAGTGAATACTTAAGGGTGAATGACTGAAAACTTTCCATCTAAGATCGGGAACAAGACAAGGATGCCCACTTTCACCACTATTATATAACATTTTACTGGAAGCTCTGGCTAGAGCAATGAGGAAAAAAAGAAAGAAAGAAAGAAAGGAGGAAAGGAGAAGAAAGGCATCCACATTGGAAAGGAAGAAGTAAATCTTTCCCTACTTGCAGATGACATTATTTCTGAAAAAATCTACAATAAAGGAAATCCTGAAAAATCCACAACAAAGTTTTCAGATGTGAAAAATGAATTCAGCAAAGTGGCAGGGTAGAAGATCAACATGCAAAAATCAGTAGTGTTTGTATATACTAGTAATGAGCAATCTTAAGAGGAAATCTAGAACAAAAATTATACCTACAATAGAAACCAAAATAATCAAGCATCTAGGAATAAATCTAAACAGGTTACTTCCTAAATAATTTAAAGATTCAACACAATCCCAATAAAACATCCAACAGATTTCTTTTTAGAAATGGAAACACCAATCATCATATTTATATGGAATGATAAGGGGCCCCAAGCAGTGGAAGCCATCTTGAAAAAGAAAAAAAATGTTGGAGGATTCACACTTTTCAATTTAAAACTTATTACAAAGACATAGTAATCAAAACTGCATGGTACTGGCACAAGAACAGACATATAGACCAATGGGATCTAATTTAGTGTTCAGAAATAAACCCTCAAGTATATGGCTAACTGATTTTTAACAAAGATGCCAAATGTACTTACTGGGGATATGTTAGTCTTTTCAATAAAGTGTGCTGGGAAGAGTGGATGTCCATATACAAAAGAATGAACACGGACCCTACTTCACACTGTCTTCAAGACCTTGTGTTAGGCCATGGTTTCTTAGACTTTACACCAAAAGCACTAGCACAAAAGAAAAATAAATAATGGGGCCCTAATCAAAATTAGAATATTTTGTATGTCAGAGGACTTCATCATGAAAGTAAAAAGACACAATGGGAGAAAATATTTGGAAATCACATATCCAGTAAGGGCTTAATATCCCAAATATATAAAGAAATTCTACAACTCAATCACAAAAAGGCAAACATCCCAATTAAAATTTTGGCAAAATTGGGAGTGGATATGGCTCAAGTGGTTGAATGCCGGCTTCCCATATGGGAAGGTCCCAGGTTTGGTTCCTGGTGCCTCCTAAAAACAAAAACAAACAAACAAGAAACCAACTCAAGGGAGCTGATGTGGCTCAGGGGTTGAGTGCCAGCCTCTCACATAAGAGGTTCCGGGTTCAATCCCCTACCCTGGTACATCCAAAAAAAAAAAAAAAAAAAAAAGTCAAAAGTCTTGAATAGATATTTCTCCACAGAAGATCTACAAATGAAAAGATGCTCAACAGCATTAGCTAATAGAGAAATAGAAATGAAAACCACAAGATACCATTTCACACCCACTGGAATGGCTACTATTAAAAAAACAAAATCACAAGATTTGGAGAGGATTTGTAGAAAGAGGAACACTTATTCTTTGTTGGTGGGAAATTAAAATGGTTCTGGCTCTGTGGACAACAGTTTGGCAGTCTTCTAAAAATTAAGTATAGAATTATTATAGGGCCCAGCAATCCCACTTCTGGTTATATTCCCAAAATAATTGAACGTAAGGATTCGAACAGACAATTTGTATACCAATGTTCATAAAAAAAAATTTTTTTAAACCATAGGGCTATACTCCACAAACAGTGAACCCTAATTTAAACTATGCACCCTAGTTAGTAGTACAATCGTAATTACATTCTCTCTTCAGTTGTAACAAACGTACCACACTTATGCAAGGTGTTAACAATAGAGGGTGTATGTTGTGCATGGTTTTTCTTTAATTAATTTATTAATTTTTAAAAAAGAACTCCAAAGGGTCTAAGATTTTACCCTACTTGCCACCCTTACAAACTAGCCTGCCATTTTCGTGGTTGTTAGGAGAAGAAATAAGATTATTGGGTCAGAGAGAAAGGACATTATTACTCATGTCAGTAGCAGTAGTCTGAGTGTTAGCATTTCCATGCTTGCTCCCTGCGCCCAATTTCCCCAGGGTAATCTAATGAGGGCTGAGTGTCACCACAGTGGACTGTGTTATAGGAGAGGAACACTGAGCTTGAGAAACCTCAGTCTTTTATAATCGGCAGAAAGCAAATCTGAGCTTTGCCCTGGAGAGAGTCATTATTTTTATTATACTAGATAATAACCAAACCTGGGAGACACTATCTCTATCTTCCAAGACTTGCTAAACAGACATCCTTGAAGAAGTCATTGAATGCCCCTGATCGCAAGATGTGCAGCCATGCGAGAGACCCATATCTTTAAATAGAAGCTCTTCATTTCAGTGTAGTTGAATGTATTAACCTTTTGTTTTGTGATTATTCTCCATTACACAAAAAAATAATATTTGCCAGTATCGTCTTTCAAAAGGATAGCATATTTAGATCCATAATTTATGAAGAATTGATTTGTATGTAGTTTGAAGTAGGGGACCAGTTCCATTGTTTCACATAGATACCAATTTGTGCTAGTATTGTTTATTGACAACTGAATCATTTTTTGTATTCATCCACACAAACCCTGCTGTCATAAATTGTCCATATACCCATGTTTGTTTTGGGAATCTTTTTTCTGTTTCATTGGTCTCTTTGTCATCCTTATACTGATACCACACTGTCTTAATTTATATAGCTTTCCAGTAAGTTTTGTTATCTGGTTATAGGAGGTACTTTCACATTGTACTTCTTTGTCTCAACAATTCTTGGTCCCTTGCACTTGCATTCAAATTTTAGAATCACTTGTTGAGTTCTGCCAAAAAAAATACACAAAAAACAAAAACAACAACAACAAAAAAACCTGCTGGAATTTTGTTTGGGATTGCATTTAATCTATATATCAGTTTAGAAAAAATTGACAATTCTATAAAATGTGATGCCCAATCAGTTAACGTGGCATGTATCTCCGTTTTTTCATGTATGCTTAAATGTCTTTCAATAATAGTTTAATAATTTTCTTAATAGAAGGTTTGAACATTTTTTCTTAAATTTAGTCCTAGGTACTTAATGTTTATTTTGTTTGTTTGTTTGTTTTTTTGTTTTGGAGCATAATCTCTTAGCTGAAACCTGTTGTTCCAGGTGTGTTTCAGAATTCAAGGCTTTGATTTTAAAAAGTTATGCATGCGTAAGCTGTATACTGCATCCCCAGTGGGGTCTGGGACAGTACTCTGGAATCCAATACGTTAATATTTTCCTGTGAAAAGCAAGAGTAGTCACTCCTTTTGGGGTATGT
This sequence comes from Tolypeutes matacus, assembly GCA_026826555.1. Taxonomy (NCBI): domain Eukaryota; kingdom Metazoa; phylum Chordata; class Mammalia; order Cingulata; family Chlamyphoridae; genus Tolypeutes; species Tolypeutes matacus. The sequence continues at coordinate 1,864,153 of JAKSZT010031676.1, read as the reverse complement.
AAAAACTATAAATAGCATCCCCTCAGTTCAGGTCAGATTTTTCTGCCAAAAGAGTTAAGGAAAACTTTGTTTTCAGATCATTTTGGATTTTGGAATTGTGGATTTTTATTATAAATGATGCCTTCATATTCATTTTTTTACTTTGCTGACATGTAGAGTTTTGCTGGACACTTAATTCTAATCATCTTTAAAGTTTCCTCTCTACATAATTATATTAATCTGAGAATAATGGCAATTTTGTTTCTTTCAATCCAATGCTTATACAAAACAGCCTTCATTTTGCATGATAGTGTGAAACTGTGCAACATTGACTGTGCAAACTGAAACCATGCAAAGCGATATTAATAATTGATAGGAAAAATTAAAACTGTTCTATGGCATAAACATTTTTTACTGTTGATTATAAATGTGTAGGGAAATGACAAAAATTGTAAGACTAATATTTGTTTAGTATGTTTAAAACATTAGAAACATTGAAAATTAGTTTTATTTCTGTGTAAAAGATTTATCAGGATTAGTTTATACAGTACTTGCCTTCTTCTTGTTATATAACTTACAATATGGAGGGAGGATCTTTTCTTTGTCATGGTGAATTGTTACACATCTTTCTACCTTTGGATCAGCTTCCAACATTGTTTGCACTTTAAATGTCGTGAAATAACTGAGAATTCTTGCAATGTGACTTTTCTGCCAGCAGCATTTCCTCTGGGTCATTTCCATTCTTTTCATTACATCCATTTTTCTCATTTATGTCCATAGTTTCACCCTCAGCCCTGTCTCCAGAGTCTCAAATGGCGACAGTGTCAACATTCCCAGTCAGCTATTTCTTCTTTAACCCCATTTATGTTTGGTTGGAATTTCACTCCCAGAATTATCAATTTTTGTTTCTTTGCTGCACTGTCATCTTTGCTGGCTTTTGATTATCTATTTTTGTAAACTGTCACATGGGTTTATCCCTGGGGGACAAGGAGGCAAAATGGCTGCATTCACATGCAGTTCTGTCTGAGTGTGAACTGAATAACAGATTCACAGTGACAGTCATCAACAGACTTTGAAAGAAGTGCTGTTACCTAGTAGTGGTCGTGATACACATTTGTAATTTGTGTGGTGATTTGTAGACCAAAGAACTAGCAGCAAAGTTTGTACTTCATGCAGTTACTCACATTTAATATAGTGATAACTGAAGATTGAATTGTGTTGTTGGTCGACTGATTACTTAACCAAACTGTGGTAACTAAAATTCATGCATATTAGAATGATATAAAACAAGGACTGCCTGTAACTTTTGATTTCTTTTCCTGGCTTTATTGTACTGTCTAAGGCCTTTGGTATAGTGTAGAATGTATGCAGTGATAGCAGCATTCATGTCCCTGGTCTAAGTGGAAAACCTTTTAACCTTTCTTATTAAATATGATCTTGGTGTAGATTTTTTGTATATAAGGTTATGGTGTTCTATTCTTCGTTTGGTAAGAATTTTTGTCATGAATCATTGGATTTTATCAAATGTTTTTCTGTATATATTGAGGATCATATGGTTTTCCACTTTTAATTGTGGCGATTAGTATCAATTTTTTCTAATGCTAAATAAGCCAACTTTGCATTCTTGGGACAAGATCAACTTGATCTTGTTTTATCATTTGTACATATTGCTGGATTCCATTTGCTAATATTTGTTCATGAATGAAATTAGTTTTTTTTTTTTTTTTTTTTTTTTTTTTTTTA
>JAKSZT010031676.1:1751863-1862331 GCA_026826555.1 Tolypeutes matacus | reverse complement strand
TTACTTTTATCCATTTTTACACCCCTTCCCCCTCCCCCCCCCCCCGTTTTTGCTGTTTCTGTGTCCATTCGCTGGGCAACTCTGTGTCCATTTTCTGCCCTCTCTTCTCATCCTTCTCCTCCTGTCTTCACTGGGATTCAATCCTTGGAATCTCTGATGTAGGAGAGAGGCATCCTGCCCGCGCAACCTTAGTTGCTGGTTTTTCGGTGCGTCTCATCTTGCCTCTCCCTTGTGTCACTCTCCTATTATGTCATCATCTTGCTGTGTGGCTCGCGGATACTGGTGGTGCGCCCGCGCACAGGGCCTGGCGGCCCACGCACCTTCTATATATTTTTTAAATATTTACCAGGAGGTCCCGGGGATTGAACCCAGGTCCCTCCATATGGGAGATGGACGCCAACCAGATATAGCCCCCTGCTATATCTCTTAAGGTTGACCAGAGATACCTAGAGTTACAGTCTTTTCCCATACAGGATGGACATATAATAAATCAGGCTTAGTTTATCACCAGCATTCTAAAAACCAGACCTAGGGAGGAAAACGAGGTCTGGGGACACATGCATGGTTTCTAATATAGCGAATGTTTAGCCCACCCTGATTATCACAGAATCAGGACAGTGAGAATATTCGCACCATGAATGAAATTAGACTGTAAATTTTCCTTCTCATATTTTTCTTTTCTTTTTTTTTTTTTTTAAGATTTTATTTATTTATTCATTTACCCCCCCTTGCTGCTTGTGCTCGCTGGGTCAGCTAACCACGCCGTGCAGGCGGGCTTTGCCTTCACCAGGAGGCCCCGGGAACCGAACCCGGGGCCTCCCATATGGTAAACGGGAGCCCTACTGATTGAGCCACAGCTGCTTCCCGTCATATTTTTCCATGTTAAATTTTGGTATAAGATTATGTTAGCCTCATAAAATGAGTTGAGGAATGTTTTCCTCTTTCTCCCTCTTGAATAATTTCTCTAAGATTGGAATTATTTCTTTCTTCATTGTTAGAAAGTTCATTTTGGTAAAGTCATCTCAGCCTGTAGTTTCCTTGGTGGGAAGAATTGAAATAATTTATTTCCTTTAATGGTAGTATGACTCATAAGGTTTTCTTTTTTTTTTTTTTTTTTAATCTCATGTCAGTTTGGGTGACATTTTTTTTCCCTATGAATTTGTTCATTTGATCTGATAGTCAAATTTATTGTCATAATTGTTCACAATAACTTGATTTTCCTTTTAATAGTTGCAGCTTCTGCAATGATTTCTTCTTTTTCATTTCTAATGTTGATTTTTTTGTGCCTCTTTTTTCGTGGGGTTTGTCCGTTTATTAGTCTCTTCGGGGAATTTTTTCACTTTGTTGATCTTCTCCATTATATATTTTATATTTCATTCATTTTTAATTTTGTCTTTTATTTAGTTTTTCTGTTTTATTTGGGATAAGTTATTTCTTTTTCTAGCTTCTTGAAGGGGAGAGGAGTGCTTAGATTGTTGATTTTCAGACTTTGCTCTTTTCTCATAACTATTTAAGGCTGCATTCTTCTCTATAAATATTGCATTGACAGCATTCCATAAGATTATTGTATAGTGTTTACTTGTTCATTTGAGGATATTTTCTGACATCCATTTTGATTTTCTCTTGGACCAGTGGGTTATTTTAGGGTGTGTTTCCTTCCTCTTAACATTAATTTTTATTGAAGTATAACATATTTAGGCACGTGCACAATCATTAGCGTGAGCTGAATAAATTTTCACAAAGAGAAAGCGCTCATTTTATACCATCACACAGATAAAGAAGTAGAACATTCTAGCACCGAAAAGCCTCCCTTATGCCACATTGCTCTCACTATTCCCTCTCCCCCCAAGTATTTAACTTGACTTCTAACAGCTAGATTAGTTTGGCATGTTTTTGAACTTAATACAAATGTAATTATACAATAAGTACTCTTTGGTCTGGCTTCTTGTGGTCCACATTATGTTTGTGAGATTCATACCTTGTACCATGTAACTAAAGTTCATTTATTCTCATTGTTGAGAACTATTTCCTTGTATAAATTATAATTTATCTACATTCTCCTCTTGATGGACATTTGTTTCCTATTTCTGACACTTATGAAGAGTGTTGCTTTGAACATTTTCGTGGATGTTTTTTGGTGAAAATTTGTATGCATTTCTGCTGGGTATACCTAGAAGAGGAATTGCCAGGCCATAGGGTATGCATCTTTTTACCTTTAGTAGATATGGCCAGTTTTCCTAAGTTGTCCAATTTGCACACCACTCCCCAACAATATATGGTGGGTTCCGCTTGTTCCATATGTTCACCAACTCTTGATATTTTCAGTCTTTGAAATTCTAGTCATTCTTTGGAGGCATATGTATTATGCCCTGTGATGCCACTATCAGATAAAGAACACCGGGGAAGTTAGACCATGAATATGACACAGAATAATAGGTTAGATATAGTAATCAAAGGAGTGGTTTCCAAACTTTTAAAATGGGCCACCCCATACTAATACATTATACATATTAAAAGTATGCATAAAATAGAAAATAAAAGGATAAAAATAAGCAATATTAAGATTCTTTCTAATTGTTATGGCTTCATATTATCATGATATATACACCTTAGGCAAGGCTCTGTATTTATGATAATGGCTGTAAATCCTTATTTCAGATATTCTTGGTAGTTTCAAAATTTTGAAGCTGACTTCTTAAAATACCTGATTAGTTCATTATTGTTTTTCCTCATAGTGTGGCTGAAAAAGAGCTATTACTAGGAGTAGGAGAAATGTCAGCCTCTTCATTTTCTTCACTTTTGTTTGCTTTATTACTATTATCTTCAGTCTGAGATTCCTTTACAGGAAGCCTTTGAAGCCTGTTGTTCATTTTGTGAGGCTAGTTTAATCAAAATTGTAAAATACAACCCACAAATCCACTTAACTGTGCACACATAAACTGGTATATGTTGGAATAAATTGAAAGTAAATACACACACACACACACATACATACATATACATACACAGCCCCTCCCCCCCCCAGCGTCTCTCCCTTCAGGCTATGTCACACATACACCTGACCATCTGAGAGGAAGCCCCAGTATTGATCCATTTTTTAATAATAATAGAGTTTGATTTCCCCATTGAGGGGCAGAGAAAATGTTCGTGTGTGTATTTAATAACAGCCTTTTTTGAGATATAATGTACCATAAAATTTACCCCTTTAAAATGTACAATTTAGTAGTTTTTAGCATATTCACAGAGTTGAGCAATTATCACCACTAATTTTATTTTCATCACCCCAAAAAGAAGCCCTGTATCCATTAACAGTTACTCCCCTTGCTATCCTCCCCCAGCCCCTGGCAACCACTGATATGTCTTCAGGGATTTGCCTGTTCTGGTCATTTCATATACACAGGACCATATAATATGTGGCCTTTTGTGTCTGGCTTCTTTCATTTAACATAATGTTTTCATGGTTCATTCATGTTGTAACATGATAACAGCTTTATTGATATATATCAATGAATATCCCTAATTAATATTAATAAGGATGATATATATATATCAATAAAGCTATTTTTAAAAAATATAAATATATTTATATATTTCACCTACCTTACAATTAACCCATGTAAAGTGTACATTTCAATGGTTTTAGTATACGCACAGAGTTGCGTAACCATCACCCTGATCAGTTTTAGGATATTTTTGAACAATCCCACCCACAAAAAAAAAGGCCCACACCCATTAGAAGTCAAGTCACTCTCAATTTCCTCCCAACTCCTCACCAATCTACTTTCTATCTCTATGGGTTTGTCTGTTGTGGACATCGAATATAAATGGAATTATGTACTATATGGCCTTTTGTGTCTGTCTTTTTTCACTTAGCATAATGTTTTCAGGATTCATCCATGTTTTCCATGCATCATTACTTCATTCCTTTTTTATGGTTGAATAATAGTCCACAGTATGGATATACCATGATTTATTTATCAGTCAAGGACATTTGAATTGTTCCCACTTTGAGCTATTATGAACATTCATGTACATGTTTCTTATGGACATATGTTTTCAGTTCTTTTGGGTATATATCTAGGAATGGAGTTACTAGATCATATGGTATCTCTATTTAACATTTTGAGTAACTGCCGTACTGTTTTTCCAAGTTACTGCACCATTTTACATTCCTACCTACCAACAATGTGTAAGTGTTCTAATTTCTCCACATTCTTGCCAAGACTTCGTATTATTGTCTGTCTCCTTTTTAATTTTAATTTTAATTTTAGCCATCCTAGTGGGGTGGTAAGGAATATTTTTGAACAGTAAATCTAGTCTACCACACTTGACTTGTCTGCTCTATACCTGCATCACAGTGTATTAGAAAAAAAAAATATATATATATATATATTTTATCCCTCCCCCATGTATATTTTTAAATCAAATGTTTCTCTCACTAGAATGTTAGATTTTTGAGGGCAGGGATTAACTTACTCATCTGTATTTAGGACAAGGGATGGATGGATGGATGAATGAATGAATGCATATGTTAAGTGTTATAAGAGACATAGAAAGGTAGTTTATGATAGTTTACCAGAAGGTGAAATCATTTCAAAGCTGGGACTAATCATTTTGATAAAGAGCTTTAAATGTTATATTGATTTGTTTAATGTACAGTAGAGTTTATATTAACTAAGTCTTGTATCAGTTAAAGAAGTTATCATCTTAAACATTAAAATTTATAGTGTCTTATTTTAAAATAATTTATTTGACATTTATGAAAAATATCATCTGTATTTCTAAGCATTTAAGGAAAATCCTCCCTTGAACAAATTTAAAGGCGAAAGAATTTTATATTTCCTGGCATAGCGTATGAGTTATTGATAAGGCAGAATTGCTCAGCAGGAGCTTGGGGAAGAGGGTGGAATAAGCTGTGTGTGGTATATTAAACATACACGTGTGTGTGTGCGCATGCACGTGTATGTGTTTATATATCTCATGCATGTTTAGTGCCCTTAATGAAAACACTCTGCCTCCAACAAAAAAAACTCTACTTTTTCCCCCCTCATGACTTAGGAACAATTACAGCTTCTTCTAGGAGCCCTTCTCCTATTCCTGGGAAAATGGCTGGGTTGGCTGGCATTTGCATAATCGTCTTTAGGGCTATTGTGGGTGGGTTTGGGCTGCTGATAGAGTGTGGCAGACTGGCCACCTGTCCAGAACAAATGAACTCAGCCTTTGTGCAACATTATCTGGTTCTCCACAGTGTTATTTCTGAGTAATGAGTAATTCAAATAAAATATTAAAATCTATTATTTAGGAAACGTTTGTGTTGAGCTGAAAATCCTCCATTTTGGAGAGAGAGAGATTTCCTTCCTGTTCACTGGCACAGCTATATACTTCCATGCTCCCTCTGGTATAGTTTTGTAACTGCTTTTGTGAAATTATCCTCATGAATATTAATTAGGGATGTGAGAATTTAAAAAGAAACTTCAAAATGATTTGTATCTATCCTTCTATAAATTATTAAGTGTTGTGTAATGTTTTCTAGCAGTCTCTTTCACTTGTGTGGAATAATTAGTTAAACATTTAAAGCCTGCAAAGAGAAAAGAAATATCTAAGGTCTTCAAATAGTAACCAGTCCTACTTCATTCATTGTCCTTGATAATTAAGCCCATAACCCATAGGTAGATAGATTTAGGAAGTTTTGTATTGATGATGAACAATACATTACAATACATGTTATGTTCATGATGATGAACATAACAATGAACACATTGTTATGTTGACTAATTTTATTAATCATTTGCATACTGCCTATGATGGGATAATTCTCAGTTTATTTTTGCAACTTAAATTTGATATCATGTTGATATTTCTTGTGCATAATGACCAATTGAATTGAATTTATATGGCAGAATTAACTTGTAATTGATAGACCCTATAATAGTACTATGTACAGAAGTTCCCATATCAGGTAAGTGGTCAGTGAATTAATAAAATTTTTTTTTTTTTTTTTTTTTAAAGATTTTATTTATTTATCCATCCATCCCCCCCTTGCTGCTTGTGCTCGCCGGGTCAGCTAACCACGCCGTGCGGGCGGGCTTGCCTTCACCAGGAGGCCCCGGGAACCGAACCCGGGGCCTCCCACATGGTAAACGGGAGCCCTACTGATTGAGCCACAGCCGCTTCCCAATAAAAATTTTTAAGTAATTCACCAGAGTTGTTTTTGGGCAAACCATACCTGGTTGTGATAGTAATCACTTCTACTAGTCCTCATTAAATATTTATTGAATGAATAAAAGAATGAATACAGCTAAGAGATATTATTAAGTACCTATAGTACTCAATACTTTATATACAGTATTTCATTTGACTTTCACAGAACCCTTTGAGATAGGTGGTATTATCCTTACTTATGAATGATGAAACTGAGGCTGAGATCAAGTAACTTGGCCAAGTTCATATAGCTAATACATGGCAAGTCTGAGACTGAAGCTTATGATGTAAATCAGTGGTCTTTAGAGTAGGGTGCTCACAAGATGATCATATTCATGGAGGGGTTTTTAGCAGCACCTTCACTGTTTGCCTTTGTGTGTTGTGATGTGATGTACAGCAGTTTTCATCTGATTGATTTACAGATGATATTCTCTAAATTAAACTGTCTCACAAACTGGACATCTTATTTTTATTATTCTTACCATTTTCTCCTATTATCAGCCCCTCTTATTGTCATGGGCTCCTTCTCCTCAGCCTGTAAGTTTTCTTTCATTTTGAAACTAACAGCAAAACCTTCCATTTAACATACATCTTCTCAAACTTCTGCTGTCTCTTTATTTTCCATTTCCATTTGAAGATCCATACTCATTGAGCTTTTTGAGAGCCGAGACTACATGAGAATCATCTCTGTTCTTTCTAGTGTCTGGTAACAGTACCTGGTGTGGGTAAATATTTTCTAAATAAATACTTATTGAATGGTAACATTTATCTTATTGGTATAGCACAGTACTTGGCACAAAGGTAGCCCTTTCCCTCTAGAAATTTAGGCTCTATATTAGGAAGGAAAGAAATATTCATGAGGAAGCTAGAGGATATCAAGTCTAAACTACAGGTATTGATCCCTTCAGAGAGCCAGTCTTGAACTAGACTTGGAGGAAAAGATAGAATTTGGAGTAGAAAAGTAATACAGCTTGAAAGTATTTGCAGATAAAAATAAACAGTGTTTCTGGAATTATTATGGAGTCTTAGGTGATGTTGGAAAGAAGTAAGGAGATAATGCTTGGGATATGCTAAGTTGATACCACTTGATAGAAGGCTGTGAATACCAAATGAGGGTCCTTGAACAAGTCCTCAGTTTTCCTGATCTGAGAGGGTTCAACTGGATAAATTATAAGGCTTCTTTTAGGATAAGTTCCATAGAGATGGGATTTTATTTAGTATTTCAGAGAGAAAACTATATTTGCATATAGAAGTCTTATATATGGAAAAAGCTTGACTTGGTGAATCTTTTTCTTAGACAAATCCCTATTTGGGGCATGGCTATTTCATGTAAAAATAAAATATTTCTTGAGTTCCCCACTCAGTGTAGAATTTGGTCAAGGGATTGGATACAGAAGGATGTGCTCTGGATATCCTAGAGAAATGTCATCTTCTTTTCCTTAAGTCATTTACTGTGTTTCAGGGTCTGCTCTGTGCATAACAAGTTTGTAAGCCCTTGAGGAGTTACAAAGAAATTAGGATTCCTCTATTCAAAACCTAAAATCTAATTAACAAAGTAAGATACCCATACATAAAAAGTTACAAAATATGTACTATCACTACATCTATATCTGATTTATATGATTAAATGCTGTGTGGATGACATAATCAGTAGTGTTCTAAGTTCCTAGGAAGACATGAGAAGTAGAATTCATATCTTTAGAGAAGGCTGGAATGATGAGTGAATATGACGAAGAGGTAGTCTTTAACAGTGGAAGTCTGTGATCAAAATATAGAGGTGAGAAGTAATTGTGAATGAACACAATATGCCTGAAGGAAGACTTCTTTTAGAAATAGTGGAGTCTTGTATGTAGTAGGGGCTTAGTATTTGTTAAATGGATGGATAAATACTTGAACAAATTACATATCTATTACTAATTGCACTAAGGAAACCCAAAATGGATCTAGAGTTATAGACCTCATTGTGCAGTCAAGGACATTGCAAGTTTTTAATTATAGTAATAATTAATGATTATCATTTACCAAGCACTCGCTATTTGCTGGTCATTGGTATAATCATTAGGTTTAGGTGCCATTATTATGTCCATTTTACTGTTGAGGAAACAGGCTTAGAATCTTTAATTATTGAAAGTGTTGTAATTTGTAAATGGTAGAGTTGAAATTCGAAGGCAGATTTGTTTGACCCCAAAGACCATGTAACATGGTGAAATGTTGTACTAGAATAGGGACTATGAAGCCTGCTTGCTCTTTCAGCTTGTTTCCTATAATTTCTTAGTTGTTTCCTACTTTGAGCCATTTCAGAGTTAATATCTTGGTTCTAATACTTTAGTGCTTTAGATTGTGTTATTTTCTATCTTTGAAACCTGTCCAATATTCAACTCTATTGGGAAGCCTGGAAACCAAAAGACCCAGGATCTGATTCTACTTCTACTACTGGCTCACTTTATGCCCTATGCAAACTGGTCCACTTTTGGCCTTTAGTTTCTTCACCTAAAACTAAAAAGTTTGTTTAAATATTTTATTGCTTTCATTTTAAGAACAACATTTATAAGGGCAGTGAACATTTGAACACTTAGACTAGCATCTGGCATGTAGTAAATGCTCAGTAAATATATGTTGAGTGACTGAAGGTATTGAGCACTTTCTGTATGCCAGGCATTGAGCCCAGTGCTTTATAAGCATTGACTCATTTAATTACCTCAACAACACTTTGATGTAGGTACTATCATTCCTTCCCCCCGCCTCCCTGCCTGCTAATTTCTGCTCTACTTCTCCCATACCATGTTGGTCTTGGAAGGCCCTGGAGGACTTTTCTGTGACATTTATCGCTTCCACAGGCTCTATCTGGTGGGGAAGGGGGAGGCCCAGGTGCTGTCTGTTTCTAAATCCCTGAAAAGAGGTGTTAGAGAAAAATGGCACTCACTGGGATGCAGGGACTGACGATTGCAGGCAGGAAGTTTATTGGGAAGCTCTCCCAGCGGAGTGGGTCTGAAGAATAGACTTCGCTCCCCCTGCCAGCATGGTGGGGGTCTGAAGAGAGGCTTCAGCCCCTGTCATTCCCTTTATTTTTGAGATGAAGAAATGCAAGATAAAGACATTAAATAACTAATCAAAGTCCAGGAGTTAAACCCAAGTACTTATGTCTCAGTCCTTAACCAATATGTTAATGGTTCTCAGATGGGCTGCATATAGGAATCACCTGTGGAGTTTAAACTGTCTGAGACCCACCTCTAGAGTTTCTTATTCAGCAGGCCTTAGCTGCCCTGTGGGCTGACCTTTTCTATTTTGTTTTAAAAATTCTGGTAGTACTTTGTACCCAGAGGATATTCAGTTATGTTGTTAACTGACAGATTTGGCATTCTCAGTTGCTCTGATTTTTTAAATTATTATTTTAAAAATCAATGTTATTGAAATGTGTTCATAAGCCATACACTCCATTTACAGTGTAGAATCAGTGGCATTTGATATAATCACAGAGTTGTACATTTATCACTTCAATCAACACTAGAACATTTTCTTTACTCCAAAAAAAAAAAAAACAAAAAACAAAAAACCAAAAGCCTGAACAAAAACCCTGCCCCTTAGTCGTCACCTCTCAATCTCTCTTTGATTTTCAGTTCTTCTGTAATTTATTCTCTTTTGTTACTTGGAAGTCTGTGTCAAAATTTACCTGCTCCTCAGTAAATGAATTGAAATATTTTACTTTTAATTTAAAATTTGCAAATCTTCATTTTGTGCAAGTCCATTTATTGAAGTTGAAAAGAAATGAAAAAAGAAGAAAAAACAAAACAACAACAAAAAAAACTCCAGCAATATAGGGCATTCATTTCATATCAAAATAGTTCAAGGTTACTTTGACTGACTTTTCTTTACTATGAGTCAATAAATTTGCTGAAGTCTGGGATATTACGTTTTATTGATGTGGCTCCTAACTTGAGATGTTTTTCCTTAGAGTGGGAACTTTGATCTTTATTTTATTAATAGAAATCCAGCCTCTGATTTTAATGTTAATAACAGTTTTTGGTGAGTAATCATTTATGTTATAAGTTTACACAGCTGGAAATTGTTTTTGTTTTTTTTTTACTGGGAGGTACCGGGGATCGAACCCTGGTCTCTCCACATGGTAGACGGACGCCGAACCTCTTGAGCCACATCGGTTTCCCTGGAAATTGTTTTTATGGGGAAGAGTAATGTTTGCATCCTTGCATGCTACCAAAGTCAAATTAGACAAGCTATTTGAGATTTTCTAGCTTCATGTTTTGAAATAAGTGTAAGTACTTGTTCTTAAAAGGCTCTTTAAAATGTCAGCTTAATGTGTAAATGTAGTTAAAGAAAACTTTAGGAGGATAAAACAACTCTCAAAAAAAGGGCAATTTATTGGTTAATAAAATTTAAATTGTTACATTTCCATTAGTCCTATTTTTAATGGTTATATGAGAAATAAGAATTCTTTAAAATAACCAGCATTGAATGATTCTGTATCCTAAGCATTGTGCATCATCATATTTACACCTCACATTTATACCATTAAATATGCTAGTTTTTACTTGGAGGGAGGGAAAAAAAGCATCAAAACTTATTAAGTGATATCCAAGTATACTTAAAAATAATACATGGCAGAGGCAGTACTCAAAATCAAATATTGACTTCAGTGTCCTGATCTTTTATACTAATGCCAAAAACCGTAAATTATACATATTTGTATAGTGCTCAGTAGTATGAATATTTAATTTATGTAATCTTATTCAGGGTTGTGAATGTGGGTGTGCTTTTAGTGGCTTTGCATCTTTATCTTAACACTAGAGAAATGCTCCTGTGGAAGATGTTTCTTCTGGCTCCCTAACTCCTCTAATTTCATATTTGAGCCAGGGGAAGGATTATTTATTCCCCTAGATTCCTCAACATAGAGTAACATTTAAGTATAATGTCAATAGCTTCCTGGGCATTTTAAAGCTTCATCTCTATCTGATTTATATGATTAAATGCTGTGTGTATGACATAATCAGTAGTGCTCTAAGTTCCTAGGAAGACATGAGAAGTAGAATTCATATCTCTAGAGAAAATGTGTGGAATAGAGTATGTTTTAAAATGGAGACCCTAGAGATCACTCACTGTGCCTCATTGGTTAATAATTTTAGAATTCTTTCCATGGAGAGATGCCCCATGTACATCTCTCAAAGCCTTTGCTTCCACACCATGTCCATCATCTTTGGATAGGACTCAAATAGTAGCTTTCTATTGTCTCCCTGATTTTAGTCTAGGTACTTTTTAAACTCATTTTCCATACTGTAGCAAGAATGATTGATAAAACACTTTTTTTCTTTCTTTCTTCTTTATCTTTTTGTTGTTGTTGTTTTGGTTTTTGCTTTTTCATTTTTAAATTTTTATCATTTTTTAATGATCATGTCATTCCTCTGCTTAAAAATAGTAGCTTCCTGTTACTTTGATGTAGTTCAAACTTACAATCCTTTGTGGGACCTGGCCCTTGCCTTACTTATCCAGTCTCATCTGTAAGCCATTCTCCCCCTTACAATCTCCATACTAGCCAAACTAAAGTTCTTTTACTTCCTTGAAAGTGCCATATTCCCTCTTTCCGCCTCCCTTGCTCTTTGCAAGCTCTTTTTTTATACTTCAATTTTCGTATCCTTTGGGGAGTCTTCTTGACTCTGGCTAGATAAGATCTCTCTTTTATGTTCCCCTATATTTTCCAATATTAACATTTACACCAAATAGTGATTACTTAAGTTTTCCTCTCTTTTGTGGGTTTTTTCTTTCCAGTTACAAAAGTAATGAACAGGTGCTTTAGACATATTGAACACTTCAAGGATATAGAGAGTAAAAACTAAATGCTCTTAACCTCTCATTTTCACTCCTAAGTTCATATGTATGCTAAACCTTGTGTACTTATGTAGTTTTTTTAAAACAAAAATAGGTTCATACTATCGATATGAATGCTTCAGCTTCCATTTTCACTTTTCATCAAATATATGAGATTTCCATATCATCCATATTGAGTATTCTCTTTAATAACTTCATACTGTTGGAGAGTATTGAAGAGCGTAATTTAGTTAACCGTTTTCCTCCTGATGGATATTTATTCCTTTAATGTCTGTCATCCCTGGGAGAGTATAAGCTCCACAAAACTTCTGTAATATTCTGCAATGTGGTTTCTGTAATTCATTGCTGTTTCTGTAATTCATTGCTGTTTCCCCAGGACCTATCACAGTCCCTGCCCCATAGAAAGCACTGAGTAAAATTTGCTAAGTGATGAATGTGCTTTTTCTGGCAGAAAAGGCTGCTGTCCCAGCTTTTGCCTGATATGTGTTGTTTATGTTACATTAGTTCCTATAAATGGTATGGAATACAATAAAGAGAGTAATGACTGACTTTGGAGTCAGAAACCTGATTGGAATTGTGAGTATAGGCAGTGTTGCTTTTTAGGTGGACATATTTAATTTTTTTGTTTTTAATAGGTCCTTATTGGTCAAATTTTAATGGAATACAACATTCAGTTTTAGTGAGGCTCAAACATATAATGCATATGAAAATACTTTGTAAATGTATCACCTGGTACAAATGTTAATTTTAAAAATGCATTATGTAAATTGATTTGTATGGCCAGTGAAGTTTCTAAGTAGATTAAAGGATTGACCACTGACTTTGAAAAGGTAAAGTAGTAGAGGAATGCGTAGGGAATGGGGCATGGGGTAAAAGAGAAATAGATGAAATTGTAATTATATTCCAGAAATTACCTTTTCTTAAAATGGGGGCAAAGTGGTAGTGATCTTATGTATTTTGTAACTTTTTATGTATGGCTATCTTACTTCGCTAATTAACTGTAATAGCACTTCTCTGGATAAAAGGACCATTCAAAAACAGAAGACCTGTTGATTTGTAATCATCATTTGATCTCATTCCCTCACTGACTCTGAATCCTCAAGGGAAAGGGATAATGTTCTCTTTATCACTGAATCCCCAGAGTCCAGCCAGTTCCTGGCATATAGTGGAAGCTTGAATGTGAATAAATGAATGAATCCATTTCAGCTCCGGTGAAATATAACATAGATTATCTGAAACAATTACTTCAAGTTCTGAGGTATTTCTTCAAAGTATCTTATATAAATTGAGAGGCATGTGCTTTTTAACATGTGTTTGGATTAAGAAGGATATGAATTTGGATTACCTTGGCATATGCCAAATGAATTATATGAAGAAGCTGCCTATACTTATACAACAGCAACTGAGCAAGCTGAAAACTCAGTAATTCTCAGAATAACTGCTTTAATTTCTCATAGAGCTAGTAGAGGCCAGGGTTAAATCCTATTTCTATGTAATGGAACTTGTCAGTATTAATAAATCAACTTTATGGGATAATTTGTCTTCTGATGGAAATGGTAATTGTTTAACATTGTTTTTCAAGTTTGTTGTGCTTATTTGATAAAGTTGGTGGTCAAAAAAGATGATATGGATATCAGAGTGGGAGTTTTTGTTTCAGAGGAGGATTAGTTTTATTTTAACATTCACTCTCTCACTTGTGATGATGGTCTTTGTAAAAACTTGCCAACATTTGTTGACATGTTGAAGAATAGGGAAGAACAATTACTGAAATTTTCAAAATCTTAACTATTTTCTAACTTTCACATTTCCTCTGATATATTTTCTTATATTGGGAGATGACATTTTGTTCTCAGTCACCAATCCTTACTCCTCTCTTATTCTTTAAGGGCTGAACAACGAATCTGGGGCCTGGAAATTTGTTGACTTTGGCAGTCTGTCAGGTTCCATATTATAGAGTAAGCTTTCTGAAGATACAGGATGTTTTAATTTCCTGAAGGCTGCCAATGCAATATACCAGAAATAGGTTAGCTTTTAGAATGGGAATTTATGTTAAAAGCGTACGGTTCTAAGGCTGTGAAAATGTCCATATCAGGGCATTTTCAGAGATGCTGTTTCACCAAAGGTCAGCTGCTGGTAATTCTGGACTCCTACCACATGGCAGGGTCCCTGCCTTCTCCTCTGGGCCACATTGCTTTCAGCTGCTTGCCCTCTGTGGGCCTTCTCTTTTAGCTTCCTGGGGGCCTCTTTCTGTTCCTCTAGGCTCTGCTGATTCCAGCTTCTGGCCTCTGGGACCGCTCTCTGTCTGCTAGTCTTTTTTCTCTGTTTGTGGCTTTTTTTTTAAACAAATCAATTTTATTGATACATACTAATAAAGAATACAATCCATCCAAAGTATACAACCAGTGGTATTTGGTATAATCACATAGTTGTGCATTCATCAGTATAACAATTATTGGAGCATTTTCATTATTCCAATCATAATAGTAATAAAAAACAAAAACCAATAAAAAACTCATCATCTTTCAATCTCTCTCTGTTTCCCCTGCCGTACATAGCTGTTATTCTCTTTCTGTCTCTCTAGTTTATTTGTATTTATAGTTTGTATAGATGGAGTCAAGCAATATGCAGTATCTTGTGCCTAGTTTCTTTTTCTTGGTATAGTTTTTTTGTTTTTTGTTTTTTTTTAACCCTTAATGGAAGATTATTAATATATTACTATATACTGCTGTCCATAGCTTGCTTTGGTTGTATTTTTGCCTGTGGCTCTATATTCCTCTATTTATAAAGGACTGCAGTAAGAGGGCTATGCCCTACTGGAGGAATCTAATCAAATGGCCCTTAACTGGTCCAGTCTAATCAAAGGTTCACAATAGGTTTAATTTAAGAACAAAATTTTCTGAGGTCCACATAAAAGACTCAAACCAACACACTAGGTGAACATCAAATAAAGTATTTAATCTTTTATAGGTTTTAGTTCTTTTCAGTTGGAACCGTAGAGCATTGCTCTATCAGGTAGACTTCTTAGATGTATATTCTATTAGTGTTAACTAGTCCAATATCTTGCACATAGAAGGTATACAAAGATTTACTGAACTGAATTTGTAATAATTATTTTATTTACTGGTATTGTTAGAGGCATTAGGAATGGAAAATTATTTAAAAATGACATCATTACAGATGATCCATATTTTAAGAGAATATGATGGTGACTAAAACTTTCAAAACAGCTCAATAATGTGGAAATGATTTGCACTTTTTATGAAAAGTTAAACCTTGTCTCTTCACAAAAATTTAGGCTATATGGAAGTTTTCATTCACTTTCAGTTCACTTCTTCAGAGTGAAAGACCCCTCTGCATGGCTTCATATTTAATCTGTTGTCAGAACTAATCTTGGAGGCTTTCTCTTTTCCTTTTTCAACAATCTGACCCCTAAAGACTCATGTACCTTATTTGATAAGAACTCATTATTAAAAATAATAGCTTTTACCATCCAAATGGGTGTAAATGATTCAGTTAAGCAGTATTGAGCAAAGACTGAATTTATAGCCCTGTTCTTTAAAGAACTTACAGACCATTCTTAGGTAAAATGTATAGTGATTTGATATAGTGTAAGATTCTATCAGAATGAATTGAGTGGTCAAAAAGTGTTTTAAGATTTGAATAAAGACCTGTATTTGAACCTTGGTATAACTAGGTGAGTGATCGTGTGCAAAATTAACTTTTTTAACTTCTCTGCATCTGTGCATAAGAGGATTGTTGTAAAAGGTATATAACTTTTCTGTCTGACAAGGGAAATGGAGGAACAATGGCTCTCATAGGCCTTGAATGTTTCAGTCATGGTTCGGCTGTTTTTCTGGCTTTCCCCCCTCTGTTTCCTGATAACTAAGGGTCAAACACATGAAATTTTTATTTGCTTGCTGATTTAGTGCATTCCACTTTTCTGCTGTGAAGAAGGAGCTGCTTTTACAGCTGTCTTTGAGATCAAGTAGACAATTCAATCATGCTGATTAATTTAACAACAGCAACCAGCTTATTTTTTCCCTCCCAATAAAAACCTTCATGTCAGAGAGGTGTACAAATAGATATCGGCTAGTCCTGGCCTTAAATAGAAAACTAACAAAGAAGTGAAAAAAACTACAATTTTAATGATGTTTAATTATTCATTAATGTTTTAAATAAGCTAAAATTAGATATTTTGCTCTAAAAATCTATAAGCTGTAATTTGTTTTTCAATTGACAATATTTTAAATATTTAAAAATAAACTCCCTCAAATTTAGTTTTTACCACCTGATATTTTTAATCTTTATTGTATGATGATTGTGACACACAGTGAAAAATATTGCTTTACTTACGAATTTCTTCTGGCAATTTGGAAAGAAAAGAGTCACAAAACTATAATGGGCATTTCTTTGTTAAATAATCAACTGAAAATGGAAAATGGATTTAAAAATTATTGAAATCATAGAGATAGGCTAAGTCAGTACCTTCAGGGGTTTTCTCTTGATTAAAGTATGCATATCAGTTGCTTTGGGAATAACTAGAGGAGCTCTATAGGTATTTTAGTATTCTGTAGAAAATAAAACTTTCTGGGGGAAAAAAGGTTGAAGTGAGCATGAAAAAATTATTAACAGCTTTTTTTCCCCTTATGAATGTCCAATGTGACATTCATAATTGTGTTGGATAAGAATTTATTATTCAGTATTATCCTATAGGGTCCAGTGGGTTAACATCCCTGGGTCCCTGCTTACCATTGTAACAACCTAAAATGCCCCTCAAATTTCAAAAGAGCCCCCTGAGGGTGGTGTTGAGCTGCCCCTGTTGAGAAACACTGATATAAAGTAAAAATTGGTTTTCCATATAGGCTTCTTTCCTGTCACAGGTGTTTAGTTTTCTGTTTTCTTTACAAAACAAATTACTTCCACCTCTTTAAGTTCCACTACTCAGTAATTCCAGGCTACCTGTACCAAAGGAGATATAATCTTGCTCAGAAAAGGAAGGGCACACAAAAGGAAAAAGCAAATGAATTACACGTACCTTTCCAAGCCATGTAGAATTAGCCTCTGGAGAAGAGAGAGGGCCTCTAGCCTTGCCTGCACCATGCAGGCAGTAGAGTTTCCCAGGCTTTGCTTTATTATATTTAAAAAGCAAACAAACAAACAAACCTGTGGTGAGGCCAGGTTTGGTTGTGCTATTGTACTGTAGTTTTACAGACTGTTACAATTGGGGGGGTGGGGGGCGGTGGCGGACCAACTGGGTAAAGGATACACAGGGTCTCTTTGATCCTTTTTAATTAAAATTTTGTTTTTAGTCAGGTTTGTTGAGGTGTATTTTATAGGAAAATTCATTCTTTATATGTATACACTTCTATGATTTTTGGTAAACTTATAAGTCATATATCAACTACCACAGTTAAGATATAAAATATTTCCATCACCCTCCCCCTGGGTGGTCAACCATTTTCCCTATGAAATCACTCAGTTTATTTCTTTCCCTATAGTTTTGCCTTTTTCTAGAAAGAAATATAACTGGAATCATACATACATAACCTTGTGGATTCAATACATTTTTAAGATTAATTTTTAATTAGACAATAATACATGAATACTTTGTCCTTATTAAAAATAAATAAATTGCAGGTGACTTAAGTCCCGTTTGATGCCACATCCAATCCTGGCCCCTGAGCCCCTTTTCCTGTTGAAGTCTGAGAGCCAAAATGGTTAACAGCCAGCAAGGCATGGGCACCAACTAGATCAGAATGGATGCTGGAAATTTAAAAAACTATAATGGTCATATAGGTACAGGCCCCATGGATATTCTTCCCATCTCACGTATAGGCCATACCAGTACCCCACATTTACCAAGCAGAGGACCTTGGAATGTACCTCAAGTCCCATTGACTCCAAGCACAGGCTCTTAACCCAATCCTATAGGGTGAAGGGGAGACAGACCAAAAACAGAAAGCTCCTGTGGCAGTTTGGTATTGTTTATGAATTCCAAAAATAGATACTGGATTGTGTTTGTAAACTGGTCTGTTCCCCTGGGCACATTAGATTGTTTTAGATTCAGAGGTTTCACTTTTACTTTATTAAATCAAGGGTAGAGCTTTTATTTGACCACGTCATTAGGGTGACTTGGTTTGAGTCTCTGACCCCCACCCCCTTTGTGGGCTATATAAACAGATGCTCAATCATAGACAGAAAAGTAAATACATGGAGAAGGAGAACAGAGTTTAGTTTTGACGCTGGAGCCCCAGGGAAAAAGCTGAGCCGCTTGCCTGATAGTTTACAGCTGGCCTTGTGGAGAGAGCACAGCAGCTGAGCCCAGAAAGAGACTAGCCCCGGGAAGAGAGAAAAGCCTTATGCCAGCCTATACCTGAGATTGGAAGAAGCTGGGACCATGGAGCCTTAGGAGGAAGAAAAAGGCTGAACCTGCGCAGAGACTGGCAGCCATCTTGCTCCAATACGTGGCAACAGACTTTGGTAAGGGAAGTAACTTATCCTTTATGGACTTGTGACTGTAAGCTTCTACCCCAAATAAATACTCTTTATAAAAGCCAACAGATTTCTGGTACTTTGCATCAGTACCCTTTTGGCTGACTAATACAGCCCTGTAAGCAGAGTCTATGCTAAACGCATAACTGCTACCAGAACCTGGTTCAGATCTTGTCCATCTCCCTCTGCCAGCTTCTCTTCTTACACCTTGATTTCTAGAATGTTGATGGCAGTTTTCTTTAACTGCTGCCACTGACTGGGAGAAAACAGCTTGGGACTATAGAAGCCAGTTACACTAGGGGCAATGAAATAAGGAGTCAGAGAGGGAGTTTGCCTAGTGGCTGAGCCATGGCCTGGGGCCATGCGCCAGCTGTGAATGAGGTTGAAGATCTGGTACACTTAAAATGCCTCTTCCATCTCTGACATTCTCCTCAGGCTTCATTCAGCTAAGCTGCATACCAGGGCTGGTGGCAGAGGCTGCTAGTTGTCTCCATTCTACCCTTCTTTAGCATCTTAACTTATGGCCACCCAGCTAGAAGACAGCATTTCCCAGCTTCCTTTTCAGCTGTGTGTTACTGTGTTCTAGCCAATGAGATATAAATGGAAGTGTCGTATGAGGCTTCTGGGAAGTCTTGAAAGAGCAGCTGGGCTTGAGATAAGGGAGACTTGTCTTACCCTGCCTTCTATATATATATTTTGCAACAACATATGACTCTACAATGCTCTCAAAAAAAAAAAAAAAATTAAGGGATCCTCTAAATTTTTGCCTTTTCTGGGAATGTGTAATAACCATGTACTTCAAAGCAACCTGCCTATTTTATTCAGTGGTGAGAATTCTATGTGTACTTTTTTCCATTGTTAAAAAACTGTAACAAAGCATGAATTGTGATTTTTTAAAAGAACCATATATTTGCATTTTAGCATTTGAAGAATCATTAAAATATAAGGTCAAAAGCATCTCGTGCTAAGGCTAGGGACAGACTTAAATATAGAGATGACTGGTTGCTGAAGGGCATTCTAGACTCTGTCCCAAAGGGTCAACTACCCTTTGACCACATAATCCCAGTTCCTTTGTCCTCTCCCCAGAGGCAAACACTATTATGAATTTGGTGTATTTCCATTGCAATTCTTTTTAAAAATTACTCATACATTTTTATATAGGATAAAAAAATATATAGTCTTGTGTGTGGTTTTTTATATAAATTATATGCATTTAGCAGTATTTCATAACTTGCTTTCACAGCGAATTTTTAAGCAGTTCTTAAAAAACATTTATCCGTATTGATACACAAAGATCTAGTTTATTCTTTTTACTAAATTTTATTTATCCATTTCTCATTGATGGTTATTTAGGATATTTTTACTTTTTTGTTTTAATTCTTTTGCTCTTATGAACACTACTGCAGCATACATTCTTACACATGTCTCTTTGTACATGCTTTTCCAATAATGATAATTACAATAACCGCCAGGTTTCTTTAGGGCAGATACTTAGAAGAATTGTTGTGTCACAAGCTATTGGTAATTTTTAGTTTATTTAATAGAATTTGCCAAAGTGCTTACTATTGTACTGTAGCACTTTATACTTTCACTAGAAAAATATACAGACCTATTTAAAAGAACTTCTGCTTTTCACTGGTTATATTTTTAAAGATAATTCTTTGAGAGAGAGAATGTCTAATTCCATGTGGCCAAGAGCTTTTGGTTGTGTTTAGTTCAAAATGTTTTGAATAAGATTTAAAGTTTTGATTATGCCAAACAGATTTCAACTGGACTGTTCAGTCTTTCTTTTAGCAATTTGCTTATATCAGATAGTTTCAGTGCATGATGTTGTCAGATAATTGGTTAAGCATCTTAATCTCAGGCTTTCATGACAAATTACCTGGGGATCATTTCTTCCTTCCATAACGATAATTTTGATCACTACCACTTATTGACTGCCTATGTTATGGCAAGAATATTACATATTTTATCTTAAAACAACCCTGTGGGACAGCATAATCAGCGTTTTACACATGGGGAAATTAGTTTCAAAGATATTACATTTATATAAATCAAATAGCTGGTACTAAAATATGAAAGGTAGCGCTGTGATTCTAAATCCATGTTGTCTTCAAATAATGTGTGCACTTTCTACCACCACACTGTCTTTCAAAACGGTTTGAACTGCTGAAATTAAATGCTCTGGAAAGAATACTTTTGCTCTGTGAAAAAAACTGTTAAAACAATGAAAAAGCAATCTACAGACTGGGAGAAAATATTCACAAATCACATATTCAACAAATAAAGCACTGTCAAAACTCAACAATAAGACAACAAACAACTCAATTTGAAAATGGACAAAAATCTTGGACCAGATATATGGATAGCTGTGAGATATTGAAGCTATATGTACCTCAGAAAAGCATGGTCTTAAGTGTAATCCATTCCTTTGTGTGTGAACCCACTGTATAGCATTACTTCATTTAAGATATGGCCCAACCCAATCAAGACGAGTCTTAATCTTAATACTGGAGTCCTTTATAAGCAGAACGAAATTCAGAGAGAGTGAAAGCCACAGGAGGAAAGAGGCTGGGCATCAATGGTACCCAGAAGAGAAGGGAGAGACCAGGATATGCCACCATGTGCCTTGTCAAGTGTCAGAGGAGTCAAGGATCACTGGCAGCCATTTCCAGAGTGCTAGTCTTTGAGAAGAAAGCATCTCCTTGATAACATCTTGATTTGGACTTTCTTTTAGCCTAAAAATAAATAAATTTCCATTGTTTAACTCATTTCCATGGTATTTGTGTGATCAGCCTAGGAAACTAAAAATAATGGCAAATAAGTATACAAAAAGATGTTCATTCACTTGTATAAGGAAAATACAAATTAAAACCACAACAAGATACCACTATATGTGTATTAGAATGGCAAAAAAACAGAAAATACTGACAATTACTGAATGCTGCCAAGGATGTAGAAGAACCAGAACGCTCAAACATTGTTGGTGAGAATGCAAAATGGTGGTCGCTTTGGATCATTGTATGATCTTACTGATATGAAATAATTAAAATAATCAAACTCTTTGAGTCATCATCTACAATATAGGTTACCAGGGGGCAGAGTGGGGATAGGGAATGAAAAGTTAAGGCCTAAAATGTGCAGAGTTCCTATTTGAAATCATGCAAATGTTTTGGTAATTGATGTTGGTGATTAATAGCATGGAAACATGTATCTGAATGTGGTTTAAAGAGGATATGTTACAACGGATGTAGGCCCTTTTAAATCAGCACACACCACTCAGAACTGAGTGGGAGAGAGTGTGGTCTACAGTGTGAACTGTGGTCTATGGTTGGTGGCAAGGCTCCAGGATGTGTAAGTTCATTGAGGGTGGTGGGCCACACTGTGGGAGATGTTTGTGTGGGATGTGGTGGGAGGTGTGGGAGGTGGGCAACATGGGAATCCCAGTGGGTTCCGTGTAATATTTTGGGTAATCTAAGCACCTCTTAAAATACATGTGTATATATATATATAAATAACATTTTTGTAAGCAAATACACATATATGCATATATATTTATATATCATTTTGCAAATGTTTGTATGTATTGTGAGAATTTTGATTTTTACTCATAAAAAAAAAAAAGAGGATATGTTAGCTTGTTTAAATAGTAATAGAATAAAATAAAATAAAAAAATTCATGGAACTGCACTACACAAATAGTGAATCCTAAGTTAAACCATGAACTATAGTTAATAGTACAATTATAAAAATGTGTTTTCATCAATTGTAACAAATGTTCCACATCAATAAAAGGTGTTAATAATAGGGTAGTATATTGGAATCCTGTATTTTATGCATGATTGTTCTGTAAACCCATATCTTCTCTAATAAAGAAAAAAGGAAAAAAAGCTTACTAGAATAAAAATTAAACTAAAAAAACAAAGCAGTGTACAACACAAATAGTTCTAATGTAAACTATGGACTATGCGATTATAATAATAATAATTTCATCAATTGTAACAATGTCTCCAAAGTAATACAAAGTGTTAATATTGGGGGTAGGGGGCTAAATGGGAACTCTGTATTTTCTACATGGTTTTCCTGTAAAACTGAAACTTTTCTAAAGAGAAAAATATTTTAAAAAGTCAATAGATCTTTAAAAAAAGTCAACAGATCGTTTTCTTTTATAATTAAATAAGTCTTTATTTTTGATAAAAGTTTAATACAACATATATAACAGATTAATATTTAATTTCTTTATGAAATTAATAGAAAACAAAGTAAATGGAATTTATTATGTAATTTTAATTGTTATACTAATTAACTTTTAAAAACCTTAAATACAGTTCTATATCACACAAAATGATGACAGGTATTTCAAAATTTTCCTTAAGGATGGGGTGAAGTTCTCTATTGCTATTAAAGTAGTTTAAGAAGAGAACTGAAAATCACCATATAATTTGCATCAGTTTGAGAAGTATTAATTTTTACAGTGGACTTGTTAATATTTAAAAGATAATTTGCATACTGTGAAATTCATGACAAAAGGTATAAAGAATATGGTTTTCTAGAATTTTAAATGGCCATTTGGTGGCAAACCTTTAATAAAATTTAAGTATTAGTTTGTGCTGGGGTTAAGAAATGGGTACAAAATAACCTGTGCCAGAGACATGGAGCACATTCCTGCTCAACTTGCTGTGGTAACTTGTCCAAAGGTTAAGCAGTCAGTTCATTTCCCAGTGTCTACTCAACAGTGGCTTTCTTTGTGTTGCCTCACTTGTTAGAGAAATACAGCAAGTGTTATTGACGGGTAAAACAAAGCAAGTCTTAAACTAGACACTGATGGCTTTTTTAAAAATTGGAACTGGATGTTATTGGATGTTCCAAAGAGTGTATTGATAATACACCTTTATGGAAGCCATTGCTCCAGAGTGAACTATGTTGGGAATCAAAGCAATGTTATACATCAGTGATGCTTAAGTAAATATAAATACTTACTATATGTCTACTGAATCAACTTTAGAGAGTAATGCTGGGGGCTTGGGAAGTGATTTTTAAAAAAATCAAAACATAGTTTTATTCTCCTTTGCAAATTAATTGGGGCGGATTTTGTTTTCTAAATAATTTTTTTTTATTCATTGGAAGTAGGTTTAAGCATAAAGTAAAAGAGAAACCAGTTGATTTATGTGTAGAATGATTTCAGAGGCATGAAATGTTATTTAGGACCTTTCCTATAATGGCCAGGGGATATTTCTTGAGTATCCATGCAGATTAGATCTTGAACAGCTGCACGAGGCACACAGAAGCCATGATTCCTGCCTCTGAATTAACTTGAATAAAGTCTTTCATCTAAAGATCTCACTGCTTTTCTATTCGATGAATCCCTTATCTCATCTCTGAGGGGCTTATTCAGTTTAATACACTTCTGTTTTGTAGTTTAGTGCTCTAGAAATTGCTATGGTAAGTTATAACACACAAAATTAAAGTCATTTCAGAATATTTTTTAAGAGTGAGCTAAAACACTCAATGATGTCTTTTGAAAAGACAGTATGATAATTTAGGATTCTAGTTCAAACTTTAGTTTTAAGTAAATTATCAATGCACTTAATGTCCAATTTCTTTGTGGTTGTGGCAATGCCTTACAGAGTTAAGAGAAATAAATTCATGAAAGTACTCGTTAATTTTTTATGTTGAATACTGTCTGAGGTTCATATCATATCCCATGTTCTGTGTGAAATGTTCTGCAACCACTTCATCAGTGATCAAGCTGAAAAGTTGCTGTCATATCATTTAGATATGGTTTGTTAAGAAAATATCAGATGGTCTTTTTTTTCATCACGGTATCTACTTTGCCACTTTTTGGCAGTTACTCATGTGTTGCCTCCTATTTTAGGCTGCATACTTCTTATTTGTCTCAATAGAATGAGACAAATTAACTTATTTGAGTTGTCACAGAAACTAATGTACCAAATAAACTTCTGTTATTATTTTTATTTTTTTCATGGCTTTGGAATATCTACAGACATGGTCTCTTCCAATAATGTGAATGGCCATATTTGACAACAGTTTTACTAAGGAACTTAATATCATATTAAAATCACATCTGATCACATGTCACATATCACTGCTTTTGATCAGCTACTTCAGATTGCTGGGACCGCTCTGAGGGTGGCTATTGTTCTATCCATATCAGGCACAAGCAGCAGAGGAACCAAGTACCCTTCTTAAAACTAGGGAAAAACAGTTAAAGGGCAAAAGCCTAAGCCATGGGGGAAGTTCTTGATGCCCTTACTGGCCCTGGTCCTCCCTAAACCCCTCCCTAATGTGGGACATAGCCAGCCTGTGCTCCCATTGTGGGTTCTTGGCCATGTCCCAAAGAGCAGATTAACCCCTCTATACAAACTGGGGTGCCTGTATATCAGCCTCAGTCTATTGGGTGGAAATCTGAAAGACTGATCTGGGAAACTTGTCTCGGGCTAGCCCTTCCAGAGTTTGTCCTGGGGTCATAGAAACAGCTAGCAGACTGGAGCTGGAGCTGGAGCAGTATGGGCTACAGTAGGCTTGAGACGGCCTGGGGCAAGGGAACCTGCACTGAGTAATGCAGTAGAGTAACCCAGTAGGTCTATTTCAGGTGAAGTAGAGAGTATATTCAAATTCCTGTGAACTGTAGACAGGGAAATTCCTAGGGCTGCAAGTGAGCACAAGCCCAGGAAGGGAAGAAGGTGCAGTGGCACCATGCAGACTCAGATAAGATAGAGAGGATGCTGTACTTTGCATTCCCTTGGGCTGATGTTCTTGATAGGAAGCCTATGCTCTGAAGGAGACCACAAGACAAAGAAGAGCCAATTTGCAAATTTCACCATTGGACTGTGAAAGGTGCTTTTTGCTTTGGATTGTTTGTTTTGGTTAGCTCCTGGCAGTCAAGAAAATCTCTGGCATATTACTAGCTGGATACAAACGTAATGAACAGATAACCCAGGGATAACCCAGGGTTAACCAGAGTTAACCCTTTAAAATATTAAAATGTACACTGCGCAAGAAAAGATTATAAGACAAAGGAACCAGGACAGGATGGCCCATCCAAAGTAACAAGACAAAAATCCAGAAACCAGCAACAAAGAGAACCAGATATGGGACACAGTTGGTGAAGACTTAAAAAAAAAAAAAAGATCCTCAGTATGCTCAAGGAGATAAAGGAAAACACAGAGAAAGAACTAAAGGATATGAGGAAAAGAATGAATGAACAATATGGGAATCTCTTTGAGATTGTCAGTAGGAACCAAACAGAAATATTGGCTTTGTAGTACAAAATAGCTGAAATGAAAAACTCCCTAGAAGGTTTCAATAGCAGATTTGAGCTGGCCAAATAAAGAATCAGTGATCTTGAAGACAAGACATTGGTTTAGGGTGAGGAACATAAAGAAAAAAGAATTAACAAAAAGAGTGGACAGAGCCTAAGAGACCTGTGGGTACCAGTATACACATTATGGGAGTTCCAGAAGGAGAAGAAAGAGAGAAATGGGCAAAAGGAATATTCAAAGAAATGATGGCAGAAAACCTCCCAAATTTAACAGAAGACATGAATATGCACATTCAAAAATCCCAGCAAACCCCAAACAGGGTAACCTCAGAGAGAACCACATGGTGGATACACAGTAGTCAAACTGTCCAATACCAAGGACAAGGAAAGAGTTCCAAAAGCTTCAAGAGAAAAGCAATGAGATATGTGAAAGTGAATTACATTAAGCCAGTAATGAATGGATAAAATAAAATGTGATATATATATATTCATTTTGGAGAATAGTATTCATTATAAAAAAAAGAATTAAGTTCTGATACATGAGACAACATGGGTAAATCTTGTCATTATTTTGAGTGAATAAGCTGGCCACAAATTAATAAATATTGTATGATCTCACTGATGTGAAATAATTAGAATAAGCAAATTAATAGAATCAGAAACTAGAATATAGGTTACCAGGCACCAATGAGGAATTAATGCTTAAATTATAGTTTCTACTTGCGTGATGGAAAGGTTTTGGTAATTGATGGTGGTGATGGTGAACCTAATTAACAGCACTGAATTATATATTTTAATGTGGTTAAGGGGAAATTTAAGGTTACATATATGTTACTAAAATAAAAACTAACAAAAGAAACAAACCATTGGACTGTACTACACAAACAGTGAACCCAAACGTAAACCACCGGTTATAGTTAATAGTACAATATAATAATATTCTTTCATTCAGTTGTAACAAATGTACCACACTAATGGAAGGTATCAAAAATAATAGTAGGGGGTTATAAGGGAACTCTGTACTTTCTGCATGATTTTTATGTAAACCTACAACTTACCTAATTTAAAAAAAAAAAAGACAATATCATTACTTGATTGAGCTTATAGTAATTAAACAGGAAAAAAAAAATCAGAGAGTAAGACTGTAATAAGGATGATGAATATATAGGGTGCTGGGAGAGAGAGTATTTGGTGGAAAACTACTTTGTATATAGTAATTAGAAAAGGCCTTTCTAAGAATTACACAAACTAAGTCCTGAAGGATGAGGAAGTACCTACCTACATTGTGGTCTCTAAATATGGATTCTCTCCGAAAAGAGTAAAAATCCCTTGGAGAAATAGCTTTTCCAGGTCTGGGACAGGGACTGTAAAAGAATTTAAAGAAAGTATCAGGCTATTTGGATCACAATATGGGAGCCAACCTGAAGAGACTCCCATACACCACAGATGTGACAATTTGAACATCAAATGAATAATTACTAAAATTAATTGAAACACATTAATTTTTTTTTGAGGTACTGGGGGCTGGGGATTGAACCCAGGACCTTGTATGTGGGAAGCCAACACTCAACCACTGAGCCACATAGGCTCCCCTGAGTTGGTTTTTTCATTTAGTTTTGCTTGTTGTTTGTTTTTGTTTTTTTCTTAGGAGGCACTGGGAACCGAACTTGTGGGAAGCAGGCTCTCAACTGCTTGAACCACATGCGCTCCCCAATATTCTAAATCTATGAGTACATAATGTTACTTTAGAAATTCCTTATTGTGCAGCTTTGCACCAATTTAGAAAACTGGACAATAAAGGGAATGAAATAAAATATTTATAATGCCTTTTCTCCAAGAACTGTCCTCAGAATAATCAAATAGTTCAGGAGAGAGAGTTCTTTATAGAAGAATTCTAGCTAATAAGTGCAGAAGAATGGATAAAACTACTATATTAACATTTTTTTCAACCCTTCATCAAATGAAAAATCTAGGCAATGAAACTTTTCACATTTTCCTAAATATACTTCTATATATTTTTCAAATTTAAAAATCAGTTTAAAGGGCAGATAAGGTGGGTGATCATCCAGGAGGCAGGAAAAATAGGAGTGGTTAGAAGATATTTCATGCAGTGGCAATAGTAGAAAACCAGACACAGAAGTTAAAAATGGTGGGTGTATTTGGGGAAGACTTAGTAGTAGTGTTTTCCAAAAGTAAAGGGCATGTAAGTGGGAGTATTATGGATATGTAGTTGTACGTAAGTTCTCAGAATACATAGCACCTGGCAATAGTAAAATCAAACTCTAGGGAAGCAGCTGTGGCTCAATCAGTAGGGCTCCCGTTTACCATATGGGAAGCCCCGGGTTCGGTTCCCGGGGCCTCCTGGTGAAGGCAAGCCCGCCCGCACGGCGTGGTTAGCTGACCCAGCGAGCACAAGCAGCAAGGGGGGGATAAATGAATAAATAAAATCTTATTTAAAAAAAAAAAAAAAAAAATTAAAAAAAAAAAAGATTAAAAAAAAAATCAAACTCTAGTTATGTTCAGGAGGAACTTGAGATACAAAACAGCTACTCTACAGTTTCTTGCTACCCTTTGGAGTCATTGAAATAATGGTAAACAGAGGATTTCAACAATGGATTTAATTAAGCCAAATTTGATTTGGCAGCAGACCTAAGTAGAAATGTACTATGTGTAGAGTGAAGCAAATTGCTTTTACTTACTTGAGCAGCCTCAGCTTAAAGCAGTTAGTCTATTGTTTAGTATGATTGTTCTTTATTTCAACGTTTTATTTTTAAAGTTGCACATATAGAGATGAGTATCCCAAAGTCTGTGTCATACATTGAGTCCTGTTATTGTATTAAGGCCCCCATTTACTCCCATCTAAAAGTTATGTGTCATATATTCAGAATGAATAGTTTAACTTCACGTCCCAACAAAATGGTCTTTTCTCTTCATATCTCCACACCTATCATACTTACTACAAAAAAAGTATTCTATTTTGTCCAAATTGACATTGTATGAATGTTATAAATGAGTGTATTTCTTTGTAAAACCAGTATTTTCATTTAAAGTTATTTGTGCCATGATATTACTTTTGAAAAAATCCTTAAAATCGATCTTGAGAATTACTGGTATGGAGAAAGCTGTATTGAAGTTTGTTCATTAATTTTTCAAGCCAATATGTATCTGTCTGCTCTAGGTTGAATGTGTATTTTTGCTTTTCCTGGTATATTAGAATTTGGCTGCTGGGATTTAGAAATGTAATACATCCCAAAGCAGATTATCTACAGTGGGAAACTGTTATGTCAAGCTGTGTCATATATGTTAGAGCTCTGTGGAGTCGTTCCCCTTGGCATACCAGAGGCAGTTTATTTTTATAGCTGGTTAAATAATTTGGTGAAGTGAAAAGCAAATCAATGAACTTTCCATTTTCTTATACTTATCATTTTCCTAAAAATGGAGACAGGAATGGACTGTGACAATAATGAAACAAGGTTGTAAACGTTTACCATTATCATTGATGAATGATACTGCTGAACTCTCAAAGTTCAGAGAGATGGGATTTTCTAAGTAATGTATTTTAAGGAAAAGAAGCTTCCTTTATGCCATATACTTATTTAAGAAAATACATTATGTTTTTAAATAGGGTATCCAGAAGTTGGCTAGTCAATACCTGAAGAGAGATTGGCCTGGAGTAAAAGCTGATGATCGGAATGATTACAGGTAACTTAATAAGTAGCTTTTGCTCCTTTTCATACACAAATAATGTACATAAGATAGATAATTTTCATGTCTTGAGCCAAGATTATATTTTTAAAATTAATTAACATCTACATAGGGAAATTAAAGAGAGTAGATGAAATGGGATGCAAATTGTTTCCTCACTAACCTGCAGATGAAACCCATTATTGCAACAATAATCATGCAAGATTGTTGTGATCATCTTTATTCGTGAAATAAACTCTATATTTGGGAAAATGGGATTTTGTCAACATAGAGAAAAGAAATTTCTAAGAATGCATTTTAAGGAAAAGTACTTCCTTTATAGCACATACTTATTTTTGAAGTTTAAAAAAAAAAGAAATAAAGAAATTCCAGGCAAGAGACAAACAAAGCAAAACCTTGGGGAAAAAAAAAAAAAAACAAAAAACCTTGAGGTGAGAATTTCACTGTATCTAAATAGCTGCTGGCACATGGAAGGCACTTGATAAATATTTACTGACTGAATGAATAAAGTAGAGCAAAGGACAGGAAGTTGAGAGGCTGGTGGAGCCATTGTAGAAAAGTTGTTTTTGATTTTTGTTTTTTCAAGGCCAGTAAAAAGAATTTGTTGGGAAATGGGGGGAAGGAACAGAGATTGCTTAGAAATGGGAGAGAAGGGCAGAAATACGCACCCAGATTTGGTGCAGGCTCCTCTAGGCAGAGAGAGTGAGCTCTGCCTTGTGCAGTCACCTTTTAATCTATTAATTATTCCTCCCCATGCTAATGCTAATGGAAGGGGCCCCAGCTGTTATTGGCTACCCCACCAATGGTGGGGGCTGGTGGTGAGGACTATTTGGAATATCTGGGGCCAAGAGGAAGTCCCGGAAAGAGTTATCTGGGACCTCGAGGTCAGAGTCAGGGTCTCGGCGGAGTCTCACGGCCATGTTGTCCGCTGGCCATGTTGTGGTTCTTCTTTTTCTCTGTTACCATGTACTAACCTGCCTCAACTCCCTCCTCAAAGAGTCCACGCCCTTATTTTTAAGGACGTGCTGAGGGATGATGGTCATTCTTCAGTAGTTAGTTCCTGCTGGTTAGGGCAGTAGTCCCTGCCTGACAGGGTGTAAACCTCTCTGGCTGTTCTATTGAGGTTGAGGCAATACAGGTTTGGTGTCCTGGTTGGAATTGGATGAAATCCCCGTGTGACTTAAAAGGCATTGATTCCGTCTCCAGCGGAGGGTTGGGGAGCATCACTGGCCTTTCTGTCTCCTGGCAATGGCTTGCCAAATGAAGCTGGGGAAGTGTTGGATTCCTCTAGGAATCCATATGGCTATGTTGCATGAAAGAATTCAAGAACATTCCAGTTCAGTTAGGCCAGTAAAAAGGGAAATTCCCATTGGGAAATGGGGGAAAAGAACAGAGCTTGCTAAGAAATGGGAGAGAAGGACAGAAATACACACCGAGATTTGGTGCAGGCTCCTCTAGGCAGAGAGCGTTGTTTTTTTTCACAGAACTGGAATCATTGTATACATATGGTTCTTTAACACCCCCCCCCGCCCCCCCAAAGAGTCTAATTTAGTGTCAGTATATTCAGGTCCTTTTCATTCATTTTAATGATGGCTTGACTGATTATAATTTTGTTATCCATTTCCCTGTTGGTAGTTATTTAGTTTATTACTACTACAAATAATAATGCAATGAATAACTTGTGTGTGCACATAGGTATGTCTTTGTATGCTGTGAAAGTATATTTGTTGGATAAATTCCTAGAGGGGGAAATGCAAGATCAAAGAGTATATACACTTAAAATGCTGATATTGTCAAATTGTCCTCCATAAACCATCAGTATATTTTACATTTCTTCTAATCTTGTTTGAAACTTCCCATTTCTTTTTAGTTTTACCAACACTACATGTTATTAGTCTTTTAAATTTTTTATTGCTAGTCTAATGATATGTGCACCATTTAATGCCATTAAACCATCCCCATTGATCTGTAAAACTACTTTCTCTTGGATTTTTTTTTTTTTTTTTTTTTTTTTAAATCTTTAAGGGCAGGTTCTCAGTCATTTTTATGTAAATGTTTCTCAAAGTTCTTTCAGCCTTGTAGTGACTTTTTTCAGAAATCTTATCCGTATTCCTATCTGGTAATGATCATATTTTCTTTTAACTCTTTTTAAAAATATGTTTAGTTATTAGGGAAGTTGTGAGTTTAAAGAACAATCATGTATAAAATACTGGATTCCCATATACCACCCAATTATTTGTTTTTCTTTATTAGAGAAGTTGTGGGTTTACAGAACAATCATGCATAAAATAACAGGATTCCCATATAACCATCCCATTACCAATACCTTGCATTGGTGTGGAACATTTGTTATAATTGATGATGGCATCTTTTTTATAATTGTACTATTAATTAAAGTCCATGTTTAACTTCGGGTTCACTGTTTGTGTACTATAGGTCTATGGGTTTTTTCTTTTAAAAATTTGTTACCATATATATAATCTAACATTTCCCCTTTTAATCATATTCATATATATATATATATATATTTCAGTTCTGTTCATTGCATTCACAATGTTGTGCTACCATCACCACCATCCATTACCAAAACATTTCCATTGTTCCAAATAGGAACCCTGTACATTTTAAGCCTTAACTTCTCATTCCATATCCCCACACCATCCCCTGATAACCTTTTTCTAGAGTCTGACTCTGAATTTGCTTATTCTAATTGCTTCAAATCAATGAGATCATACAATATTTGTCCTTTTGTGTCAGCTTATTTCACTCAACATGATGCCTTGAAGGTTCATTCATGTTGTTGCATGTATCAGGACTTCATTTCTTTTTACAGCAGAATAATATTCCATTGTGTATATATACCACATTTATTTATCCTGTCATCAGTTGATGGACACTTTGGTTGCTTCCATCTTC
This sequence comes from Tolypeutes matacus, assembly GCA_026826555.1. Taxonomy (NCBI): domain Eukaryota; kingdom Metazoa; phylum Chordata; class Mammalia; order Cingulata; family Chlamyphoridae; genus Tolypeutes; species Tolypeutes matacus. Next base: position 1,829,897 of record JAKSZT010031676.1, on the reverse strand, counting down.
TGGCAGTTGTGAATAATGCCACTATGAACATTGGTGTGCAAATACGTTTGAGCCCCTGCTTTCAATTCTTTGGGGAATATATATATTAGTGGGGTTGCTCGGTCATATGGTGATTCTGTAATTAGCTTTCTGAGGATCCACCAACCATCTTCCACAGTGGCTGCACCATTTTACATTGCCACCAGCAATGAATGAGTGTTCCTTTTTCTCTGCATCCACTCCAACACTTGTTATTTTCCATTTTTTTAATAGCAGCCATTCTAATGGGAATGAATAACACCACCATTGGAACCACCACTATGATGTTAGTAAGAATACTTCTACTCCAATTACAATTCTAGTACTATAAGTATTTATTCATTTAAGAGAATCTGTGCCAGTAGTTTTCACATTATTGTATTTAGTCGTTAAAATAGCCCTGTAAGCTACATAGTATGTTTTTGCTATTTCTCCCTGTTTGCCAGTTGAGAAAATTAAAGTATTGTCAGGTATACTACATGTTGCAGTGGTTAACCTGAACTTGAACTGAGGTCTTCTGACTGATAACTGAATTCCATGCTTTTCACAGTATCTCATTGTTAAGAATATGTTTGCCTGCTATAGATCTGCTAATTTCTAAAGATATCTTTTATTAACTTTCTTTATAATGAGAGGCTTTTTCTTTTTTAATTATACAGTCCTCATCATTCGTTCATTCAATCATTCTACACATACTTATTGAAACCTCACTATTTATTAAGGCATATGCTAGGCCCTAGGAATATAATGGTGAGCACACCCCTCCCTTCGTGGAGTTTTCACTATAGTGAAAATGATAAACATTAACTAAACAACTGCATAAAAATATTTATAATTGAAAACTCTGGTATATCCTATGAAGGAAAAATACTAGAGCCACGTGAACAAATAACAGAGAGGCTCTTGATTGAGTTTGGGAAAGGCTTAGTGGTTATCATGAAAGACATCCCTAAGTAAGTTGCATTTAAGCTGAGATAACAAGGGTGAAAAGCAGTTAACTATCCCTGCCTCCCTCCAATAATGGGTTTTTCTCATTTTCATTATTATTTTAAAATATTTTAAATTATAAGTTAATAGCTACAAAACATAGTATTGTATAGTATAGTATCAGTGTACTCTCTGAGAAAATCAGTTATTTGGACTGCTTAGGAGAGCTTGTGGTAAGTTCACATCATAAGTTCCATCAGTTGTCATGCAGACAGGTCATGGAAGACATTAATTTTGCTGTTCTTAAGTCCATCAGTGCTTTTATGATGACATTTTTTTTTTGCTGGCATACTGAATCTTTTTTCCAAAGGTATGATAATATAACTGTTTAAATAAATGAATATTTCCATCTAAACTGATTCATTTAGTGTATTTCATGTGTTAATCCATAAGACTTGGTTGCAAAACATAGTTTATCATTCTAATCATAGATGGGAACCCAGGCAATTTTTCTTTTTCTTGTTTTCTGTCATTTATTGACCCATGGCTAGCATTTTATGTAGCATATGTTCTATACTACATTGCTATACTAGAAAATTCATGTGATACCAGAAGGAAAATCTCAGAAGATGAACATTATAATCTATCAGAATTCCAGTACAAGTACCTAATGTTTTAAAAACAAAGTACTATCCATTGTTGTGGTTATAAAATATATTTACTGAGAGCATATTGGAACTAAGTAAGACATTTAGCAAAGTACAAGCCGAGGTTTGAAAAGGACGTTGGCTAGAAAACGCAAAGGATAAATGAGTTTTGGAGATAGCTGGGCGTATTTGTCAAGAAAAGATGATGGGACTTGTTGGAATGATTCTGTATTGCTGACTAAGCATTATTAAAAGAGAGAGACAGATGTAGAGCAACAATACCATAGGTTTCTTCTGACAGACAAAATAGACTTCTTAAGCACATAAGCAGTTGTTCATGATATGTATATTTTTCAGTCACATCAATTTATGTAATTTGAAAGAGAATGTACTTTAGTGGTACCTGACCTTGTTCTGTATCCCATTACTTCCATATCCTTGTTGTGTGTTCTAGAGTGATTCTCTAAATATAAATATCTCTGAGCCTCAGTTACCTTATCTGTAAAATTAGGATAATATGTTAATAAAATAATGATACTGATATTTAAAATGAGGATTCTGAGACAGTGAAAGTCTGAATTATCAGATAAATTATCCACTTATTTTGTAGTGTTAGCTTTGTATAGAACTGTAATCCTCGTATCACTTTACTCCATTATTAAGAATATCTAATGAGTCAAACACCCCATTGCCAAACTATAGAAAAATGAATTATGTGCCATATTTATACTTAAATTGCTAAAATATGATTACTTGTAAATCATAAATACATTTACAGTTTTAAACAAGACACTCATTCTGTTTCTCAGTACTAGCCAGAAAGCAAAAGGTTAGCTAACCTTCTCTTCCTTTTCTTTGCCTAACGCTTTTCTGTCCTTCTTTGAATTTAGGAGCATGTATCCTGTTTGGAAATCTTTTCTCGAGGGAACAATGCAGGTAGCCCAGTCTCGAATCAATATATGTGAAAACTATAAAAACTTCATCTCTGAACCTGCAAGGACAGTGAGAAGCTTAAAAGAACAACAACTAAAAAGGGTATTGTTTCTATTTCTATCCTTTTCTTATATACATTTTAATAACTCAGTGCTACATATGTAATCTGCGAAATTATGTTATATTTCATTTAAAACTTTGAGGTTTTCTATGTAGTCAAAACTATTTCTCATTGAGATTTTACTAGGATTTCTGATTTCTACTTGTTGCTTCTAACTACAGTAGTTTATTCACTGTTACATGTGAGTGTAAACTGAATCTATGGACATTATGAAAGCTCACTATACATTTCCTAGAAATATCACTTTTCAGCTTAATTCAAGTAAATGGATCTACTCAGTTCCATAGTATTGAAAGTATTCAGAGAGAAGTATTTTCTTTGATTATTCAGAAATCCAAAATTCATGGAAATATATTATTATTAAATATTATTTTTATGAAAAGCTTGCTGTTGAAATTAGATGATTGAATTGTGTCCTTTTTGAAATAAGCAATTAGAATTGTCTTATTGAAGTATTAATACTTTAGAAAATATTATAGTAATTATTAAAGGGTGTATTTCAGAAGCCATCCATGTTTTGATTCTAATTGTAATTTGGATTTTCAGAACTTTTTTACAGACTAAAATTATAAAATCTTACGTTTTCCTTGTTTGCCAAATATGACTTCAATAGCTTGAAATCAGTGTATACAATGGGTGTTTGTTCATGCATAAAATGTGTATTTCTTTGGAACACTCACCTTACTTGGTTTTATCACATTTAAATAAGAATGCCTGTGTTTATCTTTGCTAGAAATTATTTCTTTCAAAACAGACATGATGAAAAACTATGTGGTCACTGACAAAACAGTGATTTTGAGTTGGAAGAAAATTTATGTTGTGTGTGTGTATGTATGTTAATATATGCAGAATGAATGTTCCTATCATTCCGCATCCTCTCCAACCCTTGTTATTTTCTGTTTTGTTTTGTTTTTTTTATAATAGCAGCCATTCTAATGCATGTGAAATGGTATCTCTTTGTGGTTTCGATTTGAATTTCCCTAAAGGCTAAATGTTGAGCATCTTTTCACGTGCTTTCTTGACATTTATATATCTTCTGCGGAGAGATGTCTGTTCAAGGCTTAGCCTTTTTTTAATTGGGTTGTTTGTCTTTTGTTGTTAAGTGGAAAGATTTCTTTATATATACTGGATATTAATCCTTTATTATATATATATTAATAGTTTCTGAATATTTTCTCCCATTGTGTAGGTTGTCTTTTTACCTTCACAATAAAGTCCTTTGAGACACAAAAGTTTTAAATTTTGATGAGATCCCATTTATCTATTTTTTCTTTTGTTGCTTGTGCTTTGGGTATCAAGTCTAAGAAACCATTGCCTAACACAAGGTCCTGAAGAAGCTTCTCTATAGTTTCTTCTAGGAGTTTGATAGTTCTAGCCGTTATATCTAGGACTTTGATCCATTTTTACATTTTTAGTTGATTTTTGTATGTGGTGTGAGGTAGGGGTTCCTCACCCACCCCACCCCCGCAAAGGGAGATACAGTGTTCCAAGCACCATTTGTTGAAAAGACAAGTGCATCCTTGTTTAGATTTATTTCTAAATATTTGATTCTTTTAGTTGCTATATTGTGAATGGAATTTTTTTCTTGATTTCTTCTTCTGCTTGTTTATTTCTTGTATATCAGAATACTACTGAGTTTTGAGTGTTGATCTTGTACCCAACCCTTTGCTGAATTCATTTATTAGCTCTAGGAGCTTTGTTGTGGATTTTTCAGGATTTTCTGCATATAGGATCATATCATCTGCAAATAGGGAAAGTTTTACTTCTTTCTTTCCAATATGGATGACTTTTATTTCTTTTTCTTGCCTAATTGCTCTGGCAATAACTTCCAGTACAATGTTGAATAACTGTGGTGACAGTGGGCATCCTTGTCTTGTTCCTGATCTTAGAGGGAAAGCTTTCAATCTTTCACTATTAAGTAGAATATTAGCTGTGGGCTTTTCATATATGCCCTTTATCATGTTGAGGAAATTTCCTTCTATTCCTAGTCTTCCAAGTGTTTTTATCAAGATAGGGTGCTATATTTTGTGCAATGCCTTTTCTGCGTTGAGATGATCATGTGGTTTCTCTCATTCAACTTGTTAATGTACTATATTACATTAATTGATTTTCTTTTTTTTATTTGAGAAGTTGTTAGATTACAAAGCAAACATGCACACCACAGGATTTCCATACATTGCCCTACCCACCAACACCTTACACTGTTGTGACACATTTGTTACAATTGATGAAAGAAAAATAGGATGGATTGTGGGAAAAATACACCAAATATAAGCTATGGACTATATATAGCAGTAATATTATGACAATGTTCTTTCTTTCTTTTTTTTTTTTTAAAGATTTATTTATTTACTTTATCCATTTTAAACCCCCCCTTCCCCATTTGCTGTTTTTGTGTCCATTCGCTGGGCAATTCTCCGTGTCTGTTTCCTGCCATCTCTTCTCATCCTCCTCCTCCAGTCTTCACCAGGATTCGATCCTGGAGACCTCCGATGTAGGAGAGAGGTATTCTGCTGCCTGCGCCACCTCAGCTCCTGGCTTCTGGAGCTTTTGGAGCATCTCGTCTTGTCTCTCCCCTGTTACGTCATCATTCTGCTGCATGGCTCCCAGGGCCCGACAGCTCAGCAGCACACAGAGCCTGGCAGCCCATGCGCCTTCTATATATATATTTTATTTTACCAGGAGGTCCCGGGGGATCGAACCCAGGTCCCTCCATATGGCAGACAGACGCCCAACCATTTGAGCCACATCCGCCGCCAACAATGTTCTTTCATCTTAATTGATTTTCTTATGTTGAGCCAACCTTGTATGCCAGGGATAAAAAGCCACTTGATTATGGTATATAATTCTTTAATATGCTGTTAGATTCAGTTTGCTAATATTTTTCTGAGGATTCATAAGAGATATTGATCTTTAGTTTTCTTTTCTTGAGGTGTTTTTACCCAGCTTTGGAATGAGGGTGAAGTTGGCCTTGTAGAATGAGTTAGGGAGTATTCTCTCCTCTTCAATTTTTTGGAAGAGTTTGAACAGAATTGGAGTTAAGTCTTCTTTGAATATTTGGAAGAATTCCCCTGTGAAGCCCTATGGTCCTGCGCTTCCTTTGTTGGGATGTTTTTGATGACTGATTTAATCTCTTTACTAGTAATTGGTTCGTTGAGATCTGTTTCTTCTTGAATCAATGTAGATAGCTTGTGTGTTTCTAGGAATTTGTTCATTTCATCTGGTTATCTAATTTATTGGCATACACTTGTTCATAGTATTCACGTATAGTCTTATTTCAGTGGGGTCTGTAGTAATATCCCCCCTTTCATTTCTGATTTTGTTGTTTGTATCCTCCCTTTTTCTTTGTCAGTGTAACCAAGGTTTGTCAGTTTTATTGATCTTTTCAAAGAACCAACTTTTGATTGTTTCGATTCTCTATTTTTTTTTTTTTTTTCCTATTTCATTTATCTCCAGTCTAATCTTTGTTGTTTCCTTCCTTCTGCTTGCTTTGGGTTTAGCTTGAGCTTTTTTTCTAATTCTTCCAGTTTTGAGGTTAAGTCTCTGATTTAAAGTCTTTCTTCTTTTTTAATGTAAGCATTTAGACCTATGTATTTCCCTCTCAGCAATGCCTTCACTCCATCCCATAAGGTTATATATATTATATTTTCCTTTTCATTCACTTCAAGATATTTCCTAGTTTTGCTTCTAATTTCTTCTTTAACTCATTGGATGTTTTAGAGTGTGTTGTTTAATTGCCACATATCTGTGAGTTTTCCCTTTCTCCCCCTGTTACTGATTTCTAGCTTCATCCCATTGTAGTTGGACAATAAACACTGTATGAGTTCAGTATTTTTGAACTTCTTGAGACTTGTTTTGTGACCCAACATGTGGTCTATCCTGGAGAATGATCCATGTGCACTCAAGAAGAATGCATATTCTGTTTTTATTGGGTGCAGTGTTCTATATATGTCTGTTAGGTCTAGTTGTTTTAGTGTATCATTCATGTCCTGTACTTCCTTATTGATCTTCTGACTAAATGTTCAATCTGTTATTGAGGGTGGTATGTTAAAGTCTCCTACTATTAACATAGAACTGTCAGTTTTTCCCTTCAAAACTGTCAGTATTTGCTTCATATATTTTGGGGTTCTGCAGTTAGGTGTGTATATATTTATAATGGTTAGATCTTCCTGTTGAATTGTCCCCTTTATCAGTATGTAATGACCATCTTTGTCCCTCGTAACTGTTTTGACTTAAAGTCTATTTTATCTGATATTAGTATAGCCACCCCAGCTCTCTTTTGATTACTACTTTCATGGTATGTGTTTTTCCATCCTTTCACCCTCAACCTATTTGTATCTTTGTCTTTAAGGTGAGTCTCTTGCAGAGGCCACTTAGATAGGTCATGCTTTTTTATCCATTCTGCCAGTTTCTGCTTTTTTACTGGAGAGTTTCATCCATTTACATTTAATGTCACTATGGTAATACAGGACTTTCTTCTGCCATTTTGCTATTTACCCTTTGTAAGTCTTAAACCTTTTTTGTGCCTCATTTCCACTAAAACCTACTTCTGTATTTATTTTCTTTCTTGTGTTTTACCATATTGAGTGCCTTCTTATTTCTATCTGGATATATTTTTCATCTGTATTCCTTGTGGTTACCATGGGGTTAGAATTTAACATCCTAAATATATAGCAATTATATTTGTTTTGATATCAATGTAACTTCATTAGCATGCACATATATTTTTCCTGTATATTGCTGTCCTTCCAGCCATTTTTGTACTTGTTAACCCTTATATATTTGTACATTTGCTAAATTCTTTTCCTTTGGCACTTAAAGTATTTCAACACACTGCCTTCTTGCTGCCTTGGTTTCTGATGAGAAATTGGCATTCAGTCATATTGGTACTCCCTTGTGCATAATACACTGCTTTTCTCTTTCAGCTTTCAGAATTCTCTCCTTGTCCTTTATATTTGGTAGTGTAATCAATATATGACCAGGTCTATTTTTCAAGTTTATCCTGTTTGGTGTTCTTTGAGCTTCTTGGATGTGCATATTCACGTCTTTTGCTAAATTTGAGAAGTTCTCTGACATTATTTCTTTGACTATTCCTTCTGCCCCTTCCCCTTTTTCTTCCATTCTGGGACTCCCATAACACATATATTGGTATGTTTGATGTTGTCCCATAGCTGTCATAGGCTATTTTTGCTGCAAATATTTCTTTTTTCTTTCTGTTCCTCAGCAGACTCATTTCAAGTGTCTTGTCTTCAAGTTCATTGATTCTTTCTTCTGCCAGCTCCAATCTGCTCTTGTAACCCTCCTGGGCATTTTTCATTTCAGTTAGTGTGGTCTTCTCCAGTATTTCGGTTTGGTTCATTTTATAAAATTTCTGTCTCTTTACTTAGACTTTGATATTGTTCATTCATTATTTTCCTGATATCCTTTAGGTCTTTCTGTGTATTTTCTTTCATGTCCTTGAGCATTTTTAAGATCCGTTTTTAGAGGCTTTGTTCAGTCTGTTGACATTCTTCTTTTTTGGTATTTTCTATATTTTTATCTTCTTCCTTTGGATGGGCCATCATTTCCTGTTTCTTTGTCTTTTACTATTTTGTTGCATACTATACATTTTAATTTTAATTTTAATTTATTTTTTAATATTTTAAATGGAAACCCTGGGATTTACTCCCTGGGATGTCTCTTTCCTGTTTTTTTTAACCAGCTGGTGATTAGACAAATTTTCTTGAGCTTCAGCCTTCCTATCAGGAAAGTCTACCCAAGGCAAGTGTACTGTCCAGGGTTTTCCCGTTCTTACTGGTGTCTGTCTTGTCTTGGGCTTTTGCTTGTTAGTTGTTTTGGAGTACCTATGTTTACAGGAGTTTGGTTTTCCCCTCTGTTTCCCAGTGGACAAATCTCCCTCTCCCAGGTATATGAAGCTGGAGGCCTTTGTGCCAGACTGTCTGCCTCTAAAATTCTTTACACTTCTTTCATTGTTTCATGCTTTTTTGCCTAGAGGGCAAATTCTGGGAGAAGGGTTAACCTGGGAAAGACTTTCCCAGTTTGATCTTTCCCAACCAAAACAGGGTCAGGGACCCATGAATGAGGCGCAAATAAGCTACAAAGTGCCCTGTGGTGGGGGCTGGGAAAGGTGCCAAAAACTTCTCTATTGGCTCCCTGAAGCCGAGCTTTCCTCTCCTCCCAGCAAATGCAGCCCTTAAAGCTAACTGTCCCCTGCAGTCCTGAGGAAGGATTGCTTATTTAAATCTCCACCACCTCTGCCCCTGTCTAGGGATTGTTGAAACAAAGTCTGCCGCCACCTTTTTCTGGGGTGGGTTGAAACAACAGCTGCCCTCAGAGCCAGGACCTAGAGATCCAAATTTGATAATCAAAAGCCATGTTCAGTGATGGGCTGTGCATACCCCTGTTTTGGGGAAAGAAGATTTTTATGTCCCTTTCTGTCAGTAGCAGCTAGCCAGGGACTGGACCCCATGGCATCCTGCCACGAGAGTGGGGGATGGGTGACAGTAAGCTTCCCCAGGGAGAGAGCAGTTGTTTACCGTAATTTCTCAGCCTCTTCCTTCTGCTCTTCCCTGGATGCTGTACAGTATTCTTCTGGCCTTGGAATTTCAAAATAATTGTTTCAGACAGTTCCTGCCTATTTAATAATTGTTTTAGTGGAGGACCGAGTCTTGGATCTCCCAGTTCTGCCATCTTGCCTGGAAGTACCTTTTGTATTAATCTTGTAATGTTTATTATTCTATTTTTCTCTATTATTAGCTTCTTAATTTTATAATCTTACCATATTCTTTCAGTAGTTTCCCTAAAGATTGCCATATGCCTCCCTAATTCATTATAATCTACCTTGAATTGGTATTTACTATTCTTCAAAACTTACTCCATATTTTATTTATTACAGTCTACTTTGAATTAGGATTTTACCACTTTTTTGACAATATAAGAATCTGCCAACAGCATAATTCCATTTACCTTTCCATTATGATTTTTGTCCTTTTGGCCTTTTTGACTCTGTCTGTATATATCTTTTGTACTTTCTTCTGCATTTTCTGTAATTCTACCCTTTTTTCTCTGTCCTTCAATGAATATTTGCCACTGACCTACCTGTCTTGCAGTTTATTAATCTTCTATATCTAATCTGCAATTAAACTCATCTTTTGGAATCTTAATTTATTTTTCAGTTCTATAATTTCTATTTCACTTTTTGAAAATAGATTTTTTTTGTGGTTCATTTCTCCATGCTTTCCTTTTTTTTTCTCTTTTCCTTTTTCTTCTTCTTACTTTTTCCATGCTTTCCTTTTATCCTGTTAAACATGTACTCCTAATCTCCGTTTTGTAGTCCACCTATTTTTGTCATTTTAGGTCTTTTTAAAAAGTTTTGCTGTTTCTCTTGGTTTTCATTTTTTGGGGGGGCCTATGTTTTTAGTATGTCTCACAGAGCTGGACATTATATATTAAATATTGTAGAGGGTCTGTACGATGTTATCTTCTTCTAAAGAGGGTTAAGTTTTCTTCTCACATGTAGATGGGATCCTATCACATCACCTTGATCCTGTTATTGTCTGGTTTTAGGCTGTTTTAGGGCTGATCTATTTCCTTTTTATCCTTACTTCTAGGGTCTTAAATGAAAGCGTATAGGACTTGAGAACTCCATCCTCTTTCTTCTCAACATAGTGTAGCTGGCTGCTCTGATCCTCTTGTCTATGCTCAGCTCTTTAGCCTCCTAGGTACTAGTCTCTACTGGATTTCTTAGCATTTTACCCCACACCTGCTGTTTAGAAGTCAACTAATGATTCAAGGGGAAATTGCATACAGATTTTTGGACTTGCTCCTTTGCAGTATCCTTCTTTCCAGATTTTTGCTTCTCAAGTCTTGTTCTTTTGGCATCCTCGAAGTGCAATCACAATCTCCATAGTCTCGTTCTTTTGTGCCACTATACAACAAATGCCCTAAGGAAAACTGACAGGTTTCCTATAGAACTTAACTTAGATATGCTTCCCTTCTCCTAGATATCACAGTCCCTTAAGTTCAGTGTGCATTTTGTTCTTCAGTTCCTTCACACAGTTTTTTCAAATGTATTTTGTCCAACTTTTAGTTTCCAGACTACAGGAATGTATCCTAATTTAACTTGCTCTGTTATGATCAGAATCAATTTGACTTTTAAAATTTACCTTTCATAATATTTTAAGGTTTGTGATTTTTAAAAAATTTTTTCTATTTTGGCCATGTTCTTTTATAATTCTTCCTAATAAATCCAGACACATTACAATTATGAAGACTGACCATTGTGGAGATTACTCAGAACAATAATGTAATCATTTTCTGTGTTATAAATCAGATCAATAACCTGGGTTTCCCCCCCACCCCATTCTTACTTTTACTTAGCCATGTTTTTTTCCATATACTCCTCATTTATATTATAGGTTACTTTCCTGGATATAATTATGATTCATTTTTTTAAAAGTAACTTAATTTTTAAAAATGCCCCCCTCCCCCCTGCTCCCTCATCTGTCTGCTTACTTCTCGTCTTTATCAGGAGGCACCAGGAACTGAACCCAGGACCTCCCATGTGGGAGGCAAGTGCCCAACCGCTTGAGCCACTTCTGGTTTGCAGCTTGTTGTGGCTCATTGTGGTTTGTCTTCTTTAGGAGGCACTGGGAACCGAACTCAGGACCTCCCATGTGGGAGGTGGGTGCCCAATTGCTTGACCCACATCTGCTCCCCATGATTCACATTTGTATAACACTTGTTCTAGTTTGCTAGGCTACTGAAAGCAATGTACCAGAGAAATGGGTTGGGTTATGCAATGAGGATTTATTAGCTTACAAGTTTACAATTCTGAGGCCGTGAAAATGTCCAAATCAAGGCATCATCAAGATGATACCTTCTTCCTGAGGACCAGCTGCTGGAGATCCTGGTTTCCTCTATCACATGGCAGGGCACGTGGCACTGTCTACTGGTCTTTCCCTTCAGGTTTTGTTATTTACAGCTTCTTGATTCTGTGGTTTTCTCTTTGTCTGAATTTCATTCTCTTATAAAAGACTCCAGTTAAGAAGATGAATACCTACCCTGAATGAAGTGGGTCATATCTTAAGATCCTACTCACCAAAAGATCCTATTCACAATGGGTCCATACCCATAGGAATGGATTAACTTTAAGAACATATTTTTCTTGGGTGCATACAGATTCAAACCCTCACAACACTTGAGAATTTGCAGGCTGCTACTATATTCATTATCGTTTTGTTTGATTTTCATAACAACTCTGTTAAGTATGTAAATATTATTTTACAAATGTTGAGACTGAGGCTAAATGTTAAAGAGACTTAAGTAGTAAATAATAGAGCAGGAACTTGAATATCCTACTACCTAATTCCAAATCCTATATAATCTTTTAAAAAGTACTTGAAGTATAATATTTAAACGAGTTTACAGAAAAATACATGTAATTCCTTCTCCTTGATAGACTACTTAATTTCCTTACCCCTTTTTTCTTCTTAGCTTTTGTAATAATTGTAGTCATCATACAGATATTATTTTAGGGTATCCTCTTTACCCCATTCTTTCCATTTCCTAATTGTCATGTTTCTATACAACCTTCATTTTATTATTTTATTGCTAAATAAAATTTCCATTTATTCTGCTTTATTTAGCTGTACCCCTTTTGTTTGGCATTTGAATGAATAGTTCTTGGACAATACCCACCAGGACTGAAGTAAAAGTTAATTTTTTTTTCTTTTAAATTGTTCTCTTAGGATAAATTTCAGAAAGCATGATTACTGGGCCAGAGATCCTGATAGTTTGTAGGACTTTGAGGTATGGGCCCAGGTTATTCTTAGTATTATTCTTGTCTTGAAGTTATTAGCAATTCTTTCCACCCTAGTGTCTGTGTCATACTCAGGGAACATACTTTTAATTTCTTCATTAGGATCTGAGTTATGATTTATTATATTGTATGATCCCTTAGACCTACACTTCTTTCTGTGCCTGCTCAGAGCTAGGCATAAATCATACAGGGGCTTTTTCCCCCCCCCCCCCCCCGAGATACTGGGGATTAAACCGGGACCTTGTATATGGGAAGCAGGCACTCAGTCACTGAGCTGCACCCGCTCCTCCCAAAGCTTTTTTAATGCAGGTATTTTTAGCTTCTCTTTTGGTTCATAACTTAGCCCACCCCCAAAAAGTGAATTCATACAGCAAAAGTTTATTTTTAAAGTTGGAAAGGGAATCCCAGGTAATCTTTTTCTTTGCAAATTAAGTTTGGTGACTTTTTTTGTTGTTGTTTAATAAATATTTTTGATATTTTGCTGTGTGCAAGAACACTTTCCTTTGAAGAAGAGCCCAAATTATCGTGACTTGAAACAGTTTACTTTGGTGTTGGAAAACATTTGTTTGTGGATTTAATGTTAAGAAAGGATTACAGAGATTTATTTGTGCACACAGGAAATCTCTAATACTGTTTGACAGACAGTATCTTAGAAACTTATGAAAAGGATAAAAGCAAGTAGCAATAGAATCAGCCAGAGTTTTCTGATGAGAATTTTTTGGGAAATCCTTTCAAAGATTTGAATGATCACAAAATGCATATAGTATTGTGAAACATGTAGAAAGTTACTTGGTTAATTAATAGTCCTTTGTAGATGAAGGTGAATTAAATAATCTCCTTAAGATGTTTCATCACCCAGGACTAACAAGAGATAGATGTCTTGTTCTTTAGGTGGTAGGGATATAAGAAGTGGGCAACTACATGTGTATATGCATGTGTTCTCACGTACACATACCCTTAGTATTCACTTTATGTAGATCCAACAAAACCCTATCCAAATGCTTTGCAATCCCTAGGGAAACCCTGCCACCGTGTCTGTGTTCCCCTCAAACTATTCAAATTAGCATACATCTTTCAATTGATGTATATTACTACAATATATTACTATATTTCCCTTTAGCCAAAAGCATATTGATTAGTTTTCTTGAGGCCAAGCTCCGTTATTTGGGAAGAGCACTTCAGATATAGATGCCTTATAACTGACTCCACTTTTAAATATCGTATCCTGTTTTCCCATTAAACACAGTTGTATTTTTCAGACCATATCCCAGTTCTTAATATCTAATTGTAGCCAGGGAGTACTCCCTTAGCTCTTCATACTTGCAAACCTGGCATTATTGGGATGCTTAGCACTTCTCTATCAGAATGTCAGGTTGTCATCATATCATTTCTTAAGATCTTTGTATACGATAAGGAATACTAAAATTTACGAGGGAATGAAGGATTTTTCTGCTAGATAAAAGCTTACTGTTTTAGTCTATCCCTAAGATGAAATAGTGTTCAGTCATAAAAAGAATGAAGTGCTACAACATGGATGAAAACATTTTGCCAAGTGAAAGCAGTCAGACACATAAGACCACATATTGTATGATACCATTTATTTGAAATGTTCACAGTAGGCAAATCCATCAAGACAGAAAGTAAATTAGTGGTTGCTGGGCCTGGGGGCAGAAGGAGAGTGGGAGTGACTGCTAATTGACACTGGGTTTCTCTTTGGGGTGATGAGAATGTTCTGGAATTAGATGGTGTTGATGGCTGTACAACCTTTTGAATATACTAAAAGTGACTGAATTATTCACTTTAAAAAGGTGAATAAACATAAGGTTACATGAATTATAGCTCAACTTAAAAAACTTACTATTTTAAGATAAAATATCTCTGTATGAGACTTTAAAAATGTGTTCATCACAAAACTATGATATGTACTATAATGGGTTACATGGTAAATGGTAACATCACTTCCTATTTGTGTCACTTTGGGTAAGTTATTTAATCTCTTTGACTCTGTTTCTCATCTTAAAATGAGATGACTACTACCAATACCTTTTTCACAGAGGTGTTTTGAGGAAAAAACAGGATAATAACTAAATGTTAAACATAGTGTCTGTGAAATACCCATAGGGAATTTTTTAGGTGTAACTTATCATAGACCACACCTTGCATGAGGTTTACTTAGAAGGACAGAGGACAGGGAACACAGATTGCCAGCAGTGCAGTATCCAGCATTAGTGAAATTAGTCCTCCCACCAGTGTATGTCCCAGTCCACATAGTTGTCCAGAAGTTATTCTCTTTGGTTCTGGAACAAAAGAATGAGATTCACATGTGCAGGGCAGCCTCAGACCCTAGAGTCTGAGATCTTTTATTACAGCTCCATAGACAGAACTTCCCGGACCCATGCAATGGACATGCCTAGATGCAGGAATCACCACACTCATGGAAGTCCAAAGCCAAGGCTTCTCCATCATATATTTATAGTTCATTTACAGTTTCTCCCTATCCAGATGCAACTGGCCAATCAGGATTCATAAGTGATGTTGCCTAATAATAACACAGTTGACACTGTGTCTTCATCAGGGTTCCATTAGAATACAAAACTAGTAAGTTAAACAAAGTTCTAGTTTTCATGCAGTGGGGAAAGTTTTGTTTGTTTTACATTATTCACAGACTGACATTTAGTAATTGCTCAGTAAATGTGAGTGGTTATTTTGCTTTTACTTGCCCATACTGGACCTTCCAGAACTCTCATTCCCTGTGAAGTGGTCCCTTCCTTAGTACCTAACAATTTCTGGGAGACTAGCCTATATGTCATATCTGAGTCTAAGTTTATTCCTGTCATATCCATGCTGTTCTCCATACTTCTCAGCCTTGCACAGTAGTCTTTCAGCAGTGTCTCTTCCTGCTCTGCTGAGCTTTTGTCATTCCCCACATAGCACTGACAGTGCTATTCCGGGCACAGCAGGTTTTTCTGGTGGTTGCCTTGAGCTGGCCTCAGGCTAGTGAAACTTTTCATTGGCTTGTCTCAAACTGGGAAAAGATGACTCCCCTTTGGCCACTTAGAGGGTCCCAAAGCAGTGTTACTTTGGCCCCAAATGTGTTATAAGAGTTTATTGATTAGTTCTTTGAGTTCTTAGGTATATCTGTTCTCCTAGAATGCATATGTGCATCCAAGGAGTCGGGCTGGGGATAGTTTTGAGTAACAACTGTTATGTTTTGCCCAGGTTTCCTGCATCTCTCATTAATCCTGAGCTTTTAAAGTCATACTTCTCAAGTTTTGCTCCTTTCCTAGGGGTGGATTCTTCAGCACTCCTTGCACCATCAGTTTCCAAAACATATAGAGACATGATTAAGATTATGAAGAAATACAGAATTGCTTTATACTTTTGCTTTTATTGCCATTAGCTCTCTAACAGTAAGAGCATTTTCATAGTTGCTTTTATGCCTTCCCTTAAAATAAGTCATCAGTAGCACTTAGGGGTTATTTCTCAAAGCAGGGTTGTTAGGCAAACTGTGACACTATTTGATATAGCACTTGAAATGGGACTACCATCTGTTCACTAGATTTTAATTTGCAATTTGAAGAAGACCAAAAGTGCGGATTCTTCTGGGTTTCCATCCTGAGGGCATAGTACACAGTTCATCAGACACACTCATTTTCTATAAACCTAAAAACTAAAATCATAATAATTGCACTTTGTATTTTATAGTGTGTGGACCAATTGACAAAGATCCAAACTGAATTACAAGAGACAGTGAAAGATTTAGCTAAAGGCAAAAAGAAGTACTTTGAGACTGAACAGATGGCTCATGCAATACGAGAGAAAGCTGACATCGAGACCAAGTATGTGTTTTTAGCATTTCTGAAAAATTGATTATGCAAATAAATGTTATCTTTGCTAATTCTTTACCCTCTAATTAATACAGGGTGTAAACTTACTCTTAGGTTATGTTGTTTTCATTTGACCTACAAATTTTATGTACTTTGGATCACATTTTTCAAAATATTGACTCATTTTTATCTAAATTAATATAGCAAAATGAGAATATTTGATTTGTCAGGTTTTTTGTGTTAAATTAAATTTTGAAAGGAAAAGAAGATAAATGAGCATTGTATTTATTGTTAAGTTGAAAGTTTAGCAAAAGTCTGGTTAAAGTTGCTGTGGTATCTGAATATCAGCGTTTAATAGACTCATTTTTCTCACACTAGATTTTAAATCAGTTGTCCTTGGAATACTGTGATCCTCAGGATGCTATTGAAGAACCATGTACATAAACGCAAGTGAACAAGAACACTGACCTTAGTATAGAAACCCTGCCCTAGGTGCAGTTTTATTCTCCCACATATATATAATTGTATATGTATGTTTTAGCAACTCTTCAATGTATATGAATAAGGTCTTTATTTTGGGATTAATTAGGAAAAGAGGAAACTGACAATTGATAAGAGAGATATAAAGCAAACAATAGACTATTTTGCTGTGACAACTTGAGGAAAGGTAATAAGAGAAAAAGCTAACCTACATCATAGAACTGGACTCTGAAGGGGTCTGTGAGAAGGAGAGTTGAGAATCAAATCAGTGAGCTTACTGATATAAAATCTAGGAGTTTAAACTTCTAGTCATGAAATCAGAAAGGCTTTGAACATTTGTACAAACACACTGGCAAGGAGAGAAGTGTCTTTCTAATATGTTTTTACCTGAAAGAAACTTCATAAGCATCTTGAGAAAATTCAAGGATTCCTGAAAAGTTTAGTTAGTAGGAATGGATGATAAATGAATACACATATAAAGAACTCAATGTTACTAAAAATTTAATGATTCCCTAATTTGGTTTACTGTCTATTTTTTGTAATCATAGCAAATATATCCTGTACTTTCATAGAGTCAGTGAACCAATCTCCCCAATAAGATCTAAAGTTTTTAGATTAGGAAATTTCCATTAGTTATAATCTGTCATGGTGGTTTTTAGGAACTTGTTTTTTAAGCCTCTCAGAAATTCTAAAGCAGAGTTGACAGATTTGTAGAGCAGATATAAATACCTAATTTAACCAAGTCCTACATGGGTAGAAATGGGGATAGTGGAGGGATGTTCCTGAGAAAGTTTTTAATGCTTAGCTGTTAATTATAACTCTAGGAACCTCCCTTCTAATATGACCCAAATTCACAGGGGACACAACATATTATATCTTTTAGTTTAATGTATAACTTTTCTGAAAATTAACTACAGAGTAAGAAATGCCTCTTTTTATCTTCATTCATTCACTAAATGTTTATTGAGTAATTACTATGGGTACAGACATGAGTAGAATAAGCTTTTGTGCCCTTGGGGATTTTAAAGCCTAGAATTAGAGACAACTGCATTTAAAAGTAACTTTTTGATATGTTTATTCACAATAGACACAAAGAAATTAAGTGCCTGAAGTTGCTCAGCTAGTAACTTAATTATTTACAACAGTAGTGTTGCATGAAAGCATAGAAAATGGGGGGACTATTTTTACCTACTAAGGGAATCCTTTACAGAAGAAGTGACATTTGGACAGAGTCTTAAAGAATGGATATGATTTTACCAAGTAGAGATGAGAAGGCAGTTAAGGAAGGAGAAGTGAAGACTGGACTACATAAAGTTTTGGTAGATAGTGGGCTATGCATTTGGAGAGACTGGAGAAGGAAGAGGGATACTGTTTGAAGGAATGAGTTTCCATTTTGGATACGTAGATACTGAAGAGCCTGGGGAACATTTGGTAGGGAGTTGAATGTCTGGCTCTCAAATGTGAGAATGTGGCCTCACAAATGACCCTTCCGGGGTCATTTGCCTATGATAGTTAAAGGGCTGAAATCATATATAGAATGAAATGAAAATAGTTTTGAACTCTGAGGAACATTAACATTTGAGAGGTGTGATGGGAAATAGGAAACCCCAGTATAGTTCATTATTTGTATATATGTCTTTTTTTTTTTCCTAGACTGTAATCTTTGATGACAGGAACTGTTTTACTCTACCTATTATTAATAATATCTACCTTAGTACTATACAAGAAGTATATGAGGATTAGCAAATGAAGCAGAAGCCAAAAATTTAAAACCTTATATTGGAAAATCCAGTCAACCATTTGGATAGTAACGATAGGAAAAAGAGAATTGAGTATACCCCTAATCCAGTCCTTCTTACCCTGAACAGGCTCTCTCAAATCTTAAGTTTGTAGCCTTTGCTTTTTTAGATCAAAACGAATAGAAACCTGATTAATAAAAATGCAAAAAAAAAAAAAAAAAAAACCCCACAAAAACCATGAAATAGGAATATGATGAGATGGAAAATAATAGTAATTTCTTAGGCCCAATTTTTTTTTTAACAGTGATGACATAGTTGAGATGCATATGTGTACATCCCTGAATGGTTTTTCTCTTCAAAGTAGTATGAGAAGCTTCTTTTGCTGTCCTGCTCATATATGCTCGCCAAGTCTTCCAATCCCAAGTAGTCTTAATACTTCATATTATGGCATAGCTGCCAGCACTTGCATTGAATTCTCCCCATGGCAATCACCATGACACTACAATCAAGACAAACATTGCAGCTTTATAAGTAACTGTTGTGGGATTGTTGGCTCTTCCTTAACATTGGGCTTGACTTTCTCCCTGTGGTTACCTCTAGTTGTTTGAATAAAACTTGCATATTTTTACCACTGATTGTTAAATTATGGTTCCTTCTCCAAATTGAAAGGGCTCAAAGGAGATAAGGGCACCAGAATGCGAGATTAAATAGAGGAAACAAAATCATACAGGATAGAGAGTCAAGGACTTTCTCTTTGTTTGGAATACCTAAAGAGTGGAAGAGGCAAGAGCTAAAGCAAGAACTTTTAATTGGGGAAATAATGGAATTAAGGACTTTCTAAAGCCTGGTCAAAATCATACTACAGATTACATTCTTGTTACAGCCAATACACCCCTAAAAGCCTGCTGACCTTTTCCTCCATAGGTCGGTGGTGCCTGGGCTTCCTTGCAGGAAGTAAAGTGTGTAAAATTGTGTGACACTGAGAATAACCTATAGTTTGCTGACTCTTGTTTATTAGGATACAGCAATATGTATTGAAGTTTTCTTTGTCAAATTGCATTTTTGTCGTTCAGAATGTTTCTATATCAATCCCAATATTTCCTGCTTCATCATAATATTAAATTCTTTCTGTGATAAAAGTAAAGGAAAATAAACATTGCTCTTCATTTACCATTTTAAATTCTATTTTACAATAGTGTCTTAAAAAGAGTCACTTTAAAAAATAGTAACTATAATATTTATTACTAAATTATTATTTATTACTTTGATTATGATATAATTTGATAATTTTATTAAAACATACTTTTCTATTTTTATTCTAGATCTAAACTTAGTCTTTTTCAATCAAGAATCAGTTTACAGAAAGCAAGTGTAAAGGTGAGTTTTTGAAAACTGTATTTCACAATTGAGAAACCTCTTAGATTGGTTCTTTTGAGGGTAAAGCATTTTAAAATCATTAACTCAGGGAGGAACTTTCCTCCCAGTACTTGGGGATTTTTCACCCAGGTGTCAGCACTCTGACTGGACATTCTTTACTTCTCAAGACTGCTTTAGGGAGAGCCTGTTGTCTCTTAATCTTGCTTCAGTAGCCTGCTGTCTTTAACTCTTAGTCCAGGAGACAGTCCACTGGCTTTAGAAAGCTATACGAAATCCATTTCATGTAGGCTGACAGGTGTTCAGAACCAGATGCAAGTGAGTTTTTCTTGTGGTATCCTCAAGTTGTAGAATGCCAGATACGTAAGCTTAGGTGCCTGGCCTTGGCTGCCAGGCTCCCAAGTGGCATGCAGTTCCTCTGGCACATTAGGAGTGCTGATTTTTTAAAAGCTAGTTTCTAATTCTAGTAGATTTAACTATGTCTTTGAAGATAAAATACTTATTAATTTGGGAACCTTTATTTTCCCATCTGAATAAAATGAGCAAAAATATTTTGGAGCTTTCTGGAAAGGTTTGGTTGTGTGTTAAGTGTAACTAAAAAATATTTGGAAACACTCTTACCATGTGTTAGAATTCTAGTCACTGTTTAATTCTGCAAGAATGCTGAATAATTTTTCTAAGCATTTAAATGTTTTTCCCCACCTAATTACTCTTAGTTGGGAACCATTAATTGCTAGCTAAGAGTGGTATCCTTAAATATTTTTCAGTGTAATATGAGTTTGCACTGATTTCTTTCTTTTTCTTTTTCTTTTATTTTTTTGCTGTGTTTTAGTTAAAAGCCCGAAGATCTGAATGTAATTCAAAAGCTACCCACGCAAGGAATGATTACCTTCTTACATTAGCAGCAGCAAATGCACATCAGGAGCGCTACTATCAAATAGATTTAGTTAACATTATGAAGGTAATATGGCCTTAATATCTATGCTAATTTTGTTTCATTAAAGAAAAAACATCTCATGAATTGGATGTTGGGTATATGGGATCGAATCTATAGAAAAGCCACATTACTGAGCGTTTCATTGGAATATACTTGTTGTTTGGGTAAACGCTGTTTCAGGTAATTTTGAATTAATTTTTAATGTAAGAAAATGTTTTAAGCCAAATCATATTCATGGATTGTATTATTCCCAAGCAGTGGGTGATATTTACTGTATAGTGGTTATTGATACTAATAATAGCTCAGGCAGGGAACTACTACTGAACTATTTCCTAAAACTCAGATCATTAGTATTGATAAATTACTAAAACTAGTCAGAATCTTGAAGTACCTTTTTAATCATCAGTGAAAGACTGATATTTTTTGTTGTTAGGTTGTATGCTTACTTTCTGGAAAGTGGATTTTATTTTTATATTGTATCTTTTAAGTAACCTGAATTCTCTATTAACTAGAACATTGGCCATCAACCATCTCTGATAATAATTATGTGGCAATTTTTTAATTAAAAAACATAGAGTTTTAAAATTTCATAATTTTATCCTTAATTTTTAGGTAAAATTATGCAGTAATATTAGATGATTTTGAAGTACCCATGGGACAAACAAGAGAAAATGTTTAGTAGTTACCTGATGATATCTCTGAAATGGGCGTTACTCTGAAATGGAGATAGTTAGAATATAGTTTCTCATGTATCCAAACTTGTTCACGGTCATCCCTATTTGTACCATCCATATATACTTTAACTTTCACTGAGGATCTATACAGAAATAAAGGAAACAAGATAGAGTAGAAGAAAGCCTTTTGAACTTGCTGCCAGGTTCCTCCTTGTTGCTGGCAGATAGCCTCTGCTTTGGATTGAATTTCATCCCTTCCTGTCTTATGAGCGACCCAAACATTTGATTCTTTTTTTCTTTCTCTTAAATTTCCAACCCATCCTCCTCAAATATATTATTCTTAATGACTGTCAAACACCAGAACTTTTGTTTGCTTGCTTTAGGAATCAGCGGTGTTGAGAATAGGAATGCAGCAGAAGTGGTGCTCTTTTCTGTAATGGCTCTGGAAAGGAGATAAAATCTGCTCAGGAACTGTAAGTTCTTTCCTTGAAAATAGAGACAGGAGATTCCCTGGGATCTTCAGGGAGAAACAAGTAGGAGATAATAGGGGGAGTTAAACTGGACTAAATAATATCCTATTGCAAATTTTTTCATTTCATTTTCATTACTTGAGTCCCCTTTTTCTGTCTTCTATCCTGCTGTGACTTCTGCTGTTTATAAGTGAGGGAGACAAGGGATTGTTTTGACATCCCAGGTGAGAACTCTGCATACATTTTTCTGTAAAATATTGGACCTACTGGTTAGGTATTTTAGTACCTTATTAGCTGTTACATGGTGCATCAGACTTAAAAGACCAACTTGGCTTCCCATTGTAACATGTTTCTTCTAGGGAAATATATATACTCAGTTGCAAATAGCCAGTTTACCAAAGAATATTGTTAGCACAGCTTGCACTTAAAGTTTTGATTTCTTATAGACTGTCTACCATTAGGTATTTCGTTTGAATACTTTAAAATGAACATTGGCCAGCTCTCAGATTATTGAGTATCCTTGAATTTATTTTTGAAGTCCTCATGCATGTATTTGATCAGCATTGGGTAAATTATGCTTCAGATTATCATTTCATGAAACATTGTAGGGTAGTTATGGAATTGATCCAAATAGAAACACAACTCCTTCATATCCATTAAAATTGAGAAGATGCATTCTCACTTTTCATGTTAAGTTTATTAACTCATTTTTTTCTCATGCTATTTCTGTAGTCTGTAATATAGGAAAACTCCCATCAGTCATGCTTAGCTACTTCATAAGTTTCCATCATTGAATTAACATGGCCCTTAGATGCCTTTCTTGGAAATGTCCGTTTTTCTGAATTGCTGTTAAGATGATAATGCCCTAGAATCTTTAATAAGTTATATGGATAGCTTGGAAGCAGGAGATTTGATTTCATTGATTTAGTCATATATATTTAAAGTCACTTACAGTGCACTAGGTACTGGGCTAGGCATAGGGAAGAGGCAAAAATGAATAAGACATAGTCCTTTTCCTCAAAGAGCTCAGTCTGGTGGAAGAGAGAGAGGTATAGAAATGATTACAAATGAGAATAATGAAACACTGCTAGAGAACTGTGGGTAGTAATAATAACAGTTTTCTTTTTTTTTTAATTCCTTTGTATTATCCTATCATTATCCTAATTACTTTAGACATGTTATCCTTTCTCATTCTTTCTTATCCTGGTTAGATTTCATAGTTCATTATTTAAATAATACTCTAACCTCTACTCTAATCTTTGCTGTCCTACAAAGGAAAGGAAATGAAATGAAAACTCAACTCTGTATGAACCCAGATAACCTCTTTCTGTACACCTGCATCCAAATAGCCAAGTACTGCTGAAGAAAATCTTTCCACAGAGCAGAGTCACAATCATAAGTACTGGAACCATTCTCATTTGGGCCCTCAACACTGCTTAGTAATCTTACTGTATATCTTAGTTAACTTTCCTACTATTCTTAACAATTATTTCATTTTATTCTTCTCAAAACTCAATTATCCATTTTTTTTTCACATTTAACATGTAGTCTTTCCTCCTAATTTACAGAGAAAATAGAAGCTATCAAAAGGCATCTGCCTTATTGTCCCATTACCTGCCTTGATCTGTTTTCAAGACTCCTCCAAGGAGTGTTAGTTGCAGAGCTTTTCCTCGTAACTAAAGATGATCTTTTCACCTGACTCTCGACCATATCTATCTCATGGAGCCCTGCCTTCTCAGGCACCAAAACAATTCATTGTTCTTTCTCCCACTTATATTTCTGGACAGTCTATCCTTAGCTTAAAGAGACAGTATGATATTATGGGACCTTGGTGATGACAGCCCTCATTATGTCTTTTGAAGTATACTCTCTAGTCTGGATGTGAATTCCATCTATACATGTCCAGTTCAATGCAGTTATCCTGAGATACCTCTTTGCCCCTCTCCTGTGTTGGATCCCAGTTTTCTGTATCATGTTTTCTTTTTTCTTGGTTTACTTGCTCCTTTGGTGGACTACATCCTCCAGTAGTTTCTTGAGAAAGGGACTATGAGAGGTAAGTTTTTTGAGATAGTATGCTTATAAAAATGTCATTATTCTGTTCTTATAATTGGGTGTAGAGTTAAAGGCAGAAAAAACATTATTTTCAAATGTTGGAGTCAGTACTCCAGTGTTTGTTTCCTATTTCAGTATTTATCAATAGAAAATTGCAAATTCTCCCCGTTAAAATTGTTGTGAAGAGTTAAGAACACATTAATATATCTAAGTACAAGTTTTTATAGAGGTTGCCCAACATTATTGGTATCCACACCCCTTATTTTTTATAAATTTTATGGCTACTAATTATAGTTCATATCTTACTTTTGGTGTATTTTTCCCCCAATCCACCCTATATATAAACTCCTATGTTAGCACTACAAATTACAAACCCTATGATGTGCTTTCAACATTTATATTCATTTTCAAACATTTGCACACAATTTTTTTTACCAATTCTGCACAGGCTAAACCTCAGCTTTCCATTCTCTAACCACATTCTATTCTCTAGTGACATATTCTAGCTATTAATGCCATGAATTTGCTCATTATATTTAATTCATAATAGCGAAATCATATAATATTTGTCCTTTAGTGCCTGGCTTGCATCACTCAACATAATGTCCTCCATGTTCATCTGTGTTGTCATATGTTTCACAACTTCATTTCTTCTTACAGTTAAATATTATTCCATTGTGTATATCTATCACAGTTTGTTTATCTGCACACCAGTATTCATAGCGGCATTATTCACAGTTGTTAAAAGATAGAAACAATCCAGGTATCCATCAACTGAAAGGGGTAGTCTGTGGAAGTAAATGCCAATCGAAGGGAGGCTAGAGAACAATCTAGGGAATGGAAGAGCAATTTTAAAAATCTACTTTACTTTATTTTTCTTTGTGATAAAATATAAATAACATAAAAATCATTTTAACCATATTGAGTGGACCATTCTTTAACATTAAGTACATCTTGGTTAGATGTATTTGATTATTTTAGTTGCTATTGTAAATGGAATTTTTTTCTTGATTTCTCCTTCAGATTGTTAATTACTACTGTGTAAAAGCACTACTGATTTTGGGGTGTTGATTTTGTATCTTGCCACTTTGCTCAATTTGTTTATTAGTTCCAGTAGCTTTGTTACGGGTTTTTCAGAATTTTCTAAATATAGGATCATGTCATTTGCAAGAAGGGAAAGTTTCATTTCTTCCTTTCTAATTTGGATGCCTTTTTTTTTTTTTTTTTTTTTGAGAGGTACTGGGGGTTGGGGATTGAACCCAGGGCCTCATATGTGGGAAGCCAGCACTCAACCACTGAGCCACATTGGCTTCCCTGAGTTGGTTTTTTGTTTGTTTGCTTGTTGTTTGTTTTTGTTTTTTCAGGAGGCACCGCAAACCGAACCCAGGACCTCCCATGTGGGAGGCGGGAGCTCAATTGCTTGAGTAACATCCACTCCCTCTGGATGCCTTTTATTTTTCTCTCTTGCCTAATTGCTCTAGTTAGAACTTCCAGTACAGTGGTAAATATGATGTTACCTGTGGGTTTTCTGTTTGTTTTTTTTTTTAAAGATGTCCTTTACCTTGTTGAGATAGTTTCCTTTTATTCCTAGTTTTCTATTTGTATTTAATAAGAAGGTATGCTGGATTTTGTCAAATGCCTGTTTGGCATCAGTTGAGATTGCCATGTATCTTTGTTTTTTTCCTTCATTCTATTAATGTTGAATATTACATTAATTGACTTTTCTTGTGTTGAACTAACCTTGCATTTCTGGAATAAATCTCACTTAGTCATGGTGTTTAATATTTTTAATATACCATTAGATTTGGTTTGCCAGTATTTTGATGAGATTTTTTGCATTTGTATTCATAAGGTATATTGGTCTGTAATTTTATTGTGCTGTTTTAAGACTAATTTTTAAAAGTAATTCTCCTCTATTCAGAGAAAAGGACTGATGCTTTCTGGATAAACTACTATACTCAAAGAATCTACTGTCTTGTATAAGAACTGATACCTAAACTGCCATATAGTGAGGATATGGTTAATAGACATCATAAACTACATATCCATCAATTGGTATTTGGCTTTTAAAGGCTCAAAATCGTTGGGCACAGGGAATTAATGATAAAATTGATGTAAAACAGCTGGTAAGATCATGACTTAATAGAGTTGTTCTCAAAGTTTTACTCTCAGGATCCCTTTTTACTCTTAAAAATTGAGAACCCCAAAGAGCTTTTGTTTATGTGGATCATATCTATCAATATTTACCACATTAAAAATTAACACTGATGCGGAGTGGGAATAGCTCAGTGGTTGAGGGCTTGCTTAGCATGTACAAGGTCCCTGGTTCAGTCCCCAGTACCTCCTAAAAAAAATTTAAAAAATTAAAAAGTAAAAATTAACACTGAGAAAAATTTTTGAATGTTTTTATTAATCCATTTAGAAATAACAATAAAACCATTATATGTAAACATAAATAATATCATCATAAATAATGTATTTTCCAAAACAAAAAAAAATTGTGAGAAAAGGGGCATTTGTTTCATTTTTGCAAAGCTTGAAAGAAGACAGCTGAATTTTCATATTTCCTGTTATATTCAGTCTGTTACTATATGTTGTGTTGGTTGAAGTATGTGAAGAAAATCCAGCCTTGCACAGATAGGCTGTTGAAAGGCGGGCGGGGTGGGGCGTAATGTTTTAATAGCCTTTCCACATAAATGTGGATATTCCTCAATGCTTCACCAAAACTTAACAAGTGGGATTATTTTTTAAAGGCTATTTAAAATGTGAAATCTGAAACCATATATATATATATAGTACTGTTACATTAAAATTCATTAGTCTCTCTTGTACTTTGAATGCTTCTGTTACCCATACATGGTTTATAACATCATGCATTAATCATTTGGAAAATACTCATTCACTTAGTTATTCAGTTATTTCCATGTTTTGCCAGATTTTATTATATAATGTAAAATAGTCATGTAAGTTAAAATCACCACTCATAACAGAGATGTTAAGCTCACAATTGAAAATACAAGTTTTCCAAAATTTTTATTTTCCCTTGAAAGCTTAGATTTTATCACTGACAACAAAAACTATCAATTTTCCTTGAAGTGACAGGCTAACTTCATTCATTTTTGAAAAAAAAAGTCTGCCAAATACCGAAGTTTCAATAGCATTGTTTGTTAGTCATTAGTTATTTCAAGTAAAAATGGTGATTCTACCAAAAAATTTGCTAGTTCAGCTTGAAACTCAGTTGAACTAATGCTTCTCCTCACAGCAATCATCATACTTTAGTAATTAGAAGTGCTTTATTTATACTTCCCATTTCATCACATAATATTATATTAAAAAGACATATCCAAACATCAAGATTTAATAAAATCAACATTTTTTTTTACTTCTTTATCAAGGAAATTGTTATATGAAACTGGCTTTTTTCTCCTTCCTTTCCTTTCATCTTTCCTCCTGTCCTTCCCTTCTTTTTTTTTTTTTTTTTAAACCACGAGTGCTTGGCAGTAAAGAAAGAATATAGTGACTACTGTTAATTAGGTACTGCTGCCCTAATTCATACTAAGGCACCAACAGTTTTTTTCTACCATTGCTTTTGTACTATTGGTGCAAATGTCAACACAGTAGAAAAGGAAAATAACATCTTAGTAGTAAAGTAAAGCAGCTGTGATCTAGTGGACTCCCTGAAAGAGTCTCAAAGACCTCCAAGAGTTTGCAGATTGCACTTTGAAAAACTTTGACTTAAGATATGGAAGGAAAAGTTGTAGATGAAAACCTGTTCTCAATAATCTTGCCACTTTTCTTTTTTATTCTATATAGCAAATAATTATATACCCTCTTTACCAAAGAAATGAGTGCTTCAGATAGTGCAGTGATTTTAAGTCGCAAGCTATCAGAAAATAACTGGTTGCAAAAAATGAAGTTCTAAGAAGCTTTCCTTGATTGTCCTTCTCCTTCCAACTAGATAAAAGCCCTCATTTTACCCTGTTCTTATTTTTATCACATTTGCTGTTGTAAACTTTTGTCTTCCCTACTAGAAAGTAAATTCTATAAGGGTAAAGTTAATGACTTTTTCCTTCATCTCTGGGTCTCTAGCATGTTTATCATATTGCCAAGAACTTAGAGGGAAATTAATAAATATTTGTTGAATGAATGACTGATGGAAGATGTGTTTAAATACTGATATCATCAGTTATTAGCTGTGTGACCCTTGACTAAGTACTCATTCTGTAATTCTTAGTTGAAAATGGGTGTGATATATTGGGTCTAATAACCCTATCTCATTCAGTTATTTTGAAGATTAAATGAAAAAAGGCAAATCAAGCACTTAGCATAGTACCTTGGTACTTAATAAATACTATTATTGTGAATTCTTGCTGTCAAGGTGCTTACAAATTAGAAGTAGTGCTAACATTTACATGAATATAACTATAATCTAAGACCATGTGAGAGTAAGAGCCATCATTTTTTGACCTTTTATTTTGTATAGGCTTTACGTTCATCTTATCTCATTTAATCCTCAAATTAACCCAATATGTATACACAAACAGTTCTCTTCCAGTCACGTTTTTATATGAATGCAAGTGGCAAAAATAGCTGTTGGCCATCCGATCTCACTAGACTGTAAACTTACTAAGAGCAGGTACTTTGTTTTGTCCCCTGTTGTATGCCTAGCACCCAAAATTGGCATTGAATGAATGAGAAGGGATAGACTGCCGTGGTCTTTCTTCATGGAGGAATTAGCATCTCAGATAGGCATGTATGGTAGGTAGGATGTCAGCAAGCTGTGGTGGCAGAGTATGGGATTTCACAGAGATGGACTGTTAAGAGCAGGAGAATGAAAGTGATGTACAGATAAATTTGGTGGCTTCATTGGTCTTAGGAGAAGTGTGAGAGTACTTGCTAAGAGTTCTAACAACAGTTATTTATTTATTTATTTATTTATTTATTTATTTATTTGAGAAGTTTTGAGTTACCAAAACAATCATGCATGCCATACAGGATTCCTATACATCGCACCACCTACAACACCCTACGTTATTGTGATACATTTGTTACAAATGAAGAACATTATCATAATATGATTGCTATCTATAGTCTGTAGCTTATATTTGTTGTATTTTCCCACAAACCATCCCATTATTAACACCATGTATTAGTATTGTATATTTGTTAATAGTCCTTAAAAGAACATTTTCATTTTTGTGCAGTTAACCACACTTTATCATTTACCATGGGGTTCATTATTTTATATGGTCCCCGGCTTTGTACAGTCCATCCAAAGTATACGCTCACTGGCTCTCGTTTTCATGGCAGAAGGGGGGAGCTGATGCAAATGTATGTAGAATGTTTAATAAGATAGATTATAAATGTGTGGAAATGAGTAGAATTGATGGTAACACATTATAGTGAATATAACTAACATGGCTGATTTCTAAATGTGAATGTGGCTGAGAGAGTCTAGGGAGGTTAATTTCAATTAAAAGTAAGCTAGAGGATAATCTAGGGACTGTATAACATAGCAATTTTGGTGGTAGATGATTGTAGTTATAGTACAAATACTAGAATGTTCCTCTTCTAAAAAGTGTTAAGAATAGGAGATACATGGGAAAAACAAGAGTTTTTTAATGAAGTTGGAAAAAATGTCTTTGACCTTGATGAAAGAATCCTAAAATTCCACTAAAGTAGCTTCCTGGTTTTTTGTTATTTTTATTTAACCATATGGATTCTAATGTAGATATTTGCCTATTTGTTTCTTAGTTTTTATGAAGTTTTCTATGAAGTGTGATATTTTTCCATTAGATTTGATTGTGATTTTTGCGTGTAAGATGCTTTCATATATTAGAATTTTCAAATTATTTTTTGCAATAATAAACTTCATTTTTAGAGAAGTTTTAGATTTACATATACGGAACAATTAGGGAGTTCCCATATAGTCCCTCCACCCACTCACCCACACACAGTTTTCCCTATTATTAACACCTTATATTAGTGTGGTACACTTGTTAAAATTGATGAACCAGTATTGAAACATTGCTACTAACCTAAGTCTATAATTTACATTATGGTTTACCCTTTGTGATGTACAGTTCCACAGGTTTTGACAAATGCATAATGTTATGTGTCTGTCATTGCAGTATCATACTGAAGAATCTCACAGCCCCAAATATGCCCTGTGTTCCATGCATTCATTCCTTCCCCTCCCTTCTGAAACCCTGGAAGCCACTATCTTTGATAAGTTACATGTTCTTCCATTAACACAAGATAATAACTACAAGAACAAATATATTTTGATCCGTGGTTACATGCCTCCCTTATGTTTGTATTATTTTTGTTCACTGGCATTTACAGATTGCTAGGGTTTTGGCAGCCTTCCTAGATTCTATAACATATTTATTGTAAATTAAAAACTTGTGGGGGACGGATGTGGCTCAAATGGTTGGGCATCCGTCTACCATATGGAGGGACCCGGGTTCGATCCCCGGGACCTCCCGGTAAAAAAAAACAAAAAACAAAACAAAAAAAACACTTGTGGTTGTGCACTCTGATGGCTTTAGCTTTGGGGTCAAAAAAGGAAGACAGAATCCACAGCATTCTTAGCCATTTCTGGCTTAAACAAGTTTTCTTGGTTTATCATTCATTTATCAGTACTCTCCCTCTGTTCTTCTTTTTCAAATCATTTTGCAAAGGTAAGTATCATTAATGGTTATTAGTTATGATTCTCAAGCTGAAATAATGATCTTTTAAGATAGAGGTTATGTTCTTAGTCATTGTTAAACATGGTCCTGGGTTTCAGGCAAGTAAGTGTTTATCTGGCCCTGTAATGAGAGCCAGGCCTCACTTGGGTACATTTGGTGACATTATACCTAGCATGACTGATGTGTGGGTTTTTTATTTCATTTAGTAAAGCCTTTAAACATAAGAATTTTACTTCATTTTCATAAATAATGTGGTATAGAGTTAGCTGAACTCTTATTTTCAGATATGGCTTTGTAATTTCTGACCTAATTGCAAGTTGTCATCACTGAACACATTCCATAGCCTGTTATTCTAAGATTCAGGCTTTTTTATCATTTAACATTTTTTACTTAGTGGTGTTTCTTATGTTCTTTGGTGACTTAAGGAAAAGAGAAGACAGTTTTTCTTAAATTTCTACTTAATACAAGGCACAGAAGTAGTGATAAATATTCTCTACTCTCAAAAAATTAAGTGTAGACAGAGGTTAGTCTGTCTCTCAGATACACAACCTTAAATGTTAACTGACAATGCAAGGTGAGGTAAAACTTAAATGACAGTAAGCTGGCATATTTTATTTTTCTTACTATCTAATACAATATTCATTTTATTTTCTATTGACGCTCACTAACTTCAGAAGTTATTATTCTTTCCACTTCCAATGACATTTTTTAAATTGAAGTATATTAGAACTAGTAGATTTATTTGCTTTAGTATAGCCTGATAGAAAAAGCAGACAACTCAATCAAGAAAGCCTTCCTCCAGGAGTAGGCTTTCACTGCCTTATCATCCTACACTATTTAAGACTTTATTCATAGAGTAAAATAGAAGAAGCCAGCTTAAACTTTATTAAATCACCAAAACCTAAAACTAAACTAAAACTTAAAAGACATTTTTTTTTAAAGGCTGTGTACGTGACATGGGCTTTAAATTAGACAGACTGGGTTTGAGTCCCATCTTTTTTTATATATTTCTTAAACTCTGAGATCCTGTTTCTTCATCTATGTTAATAGGGCTAACAAAATCTTTTCCATGAGTTGTGTATGTGTAGAGCCTGGCACATAGTCAGTGTTCATTAAATATTCATTTTCCTTTCCACCTTCCCTGATCTACCATCAACCTAACTTATCTGTATCAATAAACTCCTATGTATTTTAACTAAATTTTCTTAGCAAAATAGTTGGAATTGGAGAATACAAGTAATGGAATTATTTTGCTCTGAAAATACTGAAGGCTAATACTGGATTCATGGTTTCCCTTAAAGACCTCATATATCTTACTAGCATTAAAATAGAGAAGTGAGAGTTGCTTCACCTGGGTGACCAAGCATAAATTAAAGTATCTAGGGGGTTTCCAAACATTA
Source organism: Tolypeutes matacus (assembly GCA_026826555.1). Classification (NCBI taxonomy): domain Eukaryota; kingdom Metazoa; phylum Chordata; class Mammalia; order Cingulata; family Chlamyphoridae; genus Tolypeutes; species Tolypeutes matacus. The sequence continues at coordinate 1,797,786 of JAKSZT010031676.1, read as the reverse complement.
AACTTATGGGTGCTCTTTACCCCTAACTTTATCTTCATTTGGTAAGACATCTGCAGACATATCATGAAGCTTTGGGGTTTTCTTTTTTGTTGTTGTTGTTGTTTTGTTGTTGTTGTTGTCTTGGTTCTTGTCAAAAAATAGAAATAAATGCTCTAAGGTGTTCGTATTGAGTATGCCAACAATATAACAAGTGGATTCTGTAAGTTATCTTTTAAATGGAAGAGAGTACCTTTGTTCCAGTGTTCTTGTCTGTTAGAATTTTCCCTGAACTAATTTATGGGGTAAGAACTGTATCTGCTACTATACTGAACTCCAGTCTCATTTCCTCAGCAAGCATGATTGATTTCAGTTCGTTATTAAGAAATTATAAACAGTTCCAAGTATGAGACAAAGTAAACTTCAAATCAGTGAGGAAATAAGATTATAAGACTAATGGTGTTAAGAAAATTTTTTATATATATTTACATCATAGCAGTTCAAAATACGTTCCAGGTTTTTTTTTTTAAAAAAGATAAATGTAGTAGAGGAAAATGTGGATGAATATTTAGGTGATCTTAGTGTAGGGGTGGGATTTCTAAATACTCTAAAAAAGGCAAACACTATATGGGAAAATAGTGATAGATGTGACAAATCCAAATTTTAAAAATATATAGTAATAATAATAACACCAACAATAATAGCTAACATTTATTGAATTAAGTGCCAAGGCTTTGTACCACATGCCTTACGTATATGTCAGTAGTGCCAAGGTTGAGAAACTCCTGCCTTAGAGCTATAGTATCCAAGTTATTGTAGATAACAGTATCACCAGATGTTTGCCATGGTATAACAGGTGTTTTCAGCTTCCCAATCTGCAGCACCTGTTTCCTCTCTGCTTGCTATACTGCTGCTTAGCAAATGCTACCTACATTAGTTTTTATTTATAGCAACTTCCCACTTCAAGATATTAATCTGTATTAATTCTGATAAAAGGTAAACAACTAAAGTAGGCCCAAAATTCAATTGCTTAAACAAGATAGATGTTAATTCTTTCTCAGGTAATACTTGAGAGTAGATAGATGGGTTCTGCATTATAAGGTTATTCAAGGACCCAGGTAGCAAGGTGGTCCACTACCCTCTCTCATCACCAGTCTGGGCAAAGCTGAGTCATTGATTCATTTGGGTCATAGACAGTGAGTAGGGGAAAGAGAGCATGGAAAAGACTCACTTATTCTCTTAAGGTCTAGGCCTAAAAGTGACATATCTTACTTCTCACTTTCTACTAGAGAGCTTAGTCAAGTGGCCTCTAATAGCAGAGGTCAGGCAGTACAATCTTGCCATGTACCCAGGGAGAAAGGGACAACAGCTTTTGGTAGACAACAGTTTCCATCACAACCACTTTGCTGTCCTGCCTCTAAATATGTGATAAGGCAAAAGACAGCATGGAAGAAAATATGTGTAATATGGCAAAGAGTTAACATTCTTCCTATTTAGAGAGTTCTTATAAATCAACAAGAAAAATAAAAGCATCCTGGTTCCGTATAATATTTTAGGTAATCTAAGCACCTCTTAAAATATATGTATATATATATATAAAAAATAACATTTTTGTAAGCAAATACACATATATGCATATATATTTATATATCATTTTACAAATGTTTGTATGTATTGTGAGAATTTTGATTTTTACCCATAATAAAAAAAAATAAAAAATAAAAAATAAAAAAATAAAAATAAAAAAAAAAAAAAAAAAAAGAAAAATAAAAGCATCCTGAACAAATGAAGAAAAGTCACAAATTCAGTTTAAGAAAGAGAAGTACAAAAAACTAGTTACTCTACATCTTTGGTCAGTTGATTTTTAACGCGTTCTAAGACCATTCAAGGGGGAAAGAATAGTCTTTTTGGTAAATGGTTCAGGGACAACTGAATGTCTACATACTGAAGAATGATGTTGACCCTTTACCTCACACCATATACAAAAATTAACTCAGTGGATCAACAACCTAAATATAATAGCTAAAACTATGTGTCTCTTTGAAGGAAACATGGGTCTAAGTATATGTGACGTTGGATTAGGCAAGAGTTTCTTAGCTATCACCAAAAGCACAAGCAGCTAAAGAAAAAAATAGACAAATGGACTTCATCAAAACTAAAAGCTATTGTGCATCAAAGGACTTTGTGAAGAAAGTGAAAAGACAGCCTACAGTGGGAGAAAATATTTGCAAGTCATATATTTGATAAGGGTTTAATATCCAGAATATAAACTTAATAAAAAGACAAATAACCCAAGTTTTAAAATGGGCAAAGGCTTTGAATAGACCTTCCTCCAAGAAGATATGCAAATGACCAATAAGTACATGAAAAGATGACCACCATAATTAGTCATTAGGAAAATGCAGATCAAAACCATGATGGAAGGAGAAGATGTAGCTCAGTGGTTGAGTGCCTGCTTCCTGTGTACAAGGTCCTGGGTTCATTACCCAGTACCTCAAACAAACAAACAAACAAACAAACAACAAAACCCATGATGAGATACCACTTCATACCCACTAAGATAGCTATAATAATAATAATTAAAAAAAAAAAAAAAAAAAAAAACAGAAAATAACAAGTGTCAGTGAGGGCATGGATAAATTGGAACACTTATCTATTACTAGTGAGAACGTAAAATGGTGCAACCACTGTGGAAAATAGTTTAGCAGTTAAAAAAGTTAAACGGACATCTCCCACAAGTGTGGCCCACCACCCTCAATGAACTTGGTGGGAGGTGTGGGAGGTGGGCAACGTGGGAATCCCAGTGGGTTCCGTGTAATATTTTAGGTAATCTAAGCATCTCTTAAAATATATTTATATATATATATAAATAACATTTTTGTAAGCAAATGCACATATATGCATATATATTTATATATCATTTTACAAATATTGGTATGTATTGTGAAAGTTTTTATTTTTACCCACAATAAAAAATAAAAAAATAAAGTTAAACGGAATCACCAGCAGTTCTACTCCTAAATATATACTCAAGAGAATTGAAAGCAGGTACTCAAATACATGTACACAAATGTTCAAAGCAGCATTATTCATAATAGCCAAAAAGTGGCAACAACCCAAACGTGTGTCAATAGATGAATGGATAAACAAATGTTGTGTATCCATACACAGTGAGATACCATTCATCCATAAAAAGAAATGAAGTGCTGATTCATGGTACACATCAGTGACTCTTGAAAACATTGTTAAATGAAAGAAACCAGGTACAAAGGGCCACATATTGTATCATTCCATTTATCTGAAATGTCTAGAGTAGGCAAATCCAAGAGACAGAAAGTAGATTAACAGTTGCAAATAAATGAGAGTGTAGGGTGAAATTGAGACTGATGACTAATAGGTTCAAGGTTTCTTAATGGGGTGATGAAATGATAGTGGTGGTGGTTGCACAAAGTTTTGAATATACTAAAAGCCACTGAATTGTACAATTTAAAATGGTGAATTTTGCTTTATGAATTATATCTTAATGGGAAAAAAAACAGCAAAAGAAACTAGTGACTATGACAACCTTACACCCCACCAATAATGAAAAGAAATGGAAATTATAACAATGTTATATCAATTTTGTCAATACATTATTGTTGAGAGTATAAATTGATAGTTTTTTGTTTTGTTTTGCTTTGTTTTTGGAGATCCACATATCACTGCAATTTCTAATAATTCTTTGCCTTTCCTGACACCCAATTTTTGCCTCTTTGGGGGCTTTGTCACCCCTGTTGATAATGCATGTCCCACATTATAGCCCTGATAAATGTGTTCTGACAAATATATTGCTAGGCAACATTGCATTAGTAAAAATGACCCCTATTTAGTAAAGTGCCTCTAAAAAGGAGAACTATATACTTGGTAAGAGGATATATCATTGAGTTTTCCTGAGGGCAGTGACGCTGGTAACTGATGAGAACCTGTAGTCTATACCTACAGAGTTGTTAAAAGAGATACTGGCTCTTGTGGGGCATGAGGCTGTTAGGTAAGCCTGGGTGGCTCCCAAGCCCACTGATAGGAGTCTCATTATCTTGGATCTGAACCTCACCTGGGAGATGGGGACAAGGAAACTAGCTCTTGGGCAGCAATGTGAGCTATTGCATAGATTGCTGGGAAGAATATTTCGATAAGAAGGAACACTTGGTTCTTCCTTGTTGGCAGACTGTCATTTTTGTCCTATCTCGTTTTGAGTAGGCTGGTGGGAAGTGTGTCCTATGGCAGTGTTGTGAATGTGATTGTTTAGTTGAACCTGAAAAATTCCCCTCTAGCCTTATACTTAATATCTCTAGTCTCAAGTTTCCTGCTCTGTAAAATAAAAATATCACCCTTACAGAGTTATTGTGTAAATTAGAGATATTGTACAAAGTTCCTGGCACATAATATATATTCTGAAAATGGTAGCTATTACTCTTAATACCATCATATATTTTTTGTGTGACATATGCTTGATATTTCCATAGTACAAATTTCCACTGATTGGTATTGGAGGTTATTGCCATATGTTGACATTTTAGCATTATATGTTTTTTAAGTCCTGATTCTATTATAACTACTTGTCTTGCAATAGAAATTAAAGTTGGAAGCATCCCAGTGAATAATGATTCAAAGTCTAAATATTGGGAGCGGGTGTGACTCATTGGTTTGAGCCCCTGCTTCCCATGTACTAGTTCTGGGTTCAATCCCCGGTACGTCCTAAAAAAAAAAAAAAAAAGTTTAAATATTTATTAATCATTCTGTTTGTCTTCATGTTTACTTAATTTAACAGTTTACAATATTTTTATGTGTCATAGTGCAAATATCTCAATTATAGAAGTGCTACCTGAGGCTTCTTGCAGCTTATGAGTTTAGAAAATATGGAAATTTAATATTTATGTATCTCATCTTCTTCATTTATTCAGTAAATATTTATTGAATAAATACTAAGTGTGAGGTGCCATTCTGAGTGCCTGAATATAGTAGTGAACAAAGGAGATGAGATCTTTTCCCTTATAGATTTTACTTCTAGTGGGGAAAGACACAGTAAATAATAAACATAAGAAGTAAAGACATTTATACTGATTTTTTTTCCAGTTAAGTTTTTAACATTTAGGCTATTTTCCTTATGTTCTTTTTTTTTATTTCTGTATCTTCTTTCCATAGTGAATATAATACCAGTATATCCATTCATTTATTTTAGACTACAATATATACAGAGAAGTCTAAAAATTACACCACCAACATTACTATTGACAGTAGAACCACTGAGTAAAAGCTAAGGTTTCCTTGACTTTTTTTTTTTTGCCCTTTTTGTTTCTTAGAATATGTCCTACTAGGATGTACAGTCAGAATACTATTTCAAATTTTATTTCTTATAACGCTTTTCTTTCTTTATAGTTAAGTTTCTGTCTATATTCAATTTAGCATTTTTTATCCTTTTAAAATATAATTTTTTGAAAATTTAAAAATAATTTAAAATGTATATGTTCAAAAGTCAGTTCTACTGACTCAGAATTCTCACTTCCATCCCTATCCTCTTCACCTGCTTCTCACCCACTCCCATAGGTAACCATTTTCGTTTTGACAGCTTTATCCTTTTCACGTTTTTTCTGCAAAAGTGATCAAATATACACCCATGAGTGTGTGCACACAGAAGTTGTCCCTCTTCCCTATCAAAAATTTACATAAACTGTTCTATACCTTCATCTTTTAATAGTTTCTGGAAAGTACTCCTCATTTCATTGAAATCCACACACAGTTCTCCACTGTGTGGAAATACCGTAGTTTTTAATCTAACTAGCTTTCTTTTGATGGATTTGGGTTGTTTTTTATTCATTTACTATACAGATGATGCCTTGATGAATAGTCTTGTACAAAGGTGAATATTTTTCTTATATTTGTTTGAAATGTATTTCTTATATTTGTTGAGGTGAATCTTCAGGGAGATTTTCTAGGAGTGGGATTATTAGATAAGAAGATAAAAGCATATGTAAATTTATTTATATATTAAATTCCATTTCCATACTATTTTAGCAGTGTATGAGGGTGCCTCTTTCTCCCCAACCTCACCTATAGCATGTATTATTAAACTTTTGGACTTTTGCCAATCTGATAGGTGAAAAAAACTATCTCGGTGTTGATTTAATTTGCATTTCCTTTAATATGAGTAAAGTTGGGCATCTTCTCATATATTCTGGGGGACTTTGCACATTTTTTTCTGTAACCAGCCCATTTTTAAATTGTGTTTTGGTATCTTTATTCTCAATTTTTAAGAGTTTTTCATTTATTCTGAAGATTAGCCTTTGTATGATATAAGTTGCAAATATTTTCTCCCAGTTTAGATTAAAAAGTACTAATAATAACTCATTAAATCTGATGTTTTATTGAAATGCTTTTTTTTTTTTTTTTTAAGGAAATTAGATGCTATTCCTCTAATTAATTTAGATATATCGAAAACCCTTCACACTCATGATTTCTTTTCTTAGTATCAAAATAATGCAGTTCTGTCCATTTTTTTTCTGGTTATTATTGCAGAAACTGTATGGGTTTTTTTTTTTTTCTATTAGTAGTTTTTCTCTTAGTACTTGTAGAAGGTATTTATACAAAAATTGCTTTCATACATTTCTCTGACCCTCATGAAATTCTGGTTCCTCTTTCCAACTGCTCTTTATATACTTTGTGCAATTCAGAATCCATGTTAGTTTCTGTTGCTATCTTTGAATACCCTGACATTTGTGTCTTGTATGACCTGTCTCCTACACAGGAGTGAACAAGCTGTAAAGCCTCCCTTGGCACCTCTTTTAGGCTGTACTGCAGTTACTTCTTCCTGGTTGATTTGAACTTTGTCTATTACTACTCACTTTATAACATGGAATCCTTAACTCTATGCCTACCATACTGGTGATCCATAAATCACTGTCTATGCCCTAATCATGCAGAGGCATCATTTGTACTGATACTGTCCTGATGTTTCAGTTGGAATATTGTATATCAGCAGTGATAACGAAGGTACTAAAAAAATCAATGTTTCTCATCTTCATGACAGCCCCAAGTTTTACATCCATGTAGAATGTTATACCTGTATACTGTGTCATCCTCCCACTGTACATTGCCTTGTTAAGGGCCAATGTCATGTTCTTCTACTCTCTCAAGATGTGGTAATTTTTAAAATTTGGTAGTAAAATTAAAAGATTATTACTTATAAATTTGTTCTAATGGGATGTTATATATACCTCTTTTTAAAATTATACTATAACTATCATTTAACTAGATATTACTTAACTACACATATAATCATAGTTTATTATATTATATATAATATTGATCATATTATATATTCACAGGTAATATAATTTAGATTATTTTACTATATATTATTTAACTGTGTAAAATTAAGCAAATATCTGCAGCAGTTAACATTTTTTCATTGATGTGTAGAATAAAATATCCCCTGACTTTGTAAATTGGTGTAATAAGTGCATATTTTAAATGATGAAAGTAAAGCTGATCAGAAGCACAGCAATAAAATTATAAAGCACAATCAATTATTAGTGTAAATGAAAAGAATAATTAATTAATATCTTCTGTGGTTTATATATGAACCCGATCAGACATGCTCTTCAATTTCCTCCTTTTATTAAAACGATTAATAATTAACTAAAAGTAATGTGAATTTCACCTCTACTGCCTTCCCATAATCAAATGTAGATGCCTAAAGATTAGTGAAATTAGGGAAAACCAAGAAACAAAAGAGAATTAATTTTTAAAGCCCCTAAATCAGATGTAGACTAGATTCATTTCCTGTTGAATTTCAAGTCTCCACCCAAGATTTGAACCTGAGCATCTCTACTTTTCCATACCATAATCTCTATACAGTTCTATACTGCTGTTCTCTTGGTTCAATTGCTCTCTAATCTTTTCCCTCCCAAACCTTCCCATCAGGCATCCAAGTCCCTTATTTCCTCAAAATTAAAAAAAATACTATAAAATATTTCAAGCATATAGAAAAACATAAAGAATAATATAATAACTGCTCATGTATCCATCACTTAAAATTAGCAAGTAATAGCATTTATTTAGATTCAGGTGAATTTTTTAAAGAAGTCAAAATACAATTTAAATCCTGTTATAACCTTACCTATTCCATTCCTTTTCTTTTATTGTTCCCTCCCACCCCAGATAGTCAAAGATCAATGAAACAATACAAAAGCCCAGAAATAATAGACCTGCATATATATGGGAATTGGTGTATAAGAAAGGGCAGGTCAAACCAGAGTTATTAAAAATGGTATTGGGGCAATATCCTTGTTTTTAATTTTGATGTCATCTAATTTGTCTCCCCCCCCCCATTTTTGGATCATGATTTTGGTATCTATCTAAGAAGACTTTAACTTTCTCAAGGTCACACAGATTTCCTCCTCAATTACCTTCCAGCAGTTTTATATAAATTTTAGCTCTCACATTTAGGTCTATGATTCATTTTGAGTTCATTTTTGTGTATGGTCTGAGGTAAGGATCTAAGTTTTTTTTGCATCTGTATATCCATTTGTCCCAGCACTATTTTTTTTTTTTTTGCTAATGAAAATAAGCTTTATTATTACATCAAGTAATAAATACATACAAAGATACAATCAGTTTTAGTCATATTTTTCCCAGACATTTGATCAACTTATGGGAAACACAGAACTGAAATCTACATAAGTCTCAGTATGAAAATTTTCAGAGTTCCTTGTTAGGTATGATAGGTTACTCTTCTGTGTTTATAACTTGTGCACTTTTTAATTGACTAAGCACTAATACTCATGCAAATACTTAAGCAAAAAAAGAAGTAATAATAAGCAGAATCTACACTGTATGCCAAACCACGTCCCAGCACCATTTGTTGAAAAGACTGTCCTTTCTTCATTGAATTTCCTTGGCTCCTTTGTCAAAAATCTATTGACATAAATATGAGTTTATTTTTGGACTTTATTTCTGTTCCATTGATTTATCTGGCTATCTTTACATCAAGACCATATTGTCTTTATTGCTATAGCCTTAGAGTAAGTTTTGAAATAAGATACTGCATGCCTTCACCTTTGTTCTTTTTCATTTTGCTTTGGCTATTTCTTTGTTTCCAGTGAAATTTAGGACTATCTTATCAAGTTCTACTGAAAAAAAATCTGAATAGATTTTGATTGACATTGCATTGAATCTCTAGGTCAGTTTTGGGAGGACTGCCATCTTAACAATATTGAGTCTTCCATTCTAAGAACATGGAATATCTATTTATTTATATCTTCTTCAATCTCTTTTGTAATAGTTTGTAGTTTACAGTGTATTAGTCTTATACTTCTTTTATTCTATTTATTAAGTTGTGCTTTTTTTGCTATTATGAATAAAAAAAATTTTTATTTCGTTTTCAGTTGGTACATTGCTTGTGTATAAAAATAGTTAATTTTCATGTATTGATCTTATGTTCTGCAACCTGGGTAAACCATGTTTTCTTCTAAGAATTTCATGCTTGTAGCCCTTTTAATTAGGCCATTGATCAATTTTTATTTAATTTTTGTATATGGTATGAGATAGGGTTCCAGTGTCATTCTTTTGCATTAAGAAATCCAATTTTCCCAGCACTATTTGTGGAAGAAATGTTCTTTCCCCATTGCATGTACTTGGCATCCTTGTAGAAATTCATTTGGCCATAGATATGTGGGTCTATGTCTGGACTTTTAATTCTATTCCATTGATCTATATATCTATCCCATGCTGGTACCATACTGTTTTGATTGCTATAGCTTTGTAGGAAGTTTTGAAATTGGGGCGCATGAGACCTCCAACTAGGCTTATTAGAGATCCCTTGCAATTCCATGTGAATTTGAGGATCAACTTTTCCATTTCTGGGGGGAAAAAGGCTGCTGGAATTTTTGATAGCAGTTACATTGAATCTTTAGATTGCTTTGGGTAATACTGACATATTAACAATATTAATTATTCCAATCCATAAACATGGGATGTCTTGTCATTTATTTAGTTTTTCATTAATTTCTTTCAGCAATGTTCTGTACTTTGCATTGTACAAGACTTTCTTCTTGTTGGTTAAATTTATTCCTAGATATTTTCTTCTTTTATATGCTATTGTAAATGAATTGTTTTCTTCATTTCTTCTTCAGATTGTTCAATGAGCAATGAACAATCCGAAGAGAAGATTTCTATACATTGCTAGTGTATAGAAAACACAGAATAGCAGGTATATACGGCAGGGGAAGCATAGAGAGATTGAGAAGTGATTATTAAAGGGTAGAGCTTTTTAAAATTGTTTTATTATTATTATTATTATTGGAATAATGAAAATGCTCTAATAATGATTGAAGTGATAAATACACAACTACGTGATTATACCAAATACCATTGATTGTATACTTTGGATGAATTGTATGTTTTATTAATATGTATCAATAAAATTGATAAAATACAAGTGATTTTTGCATGTTGATCTTGTGCCCTGCAACTTTCCTGAATTTATTACCTCTAATGGCTTTCTTGTGGATTCCTTTAGATTTTCTGTATATAAAATCCTGTCATCTTTGAAAAGAGATAGTTTTACTTCCTCTTTTACAATTTGGTTACCTTTTATTTCTTTTCCTTGCCTAATTGTCCTGTCTAGAGCTTCTGGTACATCATTGAATAGCAGTGACAAAAGTGAACATCCTTAACTGTTCCTGATTAAGGGGGAAGGCTTTCAGTCTTTTGCCACTGAGTATGATGATAGATGTGTTTTTTCTATAAATGGCTTTTATCATGTTGAGGAAGTTCCTTTATTTTCCTAGTTTGTTGTATGTTTTATTACAAAGAAAGGTGTTAGATTTTGTCAAATGCTTTACCTGTATAAATTGAGATGAACATAAGGTTTTTTCCTTTATTATTAATGTCATGTATTACATTGATTTTCATTATGTTGAACTACTTTAGTTGAATTACATTCATTATGTTGAATTACATTCCTGGGATGAATTCTGTTTGGTCATGGTGTATAATCTTTTTAATATGCTGTTGGATTTAGTTTGCTAGTGTTTTGTTAAGGATTTTTGCAACTGTATTCATGAAGGATATTGGCCTTTAGTTTTCTTTTCTTGTTATATCTTTATCTGGCTTTGGTATCTATGACAAACTTCTCTCCTCTGGTGTCTTCTTGGGTGAGTGTCCGTGTATATTGGCCCACCAAGGGGGCAAGGACTCAACCTGAGTCATGCCTTACTAATGTGGTCAAATCAAAGCCTTAATCTTAATAGGTTATTTAATCAAGGGCCCATCAGCTAAATCCAGTATAATCTAAGGGTATCACACCCAGAAGAATAGTTTACAAACATAATCTTTCTCTTTTTAGGATTCATAAATAATCTCAAACTGTCACATAGATCTTTTTGGTTTTCACTTTCTTGTTGGTTCAGTTTGTGTGTTTGTAGGAATGTGTCTATTTCATCTACATTATCTAATTTGTTGGCATACATTAATCATAGTATTCTCATAAACTTTTTTTTCTGCAAAATTGGTAGTGACATCACATTTTCATTTCTAATTTTAGTTATTTACATCCTCTTTTTTCCTTGTCAGTCTATCTAAAGGCTTGTCCATTTTATTGATCTTTTGAAAGAATCAGCTTTACTTTTGTTGATTCTCTAGATTGTTTTTCTATTCTCTACTTCATTTATCTCCATTCTAATCTTTATTATTTCCTTCTTCCTTCTAACTTTGGATTTACTTTGCTTTTCTCTAATTCCTTATTGAAGTTTAGATTATTGGTTTGAGATCTTTCTCCTTTTAAAATATGTGTTTGTATCTATAAATTTTCTCTAATGACTGCCTTTGCTATATAAGTTTTGGTATACAGTTGTATAAGCTTTGGTAAGCTTTGGTATATTGTGTTTTCATATTCATTCATCTCTAAGTATTTTCTAGTTAACCTTATTTGATTTCTTATTTGATTCAATAGTTGTTTAAAAGTTTGTTGTTTAATTTCTACATATTTGTACATTTTCCCATTTTCTTTGCATTATTGATTTCTAGCTTCATTCCATTGTAGTCAAGAAAGATAACTTTTTATTATTTCAGTCTTTTTACATTTATGAAGACTTGTCTTTTGACCTAACATATGGTCTGTCATGGAGAATGATCCATGTGCACTTAAGAAGAATGTGTGTTCTGCTGTTGTTGGGTGAGGTATTCTATATATGCCCATTAGATCTGGTGTGTTTAATAGTGTTGTTCAAGTTTTCTTAGATCTGGTGTGTTTATAGTATTGTTCAAGTTTTCTATTTCCGGGAAGCGGCTGTGGCTCAATCAGTAGGGCTCCCGTTTACCATATGGGAGGCCCCGGGTTCGGTTCCCGGGGCCTCCTGGTGAAGGCAAGCCCGCCCGCATGGCGTGGTTAGCTGACCCAGCGAGCACAAGCAGCAAGGGGGGGATAAATGAATAAATAAATAAAATCTTTAAAAAAAAAAAAAAGTTTTCTATTTCCTTTTTGATCCTCTGTCTAGCTGTTCTATCCATTATTAAAAGTGGTGTATTTCAGTCGCCTAACTACTATAGAACTCTCTATTTCTCCTTTCATTTCAGTCAATGTTTGCTTCATGTATTTTGGAGCCCTGATATTAGGTGCATAAAATGATGTTTGTCTCTTAAAACAGTTTTCATTTAAAGTCTGTTTTGTCTGATGTTAGCGTAGTCGCCCCAGCTCTCCTTTGGTTACTCTTTGCTTGAAATTTTTTTTCCATCCTTTAACTTTCAACCTATTTTGTCTTTGGATTTATGGTGAGACTCTTGTAAACAGCATGTAGTTGGATCATACTTCTTTATCCATTATGTCAGTCTCTGCCTTTTGATTAAGTTAATCCATTTACATTTAAAATAACTACTGATAGGAAGTCTTACTTCTACCATTTTACTAATTGTATTTTGATGTCTTATACTTTTTTGTCCCTTGAAATAACAAGTTGATATAACAACAGCAGCCAATTTAAGTGTTCTAAAGGTAGCTGAGAAACAAGTTTTGTACTGCATGGAATTGAATAAAATATAAAATGGCCAAAAGCTCTGCTTTGAGTCATAGAGTCTTCAGCTTCAAGAATCCCAAGAGAACATGTGGTCTAGCCTCCAGTTTATTGATGGCTGGGGTGGGGGGGTGCCGAAATAAAGACAGTGGTTTAAGTATTTCAGGAAGAAAATAATAATGATTAAAGCTGAAGTAAGTGAAATAGAGACTAGAAAAACAATAGAATCAGCTTAAACAATGGTGATTCTTTGAAAAGATAAACAAAATTGAAAACCTTTGGATAGACTGGTTATATTAGTGCCCTAGGGCTTTTATAACAAATAACCACAAACTTGATGGCATAAAGCAATAGAAATTCATTCTCTCACAGTTCTGGAGACCAGAAGTCTGAAATCAAGTTGTCAACAGTGTTGGTAATTCCTTTTGGAGACTGTGAAGGAGAATTTATTCCATGCCTTCCTCCAAGCTTATTTTGGCTTCTGACAATCCTTGGCATTCCTTGGCTGGTAGATACGTCACTTCATACTCCGTGTCTGTCTTCACATCACTTTTGCCCTGGTGACCCTTTGTGTCTACTTTTTCTGTCTTTGATAAGATTCATTATATTTAGGACCTACCCAGATAATCCAGAATGATCCTTGTTCTTAGTCAGTTCAAAGTGTGGGAGGGGGAGGGGGGGTATATGGGAATCTCCCTTATTTTTATGTAATCTAAAGTGCCTTTAAAAATAAAGAAAAAAAAAACTGAATTCATAAATGAGTCTTGGGGCCAACTTTGATAGCCACTGAGTTCAGTAGTTAAGAAGCAGACTATTTTCTTGATAAAAATTGGGACTAATGTAATTCTGAAAGATTTGCAACACACAAACCTCTCCCCCCACAGTTTTGGTAGAACACTGCCACAGGACTAATGAAAATTGACCCTGTCTTGACAAAACTAGAGACTCCACACTATCTGCTGGAAGATGCCTAAGCTTCTCCTTTTGCTAAGATACTGTAGTCCACTTCTCTTCCAGTCAAGAAAAGGACACCTTGCAAGTCCTGACTTGTCCTGCTGGTACACCTTGATACCAGTAGAGAAGACAGTAGAAGACAAATGGCACCTGGCTTGGTTCTTCCCAAACCTACTGCTTTGAACACTCTTAACCAAGTATCCTAGACCCTTCTTGTGTAGCTCTTCGAGACTTTCTCAGTCATTCATGCCATGCCAGTTTCCTTGAACTTCTGATAATGACCTTATCTAACATTCTCTGCTGAACTCACCTTACTTCCCCAGCCTTAAACTTCAGAACACTTAATTATTTTTACTTCCAGCAACTCACTTCTTCCATTGAGGAAACTGGGGATGATGCATTTCCCAGTCTGGCATGCCTTCTTCTTATCCTAACTTAAGTCACAATTAGGGGTACATTCCCTTTAAACTCCAGCTATCATTAATCTCTTGTTTCTCTTACTACTCATACATAGCACCCATCCTTACTTTTGTTTCCATATTTTGGTTTTACTAACTTAACATCTTCATTATTTTTTAACCATTTCATATATATATATATCTTATTTTATATTCTATATTTCCATGGCACTTTGCATAATGCTGACTGTACTCAGGCATTATTTCTTCAAGAAAATCTTCCTTAAATTTCCATGTTTGTCCAAGTGCCTATCTGCTAACACCCTGTAAAAACATCTGTGTCAGTGTGTATTAATTGTAATTATCCTGTTTCATCCCTGCTTCCAACATTAGGCTGAGTTTTTCATGGTTTTGTATTCAGACACACATATACAATCACAGACCCAACCTTTAGCCAGAAGTTCAGAGTAAGTGCTTGAGAAATATTTTATTGAATTGAACTGTTGAATAGGCACTTTATTATTGTACTTATCACCAGTTCCTTTTTGTAATAATATCCCAAATTGCATAGAAAAGACAGTTGCAAAGACATATCACTGTCATATATAAGTATCCCATATTTCTAAGGTTGTGGTTTCTGTCAGAGGCTGTCTTGAGACTTTAAAGGATCAGATCATGTTCATTGCAACCACCAGTTGTTCTGGAAGCAAACAATGGAGACATCTAAGGGACATCTGTTCCATTAATAATCCCATATATCTGAGAAATGTTTATTAATCCTTCCCTAAGACTTCAATGAAAGGAACTTTCAGATTACCAAAATTGGGGATATTGCTTTCTGAACTAAAACCAAGGCTTTATATTCTTTGTCCTGGTTTGAGTATTTTGTGGACCCCAGAAAATTATATTCTAAGCCAAACCATTCCTGTGCATGTAACCCTATTTTGTGTAGGACCTTTTGGTTATATTCAGTTAAGGGACCTTTTGATTAGGTTACTTTAGGGACTACTTCAATGAAGGGTGATGCGGGATGGGTTTTGACCCCCTTGCTGGAGTCTTATAAACGGAGAACTGAAAACAGAAACAGAGAAGGAGAGCTGCCATTTTTACCCTGCCATGTGGGAGAGTATTCCAGGATCACCTGCAGCTGCAGAAAGACAGAGAAGCCCTGAGAGGGTGAGAAAGAAGGTGGAGACTGGGATCAGTGGGGCAACCTGAAGCTGAAGAGGCGTAGCCTGGGGAGAGACAGCTATGTGCCTGATTGCTGACAGCTGAACTCAGACAGCAAGAGAGCCTGGAGGGAGTAGGCGGGGGAGATACACTGGCTACCATTTTGCCTTGCCATGTGACAGGAGTCGAGGATCTGGCAGCATTTGACCTATTGATGAGATAGCATCTCTGATGATGCCTTGATTTGGACATTTTCAGAGCTTCAGAACCACAAAATTTTACACTAATAAATTCCCATTATAAAAGCCAACCCATTTCTGGTATTTTCGCATTGACTACCTTTAGCAAACTAAAACATTCTTCATGCTAAATACTTTTTGGCATTTCAATGCTTTAATGTCAAAAATGCATAAGTGAATGTATCTCAATAAAACTGCCTTTTAAAAATGCATGTAATAGATGTTACTTATACAAAACAGCCAAAAGATGAATATGGGACAATTCTAATTCTAAATTGGAATGCCAACTATTCTTCTGTATCCACCCACCAATCCTATTGACTGTCTGATCTGTGTGTTCTTCTGGTTCAGATACCCGAAGATCTGAACTGCTGTCATAGCTTCCCCCAAAAGGTTTTTCCATTGGACATTTTAGCCCTTCAGTTCTACTTGCTTCCTGCTTAATGCAACTGTGCCTGTATCCTCAATACTTATTGATCATCAGGACTACAACTGAGGAAGAGACCCTCTTTGCTCTTCAATTTAGCAGAAGTCATACCCTTCCAAACAGTCTTATAGTGGAATAAAAACTAGGACAATGATGACACTTTACTTTTTGAGTAATCTACAGCTTTCAATGGACAAAAAAAATTTCTATAGACTATTAGATTATTTTTATTAAATTGTTATTTCAATATGCACCAACAAGACTAGATGTAAGCTTATGCTTATAGCTTTTATACAACTTTAACCGAACAGATTTATCATTTAAATACAAACAAATCTATAAAATCAATAAAATCCAAATTGACAAAATTAATTGTATATGGTAATTGATAATGATTAGTTGAATCTAAGTGCTGTTTGAAATGTGAATTATGGTATTGTCTCTATTCTTTTGAGTTCACAATGCCTTTACTACCAAGTGCCTATAATGACTCTTTTTTCCCACCACCCTTCTCTTTTTACTAGGATAGCACCCACTTTATCTGTTCTTCACTTACTGCAACTCTGTCATTTACCTTTAAGTACATTTAAGTGCAAAGTCATCTCTGTTCTTTTCTCATTAGCCTAGGACCATTAGAGTAAAACTAACTAAGGCCACACCCATGTGCAGGGCTGTGCACATGGTCAGGAAAGACCTGAGAAGGCCCCAGTATCTCACCTCTGGCTGACCCTGAGATCTGTGCAAGCAGCAAGTGAAAGGTAAGGCAGAGTTGTAAATGGACAAAATGTTGAAGGCATATCCCAACACACACATACACACACATACACACGGAGGTCCTTGATAAACATTGAGAAATATTTTGAAATATTTTGATTCAAAGCATTTAGGGATGTCTCTGTCAATCATTAGTTGAGAGACTAGTGGCTGCCCATAACAAAGGATACAAACTTTACAGAATTAGTCCTGGAAGTCACTAAATAAACAAACAGCAGCAACAAACCCTGGGAAGAAGGGGAATCTGATTTCTAGAATTGTGACATTATTTAAAATGTCCAGTTTTTAACAAGAATTACAGTACATGCAGACAAACAGGAAAGTATAGCCTGTCCGTGGCGAAAAACAAAACAAAACAAACAAATAAAAAAACAATCATTAGAATTTGTCCCTGCAGAGCCAGTGCATTGACAAATACTTTGTCACCTATTTTTAATATGTTCAAAGACTAAAGGAAAGCATGTCTAAAGAACTAAAGGAAAGTAAGAGAGCAATATCTCACGAAATAGAGAAATTTTTTTAAAAGATTTTATTTATTATTTCTCCCCACCCCCTCATTGTTTGCACTTGCTGTGTCTGTTCATCTTCCTTGTTTCTTTTAGGAGGCACCAGGAACCAAACCTGGGACCTCCAATGTGGGAGGGAGGCATCTAATTGCTTGAGCCACCTCCAGGCCCTGCTTTGTTGTGTCTCCATTATGTTTTTTTGTTTGTTTGTTTGTTTGTTTTTATTTATTTATTTATTTATTTATTAAAGATTTTATTTATTTATTCATTTATCCCCCCCTTGCTGCTTGTAATCGCTGGGTCAGCTAACCGCGCCATGCGGGCGGGCTTGCCTTCACCAGGAGGCCCCGGGAACCGAACCCGGGGCCTCCCATATGGTAAACGGGAGCCCTACTGATTGAGCCACAGCCGCTTCCCTGTTTGTTTGTTTTTAAAGATTTATTTAGGGACCGGGTTTGGTTCCCGGGGCCTCCTGGTGAAGGCAAGCCCGCCCGCACGGCACGGTTAGCTGACCCAGCGAGCACAAGCAGCAAGGGGGGATAAATGAACAAATAAATAAAAATCTTAAAAAAAAAAAAAAAAAAAAAGATTTATTTATTTACTTTATCCATTTTAACCGCCCCCTTCCCCATTTGCTGTTTTGTGTCCATTCACTGGGCAATTCTCTGTGTCTGTTTGCTGTTATCTCTTCTCATCCTCCTCCTCCAGTCTTCACCAGGATTCGATCCTGGAGACCTCCGATGTAGGAGAGACGTGTTCTGCCACCTGCGCCACCTCGGTTCCTGGTTTTCAGAACTTTCGGAGCATCTCGTCTTGTCTCTCCCCTGCGTCTCTCACCTGTTATGTCATCATCTTGCTGCATGGCTCCCGGGGCCTGGCGGCTCACCGGCACACAGCCTGGCAGCCCATGCGCCTTCTCTCTCTATATATTTTTTGTTTTACCGGGAGGTCCCAGGGATCGAACCCAGGTCCCTCCATATGGCAGACAGATGCCCAACCATTTGAGCCACATCCGCCCCCTCCATTATGGTTTTTTTTGTGTGTTTTTCTTTTATTTTGCCACACCTGCCTGTCACGCCAGCTTGCTGTCTTCTTCACAGTGCCTTCTTCACAGGAGGCACTGTGAACCGAACCAGGGACCTCCCCATGTGGTAGGTAGGAGCTCAATCACTTGAGCCACATCTGCTTCCCCAAATAGAGAGTATTAATAAAAAGATAGAAATTATAAAAATGAACCAAATAAATTCAGGAGTTGAAAATTAGAATAAAAGAAATGAAAAAAAAAAATCACTAAAAGGGTTCAACAGCAAAGTTGAGCTGGCAGAAGAAAATAAGTCAGTGAACTTAAAAATAAGTCAATTAATAGTATCCAGTCTGAGAAACAGAAAGAAAAAAGAATAAAGATAAATGAACAGAGCCCCAGATACCTGGAACACCATCAAGAATACCAACATTTGCATATGGCAAGGAGAGGAGAAAGCTAGGCAGAAAACATTTGAAGAGGTAATGGCTGAAAACTTCTCAAATTTGATAAAAAAACATGAATCTACACATCCAAAAAAGCTCAGCGAACTCCAAGGAAGATAAACTCAAAGAGATCCACACCAAGACACATGATAGTTAAATTATCAAAAGACTCCGACACTGAGATCCTTGAAAGCAGCAGAAAGAAGTGACTCCTTATGTATGTGGAATCCTCAATAAGAATAACAGCTGACTTCTCATCAGAAACTACAGAAACCAGAAAGCAGTGGGACGACATACTCAAAGTGGTGAAAGAAAAAAGAATGTTAACCAAGAATTTTATATCCAGCAAAACTACCCTTCTGAAGTGAAGGAGAAAGTAAACCATACCCAGGTAAATAAAAATGAAAGTAGATTTTTCACTAGCAGCCTTGCACTACAAAAGATATTAACAAAAGTCCTTCAGATAGAAATAAAAGGACACTAAATAGTAACTTTAATCCACATGAAGAAATAAAGAACACTTGTAAAGGTAAATACCTAGATAAATATAAAAGCCCAAATGTATTTTGGTTTGTAACTCTTCTATCTGATTTAAAAGTCAACTCTATAAAGCTGATGTGCTTTTATTATATAAAGATATAGTATTACAATAATAGCACAAAGGAATGGGGAGAGAATGGAGCTATGGAGAAGCAACATTTTTGTATACTATAGAAATTAAGTTGACATTAACCCAAAACTAGATTGCTTTGAATTAAGATGTTCATTTAAATCCCCAGGCAACCCCTAAGAAAATAACTCCAAAAAATGTGTAGTAAAAGAAACAAAAGGGGATTGAAATGGTACACTGGAATATATTTAACAGACTTCACAAGGAGATAATATTATTAACTCTTTTACTTTACAGATGAGAAAAGTGAGGCTTAGAGAGGTTATACAACTCATGTACATAGTAGAGCCAAGACTCAAAACCAACTCTGTCTGTTACCACAATCCCTTACTATATATAGTTCTATAAAGAAAATAGGTGAAATTCTCTACTAGAACATGGAGATGGTTAAGTGTTTATATTTTAACAACCATCTTTTCCAAGAGCCATATTCTTTGACTCTATCAGATCAGGAATTTGAAGCTCAAGAAGGTTTTCTATCCCAGAATCATATAGGTAGTAAATGGTAGAACTGGGATTTGAATCCAAGTGTATATGGGTTGAAAGTCCAGGCATTCTACTGGACCATGCTGTTTTGGAGTTGCAACCTAAATTTTTAGATGATTTTAGCTCACTGACTACCAGATGACCATAGTAGTGTAGCACAACTCTTTCAGGAATCTGACTTCTCTTACATGCCATTCAGTAACTTAGGAGCACAACACAGACTTTATAGAAAGGTAGTATTGAATTTTCCTTTCTTGGCTTTGTGATTCACAGAAACTTTCTTCACAGAACCCAAAGTAACTCAACACTTTTGAATAAAACAACCAGATATAACATTAGGTAATGTGTTTCCTATTTTACTTTTCATCAATTGAAAAAATCAGCCAAATATTAAAATATTTACAGTAACTCACATGCAGTCAAATACTTTGTGCTTTGATCTCTTTAAATTTGTAAAAAGCTACTTTTTGTTGCACCTCTAAAGGGAAAATTCCTGGTTAAGTGTAGCTTGGAGTTTTCTCAGAAAGATAAATAAAACAAGGCATGCAGACAGTCTCTTCTTCCAACAACAATTGTAGAATTTCAAGATTTAGTTTTC
The DNA here is from genome assembly GCA_026826555.1 of Tolypeutes matacus. Taxonomy (NCBI): domain Eukaryota; kingdom Metazoa; phylum Chordata; class Mammalia; order Cingulata; family Chlamyphoridae; genus Tolypeutes; species Tolypeutes matacus. The sequence goes on along the minus strand of JAKSZT010031676.1, from coordinate 1,777,075 downwards.
AGACAGCTCACATTTATAATCATCTTAATATTTATACCGTTGTCATTTACCAGAGGCTATTTTAGAATGTCCATTGCTGTCAGAAAAAAAAGAGTTTGCTTTTCTAGGCTGCATTAAGGAAACTCAGGAGATTTCAGTATAACTCTATGACTACAATCTAAACAAGGAGGGCTCTGTTTAAAGTCCTTACTTTAGGGGAAATTGCATCAAATGGCTAGAAAAAATGACATTTTCTTTCTCCTCTTTCCTAATACATCATCATTTTCCTCTTCAAATAAGTTCCAGGGTATTTATATTTTCCTGTGAAATAAACATTCAGTGGAACATCCTAGAATTCTAAGTTTCTTAATTTGTCATTAGGATATCCCAATTTTAGAGTTCCAAACTCAACTGATTTTAGAGATCGAGTAGGTCAAATTAGTAAAGATGGGGCATGTAAGGGAGTGTTTGATCTCTGGCTAACTGGGAAAGTAAATGGATGCTTAAAAGCATTCTGTCTAAGCCAAACTCTGCAAGTAAACTCAGTACATTCCCCCCAATGTCGGACGTGACTCTCAGGGATGAGTTTCTGTGGAACCTAGGGATTATTACCAAGAGTTAATTAGAGGGAAATGGATGTGGCTCAAGCAATTGGGCTCCTTTCTACCATATAAGAGGTCCAGTGTTCAATTCCCGGGCTTCCTGGTGAAAGGCAAGCTCACCCACACAGTGAGCTGGCCTGAGTGGAGAGCTGGCCCACGTGGAGTGCTGGCCTGCACAAAGAGCTGGCACAGCAAGATGATGCAACAGAAAGAGACACAGAGGAAAGACAATAAGGCGCAGCAGACCAGAGAGCTGAGGTGGTACAAGAGATTGAGCACCTCTCTCCCACTCTGGAAGGTCCCAGGATCGGTTCCCAGTGCCGCCTAAAGAGAAGACAAGCAGACACAGAAGAAAACACAGAGAGCAGACAATGAGTGCAAAAACAACGGTGGCAGGGGATGGGGGAAGAAATAAATAAATAATGTGTGTGTGTGTGTATATATATATATATATATATATATATATATATAAAGAGTTAATTAGCAATGCATTTGGAGAAAGACCTTGATCAAATGAGGGAAATATTTAATAAAATAGAGTTTTGATTGCTAAGAGATTTCAAAGTGAGTTAGGAGCTCATTACAGAGGTTATGCTTATTTAGGTTTCAGCCAAACTTCATAAACGGCATGGTAAGCAAAGCCTCAAACAAGTGTGCTCCTGAGGGCTCTAGGGACATCTGGACACCATAGGCAAGTCACATGGCCACATAAAATCAATATCCCCTTGGTGGGATCCATATGGGAATAAATGAAAACCTGTTTACCCAATATAGCATAGTTCTACTCATTTATAAATCCCCTAATCATGATTCTTCTACTACTTTTATTTGAACCTATATTTTCAATATATTTGTTAAGTATATTTCTCAGAGACTTAAGGCCCTCAGATTATTCCTATTCTTGTTGAGCACTGAAACCCAGTAGGTAAGCAGCCGACTCATACTCTCCAGTTCTTTGGGTATGCCCTGGACAACTAATAAAACAATGAAGATGAACCAGCCCCATCCCAAAAGCAAGAAATATCTTCAGCTGCAAGCAAAACAGTTCCATTCTTCTGCCATATAATATCTGCATCCCTTCTCAGCCTGAAGCAGAGTGAACATTGTCTCAAATACCTCAGGATTGAGGAATGAACAAAAATAAAGGTGGGAATGTAACCACTGACTAAAGCAGATTTATTGTCATTGTAGTTATTATCTTGTGTTAACTGAATAATTTGTAATACTGACAAAAATAAATTTTCAATTAAAGGCATTTAAAGTCAATTTTTAAACAGCGCATTAAAATATATTGCTTGAGGAACAGATGTGGCTCAAGCAGTTGAGCACCTCCCTCCCACATGGGAGGTCCTGGGTTTGGTTCCTGGTTCCTCCTAAAAGAAGACGAGCAGACACAGAGAGCACACAATGAGCAGACACAGGGAGCAGACAGCAAGAGCAAGCAATAAGGAGGTGGGGAGAAGTACATAAATCTTTTTAAAAAACCCAACATATTGCTGGTCAAAGGCCCCGTGATTTCTGGTTTCTCAATTTTGATATTACAAGATTTTTCCCCTAGCAATTTGTAGCAAATAGTCAAAAGTTTGCCAGTTTAAAAAATTCATATTTGAATGAGTTACCTATCAAATTTTTGCATATTGGAGACCACCAAGAAACTCATACTACCAGATTGACTTATATTTGTATAAACGTTGAAAGAATGCTTCTCCTGCCAATTTTGAGCATTTATGTGAATTGCAATGTATTGTTGATTAAGAAACTTATGGCTCCTCACACAGGTCTCTGTATGAATTCTGTGTACATCTGCTTGTTTCAAATTGAAGAAACTAGTATACTTAGAGAACATTCTTGTGCCATGCTTGTTTAAATACCTAAATGATAGATACATTCCAGACGGATCTTTGCCCTGCATGCCCTTTTTAAACTATTCTAGCTGTGATGCTATCTTTTTAGAATTTATTGTACACTTCAAGTAGTTCTTACCTGACTTAAAATTTATAAGAAATATATGCATATTGGATTATATTTGTGATTCAGTTTTAAAATTAAGATTTCTTACTCCAAGGTTTTACATCTGTTTAATTGAAGAGAACCAGGATTAACAAACTATTGACTTATAATTCTTGTACTTAGTTATCTATATGAATCAAGAATTTCTTCTTTTAATTCAACCAAAAGGAATCATTTGGATCCTACGATTGATATAAGCTGCAGTTATCATTCATAACCCTTTGGTAAGGAGTCTCTTAGTTGCAAGTAACAAAAGACCCAGCTGAAAACAGTTTAAAACAGGGGAATGTGTTAGCTCAGGCAACTAAATCACAGAAAAGATAAGGTGGTGCTTACTCAGGAATCACTCAGTCTTCCTCTCCCCTGCCACTGTTCCCATCCTTACTCTCTCATGTTTCGCATCACTGCTTTTCCCTTTGAATTGGCTGAATTCTTTCTTAATGCAGAAAGGCTTTCTCTACTTGGTGGGAAAACTAGGCAATTTTGGACTCCTCTTTCAGTTTCCATCCCAGGTTTGGCCTACAGTGCCCAGTAATGAGGGAAAGGGTTCTGTCTTGCAGACCAGCTCACTCTTATGATCACCCCTGTGATCAAGAGAGCAGGGTCTAGTGCTAGAAGAAGAGGAGAAAACACGCAAAACCATGTATGCCTTGGGATTCCACATAAAAATATGCCACTACTAAAAAGGTTTGAAAACTACTGCCTTAGACAAAGTTTTGTGAAATCAATTCCTTCTTTCAGCTTGGACAAAATCTTACTATTGTTATATCATATAATTAGGTTTACTTTTCAGTGATGGAGTTTGTGTGGGCTCATTAAATTTTTCCATGTGAGTTCTGATCAGTGTAGTATCTGTTGAACAAATATTTATTAAGCACTACACATATTTCAAACCCTGTACTCAGCACAGAAGATGTATTACTAAACAGATAGACATGATCCGTCCCTTTATGAAACTTAAAAAACAAAAGGAAGAATACACAAATAAGCATCATCAGCACAAGGTTATATACTTTGACCAGGAGTTCTAAAGCAAAAAGACAAGAGGGATGTCCAGAGTAGATAATGACTAAATGAAGATTTTAAGTAGGAGTGAGAATTAACCAGGCCAAGAAGAAAAGAGTAGAGAGTATTCAAGGCAGAGCAAAAGCTTGTGGAAAAGCATAAAGGCAAAAGAGGCATATTAGAGGAAGCAAAATATGTGCATTGTTGGGTGAGGGGAATGGGGAATGGGGAATAATAAGTAAAGAATCTGAAAAGATATGCAAGTCCAGATCATAAAGTCCATGATGAAGATTTTTTTAATGTCAATTTAAATGTAGCTAATGAAGTATTAAGTAGTTAAGTAAAATATGCAGTTTAGGAATACCCTCTTAGTTGCAGTGTGGAAATAGGTTGGTGAGAGGGACAGTTGGATAAGAACAACAGGTAGGAATCATTGCAACAATCCACATGAGACAGAGATGGCCAGAGTAATAGCTGTGGAGATTGGGAGGAAGGATTGAATTTGATAAATATTTAAGAAGTATCATTAAAATTTAGTATTAACTGTATGTCAGGGATGGGGCCTGTTACGGCAGAGGGAAAGGTAAGCCTTCACTTCCATGTTTCTGACCCAGGCACAGAAAGAGAAGCAGGTGGAAGATTGAATGTTTCATTCTAAGAAGCAGTTTGATATATACATTTCAAAGTCAGGGGAGGGAAAGAAATAGTGTCTGGTCAAAATCCAAGTCGTTTTGAATAATTAAGTATTGTTTTTTCACCAGAGTAAAACTGACCCAATTAAGATCGAGTAAATGCCTGATCTTCTAATTCATACTCAAAATGTTGCCTCAGTGCCTGTCTTCTTTCTTGGACTACTGGAGCCTGCTTTCTAGCTACTTTTCAGTTCAGTTCATTTTAATAATCATTTATTGCTGGCCTCTCGGCTGAGTGTTGGGGATGCAGTGAAGTATGAAACACTGCCTGCTCTTAGGAACTGATGGTCTGTTGAGGAAATCAGACATATAAAAGTGGTTTCAATACAATGTGATAAGTACTGGGATGGAGGAGTTTGTAAAGAACATTTTCAAGCTCTTTGATACCCAGTATTTCATTCAGATATTTTTAGGACAATTTATTTTCTCATCATGGGCTTTTTAAACAAAGTCCATATAAATATTTATACAGTGTGCCTTCTAATCACAAACTATGTTGAGACAGTACTACCCAGCATTGCTTTGAACATCAATTCTAGGGGCCATCAGTGGTTCAGACAATTGCAGTTAACTTGAGCAGAGGACTGCGGCCAATCATAGGATTTGAATTCCAACACTTTTTAATTTTCATACCTCTAGCATTAACTCCTATGCATACTAACAGCAATCCACGCAGGCCAGAGGGCCTCCAGCTATCTTATTCTTATCCACCAGAAAAGTTGGTACGTGTGCAGGTTAATGAATACTGTATCCTTCAGGGGTGATAATTAAAATTCAGGGAGTTCTGGGTGTTGGATAGGTTAAAAGAAAATATTTTGAGATTAGTCTGTTTTGGAAGAGGCTTCCATCACTTGGCCCACCTCCCTCCTTATGTAATTTCATGAGCAGTACTTAGATCGCTGAAGCCAAGAAAGACCTTTACTGTGTTTGGTACATGATGACTAATTGTACATTTTCTCTGGAATGGAATATGTTGGGTCTAGCTTGCCTGTGATCTGACTAATTCAGTGCATATTTATTGCTGTACTAAACTCTAGATTAAGGGAAGCGGCTGTGGCTCAATCAGTAGGGCTCCCGTTTACCACGTGGGAGGCCCCGGGTTCGGTTCCCGGGGCCTCCTGGTGAAGGCAAGCCCGCCCGCACGGCGTGGTTAGCTGACCCAGCGAGCACAAGCAGCAAGGGGGGGATAAATGAATAAATAAATAAAATCTTTAAAAAATAATAAAATAAAATAAACTCTAGATTAAAGCATTCATTTATTTATTCTATAAATAATTTTGAGTACCTGCTATCTTCTATGTACTGTGCCTGAATAAGACTTAGTCCATAACTTGCAATAATACCTATGCAACGTATACAAGGTTGTGAGAGCACTAAGGGGGTTGTAGTTGAGTGAATTTTGTAAAAGTACTTGGAACTTGGTAGCAATAAAAGTTAGTTGCCTCTGTTAGCCATCAATATTATTATCATTATTATTATTGGAGTGGGAGAGAAGAGGGGGGAGTAGATTTGGCGAAAAGAAGAACTTAGTCAAAAACGTGAAAGTGAATACATTTTCCAAAATTACTGTGTGGTTGGAATGGAGAATACAATGCAGAGAACAGTGATGGGAGATGGTGCTAATGAGAGGAAAGTTGGGACTATAGTATAATGCCAACTAAAGAATTTTGACTTTTCAGACTATGCAGTGGGAGCCATTAAAATTTTTTTTATTGAATTCCCCAGAAGCAGCTGGCTAGATGGCTAAAGTAGAGGCAGAAATTCTTCCTAACTTCTGAAATCCTCAATTTTGGCTTTAAGACCTCCAACTGATTGGATAAGGAGGCTTCCTTTATTCCTGAGGGCAATCTTCTTTGTTGAATGTGGGTACAATCAGCCGTAGATGCAATCTATGTGCAAATCCATCCATGAAATATCTTCACAGTAACAATTAGGCCAGTGCTTGCTTGACCAAACAACTGGACACTATAACCTAGCCAAGTTGGCACATGAATTTAACCATCATGGTTGTGTTTTTTTTGTTTGTTTTGTTTTTGTTTTTAAAGATTTTATTTATTTATTCATTTATCCCCCCCTTGCTGCTTGTGCTCGCTGGGTCAGCTAACCACGCCGTGCAGGCAGGCCTGCCTTCACCAGGAGGCCCCAGGAACCAAACCCGGGGCTTCCCATATGGTAAACGGGAGCCCTACTGATTGAGCCACAGCCGCTTCCCCATGGTTGTGTTTTTATTGTCTCTTCCCCAACTGCATGAGGGTCAGGGCTCTGTTAATGGCTATAATCCAGTGCTTAGAACAGAAGAGACACTAAATTTTTTTTTGAAGGAATGAATTAGTGGATGTATGACTGGAAAAAGAAAAGATCAACCCCCCATAAACAGACAGTTCACAGTAGTATAAATACAAATGGCCAATAAACATTTAGAGAAAAAGTCACTAACAAATCAGATGTAAATTACGCTAAGATGCCTCTAACCAATGAAATTGGCAAAGATTTTAAATGAAAGGAAATTATTCATTATTGACTAGTTGATAAGGAAAATGTCATACATTGCTTGTGGAAATAAGAATATAAAAAGAATGTGAAGTTATCCCCTTTTATTTTTTAGTAAGGTTTTTATTTTGAAATACTTCAAATTTACAGGACAATTACAAAAATAATACAAATCACATACAGAGAACTCCATTATACCCCTGCATACACCCTCATACCCAGATCACCAGTTTTGACATTTTCCCCCATTTGCTATGTATGTATGTATGTATGTATGTATGTATGTATGTATGTATCTATCTATCTATCTATCTATCTATCTATCTATCTATCTAATCTGTCGCCTTCCTTCCTTTCATATGTCTATCCATTCATCCATGTGTCTTGTCTTTTTTTTTTTTTCTGAGGTACTGGGGCCCAGGGGTTAAACCTGGAACCTCGTATGTGGGAAGACAGCGATCAACCACTGAGCCACACTAGCTTCCCTGAGTTGGTTTTTTCATCTGTTTTGCTTGTTGTTTTTTTTTTTTTTTTTTTTTTCCCCAGGAGGCACTAGAAACTGAATCCAGGACCTCCCATGTGGGAGGCAGGTGCTCAACTGCTTGAGCCACTTCCACTCCCCTGTCTGTTTTTAATAAACACATTTTCTGAACACTTGAGTATAGATTGTATACATCAAGCTCCTTGAACACTTGTTACTGCCATGTACATTCACTTATGTAACCACCTTAAGTGCAGTTCAAGAAATTTAACATTAATATAAAGCTTAATCACATTCACAATACTCTGGCACTCTCACCACCTTCCATTACTAAAACTTTCCCATCTGCCCAAACATCAACCCTATACCCATTATGCATTAACTCTCTATTCCCCCTGCCCCATGCTCCTGACAACCTATTTTCCAATTCCTGTCTCAATGAGCTTGCATATTCTTCAATATATTCTTTGTAGTTACCATGGGACTTAAATTTAACACCCTAAATCTCTATCAGTGTTGTTTACTTTGAAACCAGCTTAACTTAGTATATACAAACTATGTTTCTATACCCCTCTGTTCCCCCACCTTTATGTAATTCTTGTCACACATTCTATGTTTATACATTATGAGTCCAAACTGACTGATTTGTTGTTACATTTTATGCATTGGCCTTTTGGATTCTGTAGGATGTAAAAAGTGGAGTTACAAACCAAAAATACAATAGAACTGACATTATAATTCCCCATGTTATCACCTTCACTGGAGATCTTTATTTCTTCATGCAGCTTCAATTTATTGGAGAGGATCCCTTCCTTTCAACCTGCAGAAAGCCCTTTAGCATCTCTTGTACAGCTGATCTCGTGGTGATGAACTTCCCAGCTTTGGTTTATTTGGGAATGTCTTAATCGAGCTTTTGACAGATAGTTTTACTGGATATAGAATTCTTGGTTGGTAGTTATTTTACTTTTAGCACTTTAAATATGTCATCCATTGTTTCCAATGAGAAATTGACAATCTTATTGAGACTCCCTTGTGTGTGACCTGTTGCTTTTCTCTTGCAGTATTCAGAATTATCTTTGCCACTTAACAATTTGATTATAACATGGTGCGATGTGGGTCTCTTTGAGTTTATCCTGTTTGGAGTTCGTTGACCATCTTGGATATATATATTCATGTCTTCTGTTAGATTTGGGAAGTTTTGAGCCATTATTTCTTCGATTATTCTCTGTATCCCTTTCTCTCTTTTCCTTCTGAAACTCCAACTATGTATATATTGTTACACTTCATAGTGCCCCACAGGTTCCTCAAGCCCTATTCACTTTACCTCATTCTTTCCTGTTTTTGATCCTTAGACTGATTTCAGTTGTCTTAATTTCAAGTTCATTGATTCTTCTTCTGTCAGCTCCAATCTGCTGTTGAACCCCTCTAGGAAATTTTTAGTTTCTGTTAATTTCTATAGTCTTCAGCTCTGTTTAGTTCCTTTTCATAATTTCCATCTCTCTATAGATATTGTTTTCCTGAATTTCCTTTAGTTCTTTGCCCATGTTCTTTGAGCATACTTAGGAATATTTAGGACTTTTTTTTTAAGTCTTTGTCTTGGTATGTCTCAGGTCTAGTCCTCCTCTTTGATGGTTTCTAATGCTTTATCTTCTCTCTTGCCTGGGCCATCATTTCCTGTTTCTTTGTATATTTTGTAACGTTTTGTTGAAACCTGGACATGTTGATATTTTAACGTGTTATTGCTGGAATTTGGACTCTGAATCTGTTCCTTAAGCTTGTATCAACCTAGTTTTATAACAGAGCTTTCTTTGAATGCCAACAGCTAACTAAAAAAGGTGGGGGGGGGGCAAGAAAATGCCTTTTCCAGCCTTTGCAGATAGACCCGTGTAAGTGTTCTTCCATGCTTACAGTTTAAAGAATAGCTCCAGGTCAAAGTATAGGGGCCTCCCTGATCCTTTCTGTGCATGTGCTTGTCGTGGGCATGTGCATATAGCTCTAGGAATTCCTGTTTACATGGAACAAATGTCCCCTTTTCCCTAGGAAACAGTTTCCTCATGGTCCTGCACTGTATGTCCTACAGCCAGCAATCTTTGCCTCAGGCGTCCACTTGACTGCTCTCCCACAGTGTTGTCTAGGCAAGCTCTGTTAGCCACATGCGGCGCAAGTTCTATGACAAGTTCCTCAAGCCCCCAACAGACAGATTGGGTCAGACATACATGTTCCTCGTATGTACACGAGGGTTACTCTGCTCCCTCCAGAGCTGTGACCCGGGACCTACACAGTAAACGCAGGTCAGCTCCATGATTTTTTTTTTTTTTTGAGAAAGCCATAAAAATGAAGTAAGTGAAAGTTCTGGAATTCTAAACCAGTTCCAACGTATTTCAGCGCTCTAGCTCTTTCCAGTTCTGCATCTTACCGTCTCCCTAACTCGAGGAGACATTTTTCTTTCTAAATCAGAGTTAGGGAGACGGTAAGATGCAGAACTGGAAAGAGCTAGAGCGCTGAAATACGATTTAGAGCATAAGCCTCAGTTGAAAACTGCTACTCTGCTCTATTAGTCCTGTTAACCATATGCATGATGATAGGCTTCCCCGACTCCAGGCCCTCTGCTTCTACAAATCACCAGGATCTACTCTATTTAAATGCTCAGTCTAAGCAGCCTAAATTGACTGTATAGTCCTGTAGTGCCCAAAGTGTGGTTCCTAGACCAGAAGTAAGTTGTTAGAGAATATAAATTTTCAGCCCCCCCCCCCCCACACACACACACAATCAGAAACTTTGGGGGCAAAACCCATTAATTATGCAATTTATAGAAATGTAAAATTTCAGGCTCCCAGACCACTGAATCAGAAACTGTGGTAGTGGGGCCCAGCAATCTGTGTTTTAGTAAGCCCTTCAAGTGATTTTCATGCACGCTTAGATTTCAGAACTACTGGTTTACTTAGATGTTAGAAAATAGATAGTAGCTAATAGTTGAAGAAGCCTCCTTACTCATTAAAACCTGTGAACTTTTAAGTACCTGGCAGGAGGAGAAGGAAGAACTGAAATACATTTGTTTTATGCCTTGTGAAATGTTAATATATAAACACTGGAATTTATTACTATTAAATAGGCTTTACCTTTTTTTTTTTTTTTTTTTTAAGGCATAAATCCCTATTTGAAGTACATCTTTTCATATACGCAGTTAAGCACTACTTATTCACTAAGTTATCAGGATTTTTATTATTTTTTAACTCTTTAATGTGTTAAATATTCCACATCTGTAATTCTGGGTGACATTCCTTGAATGTAAATGAAGAAAGATATTTATATATCTAAGTTTAAAAATGTTTTGCTGAAACTTTCACAGCCAAGTTTAGGAAATAATTATGTCTACTCATGGGCCTAGAATTTGTTTGTTAGTTAAGTATATCTTATAACTGAATGAGATAATATATGCTTTGTAGTTAAATTGAAATATACTGTAGCAACAAGTTATTTCTTAAATGTCTTTATAAAGTTTAAGTTTTTTTTTTAACGGGATTTAAGAAGCTGAGTGAATAACTAATTCCTGATTGTGGCATACTTTTCTCAAAATCCATAGCACAATTCCATTAATGAGAAGTAGTATCTTCAATCCAAAGTAATCCTGATTATTGTAGGGTGAAAAACATAATTAAAAGAAGGATTTTTATTTCTATTTTTAACCTTCCTAATCCTCTCTTCATCAGTCCCATACAGTTAGAACAGTGTCAAGTTTATATTGCAGTGAGATCAGAGAATCTGTGCTGGTCTTTGATTCAAAATGCATGTCTCTTTTTGGAGCTCACGATGCCACTATTGCCATTTGCTTTATTTAAACAAATACTCCAATGATTTCCTGCTTAAGATCATCTACCAAGGGTTATTCTCAGAGAAAAACTTCACATCAAAAGTAGTTATTAAAAAAAAAAAGTAGTTATTTATTTCTTTTTTCACAAGTTCATGAAGAGCATGTCTTAAGGTAGGAACTTCTCTTCAGCCTTAATATCAGAAGTTGTTCTTGGCATGTTAGAAAGCATCTTAAGATAACAGATTTGGACTTCCTTTATTTAAAGTGCTCATTGGTGCCATCTAGTGATATAAGCAATATAGAATGTACAGTTTTATTACTCAGTGCTTTGGGGACAGAAATTGTGTATTTTTTAAAATCAATTTTATAGTACAACTTTAACTGAATAGCCAAATATATAATACATAAGGAAGTCCTTTACTATTATGCTTCCACTGAGAATTCTTATCTATGAAACTAAAAGTATAAGCTACAGAATTTTAAATAGATATATTGGGGGAGTGGATGTAGCTCAGTGGTTGAGTGCCTGCTTCCCATATACGAGGTCCTGGGTTCAATCTCCAGTACCTCCTTTTTAAAAAAATTAGATATATTGGACCTCATAAAAATTAAATACTTTTGTGTAGCAAAGGACACTATCAAGAAAGTGAAAAGACAACTAACAAATTTGTAGAAAGGGAAAACCATGTAACTCATAAGAGTCTAGTATCCAAGATATATAAGAACTTTACAACTCAACAACAAAATGGCAAACAACCCAATTAAGAAAGAGGCAAAGGATTTAAATAGACACTTCTCCAAGAATATATACATGAAAAGGTGCTCTACCTCATTAGTCTTTACAAAATGCAAATCCAAACCCACAGTAAGATGCCACTTCATACTCACTAGGGTGTGTATAATATAAAATATATAGAAAATAGTAAGTGTCAGCAAGGATATAGAGAAATCTGAACCCTAATGGGAATGTTAAATGGCACAGCTGCTGTGGAAAACAATTTGGCAGTTCCACTAAAATTAAACATAAAATTACCGTGTGACCCAGCAGTTCCACTACTACTACTAGGTATATAACCAAAATAACTGAACAGATATTCAAACAAAAACTTTTACATGAATGTTCATAGCCCCATTGTTCATTATAGCTGAAAAGTGGAAGCAACCTAAATGTCAATCAAATGATGAGTGGATAAACAAATTGTGGTGTATTCATACAATGGAATATTATTCAGCCATGGAAAAGAATGAAGTATTGATTTATGCTATAACATGGATGACCTTGAATACATTACACTAATTGAAAGAAGCCAAAAATAAAAAGCAACATTTTATATTATTTAATTTATATGAACTTTCCAGAATCGACAAATCCATAGAGGCAGAAAGGAGATTAGTGGTTGCCAAGACCCTGGGAGGAGTGAGAAATAGGGGGTGATCTACTTACTGGGTTCAAGAAGTTTCTTTTTGGAGTGAGGAAAATATTCTGGAATAAGTGGTTGCACAACCTTGTTAATGTAATAAAAGCCACTGAATTATACCATTTATAATGGTTAAAATGGTGAATTTAAGTGTAGTAGATTATACTATAACAACAACAAAAACCTGCATTGGGAGACTTCTGGGAAGATGGTGGATTAGACAGATATGAGACTCTCTTCTCCCAGAAAAAATAGATAGAGAACAGGCAGAAATGGCATGGAAAAAAATGTTCTAGGGTTTAGGACACCAGGGGAAGGCTGGACACCACACAGAAGAGAGAGGGGCACAAGAAAAACTCTCCATGGAAAGACCATGAGTAGAAGCTGCAGCTGTGGGTGCCATTCCCCTACCCTATGAGCAGAAAAGCTACTAGTGTGTAGCATTTCTATATTCTAGTAATGAACAAGCTGAGAAGGAAATAAAGAAAAACATTGCATTTACAATAGCAACTAAATAACACACATTTCTAGGAATTAATTTAAGTAGGAATGTAAAGGATCTGTATTCAGAAAACTACAAAACACTGCTAAAAGAAATCAAAGAAGACTTAAACAAAAGGAAGGACGGTCCATGTTCATGGATTGGAAAACTAAACATCATGAAGATGTCAATTCTACCCATATTGATTTATAGATTCAAGGCGATACCAAACAAAATTCTAAGAGCCTACTTTACAGAAATAGAAAAGTTGATTTCCTAATTTATTTGGAAGGAAAAGCATTCCTGAATTGCCAAAAACATCCTTCAAAAGAAGAGTGAAGTTAGAAGACTCACACTTCCCGACCTTGAGGTGTATTATAGAGCGACACAGTGATTAAAACAATGGTATTGGCATAAATATAGACACATTGATCTGTGGGATAGAATTAAGAGTTCAGAAATAGATCCTCGCCTCTATGGTCAACTGATTTTTGATAAATCTGCCAAGTCCATTTTGCTGGGACAGAACAGTCTCTTTCATAATGGTGCTAGAACTTGATATCCATAACCAAAAGAATGAGAAAGAGCCCCTATCTCATACCCTATACAAGAATCAACTCAAAATGCATCAAAGACCTAAAAATAAGGGGGAAATGCAACTATAGACTAAAGTAGTCTTATTATTATTCTAGCAATAGAAAAACTTGTGTCATTGATATAAGGGCAGTGGCCACCAGAGGTTCTGAGGGAGGGAAAAGGAATAGGTGTAACATGGGGCATTTTGGGGACATTGGAATTGTCCTGCATGATATTGCAATGACGGATACAGGCCATTGTGCATTGTGTCAAAACCTATAAAATTATACAGTGCAAAGTGTAAACTATAATGTAAACTGTAGACCATGGTTGGTAGCAATGCTTCAGTATGTGTTCATCAGTTGTAGCAAATGTACCACACTTATGAGGGATGTTGTTAATGGAGAAAGTTTGGGAGGGGGAGGAGTGGGATATATGGGAATCCCCTATATTTTTGATGTAACATTTATGTAATCTAAAGCTTCTTTTAAAATAAAAAAAAAAAACTTTAAAAAAGCCAGGACCATAAAACTCCTAGAAGATAACATAGGGAAACATCTACAAAACCTTGTAGTAGGTGGGGGTCTCTTAAACCTTACATACAAAGCATGAGCCACAGCAAACAAAAAGATAAATGGGACCTCCTCAAAACTAAATACTTCTGCACCTCAAAGGACTCAGTGAAGAGGGTAAAAAGGCAGCCTACCCAATGGGAGAAAATATTTGGAAATCACACATCTGACAAAAGTCTAATATCCATATTATATAAAGAGATCCTACAACTCAACAATAAAAAGACAAATGACCCGATTTAAAAGGGCAAAAGACCTGGATAGATGTTTTTCTAAAGAAGAAATAAAAATGACATTTTTTTAAAAAACACATGAAAAAATACTCATCATCAGGAAAATACAAATCAAAGCTACAATGAGATATCTTTTCACACCTACTAGAATGGCCACTATTAACAAAACAGAAAACTACAAGTATTGGAGAGGATCTGGAGAGACAGAATGCTTAGTCACTGCTGGTGGGAATGTAGAATGGAACAGCTACTGTGGAAGTCTGTTTGGCAGTTCCTAAAGAAGTTAGATATAACTCTACCATATGACCCAGCAATACCGATACTAGGCATATACCCAGAAGAACTGAGAGCAGTGATACAGACAGACATCTGCATACCGATGTTCATAGCAACATTATTCTCAATTACCAAAAGATGGAAACAACCCAGGTGTCTGTCAGCTGACGGATGGATAAACAAACTGTGCTGTATACACATGATGGACTATTACTCAGCTGTAAGAAGATATGAAGTTATGAAGCATATAACAGTGTGGATGAACCTGGAGGACATTATGTTGAGTGAAGCAATCCAGACACAAAAGGACAAATATTGTATGACTTCACTATTATGAACTAAATATAATGAGCAAACTCATGGAGTTAATAACTAGAATATAAGTCACCAGAGAATAGAATGTGTTTAGAGAATGGAAAGCTGAGGTTTAATCTGCAAAATTGGTTAAAAAAAGTTGTTTGGAATGAATAGAAATGGTGAAAACATGTTATAGGATTTGGAAATAGTAGCACTAACGTGGGTATGATCGTGGTTTGCTTTTTGTTGTATATTTTTTGGGGAAGTAATGAAAATGCTCTAATACCAATTGAAATGATGAATGCACAACTCGGTGATTATACCAAATGCCATTGATTGTACACTTTAGATAGATTGTATCATTTGTGAACGAAAAAAATAATAGGGTGGGTTGAGGATAATACAACAATTGTAAGATACGAACTATAGTTAGTAATAATACTTTGACAGTGCTCTTTCATAATTCCTTAGAAATGTTTTAAAACAATGCAAGGTGTTTGTGGTGGGGTGATGTATGGGAGCCCTGTATTGTGTTATTCATGTAAGTTCACAACTTTTACTATGCACTTATTGATTATATGTCCATGTATGAATGATATACTTCAATAAATTGTTTTTAAAATGAAAAAAAAAAAGGGAAAAAGACTTGAATAGACATTTTTCCAAAGAAGAAATACAAATGGCAGAAAAACACATTAAAAAATGTTCAACATCACTAAGTGATTAGGGAAATGCAAATAAAGCTAAAATGAGAAATCATTTCACACCTATTAGAATGGTCACTATTAACAAAATAGAAAAGTACAAGTGTTGGAGAGGATGTGGAGAGATAGGAATGCTTATTCACTGTTGGTGGGAATGTAGAATGGTACAGCCACTGTGGAGGGCTGTTTGGCAGTTCCTATAGAAGCTGAATGTAGATTAGCCTCATGACTCACTACAGTACCACTACTAGGTATATACCCAGAAGAACTGAGAGCAGTGACATGAACAGACACATGCACACTGATGTTCATAGCAACATTGTTCATAATTGCCAAAAGATAGAAACAACCCAGATGTCCATCAACCGATGAATGGATAAACTATGCTGTATACACATGATGGAATATTAGGCATCTGTAAGAAGAAATGAAATCATGAAGCATGTGACAACATTGATGAACCTGGAGGACATTACACTGAGTGAAGCAAGCCAGATACAAAAAGACAAATACTGTATGATTGGGCTATATGAGTTAATAAGTACATTGTGTCAGCTCATGGAGTTAAAAACTAGAATATGAGTCACCAGAAAATAGAATGAGGTTAGAAAATAGAAAGCTGAGGATTAACCTGTGCAGAATTGGTTTAAAAAAAAAAAAAAAACAATGTTGTTTTTAATCCTTAGCAAAGAATAGAAAAGCTGAAAGCACAGCATAGTGCTTGTAACTAGCAGTGCTATTATATAGGAATGACAGTAGTTGAAAGGAAAAATAAAGTTGTGTATATTACTAGAAGGAAAGCTAAATAATGTAACATGGGACTGTATAGTATAGCAAAAGCTCATGTGAAATATGAATATGGATAATGCATATATAAGACTTTTTCTTTGAAAGTGAACAAATGTATGTTAATGTGACGAGATGTTTATATCAGGAAAAAAACACATTATGCTAAGTGAAAGAAACCAGACACAAAGTACTATATATTGTATGATTCCATTTATATAAAGTGTAAATGTAAATCAATTTATAAAAATGAAAATATATTAGTGGTTATATATGGGGAAGATGGATTGAGAAGTGGCTTCTAAGAGGTGTGGAGTTTTTCTTTTTGGAATAATGAAATTGTTCTAAAAATTTTTTGTGGTGATAAATGCACAACACTGTGATTATACTACAAACCATTGATTTTACACTTTGAAAAAAGATTTCCTACAAAAAAAAATTGTAACACCCACCCAAGTATAATCTACAACCAAGTGTAATCCTACTTCTGAAGATTCCTTGTAAGTAAAATGAAAAGACTGTATAAATAACGGAAAATGTCCATAACCTATTGAATTTAAGAAACAGAACGCCTTTCTTTTTTTTTTTTTTTTTTTTAACCTTTGTGTTCGACAAAGTTAAAAAAAAAAAAAAAAAGTGACAGCACCCAGAGTGCATAGTCCTCTTTTAAGGAAGAGTGAGTCATCAGTTCAATTGTGGCTTCCTCCAGTTTGTAGAGTTGAGGCAGGAGAGGTACTGTTGTTGCCAGGAGCATAAGTAGTGCAGTTGGCTTCCCTTACCTCTTGCTGAAAGAGGAGGGGTGGCAGTGAGAGAAATGTGTTCTTGCCATGATATGCACATGGTGATGTTCACAATAAAAAAAAAAAATTATAGACCCATGGGCTATAATAGGCAATCCATCTTTGCATTCATGCAAGAATATCTAGAAGATACATTTCTAGGATAGGACAATGGATATGTGCATTTTTAAAATTGATAGGAATTGCCTAATTGCCCCTAAATAGATTACATCAATTTTTACTCCCACCTCTTCACTATCCATCTGCCACATCACAGCTGCACGTCCCTCCTTACCAGCTTAGACTCCGTGGCCCATTGCTTTAATCCCTCCCTTGTCCCTCTGTTCCTCCATTACACTTATTTGGCCAAAGCTCAGCCCCTGTTAAATCCTATTTTCCACCTACTCCAAGCCAGTACCCAAGCACCTGAACATAGAAATCTTGATTTCACTCTGCATGTGGGACCATAAATCTCCAGTCGACACTGAGCGCTGCCCAGCAACTGACCACATTTCCCTAATTAGGTCATTATCCTATTCTCCAGGATGACTATTCCATACCTTCTCCTGTCTTCCCAGATTTCCAACTCTTTTCCGTCCAGCCCCCTCTCATTCTCAATTCATAACCTCACCAAAAAACCAGAAGCAATTGGAAGTGAATAACCTTTTTTTTTTCCAGGACAAATATACAACCTACCTGCATCTATTTTCATGTAGTCTGTCTTCTTTCATCTTAAAATGGGCCTAGTGTCCCATCCCCTGCTCCTACTTGAAGCCTGCTCCTCTATCTGCCAATTCAATCTTGCTCTCTTTTGCATATCTAGGACTAAGTATTTGGAATTACCCCCAATCTATTTGATCATTTAATCCATGGCTTTAAAGACCATCTATATCAGGGGTTCTTAAAAGGGGTCCCTGAGCTTGGATTGAAATTCAAAAAAACATTATTCTTGTGAGACGTGTTGGTGAGGGTGTGATATATTTATTAAATAATACATAGTACAGTGTGGACTTAGTAACGGGTCCATGGTTTTCACCTGACTGGCAAAGGGGACCATGGAACAAAAAAGGTTAAGAACCCCTGATCTATATGCTGTTGATTCTCAAACTATCTCCAGCTTGAGCTCCAACGTCATATATCCAGCTGTCAACCTGACAGCTCCACATGGATGACAAATAAGTACCTCAAACCTGACATGTCCAAAATAGGACTCTTAATCCCCACCGCCATTCCAATCTTCCCCGCACCCTTTACCCTACAGCTTGATCCAAAACCTTGGGGCCATTGAGAAATAGGGAGCTTACACTCCCCTTCCTTCATCTCCCATATCCAGTCCATCAGCAAGACTTGGTTGTTCTATCTTCAAAATATGAGGACTCTTACTATTTCTCTCCACCTCCACTGTTACCTCCATAGTCTACCATTATCTCTTGCCTAGACTACTGCAACAGCATCCTATATAGTCTACCTGCCTCCATTCTTACCTTCCTAATGTCTATACTCAACAGAAAAGCCACAGTAATCTTTTTAGAACATAAACCAAGCCCTGACACTTCTCTGCTCAAAATCCTCCAGTAGCTTTCCTTTACAGAATAAAATCCAAAGTCCATGCCATGCCTACACAGCCCATTGCTTTGGCCCCTCCCCCTCCCTTTAGCCTCATCTCCTACCACTCTCTTCTCTCTATATCCACTGCAGAACATTGACCTCTGACCAGTACTCCATCATGCCAAGATCATTGCTGCCTCAGAAAACTTTCTACTTGCTGCTCTTTCTATCTGGAATGCTCTTTCCTCAGATCTTCACGTTTAGCTCCTTCACATTATGCAGGCCTCAGATGTCCACTTGGTAGAGAGACCTTCCCAAACCACTCCATCTTAAATATGGCCCTTACTCCTCCATCATTCTCTATTCCAATATCCTACTTTACTCTTTTTCATTGCACTTATCACTTCCTGAAATTATTTTATTTTTCATTTGTTTACTGTTTACCTTCCTCACTACAATGTGAGCTGCATGAGTTTAGAACAGTGCCTGGCACAGAGAAGATGCTTAATACATAACTGTTCAATTAGTGAATATTACTTTTACAATAAAAATTAAACTAATTGAAAATAATTAACTGCATGTACAATTGCCATATTGTAAATGAACCTACATAAAGAAAAAGAAAAAACCTGCTTTGATTAGCAAGATTCTAAAACCTTTTTGGATTATTATAATTATACTTTCCAAAGTTGTGCTTATTTTGTAAATATTTTCTTTTCTTATTTTTAACCTCAAATTATTTGATAAAAACTTTTTCATCTATACAGTCTTTTCAGTTTTTATTTCAGTGGTTGTATATATTTTAGTGACTGGATACATCATAGTGTAATGATTCCCCAAATGTTTGATGTTTTTCTTTTCTTTTTCCCTTTTTCAATTCTAAAGTGTCTTGCTATAAATGTTTAAACAAATAAGAATGTTTAAAACCCTTCACAACTCTTACATTAATGTTTCTGTGCCCAAACAGGATCCCTGAGTCACTTTTCTTTCTTTACTATTCTATTGTGATTTTTCTCTGACTGCCCTCTACTAAGAACACACTAATTTATAGCCCTACCACTAATGGATGAGAAAAAATGGATAACATTAATGCTCATTGAATGCCTGCTCTGTTCCAGGCATTTTCCCTGATCATTTTACTTCCATTACTTCAATGAAAGTAAAACTCATACACTCACTCTGTTATAAAGAGACTACAGTAGAGGTTGATGCAGCTAATAAGTGGACAATCAGAGATCAGAAGCCAGACATTTTATCTCCAAGTTTTGTTGTATAGTCTCTGTTTTCTCACAGCTTTACCAATAATGAATTTTACTTTTTAAAATTCCTGTTTATAGGAGAGATCCATCATTTTCCCAGGTGATTGTTTATTGTTTATATTTACCCTTACATAAAAATCTGTATATTTTGTCCACTTGTTTTTAATAATAGATTTAAAACTGAACTTATCTCCTTGACTTGTAGGAAGCAGGCATCACATGTCAAATATTTATTGTAACTTTTTTGTTTTTGTTTACTCCTATAATACAGGCTCTTGATGGAAATGTGTATGATCACCTTAAGGATTATTTAATAGCCTTCAGTCGGACTGAGCTAGAGACATGCCAAGCTATGCAGAACACATTCCAGTTTTTATTAGAAACTTCTAACAAGGTAAGACTTAACCATTAATGCATTAGGTGGTAAGTTACTCATTTTAGAATCTAAAATGTTTTTGCATACAAACAAAATGTAGGTGCCAATATTAGAAAAATGCTTTTAATGGACAAATTTCCTGGACGCAGCTGTCCTAACAAAATTGAAAGATATTCTATTCTCCTTGTTCCTAAGTTGGTGAAGATGGCACCAAAGGATAAAAGGGAGGTAATTATACAGGCTAGCCTTGTACATTGCTTTTTTTAAAATAAAATTTTATTGAAGTATATCATTCATACGTGAACATAGATAAACAATAAATATATAGTTAAAATTTGTGAATTTACAAAACAAACATGCATATCATATACAAGGCTCTCATACATCTCACCACCACCACCTTGCATTGCTGTAAAACATTTGTTACAAACTCTGAAAGAGCATCATCAAAATATTAGTACTAACACATATCGTACATTTGATTTATTTTTCCCCCAACCCACCTAATTATTAACACCGTATATTAGTATTGTATATTTGTTATCGTTTAAGAGAAAATGTTCTCATATTTTTCCTGTTTTCATTACTCCAAAAGGAAAAATCCCCTTATACTACACTATTGTTGTTCCTTAGTATTGGAAAAAATATCTTATTTGCTATTGTTGTAAAAATATTACAGTATTACTGTTAACTATGTTGATGAGTTACATTCGTTGTAATTTTCCCAGGTATCACCATATTCTTAGCACTTTGTGAAAGGAGAATGTTCTTATATTTATACTATTAACCACAATCTTCATCCACCACCGAAATCACTATGTTCTTCAGTCTATACATTTTTAAAAAGAGAGTTTTGTCTTTCACTCACATGAATTTGAATGCTCTCAACTCAGTCATTTCAGAGAGCAAGAAGTGCATTGGTCAGTGCAAAGAATGATAAAGGGACACAAAAGAGAAAGTAGCGTTTTATAATTGTTAAAAGAAATGACTACTGTAATAACTTGTTTTTTACTAATTAAATCTTACCACGTATATACAATCATTCTTTGATAGAAATTGTTTCATTCAAAGTGTTGAAATCCACTGACTTTGCTGGTATGTCATGATGTGTACAGAGAAAATAAATGAAATATACTTCCTTTTTTTTTTTCCAATAATAAAACTATCCTTTGGAAGATAAATTGTTTCCGTCATTGGTAAATGGCTATTTTCTTTCTGATAAATTAAGTGCATAGTGAATGTTCCTTGAAACATGTTTTTAAAAAATATATATGCATTTTATAACTGCTACTCTAAAAGGTCCAGTTATAGTCTCTCTTGGCAGTTGGAGTGGAAGCTAATACCTTTAGAAACTATTTCGAGGGGAGTTAGGGTATACGTTTTTACAGGACAGTGTCCAAAGATAGGGAAGAAAAAGGGCACAAACTGTTCTTCCTAAATGCCTTCTCGCTGTATTTGTTCTTGTTTCCATTATACCATAGCTTCCAATTTTATTTTTAGAAAAACACTGATGGACATTTGGGTTGTTTCCAGCTTTTGACAATTGTGAATAATACTGCTGTAACCATTGATGTACAAATATCTATTTGTGACCCTGTTTTCATTTTCTTTGGATATATACCTAGAAGTGGGATTGCCAGGTCAAATGGTAATTCTATATTTAACATTTTGAGGAACCGCCATGTTGCTTTCCACAGTGGCTGCTTCATTTTACATTCCTACCAGAAATGAACTAGAGTTCTAATTTCTCTGCATCCTCTTCAACACTTGTTCTTTTTTTTTTTTTTTTTAACTATATCCATCTTTGTGGATGTGAATGGTGCTTTCAATTTGCATTTCCCTAATGTCTAGTGATGTTGAACATCATGTGGTTATTGGCCATTTGTAAGTCTTTGAACAAATGTCTGTTCAACTCCTTTGCCCATAATTTATAGTGTTGTTTGTCTTTTTTTTTTTTTAAGATTTATTTATTTCACCGCCCCCCCCACCCTGCTTATTGTTTGCACTCGCTGTTGGCTGTCTGTGTTTGCTCGTCTTCTTTTTTAGGAAGCATCAGGAACCAAACCCGGGACCTCCCATGTGGGAGGATGGTGCCCAATCATTTGAGCCACATCCACTCCCTGCTTGTTGTGTCTCTCGTGTCTCCTCCTTGTTGTGACATCTCGTTGCGACATCTCATTGTCACATCTTGTCGTGTCAGCTCGCTTCGTCAGCCCATCTCATCAACTCGCTGTCTTGCTCATCTTTAGGAGGCACTGGGAACCAAACCCAGGACTCCCATATGGGAGGCAGGCGCCCAACTCTTTGAGCCACATCCGCTCCCTTGTTTGTCTTTTGGTTGTTGCATTGCAAAAGTTCTTTATATATTCTGAATATTAAACCCTTATTGAGTGTATGGTTTAAAACTGTTTTCTCCCATTCTTTAGGTTATCTTTTCACTTTCTTGATAATTTTCTTCAGTGCACAAAAGTTTTTAATTTTGATGAACTCAGATGCATGTGTTGCTTCTTTTGTTGTGAATGCTGTGGGGGTCATATCTTAAAATCAATTGCTAAATCCTAGGTCATGAAGATTTGCCCCTATGTTATCTTCTATAAGTTTCACAGTTTTAGCTCGTACACTTAGATATCTGATCCATTTGAATTGATTTTTGTATATGGTGCAAGGTATTCTTCTAGAATATCTGGTGTGTTGAACAGTTGTTCATAATATTCTCTTATAGCCGTTTTTATTTCTGTAAGGTCAGTTGTGATATCACCATTTTCCTTTTGGATTTTAGTTATTTGCTGCTTTTCTCATTTTATCTTTGTCAGTTTGTGCTTTCTTTTACAAAAGCTGAACTCTCAGAGCTTCTCACTTTCTCTGGCACTCCTGTTGTTATTCTAAATGTCCATTCTGTTTCCAGCATTATCAGCTAGTTAATTCCAGTCTCTTTTTCCAACTCTTTCACTTTTTGTGGAGGGAGCAATGTATAATTTCCTACTCCTCTATTTTGTACCTGTACCTCCTTATTTTTTAATATCTTTAAAATCTATAGTGAATTCACAGCTTTCATTTCCTTTTTTTTTTTTTTTGGGTTGTAATTAGTAGATTTATTTTTATTTATTTTTTTATTTTTTTATTATGGGTAAAAATCAAAATTCTCACAATACATACAAACATTTGCAAAATGATATATAAATATATATGCATATATGTGTATTTGCTTACAAAAATGTTGTTTATATACATATATTTTAAGAGGTGCTTAGATTACCCAAAATATTACACAGAACCCACTGGGATTCCCATGTTGCCCACCTCCCACACCTCCCATCACATCCCACACAAACATCTCCCACAGTGTGGCCCACCACCCTCAATGAACTTACACATCCTGAGCCTTGCCACCAACCATAGACCACAGTTCACACTGTAGACCACACTCTCTCCCACTCAGTTCTGAGTGGTGTGTGCTGATTTAAAATGGCCTACATCCGTTGCCACAACAGTACTCAGGACAACCTCCAACTCCCAAAGAAGCCACTGTATTTCAACTGCTCTTCCCCTCCCTACCCCAAAAGTGTCAAGTGGCCACTGGCTCCACCTCATTGTTATAATTTCTTGCATTGCTAGAATCACCATATGTGAACAAGAGAATACCATCAAGTCCACTCTAGTCCATAGTTCTTCCCCCAATCCTGAGGGGACTGGGATGGTGATGTCCACTCCACCTCCAAGTGAGAGAGGGCTTATATCCCATGGATATTGTGGGTGGGATGATCCTGCCTGCAGATGCAGGCCCTCTCCATTCCCTGGGATGGCCATTTCCCATCGTTGTCTCCTCACCAGGTGACTTGAATGAGTCCATTGAGCTGTAGGGTAGGAGTTACAGTTCCACCTAGATTTCATGCACACCTGGCACATAGGTAGGCAGGAGGCTCCAGTCTCTGGAAGTATACCTAAAAACTCCAGCATCACATATAGGTTTGAATAGAAGGGACTGGTGAACCATGTGCAGGGAGGACTTATTTGAGTCTAATTCTGTCACTCTCAGGAGCACAGATTCCAAAATAGAACCCACAGATAAGGCATCAGTCTCTGGGGCTATCCCCCCTTATATAGGACCAGGGTGTCTCCGGAGCTCTCAGGAACCCCACTGAGTGGGGTGATAGGCACTTAGATGTTCTACTGAGGTGTGCGTAAGAGTTACCTCTGGGATGACCTCCCGACTCTCTTTGAAGTCTCTTAGCCACTTGAACTCATTTGTCTTTACCATTTCCCCCTTTTATTCAAGGTCCTTTTCCAGTTGTGTTGCCAGTTGGCACTTGGGAAAAGTTTTCAATTAGCAATAATCGTGCCTCGGATAAACCTTATTGGCTATGATACTGCCACTGTGCAAAGCTGCCAGTTGGCACTTGGTATTAATCCCTCGTTGCCAGGGAGGCTCATCCCCAGGAGTCATGTCCCACGTTGGGGGGAAGGTAATGCAATCATATGCTGAGTTTGGCTTAGAGAGAGGCCACATTTGAGCAACAAGGAGGCTCTCAGGTGGCAACCCTTAGGCACCCCACAACTGCAGGCTAAGTCTCATTTACAAGAGCAAAGACTCACAAGGGTAGTCATCAATAAAAAAAAAAAATCAGTGGGTCATCCGATTTTGACAGGCACTGTCCCTACACTTAGAGGACTATTGTTGCTCCCTTGGAGACTGTGACAGAGCTCTCCAGGCTAGGAATTCAGATTCCCTCATTTATTGTGTGATTATCCACCCATCGTGACCATGCCCCATCCCCCGATCCTTTGAATGATTTTGTATATCTTTCATGTATATTCGGATGAACCAATCCCCACGAAA
>JAKSZT010031676.1:1701636-1751463 GCA_026826555.1 Tolypeutes matacus | reverse complement strand
CCCCCCAATAATCCCCCGCAGTACCCATTGTAACCCTTCTGTGATCCAAATCCTCCATGAACATTTAGTCCATAAAATAATCAAATACACTTACTAGGAAAAAGAAACAAGTGTGATAAGCGTACATGCAAGAGACAAACATAAGGAAACTCAGGGGAAAAAAAAAAGAGAGAGAAGGAAAAAAAACAAATAATCAAACAAAGAACAAAGCAAAATAAAATATAATTAGTGGATTGGGACATTCAAAACATGGGCAAAACAAAGGAAAAGCCTTTAAAAATATATATATATATTCATTTTTTTTCCCTTTCTCTTTTCTTTTTTCCCTTTTTTCCTTCCCTTTATCACTGTGTTATCGGATGTCTGGTGTGCCATGACACCTTCCTCCTCTCAATCCCCATTGTCTCCCAATTTTTCATTTAATTTTCAAAGAAGTTTAGGTCACAGCAAAGTCACACACGGAGTGCCGGAGACTCCCAGATACCAAACCACCCCCCCTTCCCCACCCCATATTAACTCCGCCCCCCTTTTTTTGGATGTTAGCATTGCTATAACTGTTATACAGCACAGCTTTCATTTCTGATGTGGGTAAATTTTTGGATCCTGTCAAAAATCCAGCTCTTGGTTTCATTGATTTTTTGTGTGTGTGTCTTTTGCTTTTCAGTTTGCAATTTTATTGATTTCCACTTTGATATTTATTTCCTTTGTTTTGCTTACTCTTCGTTCATTTGCTCCTCTTTTCCAGTTTCTCAAGGTCAGAGTTGAGGTAATTGATTTGAGCCCTTTCTTTTCTAATATTAGCATTTAGTTCTATAAATTTTACCATTAATACTGCTAAAGCACAAATTCTGATATATTGTGTTTGTTTTTTTTTTTTTTCATTTTTCTTCAGTTCAAAACACTGTTTAATTTTCCTTTTGAGTTCTTTGATGCATGAGTTATTTAGCGTTGTGACGTTTAATTTGCA
The DNA here is from genome assembly GCA_026826555.1 of Tolypeutes matacus. Classification (NCBI taxonomy): domain Eukaryota; kingdom Metazoa; phylum Chordata; class Mammalia; order Cingulata; family Chlamyphoridae; genus Tolypeutes; species Tolypeutes matacus. The sequence goes on along the minus strand of JAKSZT010031676.1, from coordinate 1,750,496 downwards.
ATTATTTGTAAGATATTCTAGCTATCTTTCTGTTGTATGATTTTTAAAATTACATTGTGACAGAGATCCTACTTTGTATGCCTTGAATTTTTAAAAATGTATGGAGAATTGTTTTATGGCCCAGAATATGATTTGCTGTGGTCAATATTTTGTGTATTCTACTTTTGTTGGATGGGGTATTTTTTAAATGTCAGTTATGTCAAGTTGATTGATAACATTTGTCCTTAAAACTCTCATTTTTGCTTCATGTATTTTGAAGCTCTAAGGGGCATAAATGTTTAGGATTGTTATGTCTCCTTATTAATTGACCCATTTGTCATTATGAAATGACCTTCTTTATCCTTGCTAATATTACTTGCTCTGAAATCAACTTTATCTGATATAACTATCTCAGCTTTGACTATTATTACTACAATATATCTTTTTCCATCCTTTTACTTTTAACCTCTTTGTGTCTTTATATTTAAAGCGAGTTTCTTGTATCAGTTTATAGTTGATTCTTGGGGTTTTTTTTAAAATCCAACCTGACAATCTTTGCCTTTTAGTTGTTGGTGTTTAGACCATTTATATTTAATAGTTATTAATTGTATGGTTAGGTTTAGATCTACCATTTTGCTGTTTCTTTCTTATTTGTCCCATCTCTTCTTTCTTCCAGTTTTCCTGGGTTTTTTGTTTGTTTGTTTGTTTTGTCTTCTTTATATTAATTCAGTATTTTTTACAATTCTATTTTATCTCCTTTATTACTAGCTATTACTTTTTACTATGTTATTTTAAGTGATTGCTTTAGAGATTAGTGTATACATGTTTAACTTATCATAATCTACCTTCAAATGAGATTACACTATTTATAATTCAGTGTAAGAACAATACAATAGTATACTTCCAGTTTTCCCTTCTTGGCCTTCATGCTATTGTTTTCATACACTTTATTTATATATATCATAAACCCTTTAATACACTTATTATTTTGTTTACAATAACCAGGTATCTTTTAAAGGGACTTAAATAAGAAACATATCTTTTATATTTACCTACTTAGTTACCATTACCATTACTCTTTTTTGCTTCATATGGAGACAAATTTTCATCTAGTGTTATTTTTCCTTCTTCCTGAAGGATTTTCTTTCACATTTCTTGCGATATGGGTCTGCTGGTAATTACTTCCTTCAGCTTTTGTGTATCTAAGAAGTATCTTTATTTTACCTTATGTTTGAAAGATGATTTTGTAGGGATTACAGTTCTAGGTTGACAGTTTTGTGGGGTATTTTCCCTCATTCAGTACTTTGAAAATGTTGCTCCATTCTCTTTTTGCTTACATTGTTTCTGACATATCTGCTGTCATCCTTATTTTTGTTCTTTTGTATGTAACATGTCCTTTTCTTCAGGCTGATTTAAGATTTTTCTCTTTATCACCTGTTTTGATCAATTTAATTAAGATATGTCTTTAGTTTTCTTAATGTTTCCTGTGATTGGGATTTGCTGAGCCTTTTGGATCTGTGGTTTGTATAGTTTTCATCAAATTTTGAAATATTTTCACAATTACTCCTTCAAATTTTGAAATATTTTGACAATTTTTTTGTTTCCCCTACCTTCAGGGACTCCAGTTACGTGTATATTAGGTCACTTGAAGAGTCCCACAACTCACTGTTGCTCTTTGCATTTTTTTTTAATTCTTTTTTCTCTCTTGTTCATTTTCCATACTTTCAGTTGCTGTGCCTTCACATTCAATAATATTTTCTCCTGCAGTGTCTAATCTGTGGTTAATACTATCCAGTGCATTTTTCATCTTAGACATTGTAATTTTCACTTCTAGAAATTAATTTTTTGCCTTTTCTGTATCTTTCATGTCTCTACTTGATATTTTGAACATATTGAATATAATTATAACTATTTTAATATCCTTGCCTGTTAGCGCTAATATCTGTGTCAGCTCTGCATCAGTTTCAATTGATTATTTATCTCCTCATAATAGGTAGTTTTCCTTTTATTTATATGCCTTGTCAACTTTGCTTGGATGCCAAACATTTTGAATTTTACCTTATTGGGTATTTTTTATTCCTGTCAACATTCTGGAACTTTGGTTTGGGGTTTAGTTAAGTTACTTGGAAACAGTTTGATCTTTTCAAGTCTTGCTTTTATTATTTGTTGCCTGGGTCTATAGGAGTGCTAATTAACCTCCACTATTAAGGCAAGACCTTCCTAAGTACTCTCCTCAAAGTGTCATGAATATGAGTTTTTTCCATTCTAGCTCAATTATTCCCAGGTCTCTCTGTGCATGTGACACTATTCTCTAATCCTTTCAGGTCATTTTTTCCTGGCCTTGGGTAATTTCCTCATATGTATGCTCTGGTCAGTACTCTACAGAATACTCCAGGGTGACTCTATAGATGTCCACATCTCCCTATGTAGCTCTTCCCTCTCTAGTACTCTGTCCTGTCAACTCTAACACCTTGGTCTCCCCAGACCCTCAGCTTTCTGTCCACAACTAGGAACACTGTCTCTCCAGATACTCAGGTTTATCTCCACAGACTCACACAGTCTGTGTGAATCTGTTAGGCTCCTCCTTCTGGGTTCCCCCTGCCCTTACCAGGGCCTGGAAACTGAGATCACTAAGCTGGGTAAATTATAGGGTTTGCCTCATTTGTTTCCTATCTGTCAAAGATCATTGTACCTCATTGCCTAATGTCCAGTGTCTCAAAAACTGTTATTTAATATATTTGGTCTGGGGTTTTGTTGATGCTCATGTTGTTAATTCAGGCAGGAAAGTAAATTCATCCCTGAGATAGTGCATTAGAAAGACATGGTCTCTCTTCTCTCCCCAAAAAATAGCTAAAGGACTGGTAGAAACAGCCTGGAAAAAAAATGTTCTATGGGTTTAGAACACCAGAAGAAGGCTGGACACCACCCAGAAGAAAGAGGTAGACAAGAAAAGTCTTGAAGGAAAGACTTTGAGTAGAAGCTGCAGCTGCAGTGCTGGTGCCCTTCCTCCACCCTATGAGCAGCCAATTTTGAATTCTCTGGCCTGGGACTGGCAACTACAGACTGGGGGCTACAGGAATCTACCTCCCCAGGAAACAGAAGAGAGGGATGCAGCCTAAGACTGATTCAGCTTTTGGCCAACAAACTTAGTCTGCTGTATCCCACAAGCCCCTACAGGCCGGTGGGGCCGTGCCATTGTTTGACTTGGGAGCTAGCACTGGACTAAAGAGATCTGACCCTCTCAATCTTCCTTCCTAATGACAGGGCCTGGTTGTTGAGGATGCAGAGGGAGTGAAATTATTTCCTACCCAGCAAAAGGGAAAGGGCTGCCAGCAAAGGTTGGAGGACAGCCTCTGAGGAGCTTTGAATTGCAAGGCTCTGAATAGCCTCCAGGTGGTATCCTCTTTCACATTGTTGCAGTCCAAGTTGTAGTGAATACACTCCCAAAACCAGGATTTGAACTGAGACAGCTGCTGAAGAGTACCATCTGCTGGCAGACCAGAAAGTGCATGTGAGGAATAAAGGAAATAAGTGGAGAGGTTATTTCTGGCCTGTAGAGAGACTATTTCCTCTTTCCCCAAGGCCCTTGGAAGAGGGTCTGCAACCCATTACTGGGTCAATGGCCCAGACTTGAGAGATAAAATACAAGGAAACTCAGAAAAAAAAAACTAAAAATAAAATGTAATTAGCGGATTGGGACATTCAAAAAAATGGGAAAAAAAAAAAACAAAAAAAATCCTTTTTAAAAAAATTATTCTTTTTTCCTTTTATCACTGCATTATCGGATGCCCAGTGTACCGTGACATCTTCCCCCTCTCATTCCCCAGGGTCTCCCAGATATTAATTTAATTTTCAAAGAAGTTTTAGGTCACAGCAAAGTCATACACGGAATACTAGAGACTCCCACATACCCAACCTCCCTCCCCCTTCCCCACCCCATATCAAAACCTTTTTTTTTTTTTTTTAATGGATGTTAGCATTGTTATAACTGTTACACGGATAGTGAAATATAGCAACTAAACATTGTCAATGGTTTATAGTATAGTTTACAATTTAGACAGTACAGTTTAATAATTTTTGATGATATTTACCATGTCCTGTGTCCATTATTGTAAGGTAATGAAAAACCTTTCCCATGACCACTAAATACCCCATTTGATCTTTTCTGTTCCTTCCTCCCCATCCCCTTGGGGCATATGACACTCCCCTGTCTTGACTCATGGAATGACAAGATTCATAGTTACATGCCCTGGGTATTCTAACCCGCCCTTCCTAAACTACCCACCTGTCAACCCTGCACCACCAAACCCAGTAATATCACTACCCATCTGTCCTATCCTCTTTTCACTTTACCATAGATTATGTCCATATGGGTGATGGCTCACAACCTACTCTTCTCTTTCTCTCCCTTGTTAACCTATCTTTCAGACAATGGTTCTCAGAGACTGCTCACTTTCCTCAATTCAAATCAGTGAGGTCCTATACTGTTCATCCTTCAATGCCTGGCTTGCTTCACTCAACATAAGGTCTTCAAGATTCATCCATGTTATTCCGTGTGTTAGCACTTTATTTCTTCTTACAGCTGAGTAATATTCCATTGTATGTATGTACCACATTTTGCTTATCCATTCATCTGTTGCTGGGCACCGGGGCTGATTCCAACTTTTGACAATTGTGAACAGTGCCGCTATGAACATTGGTGTGCATATATCTGTTTGTGTCTTTGCTTTCAATTCTTCTGGGTATATACCCAGGAGTGGAATCGCTGGATCATACGGAAGATCTATTGTTAGTTTTCTGAGGAACCGCCAAACTGTCCTCCACAGTGGCTGGACCATTCCACAATCCCACCAGCAGTGGATGAGGGTTCCTGTTCCTCCACATCCTCTCCAACACTTAGAGTCTGCTGTTTTTTTAATAGCTGCCATTCTGATGGGTGTAAGATGGTATCTCATTGTAGTTTTGATTTGCATTTCCCTAATAGCTAGCGATGTTGAGCATTTTTTCATGTGCTTTTTAGCCATTTGTATTTCTTCCTTGGAGAAGTGTCTTTTCAGGTCACTTGTCCATTTTTTTTTTTTTTTTTTTTTTAAGATTTTATTTATTTATTCATTTATCCCCCCCTTGCTGCTTGTGCTCGCTGGGTCAGCTAACCACGCCGTGCGGGCGGGCTTGCCTTCACCAGGAGGCCCCGGGAACAGAACCTGGGGCCTCCCATATGGTAAACAGGACCCCTACTGATTGAGCCACAGCCGCTTCCCACTTGCCCATTTTTTAAATGGGTTGTTTGTCTTTTTATTTTCAAGGTGTAGGATTTCTTTATATATGCATGATATTAGGCTCTTATCAGATATATGGTTGCCAAATATTTTCTCCCATTGGGTAAGCTGCCTTTTTACTTTCTTAATAACGTCCTTTGAGGTGCAGAAGTTTTTAATTTTGAGGCGATCCCATTTATCTATTTTTTCTCTTGCTGTTCGTGCTTTGGGTGTGAAGTTCATGAAACCATTTCCTATTACAAGGTCCTGTAGATGTTTCCCTACATCTACAAGGTCTTTATGGTTTTGGCTCTTATATTTAGATCTTTGATCCATCTTGAGTTGATTTTCATATAAGGTGTGAGATGGTATTCTTCTCTCATTCTTTTGGATATGGATATCCAGTTCTCCAAGCACCACTTGTTAAAGAGGTCATTCTCTCCCAACTGAGTGGGCTTGGTGGCCTTGTCGAATATCATATGACTGTATATGCAAGGATCTATATCAGAACTCTCAATTTGGTTCCATTGGTCAGTAGGTCTATCCTTGTGCCAATACCATGCAGTTTGATCACTGTAGCTTTGTAGTATGTTTTAAAAGTCAGGTAATGTGATACCTCCAACTTCATTTTTCTTTTTCAGTATGTCTTTGGCAACTCGGGGCCTCTTACCTTTCCAAATATATTTTGTGGTTAGTTTTTCCAGTTCCTTAAAAAATATAGTGTTGATTTTTATTGGGATTGCATTAAATCTGTAGATTAGTTTGGGTAGGATAAACTCACCATTATAATCAGATGCTTAGACAGCAGCAAAAAATTACAGACCATACTAAGAAAATGGAAGAAATGACCCAAGCAGAAGAATATATCAAAGCCCCAGATGAGACATAGGATTTGAGACAGTTACTCAACAAGAGTCATACAAATTTCCAAAATCAAATTGAGTTAAAAGACAATTTGGCCGGGCGGGCGCGCGCAGGCCCCGAGCGCCAACCGCCGGCCGCGCCCGCGCCCCCGCCCCCCCCCCGCGGGCTGCCCCCGGCGCGCGCCCGCGGGCTCGCCGCAACTGCTGGCCAGCCGGGTCCAGTTTGGGGGTCAGGGACGGCCGCGTCCGGGAGGCGCTGGGGGGCATAGGGCCCACGCCGGGGTCCTGGAGAGCCCTGGGTTGCGGGGCTGGCAGGGGTGGGACTCCCGCCCCGGGGTTGCGCCCCAGCCTGGGGGCCGGGGCCGGCGAGACCCGCCTTTGTCTTAGGTACCCTGAGGTAAGGGGGCTGCGCTCGGCCGGAGCAATTCGCACAGTGCCTGGCGCGGAGCGAGTCCTCAGAAGCTGCCGGTCTCGATTGCAACCACTGTGCGCTGAGAGAAGGTGTACCTCCTAGGAAATTATGGGAAGGAACATGAGAAATGAGGCACCAGGAACCGAACCCGGGACCTCCCGTGTGGGAGGTGGGCACTCAGCTGCTTGAACCACATTTGCTCCCTGCCATGCTGTTTTGACTACTATAGCTTTGTAGAGGTATCAGGGATGGAACCCGGGACCTTGTACAAGGGAAGCAGGCACTCAACCACTTGCGCTACATCCATTCTCTTTCTGTTTCTAAAAGCCTGTAGTTGCTTGATGCAGAGTCCTTGTATGATGTGTTAATATGCAAAAGCAAAAAAACAAAAAGTATAAAGAATAAAATTTTAAAAATGCAAAAAAAAAAAAAAAAAAGACAATTTGACTAAAGAGATAAAGGATATCAAGAAGACACTGAGCAAGTACAAAGAAGAATTTGAAAACCTGAATAGAAAAGTAACAGAGCTCATGGGGATTAAAGACAACATGATAGTAAGATCAAAACCATATTAGAAGCATACAACAGCAGACACTAAATGATAGAAGATGGAATAAGTGATACAGAAGACAGAGCAGCTGAAACTGAAGAGAGAAAAGAATGGAAAAAATTAAGCATGGGCTCAGGGAGATGAATGATAGCATGAAGCATAACAACATACATGTCATGGGAGTTCCAAAAGGGGAAGAGAAGGGAAAAGGGGGAGAAAGAGTATTTGAGGAAATAATGGCTGAAAATTTACCAACTCTCATGAAAGAAATGAATTTATATGTCCAAGAAGCACAGCATACCCCAATCAGTATAAATGTGAATAGACCTACTCCAAGACACATACTGCTCAGACTGTCAAAGGACAAAGATAAAGAAAACATGATGATAAGGCCTTAGAAGGAAATAATTGTGAGATGCTTGACAGAAAAAGCCTAGAGTGCTTTGAAGAGACTGTTAGTAGGAATATGGACACTAAAGAGACTTTTTAAGAGGCCTTAGGAGTAAATGATGAAACTATTATTGGAAACTGGAGGAAAGGTGATCCATGTTTTAAAGTCACAGAGAACTTAGCAAGATTAACTCCTGATGTTTTATGGAAGGCATTTGAAAATGGCGAGCCTGGGCATTTAGCTGAAGAACTTTCCAAAGTAAACTTGGAGAATGCAGCTTGGCTTCTCCTTGCAGCTTATAGAAGAGAGAGGGGAGTTGAGAACTGAATTGTTGGGCACAATAAAACCAGAAACTGTTTCTGGAAATTCTAAGCCTCTGGAAATCAAGCCCCCAGATGATAGTGCCCCATTTGAGGAATTAATTAAACTTGGAACTTGTAAATCAGGATTGAAAATGCAATTATCTAGGAAAGACTTGTGGAAAATCTTACTGTCTGGTGGCTTGGACCCCTGATTCCTGCATGCTAAACCAACAAGCTTTTTGTGAAAGTTATATGAAAAAAAAAAACAACTGCCAGCCTGGACTAAAAGGGACATGGAAGGGAGATATGGAAGGGAAAACAACTTCAAGAGGAAAACCATGGAAGCTGAGATCTGGAATTACGACATCTCCTTGGTCCAAGAGAAGGATTCCACCCATGTGTACAGAGAGGGAGAGTTTGCCCCAGCAGTTGAAGAGGGTGGATGTTCCAAACCACTGTTCAGGGAGATTTTTGCCCCTCAGGATACAGAGAGGGTGGAGCACCTTCCCCAAGGTTGGGGAGACTGAAGTCTGGAGCTCGGTCGCCACCCAGATGCTTGATGAGAGTGGAACCAAGAAAATGGCTGTTGAGCAAGCCTATGGAAAGGGTGGGCCCCCATGAGGCCCCAGGGAGAAGAAACCATCATCTTGAGAATGACTCTCAGACTTTGAAATCTAATGAAGTATGCTCTGCATACTTCATTGGAACTGTAGGGGACCTGTGACTCATGTTTCCCTCCAAAATTCTCCTTACGGTAATGCAAATTTTATCCTTTGTCTATCCCTTTGTATATTGGAAGCAGATAAATTGTTTTGTAAGTTTCAGATGTCTACATCCAGACAGGAATTTGCCCCAAGACAAACTGTATTTCTTTAAACTGATTTTGTACTTAGCATTCTTACTGATTTAAAGTTTTTTGGAATATTGTAATGTCTTTTTTGGAATTCAGAGGGTGGAGTGTAGCAATTTGATATTATGTATGAATTCCAAAAAAGATATTTGATTATGTTTGTAAACTGGTCTGTTCCTCTGGGCGTGATACCCTTTGACTATATTAGATTCAGCTGGGATGTCTTTGATTAAATTATGTTAAGATTAGGGCTTTGAGTCAACCATGTCATTAGGGTATCAGGGCTGAGTTCCCACCTCCTTGGTGGGCTGATAAAACAAACTTTCACACGGATGTAGACATACAGAGAAGAACAACACAGATGAAGGGAAACAGCTCATTAGACATGGCAGAGGCCCCAGGAAGAGAGATGAGCCTTATAGTCTACAGCTGACCTTGTAGAGAGACCAGAGCAGCTGAGCCCAGAAAGAAATGAGCCCCGAGAAAGAGATGAGACTTATGCTAGCCTACAGCTGAGATCAGAAGAAGCTGGACCCGCAGAGCCTTAAGAGGAAAGAGGAAGGCTGAACCCTCATAGACATTGCCTGCCATCTTGCGTCAACACATAGAAACAGACTTTGGGTGAGGAAGTACCTTAAAGTTGGACTCTTTAGGGCCTTGTGACTACAAGCTTTTACCCCCAAAAATACACCCTTTATAAAAGCCAACAAACTTCTGATACTTTGCATCAGCACCCCTTTGGTTGACTAATACGAGTGGTATATCCATACAATGGAGTATCATTCAGCAATAAAAAGGAATGAAGTACTGATACCTACTTCATCATGGATGAACCTTGAAAACATGCTAAATGAAAGAAGCCTGTCACAAAAGACCATATATTATATGATAGCATTTATATGAAATATCCAGAATAGGCAAATCCATAAAGACAGAAAGTAGATCAGGGACTGCCTAGGGTTGGGGGGTTTTGAGGAAATGGGGAGTGACTGCTAATAGGTACGGGTGTCTTTTGGGGGTGATGTAAACATTCTAAAATTGATTGTAGTGATGGTTGTACAACTCTGTGGCCATATTAAAAACCAATGAACTGTATACTTTAAATAGATTAAAGGAGGCTAAAGAGACATAACAACCAGCTGTAATACATGACCCTGGCCTGGATCCTGTACTAGAGGGATATGCAGTAAATGGCATTACTGAGTCAACTGACAAAATTAGAATCTGAATAGTAGTTCAGAGAAAAGTATTTTATCAACCAAAATTTATGAAGTTCACATCTGCGCTGCAGTTAGGTAACAGAAAAATCCCTATTCTTAGGAAATACACCTTGCAGTATCTAGGAGTAAAGAGTTGTAATGTTTACAACTTCCTCTCAAATGGTTCAGAAAAATATGTGTGCATGTGTATGTGTTTGAATTGGAAACAAGTGATAAAGCAAATGGGGTAAAATGATAATAATAGGTTAATTTGGCTAAAGGATATACTGCTGTTCTTTGTACTATTTTTATTTTTGCAACCTTTTGTAACTTTGAAAATTCCTCCAAATAAAAGTTTTTTGTTTTTTGTTTTTTTTAAAAAAAGAAAGAAAACATGAGAGCAGCAAGTGAAAGGCAAGCCATCACATGCAAGGAACGCCCAGTAAGATTTAGTGCATGTTTCTCATCAGAAACCATGGCAGCAAGAAGACAGTGGTCTAGTATAATTAGGATACTGAAAGAGAATAACTGCCAGCCGAGAATTCTTTATCCAACAAAATTGTCCTTCAAATATGAAGGTGAGTTTAAAATATTTACAAATAAACCAAAACTAAGAGAGTTTGTAGAAAGGAATCTGCCTTTGCAGGAAGTATTAAAGGGAGCTTTACAGCCCAAAGAAAAAGACAGGAGAGAGAGGCTTGGAGGAGAGTGTAGAAGGCAATTATAGCAGAAAGGATAACCAAAAAAGTAAAAAGAGAGATGAAAATAAGATATGATGTGTGAACACCAAAGAAGAAAATGGTGAAAGTAAATAATGTGTATTTACAGTAATATCATTGAACATGAATGGATTAAACTCCCCAATCAAAAGATATAGACTGATGAAATGGATTAAAAAACATGAGCCATCCATATGCTGCCTACAAGAGACTCATCTTAGACCCAGGGATACAAACCAGCTGAAAATGAAAGGTTGGAAAAAGATACTCCATACAAACAATAACCAAAAAAAGAGCAGGGTAACTATACTAATACCAGACAAAACAGACTTTAAATGCAAAAATGTTATAAGAGATACAGAAGGCCATTATATACTATTTTTTTTTTTTTTTTTAAGATTTTATTTATTTATTCATTTATCCCCCCCTTGCTGCCTGTGCTCGCTGGGCCAGCCAACCACGCCGTGCGGGCGGGCCCGCCCTCACCAGGAGGCCCCGGGAACCAAACCCGGGGCCTCCCATATGGTAAACGGGAGCCCCACTGATTGAGCCACAGCCGCTTCCCAATTATATACTATTAAAAGGTACCAGCCACCAGGAAGAAATAACAGTCATAAACATCCCATGCACTTAACCAGGGTACCCCAAAATACACGAGGCAAACTTTAGCAAAACTGAAGGGAGAAATAGACATCTGTACAATAATAGTTGGTAACTTCAACACACCACTCACATTAGATAGAACAACTAGACAGAAGATCAACAAGGAAACAGAAATTGAACAATATGATAAACAAGCTAGACCTAACAGTCATATACAGAACGTTGCATCCCAAATCAGTGGATTATACATTCTTCTCAAGTGCCCATGGATCTTTCTCCAGGATAGACTCCATGTTAGGTCACGAGGCAGGTCTCAATAAATATAAAAAGATTGAAATTACACAAAGCACCATAATCGAATGAAACTGGAAATCAATAATAGATGGGAAAGGGGAAATTTCACAACTGTGTAGAGGCTAAACAACACACTCCTAAACAATCAGTAGGTCAAAGAAGAATTATAAGTGAATTTAGTAAATACATTGAGATGAATGAAAGCAAGACACAACTTATCAAAATGTATGGTTACAGTGAAGGCGCCACTGAGAGGGAAATTTATACCTCTAAACACCTATATTAAAAAAAGAAGAAAGAGCTAAAGTCAAAGATCTAACTGGAGAAACTGGAGAAAGAACAGCAATTTCCAAAGCAAACAGAAGGAAAGAAATAACAAAGATTAGAGCAGAAATAAATGAAATTGAGAACAAAAAAAACAATAGGGAAAATCAACAAAACCAAAAGATCAATAAAATTGGCAAACCCTTAGCTAGTCTATATCAGAAATGAAACGGGGGAGTTACAATTGACCCCACAGAAATAAAAGGGTTCATAAGATATTATGAGAACCTGAATGCCAAAAAAATAGACAACCTGGATGAAATGGGCACATTCCTAGAAATGCACAACCTACAAGAAATACAGGAACTTAACAAACCAATCACATTTAAAGAGATTGAATCAATCATCAAAAATCTCCCAACCAAGAAAAGTCCAGGACCAGATGGCTTCCCACGTGAGTTCTGCCAAGCATTTCAAGAAGAATTAACACCAGTCCTGTTTAAATTCTTCGAAAAAATTGAAGAGAAGGGAAAATTAGCCAACACATTTTAGGAAGCTAACATCACCCTAATATCAAAGCCAAATAAAAATACCACAAGAAAAGAAATGTACAGAACAATCTCTCTAATGAACATAGATGTAAAAATTCTCAACGAAATACTTGGAAATAGAACTAACATCATATCATAAGAATTATACACCTTGACCAAGTGGGATTCCTGGTATCCAAGGGTGGTTCAGCATAAGAAAATCAATTAATGTAATACACCCCATCAATAGATTGAAGGAGAAAACCCACATGATCAGCTCAATCGATTCAGAAAAGGCATTAAATCCAGCATCCTTTCTTGATTTAAAAAAAAAAAAAAAAAAATTGTCAAACAATAGGAATAGAAGGAAAATTCCTCAATACGATAAAGGATATGTATGAAAAACCCATAGCCAACATCATATTCAATGGAAAAAGGTTGAAAACTTTCCCTGTAAAACCAGGAACAAGACAGGGATGCCCACTGTCACCGCTGTTATTCAATATTGTGCTACAAGTTTTAGCTAGAGCAATTAGAGAAGAAAAAAATGGCATCCAATAGGAAAAGAGAAGTAAAACTCTTACTGTTCGCAGTTGACATGATCCTATATTTAGAAAATTCTGAAACAAAGCAACTTGAGCAAAAAAATGAGTTCAGCAAAGTGGCAGGATATAAGATCAACACAAAAATCAGTACTGTTTCTGTATACTAGTATTGAACAATCTGAGGAGGAAATTGGGGGGGGCGGGGGGATTCCATTTACAATAGCAAGAAAAAGACTCAAATACCTAGGAATCAGTTTAACCAAAGAAGTACAGAACCTATGTTCAGAAAACTGCAAAACAATGCTTTAAAAAATCAAAGAAGACCTAAACAAATGGAAAGACATTCCATGTTCAAGGATTGGAAGACTAAATATTGTAAAGATGCCAATCCTACCCAATCTGATTTATATGTTCAATGCAATGACAATCAAAATTCCAACAGCCTACTCTACATAAATAGAAATGGCAATTACCAAATTTATTTGTATGGGAAAGTGCACCAAATTGTCAAAAGCATTATAAAAAAGAAGAGTGATGTAGGAGGACTTTCATTGCCTGACTTTGAACTCTGCTTCAAAGCTTCAGTGGTCAAAACAGCATGGTATTGGCATAAAGATAGACACATTGATCAGTGGAATAAAATTGAGAGTCTAAAAATAAATTCTCACCTGTATGGCCAACTGGTTTTTGACAAACCTACCCAAGTCCATGTTAACAGGACAAAACAGTCTCTTCAACAAATGGTGCTGGGAGAACTGGGTATCTATTACCAAAAGAATGAAAGAAGAACCCTATCTCACTCCCTATATAAGAATCAACTCAAAATGGATCAAAGACCTAAACATAAAAGCCAGGACATAAAACTCCTAGAAGATAATGTAGGGAAATTTCTATAAGATTTTGTGGTAGATGGAGGTCTTTTTAAAAAAAAAAAAAAAAGATAAATGTGACCTCCTCAAAATTAAACACTTTTGCATCTCAAAGGACTTTGTCAAAGGGTGAAAAGGCAGCCAATTCAATGGGAGAAAATATTTGGAAATCACATATCCAATAAGGGTTTAATATCCATGATACATAAAGAGATGCTACAACTCAACAATAAACAGAGAAACAACCTGATTATAAAATGGGCAAAAGACTTGAATAGACATTTGTTCAAAGAAGAAATAAAGATGGAAAAAAAAAAAACAAACATGAAAAAATGTTCAACATACTAGAGATTAGGGAAATGCAAATCAAAGCTACAATGAGATACCATTTCCCACTATTAGAATGGCCACTATTAAAAAGACAGAAAACTTACACAATAGTGTTGGAGAGTATGTGGAGAGATAGGAACGTTTATTCACTATTGGCCAGAATAGTTGGCCAGAATATAGAATGGTTACAGCCACTGGGGAGGGCTGTTTGGCAGTTCCTAAAGTAGTTGAATATAGATTTGCCGTGTGACCTGGCATTACCACTACTGATTATATACCCAGAAGACCTGAGAGCAGTGACACAAACAGGCATCTGTACACCGATGTTCATTGCAACATTATTTACATTTGCCCAAAGTTGGAAACAACCCAGGTGTCCATCAAATGATGGTTGGACAAACTGGTATATACACACAATAAAATATTATTCAGTTGTAAGAAGAAATGAAGTTGTGAAGCATATGACAACATGGATGAACCTCCGAGGACATTATGTTGAGTTGAAGCAAGCCAGACACAAAATCACAAAAACTGTATGATTGCACTATTGAGAACTAAGTACATTGTATAAACTCATGGAGTTAATAACTAGAATATAGGTCACTAAAATTTGAATGAGGTTTGAGAATCGAAAGCTGAGAGTTAACCTGTGCAGAATTGGTAAAAAGGTTTTTAATCTGTAGCAAAGAATAGAAAAGATGAAAGCATGACATAGTGTTTCTAAATTAGCAGTGTTATTATATGGGTATGACGGTGGAAAGGGAAAGTCTAAGGTTATGTATATTACTAGAAAAGGTAAAAAATGTAACATGGGACTGTATAGCATAGGAGAACCTCATATGATATATGAATACGGGTAATGTTGCATGTAAGACTGTTTTCTCTGAAACTAAACAATGTGTATTAATGTGACAAAATGTTAATATCAGGCAAAAAAACAACACCACATTATCCTAAGAGAAAGAAACCAGACACAAAGTACTACATATTGTATGATTCTATTTATATAAAATATAAATATAAATGAATTTATAAAGATGGAATTAGATTAGCGGTTATGTAGGCCTGGGGAAGATAGAGGGATTGAGAGGTGACTGCTAAGGGGTGTGAACTTTTTCTTTTTCGAGTGATGAAATTGTTCCAAAATTTTTTGTGGTGATAAATATACAACACTGATTATACTAAAAGCCATGGGTTGTACACTTTGGATAGAGTGTATAGTATGTGAATATATCTCAATAAGACAGCTTTTTAAAAAATTCAGTCCCTGATGCTTTATCTTCGGCAAAAGCAGAAGTCCTGGTTATATCTTCTACACATAGTATAGTGATGTATTTTTTAATGCAGTTTGGTAATCTCTATCCTTAATTACATGAATTTATACTCACATTTTCTGTGCATTTACGATATATTTGAATTCATTTCTGATCTTTTATGTTTTCAGTTCACCCAGCTTTTTGAGGCTTTTACTTTTCTTCTTTTTGTTATATTGGTCAATATTTCCTCTTCTAATATGGAAATTGTGGATTATATTTATACTCCTTTAGGAGTTACCCTGACTGTTAAAGCACATACTTAACTTACATTTTTCTTTTAAGAAAAACCCATGTCATCATATATATGCTCCTCTGAACTAAAGAGCTGGCATTCTTTAACTTGCCTTCAAACTACACATTCACTGTCTACCAGGTTATTATTTTAGATTGATGGATTCTTGATACTGATTTTTTGTTTTTGTTTCTTCCATCTTCTTCCTTCAGGTTATTTTTTTCTTGATAATTTACATTCTTTATAGATTTTCAGTAAGGGTTTCTAGGTAGTAAACTCTCATTGTTAAACATTCTTAAAATAGAATTTTGCTGACTATAAAATTCTAAGTTCACTGTTATTTTCTTTCAGAGTTTTGAAACATTTTCTTACCTTCTTGCAATTATTAATTGCTGATAAAATATTGTTTTTTTAAGTAATTTGTATTTTTCTTTCTGGTCATTGTCAAAATTTTTATCCTTGATATTCTCTTACTTTACTATCATATGTTGAGAGGCAGTTTTGCTTTAAATTTACCCTGTCTTGGTGCTTTGTGCTGTTTTTTAATCTCAGGACTTGTGTCTTAAATTTGATGAATTCTCAACCATTTTCTGTTTTAAAATTCCCATTAAATATGTGTTGGGACATGTCTGTCCTCCAAGTCCCTTAGCTACTTCATATTTCCCATTATTTTTTTTTCCTGTTTTGCTTTCTGAGTAAATTCCTCATTTCTGTCTTTAAAAATCCTCATTCTGTTCTCTGCACCTCTATTTATTCCATCTATTGAGTTTTTATTTCAATAACTAAAGTATTTTTTAAGATTTCTAGTAGTTTCTTTTTATATATATATATATTTTAAAAGATGCTTATAGTTTTTGTTTTGTTTTTTTTTTTTGTTTTTTTTTTTTTTTTAATAGTCTTTATTTCATAATTTACTTATCTTTTCTGGAATTTTTTCCTTCCTTTAACTCTTAAGAATTTTTCAAGACAGTAATTTTAAAAGTCTTTTAAAATTATTTCTTTTTTTTTTTTTATCTCAAATATTTTGAGATACCTTTAATGGCATTGGCCTCTCTGGTCTAATAAAGGTGTTGATTGAGAACTTTCCTCACATTGTATTCTCCCTACCTCTCTATTTTTTGTCAGATGGTTTTGAGGTTGCCTGTGCCCAGTCCTTAGGATTGCAAGAATGAATCATATAGTTAGCTCAGTGCTTTCACCCTATTTTTCCATCCAGTGCACAGCATATGCCTAGTTTTTGGTCTCTTACTGACACATTTGGTTCTGTCTCAGTAAACTAGCAATGCTTTTGTAGCCACAATCCAGGCAGTCAGGCATAGCTCTTCTAGCTGCTGCTTAAGGATAGGAAGAACATTTTCAGAGATGGGGTTCGCAGAAATTCACTTTACACCTCTTGCTATTCAGCACCATTGTTGAAATCCTTGCCCATTTCCAGTCCTGATTCCCAGTGAGTTGTAAGACTTCAGTCCCCAAACCCACCATGGCTTTTTTTTTTTTTTCTCATTTACTGGCCTACAGAAATTTGCCTCTTGTTTTTTAATGTCTATATATTTTTTAAATAATTTTTAAAAATATTTAATCAGTAATTGCTTTATGTGTAATCAAAGGAGTAAAGTTTCAGCACACCTTTACTCCTCTGGACCAGGAAGTCTCGTCCACTTACCTTGGCAATTTCAAAGCCATTTCTTTCAGATAATTTTCTTTCAATTGGGATTTGATCTTGAAATTGTAATACAGCAATAATTTACTTCTCAAAAAATCTGAAGTCAATAGTTCCAGCAATTAAGAACCCTTCTGAGGGAGGCGGCTGTGGGTCGATCAGTGGGGCTCCCGTTTGCCATATGGGGGGCCCCGGGTTCGGTTCCCGGGGCCTCCTGGTGGGGGCGTTCCGCCGGCGCGGCGTGGTTGGCTGACCCAGCGAGCGCAAGCAGCAAGGGGGAGATGGATGAATAAATAAATAAAATCTTAAAAAAAAAAAAAAAAAAGAACCCTTCTGAACAGAACTGGGCACCCAGGAGGAAGCCCCCCTCCACAACAGCATTTGAGTAATTTTTCTATACCATCATGCCCTAGGAAAACCCAAAACTGTCTTTCAGAGCTTGTTGACTCAATTTCCACATATTCTGCCTAACTTAGATTTCTAATTGTTAGGCCTCAGGAAGTTAACCAAGAGACTTCAAGGTTAAATGTATAAGAGATACCAGTAGGGTGATAACTAACCTGATAGGAAAGGAAAAATCAGAATTGTTTATTAACCTAACAAAGTAATTCTTGGTCCACTAATAGTGCATTTCTTTAGGAAATGATTAAGTACAATATTGTGTGATAAGTACCCAAAAGGTGGTATGATCTAATTACTAGATGCATAGATTAAACTATAATTAATTCTGTCTCAGACAGGGAAGTTGGCAGATTAAAGAGGATTCTTAGAAGGGACATATGAGCAGGGTTTTAAAAAATGGTTAAAAGTTTCCCAGGTAAAGAAGGATTGATGGGTATACCAGAAAGAGATAATAAGTGCAGAAACTCTTATGTTTAGCTGGAAAGTGATAGGAATAAAAATTTAATATGCATGATGTATCTAAGAGATGTGTCTTTTTGTTCCAAGTACCAGAAAAACTCACAAGTACAAGTTATGCCATATGCCTTTCTGTTGCAAATTGTTATACTGCTTAAAGCAACAGTGGTTGTATTCTAGCACTATTATTACTATGTTATTTGTGGGGTGGCAGGGAGTCAGTCTTTCCCATATGTCAAAATATAACTCCACATATTCCCAAGGATATTTGGGCATAGTTTATAATGACAAACTAAATATTAAGGTGCTCTCTATATCTTTCATCCCCTAAGGGAAAGAGCTGGCCCTGGGAAGTTTTGTTAAAACTTAAATTATTTATGAAGCTGGCTTTTCTCCTTAATAATTCACGAGATGTTTTGTATATGTAACTGAAACATATGTTGCAGATATTTTCTCTAGGATAGTAACTTCAAAGATAACTACCTTTATAGTTTGCCTTTATAGTTTGTTTATGTTTGCTTGATTTAAGGAAATTCCTACTGATTAATAACATGGGTGTTTTAACAATTCAGAAAATAATATTCTAAGTGATATTCTAATTTCTATATTATCAGAATAATCTAATTTCTATATTTCTTTGGAAATTATCTAATATTGACATTTTTTCATTTAAAAAATTTATTGACATATATCATTCATACATGAACATACATAAATAATAAGTGTATAGTAAAAGTTGTGAACTTATAAAGCAAACATGCATATCACCATGCAGGGCTTCCATATATCACCCCACCACCAACACCTTGCATTGTTGTGAAACATTTGTTATAAACTATGAAAGAGCATTGTCAAAATATTACTACTAACTATAGTCCATATCTTACATTTGGTGTGTTTTTCCCCAAACCCACCCAATTATTAACATCCTGTATTAGCATTATATATTTGTTATTGTTCATGAGAGAATATTCTCATATTTGTTCTGTTAACCACACTCCATCTTCTACCACTGGATTCCCTGTGTCATGCAGTCCCATGTTTTGTACAATCCATTCAAAGTGTGCACTCAGTGGCCCTCATTTTCATCACACAGTTGTGCCATCATCACCTCAGTAAATTTTGTAACCTTTTCGTTATTCCAAAAGGAAAAATCCCCCATACTCCTTATACCCCCACTATTGTTATCCCTTAGAATTGATATATCTTACTTGCCATTGCTGCAAAAATATTACAATATTACTGTTATCAACCATGTTACATTAGTTGTAATTTTCCTCTGTATCATCATATTCTCAATACTTTGTAAAAGAAGAATTTTCTTATATTTATACTATTAGCCACAATCTTCATCTACCTCCAATATTTCTGTTATACAGTCCCTAGATTTAGATTATTTTATAGCTTTCTTTCAATTGACATTTACATAGTCACAGACTACCCCTTTCAGCCACAATCACATTTATAAATCAGCTGTTAGTTATACTAACACAATGTATTATCATCAGCTCTACTCATTTCCACACTTTTAACAATAACCTTATTAAAAATTCTACATACAATAAGCATCAGCTCCCATTCTCAACCTGCATTCTATCTCCTAGTAACGTATACTGTAGAATTTACCTCCATGAGTTTACACATTATATTAGTTCATATTAGTGAGGCCATACAATATTTGTCCTTTTGTGGCAGGCTTGTTTCACACAACATAATGTCCTCCGGGTACATCCATGTTATCATATGCATCCCAATTTCATTTCTTCTTAAAGCCGAATAGTATTCCATAGTATATATATATACCACATTTTGTTTATCCGTTCATCATTTGATGGACACTTAAACTGGTTCCATATTTTAGCAATTGTGAATAATGCAGCTATGAACATCAGTGTGTAAATGTCAGTTTGTGTCCTTGCTTTCGTTCTTCTGAATATATTCCCAGTAACAGGATTGCTGGATTATAGGCAGTTCTATATTCAGATTCTTGAGGTACTGCCAAACTCTCTTCCACAAAGGCTGCACCATTCTACATTCCCATAATGTTAGCATACAGTAATTTGGCTTTACAGCAGGAATTTATTGGCTCATGGTCTCATTATTCCACCACTGACATCCCACACCAATGATCTTCCCCTGCCACATTTGCAATCCTTCTGCAATCCAAAACCTCCCCCAAAAACACCCTGCTTGAGACACTGTTTACTGTGGCAGTGAGATCCTCCTGAGACGTGTATAAGCATAACCTCTGGAATATATGGGCAGTGCCTAGCAAAGGAGGACAGACCAATAAGCCAGGCCCTTGATTTTTTTTTTTTTTTTTTTTACCGGGAGGTCCTGGGGATCGAACCCGGGTCCCTCCATATGGGAGATGGATGCCCAACCAGTTGAGCTACATCCGACCCCCCAGGCCCTTGATATTGATGCTTGTACTTATGAACGTTGTTCTTGTGTAATTGAAATGTAGCCTCATAATATATATTACCTAAGCATTACCTCCTGAAAACCTCCTTGTTTCTCAAGTGTGGCCTCTCTCTAAGCCGAACTCAGCAGATAAACCCACTACCTTTCCCCCAGTATGGGACATGATTCCCTGGCACCAAGGGATTATTACCAAGCACCTACTAGTGATGCATTTGGAAAAAGACCTTGACCAAAAGGGGGATGTATTAAAGACAAATGAGTTTTTATGACTAAGAGATTTCAAATTGAGTCAGGAGGTCATTCAGAGGTTATGCTCCCTAAAACTTTTAACATCATTTAAAGAGAGCGAGCCTTCTGTGGAAGTAAACACCACCAATAAAGTATACTTGCCCCCACCCATCCCCGCCACACAACAACTAAATCCAGTCAAGCCTCTAGATCCAACCACCAGTTTTTAAGTATTTCTTACAAATTTTCATTTGGATTTGTTTTAAATATCATAATGTTTATAGATGAAATTATGTGTCTGGAACTTGCTTCAATATGTTTAGGAGTGAGAGAGACAGGTGGGTTTATTTATAAATGAAACAAGATTGGTCATGAGGTGATGTTTTGGAAGATGGGTGATGGGTACATGGGGATATATTATGCTGTTATCTCAACTTTTATATGCATTTGATATTTTCTATAACAAAAAGTTAAAAATTTTTAAAGGTTGAAAACCAACCCCCTCCAAAAAGATACATATTTGTAGTGCTTGAGCGTATAAGTTTGGCAGCTAGAGGATAATCCTCTTAGCCTTTTCTTGATGGTTATTAGTAAGGCTTTCAAGGCAAAGTCAAAAGCTTTCACAGCCAATCTAGCTTATAATTGAAATCCAGGGGAAAAACAATATAAAACATTTCCCTTTGAGAATATATTTATCCATCCAGCCTTCTCTGACCAAGTTTCTCCCGAATACTACTCTTCCCATCCCAGCCCTTCAGTCCATATTCAATAACACCCTCTTTGTTGCTCTCCTAGTATTCTCTATATACTTCCATTGTGTATTTTAATTGTGTAATCTGTTTGGTACTCCCCGTCTCCAGATTATAAATTCCTTAACAATACTAACCTTGCTTATTAATTTATGTATCTCCTCCATGTCCTTTCCCTCCCCATCCTATTTAACACTGAACTTGATTTAAAAAAAAAAAAAAAAAAAAAGCTCTCAATAAATGGTTGTTGAATGAGGGGAAGAGTGACAATAGAGATTTTGGATTGAACTGATAAACCAAATGGAAGTACATCCACTAGTTTCCCCATCTCCTCAATAAACCCTTTTCCCAGCAGCACCAAAGGCTACTTTGATTTTTTTTTTTTTTTTTCATTTACCCCTCCTCTGGCCAGAGGGAGAATTTGGTCAGAGAAGGCTGGATATATATACTACAAATGAAATATACTGCAAATGAAAGTTAAGAGGGAAGCGGCTGTGGCTCAATCAGTAGGGCTCCCGTTTACCATATGGAAGGCCCTGGGTTCGGTTCCCGGGGCCTCCTGGTGAAGGCAAGCCTGCCCACATGGCGTGGTTAGCTGACCCAGCGAGCACAAGCAGCAAGGGGGGGATAAATGAATAAATAAATAAAAAAGTCTTTGGGAAACGGATGTGGCTCAAGAGGTTCGGCGTCCGTCTACCATATGGAGAGACCGGGGTTCGATCCCCGGTACCTCCCGGTAAAAAAAAAAAGAAAGTTAAGAAGCAAAGGGTAAAAACAGTGAATATAAAATAGAAAGTGGGTTTATGTGCAATCAAATGTTGCTGATTTCCACTCGTAAATGGCATTCTCCACTGTGGCAGTTTGATGTAATTATGAATTCCAAAAATATAATTGAATCATGCTTGTAAACTGATCTGTTAATCTGGGCATGATTAGGTTAGGATTAGGGCATTGAGCCCCACCCCTTGGTGGTGGGGAAATGAATATAAAAGGCAAGGCAAAGGACAGTTGAAGCAGTCTTTTGAGAAGCAGTTTTGATGTTGGAAAGAAGGCCCCAGGAGAAGAGAAGCAAGCCGTTTGCCTGATCGTCTACATCTGATCTTGTGGAGGAAACAGGAGCTAAGCCCGGAGAGAAACGCAGCCCCGGGAAGAGAGGAACCCCAGAAGTCTGAACCCTGGCAAACGCCGGCAGCTATCTTGCTCTAACATGTGACAATGGACTGTGGTGAGAGAAGAAACTTAATGCTTTATGGCCTAGTATCAGTGGACTTCTGCCCCAAGTAAATACCCTTTATAAAAACCAACCCGTTTTTGGTATTTTACATTAGTACCCCTTTGGCTGACTAAGACATCCACCAAAGAGACTTTAAGAGGCCCATAAAACTTTAGAACTGCAAGTGTCCTGAGAGATCAATGTGTTTCCCTATGTACAACCCTCTGTTAAAAAGAATAGCTTTTTAAGTGATAGCTGTCTTCTTGCTGTCTTAAAATATTACATATTATCTAGTCCCCAAATCTGGGATAGTTTCTAAACTAGTACTTTCTAAATGTAGATTCTTGGAAAAAATAAGACACATAGTAGTCTTACCTGAAATTATCTAAAATGAAAATAAAATATGTAATATTGCCATATCTTTTTTACTGCATCATGTTGTATAGAAAACAACAGAATAAAACTTAAATTTTTAAATGTAATTATTGGACATTTTAACCTTGTTTAAAGACTTAAAGATATTTTATTTTCTCTTTAGGTGGTACGGGACTATAATCTTCAGCTGTTTTTACAAGAGAATGCTGTATTTCACAAACCCCAACCTTTCCAATTCCAGCCTTGTGACAGTGATACTGTAAGGGAATTCTGGATTTTCATTTTATTTGTTGTTCATTTGTGTTTGTGTTCAAATAACTGTTATACCTGGAATAGACAGAAAAAAAGCTGTGTGTCTCATTAATTTTTTAACAAAACTATGAGGATGCAGAGAGATTGTGACATTTCTTCTTTCTAAAATGTGAGTATCAAACCCAGTGTCTTTAGGCTAATAACTTTCTACTAAATGGGGTTAAATTATCAGACAAGTTGCTGAAAATTTGAAACAAAACTTAGGGAAGAAGAATGTTCAATGATTTTATTTTCCAATTCAAGTTTAAATTTTACTCTCTATCCACGAAATTCTTCACATTACACCCTTCCAAAGAAACACATGGTTAAATGTTAACCAACGCAGAATTAACAAATAGAATAATAAATATTTGCTTACAAATATTTGGTTTTCATTATGTAAAATTGCAGGCCCTTTGTAATTCCTTTCAGATTTCTTAGAATGTTAAAGTTCTAATATAAATCCCAAATTGGCAATATTTTAAAAAGCATTAATCATACATTTTTGTCCTTGTGTTTTCTCTATGAAAAAATACTTGCCGTTACTTGAATTTAAAAATAGAGAATAGAATCAAAATGCTAATTTGATAACTTAAAAGTAGAAAATTAATTCCTACAAGGTAAGAAAGTATAAGTTGGCATTAAGTAGCACATTCTCGCAATGTCGGCAAGAGAAGAAGGAAGTCAGCTTATATTCAGAATGTCTTTTGGACATTGGATTTTAGAATCAGAGCCAGGGCAGTTTATAGTTCCAGAGTTTAACTGTATCAACTTAATAGAAATACCTTTGCCAGCAATATCTTCTGTACTTTTCTTACATTTAAATAGCCCTGTTAGTGGCAGTATAAAGAAATGTAGGGAATCAGCATTTCTTTCTAGATAATAATCCTTTACAGTGTTGCCCTTTTATCAGGCAGATTTTGCCTAATGATTCAGTGACATTGTCCTATAATTTGACTTTTTTGAAGCCTGGGAGGAATGAGGTAGTTTTAGAAGATACAGGGTATGGACAAGAGTTTGTCAGTCTTGACTTAAAAGCGTGATTAATTTGAGATGATTTTGTCTTTGCCCATTTTCCTCAGAAAAATCAGAATTATGGTGACTGTCATCTCACTTTTCCAAGCTTTTCTTGCAACCTGAAATCCTTCTTTTTTTCCAGACACTGTGCTAAATGTTCTTAGCTGTTGTGTCCCTGTTTGCCTTAAAAATCTAACTTTATGCTGTTTTCTGTCCTTGTGCAATCTTTACTGGGCAGAGTTTAAAAGCTGCCCAACTGGTGGATATTGAGCTCTCCCCTGTCAGTGCTCTGAGAATGACTATAGCCGAGGTATCTGGCAGTGTGGGTTTGCATGTTAATGGAGGGTGGGACCTGGTATTGGCCTGAAAGTCATATATATATAATGCCACTGAATGCACAAGTTGTGGCTTTCCGTTTTCCAGCATAATTAGTTATTTCCTTTCCTATTTATAATGGAATAATGGAGAGGTTGAGCTTTCTTATTTTACTTTTATTTCTTCTCTGAAACACCTTATTTTTCTTCAACTGAGATGCTGGAAAGATCCTTAGATCTTGCCAACACCTTATTTTATTAAAGGGAAAACTGAAGGCTAGAAAGAAGAGACTCGGCCAGGGTCATTCAGTCAATTAGCAACATGTTAGTTTCCTGATTGCAATGTTAATGTTCTCTCCTCTATGCTATTCTGTTTTCTGAGAAGAAATTTTAAGCACTTGGAGAGCAATTTTTCAAAACAGAAGAAGATAAATGCCCATGCTTTTATAAAAATGACCCCAGATTTTGAACCATTGAACAAGTCTTTAGAAAAGTCATTTTAAGAATGTTTTCAATATTTTGTGTATAATTTTTGTTTAGTTGCAAATTTAAGTATTCTTACTGCCTACAAAGAATAAAATCTCAAGTAATTATTTTTACTCAGTGTAGATTGGTACTGTTCTTTTATGTGAGAATGGACTCATCATTCACTTGCTCTCCTAGTTTCTTCTAGGACAGGGGTTCTTAACCTTTTTTGTTCCATGGACCCCTTTGCCAGTCAGGTGAAAACCACAGACCCCTTATTAAGTAATATAGTGTCCATTATTTAATAAATATATCACACCCGCACCAACACGTCCCCACAAGAATAATGTTTTTTTGAATTTCAATTCCAGTTCACGGACCCCTTGTTAAGAACCCTTGCTCTTGGAGTTAGTAGCACTAAGCCTGTCATGGACTGGGAAGTAACTCACTCTTACTGCCAAATGACGTTTAGGACTCAGTTAGGACTAGAGTCAAGCTCAACAGGGTCTTCTTTCCCAGCTGGATAGTAGGTAGGGACAGTGGGAATCTCGTTCCTCCATTCATGCACATCACTAATTAGATGAAGAGGCATTTGGCTACCTTAAGAGAGTTATAGTTACTCCCGCTATATACCCGCACTTCATTGAATTTCTGATCATCACTATCTTCAGTTGCTTTTCTGAAATTGCTTTTTTCCCATCCTGTTTTGAAGCAAATTTCAATTCAACAAACACTTGAATTGAAATTGATGGTTTCTAGTAAATTTACAGAGTTGTGCAACCATCATCATAAATAAGTTTTAGAACATTTTCATGACCTCAGTAAGGTCCCTCATGTCCATTTACTGTTAATCCCTATTCTCACCCTCTGCCTCAGGCAACCGCTAACATACTTTCTGTCTCTATAGATTTGCCTCTTCTAGACTTCTGAAATAAATTGAATCGTACAATATGTGGTCTGTTGAGTCTTGGCTTCTTTCACTTAGCACAATGGTTTTGAGGTTTATCTATGTTGCAGCAAGAATCAGTAGTTTGTTCCTTTTTATTGCTGAATAGTATTCCATTGTATAAATATACCAACACTTTGTTTATCCATTCATCAGTTGATGGACATTTAGGTTGTTTCCAGGTTTTGGCTTTATAATAATGCTGCTATAAATATTTGTGTTCAAGTCTTTGTCGGTGTATATATATATATGTTTTCATTTTTCTTGGATAGATACCTAGAGTGGAATTGCTGAATCACAAGGTAAATTTATGTTTAACCTTTAAGAAACTGATAAACTGTTCTACAAAGTGGCTGCACCATTTTATATCTGACAGCAATGTGTGAGAGTTCCAGTTTCTGCACATCCTCAACAACTTTTGTTATTGTCTCTTTTTTATTATAGCCACCTAGTGAGTGCAGAATAGTATCCTATTGGGTTTTGATTTGCATTTCACTAATGACTTATTAGCTATTCTTATATCTTTTTTTGGTAAAATGTCTATTCAAATTTTCTGCCTTTTTTTTATTGGTTGTTTGTCTTCTTATTATGGATTAGATCTTGAAGATGAATTGAAGTTTATTCTACAGAGATGGAAAAGTAATATGCTCAGAAGTGAAAGCAGCAATTTAAAATAATAAAAATCATAGCTGACATTTATTCCATGCCAGTCATTTTTAAAATAACCATGTTACCTATATGAAGTCATTTAATCCTCCCAAGAACACTATGATGTAGGTACTGTTTTTATCCCCATTTTACAGATGAAGAAACTAATAAGATGAAGAAACTTGCACAAGGTTATTCAACTAGTAAGTGGAGGAGCCAGAAAAGTCTGAAAGTGTATGACCTGTGCCTGAAATGGCAAGTAGTCTTGGAGTAGATAGAGATTGGGGTGGTGAGGGAAAAGCTGAACATCATAAATATGTGTTGTAACCAGATTATGTGTTTCCATTTTATATATATATATATGGTAGATAGAGAACTATGGGATGTGTCAGGTAGGACAGTAATATGATAAGATCCTTTGCAGATGGATTTTCCTGCAGGGCAGTATTGTTCCTTAACTTTATTTATTTATTTATTTATTTATTTATTTTTTAAGATTTTATTTATTTATTCATTTATCCCCCCCCTTGCTGCTTGTGCTCGCGGGTCAGCTAACCACGCCGTGCGGGCGGGCTTGCCTTCAACAGGAGGCCCCGGGAACCGAACCCGGGGCCTCCCATATGGTAAACAGGAGCCCTACTGATTGAGCCACAGCCGCTTCCCCTTAACTTTATTTTGAATTTTTAATTGAGTTAGGAATTTTGCACTGCGTATTGGTTTAACACATTGATAAGTCCAATTGAAAACATATATACACAGTATTAGCATAGGAATTTTAATTAAGGCTTGGAATTGTTCCACATTTTTTTTTTTACCTTATCTTTTATTTCTTACTGATAAATCAAAATTTCTTTTCATTTTCTTTTAAGACATTCTTATTTTGACTTATGATTTGGAATGGTATAACAAAAAGAACTGGCCAGTACAGTTATACAATTATGTCTACTCTGTAAAGCCATAGATTTAAATGGAGAGTCTTAGTACTAACTCTAAGAAGTGGCAAGTTTTGTCTGGTATAGTAGTAGCTCATATGGTTAATGTTGAAAGTAGCCTTCCTTGTATATACTTGCATATAGGGTTACTGATTTCTAAAATGTCCTTTAATCCTCACATACCATTTCTCAGATGATACCAAAGTCACAAATCCTTCTAGTAGAGTCCACTTTGTTTTCTTCCTGAAAAGATTTTTAATGCAAGATTATTCTGAGGAGGGTATGGAGTATTACCCTAAACTTTCCACTTCCACAGAAAAGGATATTCCAACAATGTTGGAGAGTTACACAGCTGTCATATTGGTCATACTGGTATTGGAGATTCATACAGATGTTGTACAGTGGAGCTGGCTGTGGTGTAATTCCAGTTGTGTGTTGTTATTCACATTTAACCTCTCTGATTCTGCTTCCTTATTTGTCAGAATTCTTCTCATGTATAAAATCCTTCCTCATGTTTAAAAATCTTTATTGGGTTTGAAAATTTAATGAGACACT
Organism: Tolypeutes matacus; assembly: GCA_026826555.1. NCBI lineage: Eukaryota > Metazoa > Chordata > Mammalia > Cingulata > Chlamyphoridae > Tolypeutes > Tolypeutes matacus. The sequence goes on along the minus strand of JAKSZT010031676.1, from coordinate 1,722,315 downwards.
TAAAGCATTTGACTCAATGCCTGGCACATAGTAGATACAAGATAGATGTTAACTGCCTTTCCTTTTGTTTTTATCTTTCCACAAGACAAACACATAAATATGTTTCCTTTTTTTTAGTTTTGCTGCTGTTTGCTACAGGGAATACTAAAATATCAAATATCGAAGACATTACAAAGATTATGGAATCTTGCAACATTTTTGCAGTCATGGTCCCTAGCTCTCAACTCCCTTACTGAGTTGGTCACTAAAAGTCCTTTGGGACTTCTGCTCTTCTGATTTATTATACGAGGTAGATGTCATCACCCTTTTCTCTTAGCAGTTAACAAACCTACAAGACAATCTATGTGGAATAAACAGTAGCTAATAGGTAACAATTAGTCTCCATTTTTACCCCTCTTATTTTAAGTAGATGACTTGTACTTTTCAGCACTTCTGCCCTGTACACCTCTCAGTGGGTCTTCCTTCCATTACAGTAATCTAGTAATGGGTGCCCTTACCGGCACTTCCTCAAATCCTATGAAAAAGGACAAGGTCAGCCTGGGATGGGAAATAACAATATGGGAAACGTACACATCCACAAAACCCAGATAAGTATGCTCTATATAGGCAGGAAAACTAAAGGAAACCTTTTTCCCCAAGTTTCCTGGTGGGGATGGAACAGCCCTTTCCTCTTTCCTTTCCTTGAACTGCAAATAACAAGATATTCACAGATAATGTTAGCAAAATGCTAACATTAAATTTCTGATATATGATCTTTTCCTGTTATTTAAGCTACCATTTCTGATATTTCATTCTGTCTTCTACAGATTAACAGTTATATTAAATAAAATGTCCATTTGCTATAATTTAAAACTTTTTGCACATTAAAGTTTTGCTTAAATAGGGCATTTTATACATCTATTAAAAATAAACGTTTAGCAAAATTGCTTTTGTCTTTAAAAGACTATGTAGGATCAATATACCATGCAGTGAATTTACCTGAACATTTCCATTGTTGTGGGTGGCTCTTTCCACTGATGAAGATTTTGTATTGTGTATAACATTGGTTCTTAAACATGAAAGCATCGTGATAGAGAATATCTGGGAAACCCTGTTGCTGTGTAAATAGGCACCATCCTCTTACACATATGCTGGCCACAGTATTAAAAAATGAAAGGCTTTGATTACAGGCAAATGGGTATATCACTTTCCAGAATAAGCAGTGCTGACAGTCAAGCAAAGAGCCTGTCCTGATTTATTCAGTCTGTCAAAAAGGGCTTGTTTGCTTTTCATAGAAGCCCCACCCCCCCATCTGTATGAGGGTTACCTTTCTCCTGGCTGTTGCCTTCTCTAACCATCTAGAGATGTCCAGAGCTTTCCCTAGAAGTCTTGATAATGTATTGACAAGCAGGAGTCTGAAGGGTCACTATTTTATCTAGCTTGTGATTATAGCTCTGAAAGCAAAATCTCTCCAAGAACTACCAAAATAAAGCCTACTCCTCAAGGGGCTGTTCTATCCAGTCATACCTCTAAATATGATCTAAAGAATATCAGACACAGGGATTTTTGTTGTTGCTCTTTGTTTTATTTTTATGTCATTATTCAGAACAGATTTTTCTCTTATACCTTCCTTTGGTATTCTAAACCAAGACAAGAAAGCATGCTCCATTCTCAGGGTTCTCACCATTTCCTCACCACGGAGCCTTAATGGAATTGTGTGTCTTTTTCCCCAGTTGTCCAAAGTTCTGCAGAATTTTTCAAGGGCCTAGGCAACACTAGTTTTTTCTCCAGTTTACTTCCCTGAAAGACTAGGCACATGTAACCAATTCTTCACTTTTCTAAGTGAAGATGCTATTCTCCAAGCATAGTCAGAAGTCAAAAGTTTCATAAAAGGCACTGCTCACCTCCACTCCAAGGTGTGCGACACCTCTAAAATATGTGGCTTAGAGGTCTACAGTCTCTTATCAAAAGTCCATGGGGCCAGAAATGTTTCAAAATTCAGAATTTTTCAGATTTTAGAGAGGAGATCCATAAAGCACATGGTCCATGAGATCCCAAACTAAAGTGTGGGGAAGCACCCATGAACAAACACAATATTTTTGCAGTGAAACATGAATATTCATACCAAGTAAAAACCTATAACTTCTCTTTATTTCAAATAGATTTTGCCACAAATGAGTTTTGGCTCCAGACTTACAAAAACAACTTGTGATTTTCAGAGAAGTTTGCATTTCAGGATTGCGTGATTGTCAACTTCTACAAATATGAGTGCTTGGTATATGGTAACCTTCAAAGATCAGATGCTTTATATTCAAAGAGGTCCCTTTTGAAGACAAATAAACTCTCTCTAATTTATAAACATAAGTTAGTAAACTTCATGTACAATAAGATGAAACAAATATTTTACCCATTACATTTCTGATCTACCCATAAACTGAAAAAGATTGTTACTGGAATATGTCGTTGGCATATGACAACTCTCACATTACAGCTTTTTTAAAAATTGGGTTGGAATGCTAGTATTTTACTATGTTAGTGATTTTCAATCATCATGCATGACCATGTCTTTTTTTTCTTTCAAATGGTTATATTTTGGTTACAGACTTGAAAAATAATGACTGTGTTTCTAGTGTGAGAATCAGCTTTCCTATCCCCACTTCCTTTGCTCTTCTGGGCACATGCTTAGATATCTGTCTGAATCTCCTGTGCCCTTGAATTAACCTCAAAATGAATTGAAATTATATCTGGAGAGAGTATCTAATAACAAAATAAGTAATATATCAAAAAATTGGAATTTTAATTTCCTTAGTTATTTGACAACTTTATAAATTTTGCAAAGACTTTTAAAATACTTCATTCTAAAAGGACTGGAAATTTTTATTTATTTCTCCCCACCCCCTTGTTGTTTGCACTTGCTGTGTCTGTTCATCTTCCTTGTTTCTTTAAAACTTAAGATTGGTAGACTTTGAAAGCCTTTTTAGACTCATTTGAAACACTTTGGCTTCTGTTCTTCTAAAAATAAAATGAAACTAAAAGATACCTTACCTCTAAGTAAAAGCCTAAATAGAATTTCATTCAAAGGAAATTTATATTTTAGCATTGTCTTTTTAAATACTGTGACTAACAATGTTATCAATATTACCATTAGCTAAGTAGAACAGTTCATAAGACAGTATGATATAAAGATGGCATAGAATCTGAAAAAGAGACCTCTTTACAAGCCCCAGATCCACCACTTTTTAGCTAAGTGGATTTAGAAAAGACACAACACCCTCTCTGAGCCTAGATTTCTACACCTATAAATTGGAAATAATAGTCCCTATCTGTTAGAATTGTAACAGCATATGGAAAGCAGTTAGCATAGAGCCTAAATATTCAATAACTGATAGCTACTTTATTTTTCAAAATAAACACAGCTTTACAATTTTTCTAATTTTAAAAAAGCATAAAAGAGGAAGTTTACACCTGAACTCTCGCCATTCAAAGGTAACCACTGATAACCTTTTGATCAGTAGCCTTCCAAACATCTCTCTGCAGGTACATACATGTTATAGATATGGATTTGCAGCTTTATACAAATAGATTTATATTATACAGACTTGGATTTAAACTTTTTCTCATTCAACATTATGTCATGAATATATAATACTTGGGATATCTATAGTTCCTAGTCATCTCAGAAATTTGACATCCTCTGCTTCCCACCAAATAGTTTGTTTTTATATTGTTCATCTCTAGCATCTCATAAATTATACTCTCATAAGTTTAAAATTCCAATTAAATTAAAATTTTGTTTTAAAAACTTTAAAGAAATGTTAGAGTCCTTTCTGCTCTTGGTTTAGTCTAGGCTCTCAGATCATGCTGAGAAGAAATTTATTGCTGAGAGCGTTTGCAGTAAAGAGCGGAATTTCTGGGTCTCCTATACAGGGAAACAGTGTTCCCACCTGCTTACAGCCAAGGTGTGAGCCTGTTTGTTCTTTTTAAATAAATTACACTAGAAAAAATCTGAGATTTTATTGCATCTTCAGATGTCTTGATTTTCAAAGGAGCAATCTGAGACCCAGAAAAAAGGGTCAAGTTAGCCAGGATGGCACAGCTAGGTGTCTTTAGGGAGTGATTGTCAGATTTCAATGATTACTTTTTAAAGAACTAATAAATTTCTTAAGTGTTGGCCCCCTGAGCAGCAGCGCTTCCTGCCTCCCAGCAGCACCTATCTGGGAAAAGAGCTAGTGGTTTTGTTTTATTTTTTTTCCTACTGTGGGTGGGCATTTCCTGGTCAGGCAGATCCCTGAGGGCACAGCATAGACTCTGGCCTTGGTTTCAGCCCTCTCTATGGTAACAACTTCTGGCCTCACACCTGCCTTTACCATGACTTAAATACCTCCTGTACTTTTTCACAGGTTGGGTATCTTCCTTCTTTTTCTTGTGTTGTTTGATCTGGTGGATCCTTGATGGCCCAGGGCATATGCTAGCCTAAGTTTCTTTCAGAAGCAGTTTCTTATGGCCTTACACCAGCATGTATAGGAACATACAGAGCCATTGCACCTCTTTCTGTTTTCTTTTTCTATTGTTTGGTTTTTTCATTCTCTGGTTTATGTTTTTGAGTCTAAACCCAAAAGTGGTGTTATATATAGATATAGATAAAAGGTTTATATATAGATATAGAAAAAAGGGTCAATTCAACAAGTAGATTTAACAATTATAAACATATGCATCTAATAACAGTGCCAAAATACATGAAGCAAACATTGAAAAAATTGAAGGGAGAAATAGGCAGCACTGCAATAATAGTTGGGGATTTCAGTACACCACTTTCAACAGTGTATAGAACACCCAAACATAAGATCAAAAAGGAAATAGAGAACCTGAACAACACTATAAACCAGTGAGATCTAAACGACATAGATAGAACATTTCACCCAAGAACTGTGGAATACAAATTGTTTTCAAGTGTACACAGATCATTCTCTAGGATAGACCACATGTTAGGGCACAAGATAAGTCCTGACAAATATAAAAATATTGAAATCATAAAATATAATCTCTCTGTCCACAATAAAATGAAGTGAGAAATGAATAACAGAAGAAAAACTAGAAAATTTACAAATACGTGGAAATTAAACAGCACACTCTTAAACAACCAAGAGGTTTGAAGAGAATTTAGAAAATATTTAAGAGACAAATGAAAACAAAGACAACACATACCGAAATTTATGGGATGCAGAGAAGGCAGGGCTCAGAGGGAAATTGATAGCTGTGAATGCCTATATTAAAGTAGAAGATCTCAAGGTAATAACCTAACTTTACATCTTGAGGAACTAGAAGAAGAAGAGCAAAGTAAACACAAAGTTAGCAGAAGAAAGGAAATAAGATTAGAGCAGAAGGGAAGTGGATGTAGCTCAAGCAGTTGGGCACCTGCCTACTACATGGGAAGTCCCAGGATTGGTTCCCGGTGCTTCTTAAAGAAGACAAGCAAGACAGTGAACTGACACAATGGGTTGGCATGGCGAGATGATGCAACAAAGAGACACAATGAGAAAACATGATGAGAGACACAACAAGCAGGGAGCAGAGGTAGCTCAAGCGATTGGGTACCTCCCTCCAACATTGGAGGTCCTGGGTTCAGTTCCCAGTGCCTCCTAAAAAGATGAGCAGACACAGCACACAATGAACAGACACAGAGAGCAGACAGCGAGCACAAACAACAAGTGAATGAGGAGAAATAAATAAGTAAAATAAATCTTTTAAAACGATTAGAGCAGAGATAAAGGAAATAGAGTATAGAAAGGTGATCAGGAGAATAAACAAAACAAAAGGTTGGTTCTTTGAAAAACATCAAGAAAATTGAAATACCTTTAACTAGACTGACAAAAAGAAAAAGAAAAAAATAACTAAAATTCAAAAGTAAAATGGGTGGAGCAGATGTGGCTCAAGCAGTTGAGCACTTGCTTCCCATATGGGAGGTCCTGGATTTAATCCTCAGCCCCCGGTACCTCAAAAGAGAAAAAAAATGGTGATATCACTACTGACCTAACAGAAATAAAAAGAGCTATAAGAGAATATTATGAACAATTATACAACAATGCACCAGATATTCTAGAAGAAATGTAAAAATTCCTACAATATACCCATTACCTAAATTGACTCAAAAAGAAATAGAAAACATCAACAAACCTATAAAAAATGCAGATTGAATCAATAATCAAAAACCTTCCACCAAAAAAAAATCCAGGGCCAGATGGCTTCCTAATGAATTCTACCGAACATTTAAAGAAAAATTAATATCATAAACTGTACCACAGTGTGAATATTCTCACTGTCCTGATTTTATGATAATCAGGGTTGGCTAAACATTTGCTATATTAGAAACCATGCATGTGTCCCCAGACCTAGTTTTTCTCCTTAGGTCTGGTTTTTAGAATGCTGGTGATAAACTAAGCCTGATTTATTATATGCCCATCCTGTATGGGAAATGACTATAACTGTAGGTATCTTTGGTCAACCTTAAGAGATATAGCAGGGAAGCAAATGTGGCTTAAATGGTTGGGCATCCGTCTCCCATATAGAGGGACCTGGGTTCTATCCCAGGGACCTCCCAGTAAAAATTTAAAAAAAAATAGAAGGTGCACAGACCGCCAGGCCCCGTGCACTGGTGTGCCATCAGGCCCTGTGAGTGGGTGAGCCTCCCAGGCCCCACGTGCGGGTGCGCCATCAGGCCCTGTGAGCCACACAGCAAGATGATGACGTAACAGGAGAGTGACAGAAGGGAGAGCCAAGATGAGACGTGCCAAAAAAACAGGAACTAAGATGGCGCAGGCGGTAGGATGCCTCTCTCCCACATCAGAGGTTCCGAGGATCGAATCCCAGTGAAGATAGGAGGAAAAGGATGAGAAGAGAGGGCAGGAAACAGACAGACAGAGTTGCCCAGAAATGGATGCAAAAACAGCAAAAACGTCAGGGGGGTGGGTAACCATGGATAAAAGTAAATAAATCAATAAATAAATCCTCTAAAAAATGTATAGGGGCGGGAGGCGGCTGTGGCTCAATCAGTGGGGCTCCCGTTTACCATATGGGGGGCCCCGGGTTCAGTTCCCGGGGCCTCCTGGTGGGGGCGGGCCCGCCCGCGCGGCGTGCTTGGCTGACCCAGCAAGCACGGGCAGCAAGGGGGGGATAAATGAATAAATAAATAAAATCTTAAAAAAAAAAAAAAAATGTATAGGGGAGAATGATAAGGACTGTAGTTAGTAGTAATACTTTGACAATGCTCTTTAATAATTTGTTAACAAATGTTTCACAACAGTGCAAAGTATTTGTAGTAGGGTGATGTGTGGGAGCCCTGTATGATGTTATGCATGTTTGTTTTGAAAGTTCACAATATTTACTGAACACTTATTGTTTATGTATGTTCATGTATGAATGATATACTTCAATAAATTGTTTAAAAAACAAAAACTGTACCACAGAATTCAAGAGGAGGGCACACTTCCTGTTTCATTTTATGAAGCCAGTATTTCCTTGATACCAAAGCCTGGCAAAAAAAAAAATAACAGACCAATTTTACTATCCTATGGCATAGTAAAATGGTAATGCATCATGGCCAAGTGGAATTCATCCCAGTATTGCAAAGGTGGTTCTACATACAAAAATCAATGTAGGGAAGCGGCTGTGGCTCAATCAGTAGGGCTCCCGTTTACCATATGGGAGGCCCCGGGTTCGGTTCCCGGGGCCTCCTGGTGAGGGCGGGCCCGCCTGCACGGCGTGGTTGGCTGACCCAGCGAGCACAACCAGCAAGGGGGGGATAAATGAATAAATAAAATCTTTAAAAAAAAAAAAAAAAAATCAATGTAATAAACTACATAAATACAAGGATGGAAAGAAAAACCACAGTTATCTCAACAGATTCAGGAAACACCTTCAACAAAATCCCACACACTTTCTTGATAAAAAATGCTTTGAAAAATATGATTAGAAGAGAATTTTATCATCATGGTAATGACTATTTATGAAAACCCACATCTAACACCATACTTGATGGTGAGAGACTTAAAGCTTTTTCCCTAATATCAAGAACAAGTCACGAGTACCTGTTTTCAGCACTGCTGTTCAATATTGTACTAGAAGTTCTTGCCAGAGCAGTTAGGCCAGAAAAAGAAAGAAAATATATCCAAATTGGAAAGGAAGAAAGTAAATCTATCTCTGCTTGTAGATATCATCTTATATATAGAAAACCAACATAATACAGGAAATTATTTGTGGTAACAATTGTATTCGGCAAAGTGGCAGGGTGCACAATCAAGACATAAAAAAATAATTGTGGGTGGAATATATGTGCCTCAAGCAGTTGAGCACCTGCCTCCCACATGGGAGGTTCTGGGTTTGGTTCCCAGTGCCTTCTAAAGAAAACAAAAGACAATAAGGAGACAATGAGCTAAAAAAATGCAACGAGCAAACAACGAGCAAAAACAATAAAGCAAACAGAGGAGGGAGCCAGTTCGGGGGGGTGGGGGCATTAATAATTTTGTTCTTGTATACTAGCAATGAACAATCTAAAGAGCAAATTAAGAAAACAATTTCACTTATAATAGCTTCTAAAAGAATAAAATATCCATGATCCATGAATAAATTAAACTAACATACAAAAGACTTGTGTACTGAAAACTACTGCTGGAAGATATTAAAGAAGACTTGAATAAATGGCAAGACATCCTACATTTATGGATTGGTAGAGTTAACATTGTTAATATTGTCAATATTACCCAAAGCAATATACAAATTCAATGCAATCCCAATTAAAATTCTAACAGGCTTTTTTTGCAGAAATGTCAAAACCAATCCTGAAATTTATGTGGAATTGCAAGGGGTCCTGAACAGCCAAAGCAATCTTGAAAAAGAAGAATAGGGTTGAAGTGCTCACAGCTTCCCAATTTCAAACTGTGTTACAAAGTGATAGTAATCAAAACAGTGTGATGCTGACAAAAAGATAGACAATCGACCAGTGGAACAGAATTGAAAGTCCATAAACAGAACCACACATCTATGGCTAATTGATTTTTTTTTCCATTTTAAAAACAATTTATTGAAGTATATCTTTCATACATGAATATACATAAACAATAAGTATACAGTAAAAGTTGTGAACTTACAGAACAAATATGCATCACATCATACAGGGCTCCCATACATCACCCATACACAAATACTTTGCATTGTTGTGAAGCATTTGTAACAAATTATGAAACAGCATTGCCAAAATATTACTAGTAACCATAGTCCATATCTTATATTTGGTGTATTTTTCCCACAACCCATATTATTTTTTTTGTTCATAAACCATATAATTTAAAGTGTACAATGGTTGTGCATTCATATTCATCACTTCAATCAATATTAGAACATTTTCATTACTCATCAAAAAAACAAAAAACAAACCACTATCATACCCATTTGTTAGTGCTGCTAATTACAAATCCTATGATGTGCTTTCACCATTTCTATTCATTTTCAAATAATTACAATTTTTTACCAATTCTGCACAGATTAAACCTCAGCTTTCCATTCTCTAACCATATTCGTTTCTTTGGTGACTTATAGTCTAGCTATTCACTCCATGGGTTTGCTCATTATATTTGGTTCTTAATAAGGAAATCATTCAATATTTGTTTTGTACTGGCCTTGCTTCACTCAACATAATGTCCTCCGTGTTCATTCATATTGCCATATGCTTCAAGACTTCATTTCTTCCTACAGCTGTATAATATTCCATTGTGTATATATCACAGGTTGTTCATCCATCCATCAGTTGATGGACATCTTTTGGCAAATTTGAATAATGTTGCTAAGAATGTCGGTGTGCAGATGTCGGTTTGTGTCACTGCTCTCAGTTCTTCTGGGTATGTCTCTAGTAATAGTATTGCTGGTCATGTGTTAGATCTATATCTAACTTCCTTAGGAACCGCCAAACAGACCTCCACAGTGGAAGTACCATTCTACATTCTTACTAATAATGAATAAGGGCTCCTATCTCTCCAGATCTCCTCCAACACTTGTAGTTTTCTGGGTTTTGTTTTGTTTTGTTTTTTAAGATTTATTTATTTTATTTATTTCTCCCCTCCCCCCGCCCCCGTTGTTTTGCATTCACTATCTGCTTTCTGTGTGTTCTTCTGTGTCTGCTTGTCTTCTCTTTAGATGGCAGTAGGAACCAATCCTGTGACCTTCTGGAGTGGGAGAGAGGAGCTTAATCTCTTGCGCCCCCTCAGCTCCCTGGTCTGCTGCGTCTCTTATTGTCTCTCCTTCTTTGTCTCTCTTTGTTGCGCCTCTTGCTGCACCAGCTCTTCACGTGGGCCAGCACTCCTGCACGGGCCAGCTCGCCATGTAGGCTAGCTTGCCTTTCACCAGGAGGCCCTGGGAATTGAACCCTGGACCTCCTATATAGTAGACGGGAGCCTAATCGCTTGAGCCACATCCGTTTCCCAGTTTTCAGTTTGGTTTGTGGCCATTCTAGTAGCTGTAAAAAGATATCTCATTGCTTTGATTTGCATTTCCCTCATCTCTAGTGATGTTGAACATTTTTTCATGTTTTTTGTTTGTTTGTTTTTTGCCATTTGGATTTCTTCTTTAGAAAAATGTCTATTCAGTTCTTCTACCCAATTTTTAACTGGGTCATTTGTCTTTTTATTGATGTATTGTAGGATCTCTTTATATAGCGTGGATATTATACCCTTGTCAGATGTGTGATTTCCAAAGACTTTCTCCCATTGAGTAGGCTACCTTTCTACTCTCTTCACAGAGTCCTTTGAGGTGCAGAAGTGTTTAATTTTTCAGAGGTCCCATTTATCTTTTCCTTTTGTTGCTCCTGCTTTGGGTGTAAGGTTTAAGAGACCCCCACCTACTACAAGAGCTTGTAGATGTTTCTCTACATTATCTTCTAGGAGTTATGTCTTGGCTTTTATGTTCAGGTATTTAATCCATTTTGAGGTGATTCTTGTATAGGGAGTGAGATAAGGGTCCTCTTTCATTCTTTTGGTTATGAATATACAGTTCTTCTAGCACCCTTTATTGAAGAGACTGTTCCATCCTAGCATAGTGGACTTGGTAGGCTTATCAAAATTAAGTTGACCATATAGGTGAGGGTCTGTTTCTGAGCTCTCAGTTTGATTCCATTCATCAATGTGTCCATCCTTATGCCAATACCATGCTGTTTTAACCACTGTAGCTTTATAATATGCTTCAAGGTCAGGAAGCGTGAATCCTCCAACTTTGCTCTTCTTTTTTAGGATGTTTTTGGCTACCTAGGACCCCTTTCCTTTCCAAATAAATTTGGTAATTCTCTTTTTCTGTAAAGTAGGCTGTTGGAATTTTGATTGGCATTGCATTGAATCTATAAATCGATTTAGATAGAATTGACATCTTCATGAAATTTTATCTTCCAATCCATGAACATGGACTGTCTTTGATTTGCTTAGGTCTCCTTTGATTTCTTTTAGCAGTATTTTGTAGTTTTTTTTTAATACAGATCTTTTACATTCTTGGTTAAATTAATTCCTAGATATTTGAGTCTTTTTGATGTTATTATAAGTGGAATTTTTTCTTCCTTTCCTTGCTCATTACTAGTGTATAGAAATGCTACTGATTTTTGCATGTTGATCTTGTATCCTGCCATTTTGCTGAAGTCATTATTAGCTCTAACAGCTTTGTTGGAGATATTTCGGAATTTTCTAAATATACAATCATGCCATCTGCGATTAGTGAGAGTTTTACTTCCTCTTTTCCAATTTGGATGCTTTTTATTTCTTTTTCTTGCCTAATTGCTCTAGCTAGAACTTCAGGCACAATGTTGAATAACAGTGGTGACAGTGGGCTTTCTTGTTTTGTTCCTGATCTTAGAGGGAAAGCTTTCAACCTCTCCCCATTGAGTATTATGTTGGCTATGGGATTTTCACATAGGCCCTTTATTATGTTGAGGAACTTTCCTTCTATACCTGTATTTTAAAGTCTTTTCATCAAGAAAGGGTGCTTCTACATTTTGTCAAATGCCTTTTCTGCCTTTAACAGGCAAATTGAGATGATCATATGGGTTTTTTCCTTCTATTTGTTAGTGCAAATAGACTGAAAGTGAAAGGTTGGAAAAAGATATTTCATGTGAACAGTAACCAAAATAGAGCAGGGGTAACTATATTGGTGTCAGACAAAACATACTTTAAATGCAAAACAGTGATGAGATGCAGAAGGCCATTATATATTAATAAAAGGGACAATCCACCAGGAAGGCATAATAGTCAGAAATATCTATGCACCTACCCAAGGTACCCCAAAATACATGAGGCAAACTCTGGCAAAACTGAAAGGAGAAATAAATGTCTCTACAATAATAATTAGAGACTTCAACACCACTCACATCATTAGATAGAACAACTATACAGAAGATCAACAGGGAAACAGAGAACTTAAACAATATTATAAATGAGCTGGACCTGACAGATATACAGAACATCAGTTTCCTCTAGCTAATATGGAATGCTAAATGCATATGAATATCTGTTTCCATGGTTTAACATTTTAGAGTCCCTGACTTTTGAGGATAGATAAAAATTTGAATGCCCAGATACATTTGCAAAGCCAAATACAGTAATAAATTCATTCCCAGATTCTTGATATCCAAGTAATGAATCAGAATATAAAATATTTAATAATTGTAAAGTTGGTTAGATTCAGATTTTGATTCTTTTGCTCTATTTCAATTCATTTATATTGTAAAATCTAGCTTTAGCTAAATGGGCTGCAAGTCACATAGAGTAAAGGGTTTTCAACCTTGATTTATCACAAACCTCCCCCACCAACAAACACTTAATTTTTTTAATCCAATGTACCAAATTTTGCTACTATCAATTTTCAGCAACATGACCTTGCAAAAGTCATTTTCTAAGATTCTTGCCACTCTAAAACTTTGCTTCTTTATGTATTAAAATCCTCTTGAGAATTCATATAAAGAAATTATTTTCTTTCCTAATTATTTAATAAAGATGTTTTTTTGGCTCCTTAAGAGTTTAGAGAGAGTTAAAATAATTTAGGAGTTAAGAGATCTGGAATCAGATTTGTGTAATCAAGATTATGATACTTAGTAGCTAAATTACTTAACCTTTCTGAATCTTCGTTTTCTTATCTATAAAATGGCACTGGTACTCACCTCATAATGTTGTTAAAACAAATTTATATGAAGCACTTACATAGTTCCTTGCACAATAGGGGAAAATATTAATAATATTCATTTAGATTTTGTAGTTTGTTCTTAGTAAAGCAGAATCATAGCATTTTAGAGCGTGAAGAAACCCTCAGTGATCATTCAGTTCTTTCATATGACATCATTAAAGCCCAAAGAGAAGGAAAAAGCTTATTTAAGATCATGTAATAAATTGGTGATGGACTTACAATTAATTAAACCCAGTATTTTGAGCTTTTGTTGTTAGTACTATTGTATCATTTTATTTTGTTCTTTTCACTTCAATTCAGGGATTCTTTCTTTCATCACATTAAAACTATTAAGTTATTTCCATTTTTATCCGTGCAATTCATTTAGTGCTATAGTAGGTTGGGACGAATACTTATTTCCTTTGCTTACCTTACCCAAAAGGATTAATTCACAGTTTTAGATACGAAGGTTTTATGTTCAGCAATATAAAATGAACCTGTGGTCATTTATAGGTTCATATTGTCCTCTTACGCTCCTCCTAACTTGCTGTGTCAGTGGGCGTTGCTTCCCACAGTATTGGCGCATGCCTCATGTTTTGAGTGCTTATCGAGTGAAGACCGTCTGGTGCAACTACAAAGTGGTAGTGATTACAATAGGATACCATACTTTTCTTTCTATTCTCTCTTATGTTGTAGAGCCGACAATTAGAATCCGAAACTGGGACCACTGAGGAGCACAGTCTAAACAAGGAAGCTCGGAAATGGGCCACACGGGTGGCACGTGAACACAAAAACATTGTTCACCAACAACGGGTAAGTATAATAGAAAGTCCTAGGCCATGTTCAGCTTAAGCCAAAGGCCAACCAATTTAAGAAGTTGAGTTTTGCTGTGAAAAGTACCCTATATATGTTTTTCTGTAATTTCTCAGCACTTGAAAGGTATGCTGTCAGCTAGCTACATAGCTTGGAAAATCCTTAATCCCTCTGGTAGCAATGTACTAATAATTCATCTCTTTGTTCTAGAATCACGTAAGAAAGGCTAGTGATAGTGTGTTATGGTATTTTGTACAGTAGAAGAGACATACGTATGTTGACTTGATATAGGCTTTTCTCCCCCAAGACAATCAAAATTTTTGAAAACCCAATTGTAGATTCCATGAAAATGTATCTTCAAGACTAAACTCTATGCTCAAAGAAATTACTTTAGTTGTAGTCATTTTATTCTCTATTTCATTTATCTATACCTATATCCTTTTCTTTCTTTGAAAGCATGACTCAACATTGTCCCGGTTTTCCTTATCTTTCTGACCTTTCCTACATTCTTCTACGTGTTCCTTTTTTTCTGTTTCACAGTTAAATATTTATGTTCCTTAGGTTTCTCTACTAGGTTATCTTCTCTTCTTATTCTTTATTCTCACTATAGGCAGTCTCAACCACTTCATGGTTCCATTTACCAACAAACCAAAAATTAATATCTCCATCTTTGGGTGTGAGTCCCAAGAGTGAGCAAAGGAGAAACTACAATCAGCCATAGTCTATCCTCTGGCCTTAATGGTTCACTTAACTCTCACCTGCTAAGTATATTTGCCTCATCACCCAAAATCTCCCAAAGCCTGGTGTCAGCCTCCAGCTTGAGATTCAGGGCATCTAACACAGTTTCAAGTACAGCTGGGGCTTCTAGTGTACAGCCTTAAATACAGTTAATATCAAAGACCTTTTGAACTAGAGAGACAGGTTATCTCTCCATCCATATATCCAACAAATAGTGGTGAAATAGGCACAGGATAACCTCTGCTGGCACTCTTGTTCACAAATGGGTAAAATGGAAGGTATACAAGTGCATAGGTCCATAGAAATTTTGAAATCCATCTAGGCTCATGTTGCCAGTTTCTCGTTTAGAGATCACCCATGGCCTTAACTCTGCCCTGTGAATCATCCTTCGGTTTCTATAAAATGTAGCCCATATTTGTAGCTGAGTAGTTTTCTTAGCCTGCTCCTTACCCATCCAAAGTGTGAGAGTCCACCACCAACCACATTTTGTAGTGTTTCTGTCCCTTTAGCTGGCAGTATTTCTACCTGTATAATTCTTTTAAAACTTTGCAGGTTTCCTATGAAACTTATGGGGGTCAATCCATTAGACAAAGGCCACACCCACAAATCTCATCTTAATAAGCCCTTCTCTACCTTTGGCTCCTGGTAAGTCTGCTATGAAACAATGTCCTTAAGAGTCTTAGAAGCCCTATCTGTGGTTTAATGGAGAGTATCTGTAGGGCATGCCCTTAACATCCTTAGAAGACCTTTTATCTATTTGAAAGGGTCATGAGATACCACCTTAAATTGTTCTGAGATTTACCAAAGGATTTTGCAGTCACACTTTCAACTTCATTTTTTTAAGTCATAATGACAGGGCATTAGATTTAATATTTACCTGGAAATTTTTTCTTAATTTTAGAACTGTTTTTTACCTGGAAATGTTGGGAATAAGAAACAGCTCCTTTACGTTTAACAGTTTACTCTTTAACTTCTCTCTTTCGTATCTCATTTTGTTATAGACAGCTAGAAAAAGCCAGGCAGCATCTTCAACATCCTGCCTGGAAATCTCCCTATCTAGACCATCTGGTTCATTAGGTGTACTTTCTATTTTCCCTGTCACCTCTAATAACAATAATGCCTAATTTTGTTACAACATAACAGCGTCCTTCCTCCAGTTTCTAATAGCAGTTTTTAAGCCCTCATGAACATCTTCTTCAGAAGCCACCAGGCTACCATTACCAGTTTTTTTCAAGGCCCTTCCGTCTACTTCCCACACCCTTTTCTAAAGCCACTGCCACAGTTTTAGATTTTGTTACAGCAGCATACAACTTCCAGGTACCAGAATTTGTCCCAGATGTCCTTTTCTGCAAACAAACCATCCCAAACATAGTAGAACAAAGCCAAAGAATCATTTATTATCGCTTACAGTTCTAATGATTGTTCTTGCTCTGGGTCTCCCATGCGGTTGTAGTTGTATGTAACATGCTCTGTTAATATTTTTATTAATCGTCAATTTATTTCCCTGTTTACATAATTATGTTTAAACGTGTAATGTTTGTTTTGTACATAAAATCACCAACTTTCACAGCATGATTGTTGTAGCATTATACTGCAAAATATAGAACACACAAAGAAATTTTCCCACTAGAATGCTTGACTATAGTTGAAAGTAATTGTTCAGGGGGATGGATGTGGCTCAAATGGTTGGGCGTCCGTCTCCCATATGGAGGGTCCTGGGTTTGATCCCCAGGACCTCCCGGTTAAAAAAAAAAAAGAAAAAGAAAAAGAAAAGAAAGTAATTGTTTGTATATTAAAAATAGATCTGTGGAGTGGATGTAGCTTAGTGGTTAAGTACCTCCTTTCAAGGTCCTGGGTTCAATTCCCAGTACCTCCTAAAAAAAAAATAGATCTGCTTCCTCACTCTGTTGTCAAGGCATGTTGTTTCTTTCTGCTGGGATGTAAAGACAGACAGATTTCAAGAACTTTTCCAGTATAGCAAAAGAAACGATCCAAACTGAAACACAGTGAGATATAAGACTTTAAAAAAATGAAGAGAGTGTCATTGACTTGTTTGGGACAATCATGTGATCTAACATACTTTTAATGGAAGACTGAAAAGAGAAAAAAATATTAGAAATAATCATGGTTGAAATGTTTCCAAATTTAATAAAAACTATAAACCCACAGATCCCAGAAGCTCAACAAATCTCATTCAGGTAAAACAAAGAAAATCATCCCAAAACACATCATAATCAATTTATTAAAAAGCAGTTATGACACGGGAATCTCTTCTCCAGAAAAATAGATAGAGGACAAGCTGAAACAGCCCCGAAAAAGATCTTCTAGGGTTTAGGTCACCAGGTGAAGGCTGCACACCACCCAGAAGAGAGAGGGACAGAAGAGGGAAATCGCGACTACAGAACTGTGAGTTGCAAGTAGCAGCTTCTGCCGCTGCCAGCACCCTCCCCCACACTCTTCAGAATTCTCCGGCCCCTGGGCCTTCGACCACAGACAAAGGGGGCTTCAGGGATCTGCCACTCCTGGAAAGGGGAAAGAGAGGGACACAGCCTTAGGCTGACTAAGGTTCTGACCTGAAATTTGGGCTGCAGAGCCCCACGGACACTTCCACACTGCGGTTTGCCCTGGGAGCCCAGAAAGGACTGGAGAAATCCGATCCTCGCAACCTCCCTCTCTTCTCGCCTGGACTAATTGTTAAGGACACCACGGGAGAGGGGAGAGACAGCCTGGGGCTGACCCTGCTTTGGACTCCCAGGTTTGGTCTGCCCTTCCAGGCTGGGTGGGGCTGTGCCATTGTTTGCCGTGGAGCCTGCAAGGGGCTAAAGATATACAAACCTCCCAATCTCATCCTCTACTAACAGGGACTGATTGTTGAGGATTCAGAAGGGAGTGGAAATATTTCCTAGCTGGGAAAAGGGGGGCACTAAGAGAGAAGTCTGGAGAGCTGTCTCAGAAAGTTTGAATCACAGGGCTCCTAGCCCCCAGACAGGAAGCTCTATCACATTGATCTGGTCTGTGTCACAACAAATACGCTCCGACCAGGCATTGAATTGAGAGCAGCCAACAAGCGCCATCTCCTGGCAGACCAAGGAAGTACACATAAGAAAATTAATAAGTAAGAGAGTCTTTTCCTGGCCTCTATAGCCTCCCTGCCCAAGGCCTTAGGAAACGACTCTACAACCAATTACTGGGTCCGGTGCCCAGTTTTGAGCAACCAGCAGAACAATCCTAACAATCAAGGTTGAGCCAAAAATCAAAGAGCGGTGGTAACTCACAGCCGCCTGCCACTAAAACCCCATAAAAGAGAAAGAGATAGAGCATCTAAGTAAAATACAAACTAACCAAATGCCTAAGCACCAACAAAAAATTACGGGCCATACTAAGAAAATAGAAGACATGGCCCAAGAAAAGGAATACAACAAAGTCCCAGAAGAGATGCAGAATTTGAGAGAACCAATCAGTGAGATGAGCACACATTTCCAAAATCAAATTAATGAGATGAAAGAGAATATAGTTAAAGAGATCAATGACATCAAGAAGTCATTGCGCGGGGGTCGGATGTGGCTCAACTGGTTGGGCGTCCGTCTCCCATATGGAGGGACCCGGGTTCGATCCCTGGGACCTCCCGGTAAAAAAAAAAAAAAAAAAAAAAAAAAAGTCATTGCGCGAACGTAAAGAAGAATTTGAAATCATGAACAGAAAAGTAACAGTGTTCATGGGAATGAAAGACACAATAGGTGAAGTAAAAAATACATTTGAAGCATACAACAGCAGACTCGAAATGATAGAAGAAAGAATAAGTGATACTGAAGACAGAGCAGCTAAAATTGAAGAGAGAAAAGAACAGAGAGAGGAAAAAAATGGAAAAATTGAGCAGGGGAGAGTTGAATGACAACACAAAACACAAGAACATACGTGTCACTGGAGTTCCAGAAGGAGAAGAGAAAGGAAAAGGGGCAGAAAGAGTATTTGAGGAAATAATAGCTGAAAATTTCCCAACTCTCACGAAAGAAATGAACTTTCATGTCCAGGAAGCACACCGTACCCCAATAAGAATAAATCCAAATAGACCTACGCCAAGACACATATTATTCAGAATGTCAAATGTAAAAGATAAAGAGAAAATGCTCAGAGCAGCAAGAGAGAAGCAAACAATCACGTACAAAGGACATCCAGTAAGACTTTGTGCAGATTTCTCTTCAGAAACCATGGAGGCGAGAAGACAGTGGTATGATACAATTAGGAAACTGAAAGAGAAAAACTCCCAGCCGAGAATTCTTTACCCAGCAAAACTGTCCTTCAAATATGAAGGTGAATATAAAATATTCACAAACAAACAGAAACTAAGAGAGTTTGCAAAAAAGAATCCACCTTTGCAGGAAATATTAAAGGAAGCCTTAGAACCTGAAAGAAAGAGACAGGAGAGAGAGGCTTGGAGGAGAGTATGGAAGAAAGAAAAGCAGAAAGGATAACCAAAAGAGTAAAAAGAAAGACAAAAATAAGACGACATATGAAAACCAAAGAATAAAATGGAGGAAATAAATAGTGCATTTTCAGTAATATCATTGAATGTGAATGGATTAAATTCCCCAATCAAAAGATACAGGCTGACAGAATGGATAGAAAAACATGAGCCATCCATATGCTGCTTACAAGAAACTCATCTCAGACAAAAGGATACAAGCCGGCTGAAAGTAAAAGGTTGGAAAAAGATACTCCATGCGAATAGTAAAAAGAAAAGAGCAGGGGTAGCTATACTAATATCAGACAAAACAGACTTCAAATGCAAAAAAGTGATAAGAGATGCGGAAGGCCATTATATATTAATAAAAGGGACGATCCTCCAGGAAGATATAACAGTCATAAATATCTACGCACCTAACCAGGGTGCCCCAAAATATATGAGACAAACTCTGGCAAAACTGAAGGGAGAAATAGACATTTCTACAATAATCGTCGGGGACTTCAACACCCCTCTCACATCATTAGATAGAACAACTAGACAGAAGATCAACAAGGAAACAGAGAACTTGAACAATATGATAAACAAGTTAGACCTAACAGACATATACAGAACACTGCATCCAAACTCAGCGGATTATACATTCTTCTCAAGTGCCCATGGATCTTTCTCCAGGATAGACCACATGTTAGGTCACAATACAGCTCTCAATAAATATAAAAAGATTGAAATTATACAAAGCACCTTCTCAGATCATAATGGAATGAAACTAGAAATCAATAACAGACAGGAAAAAAGGAAATTTGCAAATGTGTGGAGACTCAACAACACACTGCTAAATATTCTGTGGGTCAAAGAAGAAATTGCAAGTGAAATCAGTAAATATATTGAGACAAATGAAAATGAGAACACAACATATCAAAACTTATGGGATACAGCAAAGGCAGTCTTGAGAGGGAAATTTATAGCCCTAAATGCCTATATTAAGAAACAAGAAAGAGCTAAACTCAAAGATTTAACTGAACAACT
Organism: Tolypeutes matacus; assembly: GCA_026826555.1. NCBI lineage: Eukaryota > Metazoa > Chordata > Mammalia > Cingulata > Chlamyphoridae > Tolypeutes > Tolypeutes matacus. Next base: position 1,702,109 of record JAKSZT010031676.1, on the reverse strand, counting down.
TGAGAAACTAGAGAAAGAACAGTAAACCAATCCCAAAGCAAAAAGAAGGAAAGAAATAATAAAGATTAGAGCGGAAATAAATGAAAATGAGAACAAAAAAGCAATAGAGAAAATCAACAAAACCAAAAGCTGGTTCTTTGAGAAGATCAATAAAATTGACAAACCCCTAGCTAGACTAACAAAGAAAAAGAAAGAGAAGATGCAAATAAATACATCAGAAATGAAAGGGGGGAAATTACAAATGACCTCACAGAAATAAAAAGAATCATAAGAGGATATTATGAGAAACTATATGCCAACAAACTAGACAACCTGGATGAAATGGACAAATTTCTAGAAACTCATAACCAACCTACACTGACACAACAAGAAATACAAGAACTTAACAAACCGATCACAATTAAGGAGATTGAATCTGTCATCAAAAATCTCCCAGCAAAGAAAAGTCCAGGACCAGATGGCTTCACAGGTGA
>JAKSZT010031676.1:1655477-1696636 GCA_026826555.1 Tolypeutes matacus | reverse complement strand
CATTGCCAAAAGTTGGAAACAACCCAGGTGTCCATCAACAGATGAATGGATAAACAAACTGTGGTCTATTCACACGATGGAATATTATGCAGCTGTAAGAAGAAATGAAGTCATAAAGCATATGGCAACAGGGATGAATCTGGAGGACATTATGTTGAGTGAAGGAAGCCAGACACAAAAGGACAAATACTGTATGAATGCATTACTATGAACCAAATATATTGTGTAATATATTATTTGATTCACACACAAAAAAAAAACAAAAAATAAAACAACAAAAAAATTTACATATATCCATTACATTTAATTGAGAAATGTGAAAAAAAAAAAAAAAAAAAAGCAGTTATAAAGAAAAAATCTTAAAAGCATCCAAAGGACACATTATTATCAGAGGAACAAAAGTGAAATTACCACATATTTCTTGTTCTAAATAATGCAAACCAGAAAACAATGAATGACATCTTTAAATTGCTGGGAGGAAAATTTCACACCACAATTGTGTGTCCAATGAAAGTATTATTCAAAAGGAATGTAAACTAAAAATTTCAAGCTGAAAAACACAGAGAATTTGTTGCCAATAGATGTCTACTGTAAGGAAAGTAATGGGAAGTTCTTTAGGCAAAGGAAAGTGAGTCCAAAAATAGATCATACTTGGTCAACTGATTTTCAACAAAGGTGTAATGACTTGTAAAAATGCTAATAATACATTGTAATAAAAATGAATCCAGCTGTATTAAATTCATAACTAATCGGGGCACACGGATAATTCATCATTTGAAAATCTCTCAGTATAATAAACTTCATTTACAGAGTAAACATGAAAAAGTTTATGATCATTTTCATAATTGCCAAAAAGGCCTTTGAGAAAATTCAGTATGGTTAAAAAATAAAACAAAATCCCCAGCCAGCTGGATAGAGACTTTTATCTTCCTGAAACTTATGTCAAATAATATCCTTGTTGAGTATATTAGTTTTCTATTGTTTCTGTAACAAATTACCACAAATTTAGCAGCCTAAAACAACACAGATTCCTTATCTCACAGTTCCATAGGTCACAAGTCCGGGTGGGTTTGGCTAGTTGTTCTGCTCTGGATCTCACAAGGCTAACACCAAGATATTGACCAGCCTTAGCTCGTATCTAGCTCTGAGAGCTCTGAGGGAAAATCCACTTCCAAGCTCATTCAGGTGGTGTCAGAATCTAGTTCCTTGCAGCTGTAGGACTGTGAGGTCCCTGAGCTGGGATCTGCCCTTACCTCCAAGCGGCCACTCTTCGGTCCTTGCACATAGGCTTCCATAGCTCAGAGTTAGCAATGGTGTATTGAATCCTTCTCACACTTGGAATTCTCTGACTTCCCTTTCTGCCACATCTCTTGTCTCAATCCAGCCAGAGAAACTTCTATACCTTTAAGGGTTCACATAATTTGATTGGGCGTATTTGGATAATCTCTCCATTTTAAAGTCCATAACTCTTATTACATATGCAAATTGCATCTTACATGTTCACAGGTTCCAGGGATTGGGTTCTGGACATCTTTCAGGACCACTCTTTCTACTACAATGTTAAACAAGAAAATAATATCCTTCGTCACTACAGCTTTTCAATGTCATGATAGAGGATTTAGTCAATGCAGAAGTGAAAGAAAATAGGAGTTTAAGTATTTGGAAAAGATATTTCTGTCCTTATTTGTAGATGATATCATTGCCTACCAAAAAATATCTAAGAGACGCAACTGTCAAGCTATTAGAAGTATTAAGAAAAGTTTAGTAAATAGATGCAAGACTGTATACAAAAATCACTGGTTTTCCTATTAACCATTAATAGCAGATTTTGAAATGCAGTTGGAAAAAAAAACTATTTGCCACAAAAATAAAATACTGATGAATAAACCAGTGAAACATCATTATCCATAAGAACAAACGTATATTCTTTTACCAGAGAACATAAAACATGAGTAATTCAAGACATGCAAAAATGCGGATTTTTACCAAATGTATGTGTAATTCCAATCAAACATACAAGATTTTTGTAAAGGAACTTGATAAACTGGTTCTAAAATGCATCTTGAATTTTTTTTGTATTATATAAGAATAGCCAAGAAAAACAATAATAAGACACTTGCCTTAGCACACACTGAAACATACAATAATGACCATAGTAATTAAACTGTGATACCATACAGAAATTAACTACTATATCAGAGAAAGTGATCTGTGTATGTATGGGAATTTAGTGTATGAACCTTATTTGGATACTGATTCAAACTAACCAACCATAGAAAGCCATTTTGGAGACATTTGGGGAAATACATTGATTAACTGCATATTAGAGGTTACCAAGGAATTGTTGTTAAGTCTTATTTGGGTGTATATATAAAGAAATTTTCTTATTTTTAAAGACTTTTACTAAAAAGCATGTAGAGGTAAAATGATATGATAGGTAGAATTCACTTTAAAATGCTTTAGCAAAGAAAAAAGAAGATAGGTGGTGAAGCAATGGAAGTTCATCCTTCTAGTCTTTTTACTTTTTTAAATATATTTGAAATTTTTCGTAATAAAATGTTAAAGGTATATCAAATTTTGGGGGAAAGGATTTAGTATTCAATAAATATTAGAGCAATTGGCTGTGTATTTGTGAAAACATAGAAAGTTAGATTCTTTCCTTCTACCATATGCAAAGCTAAATTTCAAAAGAATGAAATACTAAATACTAAACACAATTTTATAAAAAGTTGGAAAAATATAGAATTTTTTTTGTATATTACCAGTGACTTCTTAAGCAAGACACAAAACCCGTGCAGGAAAACTAAAAATTTCTGCAAAATAAAAGAATGTAAAAAACTTAAGAGAAAGGAGAGAGAATGGGAGGAAGTATTTGTGACATAAATAATAGGAAAAGAACAAATATCCAGAAAATATGTATATTTAAATAATGAATGGTGAAAGAACAAAAAAATTGGAAAATGGAGAGAAGATATGAACTAGCCATTTATAGAAGTAAAAATACAAATAGCCAACAACATGTGAAATGATGTTCTACCTCTCTATTAATCAGGGAAATTAATTTTAAAACAATGAAATAGTCATTTTTATATTTCATATTTGAAAAAATGTTAATGATTGGCAAGAGCCAATGTTGTTAAAATATAGAGAAACATACTCTCACATGTAGGTACAACCTTTTCAGGGGCAATTTGGCAGTGCCTATTAAAGTACAGTTGCCCTTTCTATGTTTTTATCTTTAATAAATATGTGTTCAAAAAGTCATTGACTAGGTTGTAGATTGTGCAATACTATTTATTATGTCAAGAAATTTGAAAATTCAAATAGCAAGAGAGTAAGAGTAAATAAAATATGATACAGTTAAACTATTGAATCTATGAATTTATTAAAGAGAATGAGGTCAATCTATTTGTACAGACATAGAAAAGTTTCTTAGATACATTGAGGGGGAAATTAATACTATGTATGTCTCATTTCGTTTTTTGTTTAAACAAAACTATTTGTATTTGTGCAGATATGCATATAAATGTATAAGAAATGGTCTGAAAGAATTCATATAAATTGATGGGACAATGGTTATCTTGAGTGGAGGGCATATGGTGGGATGTGCAGGTACAATGGCGACTTTTGCTGTTTTATACTATGTGCTCTTTTGCAACAATACTCTATATTTATGAAATTTTTAAAAAATAAAAATATGTCAAAAATTGTGCAATCTGAATAAGGTCTGTAGATTGTAGCAATGTCAGTTTTCTTGTTTTGATATTGTACTGTATGGTTATATAAATTTTTACCATTGGGGGTTTGGGGGGAAAGAGTACACAGACCTCTACTACTTTTGCAACTTCCTGTGAGTCTATAATTTCTAAATTAAAATTATCTTCAATAAATAATAGAAACAAACTAAAGGTAAATAAAGGAAACCAATTAAAAGTAAATAAAGGAATCATGGCCAGTGGTCACTAAAGTCTTTCGAATTATCTAAATACTATAGACATAAAAGGGAAAAAGAGAAAAAGAAAAGAAGGCGTAATTATTTTCCTGTTTTCTTCAATAGGTTCTAGATGAGCTGGAATGTCATGGAGTTGCAGTATCAGAGCAAAGCCGAGCAGAACTGGAACAGAAAATAGATGATGCTAGAGAAAATATTCGTAAAGCAGAGGTGAGATGGCAACTATTTCTCCAAAGACAATGTCATAGCCATGATATATATTTTAGAATTCAGTTTTTACACACTGCTTAATCTGAAGGTGACTCAACATCTTCATCTGTGTGCACAGTATTATTTTTCAAGTACTTCTATGTATAAGGTAGTATCTATAACAAAAAGACATTGCATCTGCTGTGACAAATATATAATATGAAACATTAAATAAAAAATTAACTACAATAAAGGCACTAATTTTTAAGTTTTCACAAAATACATAATAAATAAGTCAAATTAATGGTATAGAAATTTATATAAGTTTAAAGCCTATGAAAATTTCCCCCATTTCCCTAGATCCAGGAACATGAGCTGGACTTTTAAGAACGGAGGAAAGTTGAGAGGGTAAAAACAGGCTTGCCATCTGTCTCGCCTAGAGAAACTCCATTAATCCCAACTTTGCTTCATTCCTGACACAGCCTGATCTACAGCCTCCACAACGAGGAGGGCAGGGCACGCAGTGAAGAGCCCTTGTCCTCTCTGAGTTTAGTGTTATGGCTAAACCATACCCTGAGGTGCTGGCCAAGTACTCTTGGCAGGCCGTTGCCTACTTTGAGAGTCATTGACATGTGGTAGAAGTTTTTCCTGTTGTTTGTTTCTCCAAACTCTGGAGGAAGCCAGTTTCAGAGCATTGGTGGAACTATAGTGACTATTTTGAGACAAGTTTCAGAAGTTGTCCAAAGGGTGTGTTCTCTCTTTTATTTTCCACTTCCAGACTCCATCCACAGTGTGACCATCTGGTGCCCTAGCTCAGCCTAACCCTACCAACCCCCAGTAGTGGCAGTGGTTGGTATCAGTCACACAGAGTCTGCATTTAGGCTGAATGACGTGTTATTTCCATGAATGTGCAATACTGCCCTGTGTTTGTTAGTTTAAAACTAAAAATATGAAGTGAGATTCCCACAAAAGAATGTCTCGCCTCTCCTAATACCAGTATTTAAGTCTGGAGTCTCAAAGATTGTTTTCTTACCAAATACATGGAATGTGCTAAAACTATGGTGCTAGTTCCATTATCTCAGTTTTGAATATCTGTGAAATTTAATTAATCCTACTGTTATCTTAAAATGATCTGTCACTTAATTTCTACTTATGATATAAAAAGAAGAAATACCCCAGCTGAAATTAGGTGACACATAAGAAGGCATAATTATTGGGGTAGTAATTAAGTGATTGTCATAATGTCATTTTTGAATAGAATAAGGGTCTTCAGAGGAACTGACAGTAAAGGTTTCTATAGATTCCCTTTTCCTTTCTTCTGCCTATATATCATTTACATTGGGTTTTTCTCTTTCCATTCAATATTTATTTATTTATTTATTATAAGTACTTTCACAAAAGGGAGAGAAATGGTTAAAATTTCATTATATCCCTCTAACTTTATGTTTGCTTTTTAACTCTTAATAACATGAGTTTTATAGCTTCCCTTTCTGGTTAATCTGACTTATCCAGTATTTTCTATATCGTATTTCCGTTCAGTATTGCTAATTAGAATAAGAGTGTTTTGTGGCAGTTAATAATAGATTAAAGAAACTTTTTCCATTTATAAGAAATTGAAAATGTAATGACCTGTGCTTTTCTAATTAATCCTTGGCTGATTAATTGGGGCCAAATTCACTAACTGATTAGTTCAGCAAATACTTATTGAGTACCTACTATGTGCTAGGTACTGATTGAGTATACTAGACAAACAATGATGAACAAACTATTGTTACAATATTGTGATCTCTATAGCTATCACAAGAATATTTATCGTAGATGTGGCATGATTTGCAACCCCTAATTCAAGAATTGAAATGAGGCAACAACTGCTTAAACTAAACCTTAATTACAGTTTTCTTAACCTGGTATTTAGGTATTTGAATATTTTGATATACCTTTTATCGTACACATAGATATACTTTTCCATCTGACACATCATACCTTTTTAAAAAGTAGCTTGCAAACAAACCAAGAGTTTTAAAGTCCACCTTTTTGAAGCAGTTCATGCCTTATATTGTACTAGGACACAGTCATTTTTTATATGTTTAAATTGTACCTTTTATTTGGGTTGAAGAGAGACTCCTTTTTTTTTTTTTAAGTGAGGTGTTTAACACAAAGAATAAAGTTAGTAGGAGAAATCAGATACCCCAAAAATTTTAGTAACTCAGATTTGGTGTAAGGTGTATAGGAAGAACTATGTACCATATAAATCTTTCTGCAAGATTTTAGATATCCTCTATAATCAGAATTGATTTCACATTCCAAAGCCAAAGTCCAATATATATAAAATCTAGTCAATTAACAAAACAAAAGAATCAAATTATTGCCTTTATAAACACATTTTATAATAGATATCATTTTTCTCATAAGTAAACATCTCAAAAGATGCTATTATACACCAGGAATTCAAAATTACTGTGTCACCCTTATACCTTAATGACTCAAAAATGGTATTACCTTTGCCATAATTCTCTAAGAGAGGTCCAAAAATTTCAGTTGCATAAAATGTCTGGTCCCATTATTGCAAGGATAATCAAATGACAAGAGTGAGCCTCTTATAAAAACAAAATTGCCAGTCATGTTATATCCAAATTTACATTGTTTCAGGGCCTGTTTTTGTGGGATTTCACTGTTCTCTTATAATGTGTTATGTTAGTAAACCCCTTACTAATCACTTTTTTCAAATCTTGTGGAAATTTTTAAATATACAGAAAAGATGAAGAGATAATATAGTAAACATGTATATTCCCAATATCTAGATTCACTTATTGATATATTGTGATATTGACTTTATATATGTGTTAGATTGACCCATTGTTTCTGTTTTGTAAAATATAAGTTACGTCTGCAGGCCTGACTGGAGTCAAGTTAGTATTTTAGGCAGGAATACTTCATAGATGATACTGTTTTTCATCACATCAGGAATCATGTAATATCAACTTATCCCTTTATTAATAATGCTAAAAGTGGTCACTAAATTAAGGTGGTAATACCAGATCTTTCCCCTGTAAAGATTCTTTTTTTCCCCTGGAAACCAGCAAGAACTCTATGGGATAATAGCATCATACAAATGATAATGTTCTGCATTGAATAGCTGTAGCTTCCATTGATGATCATTGCCTGTATTATTTTATTGGGGATTGCAAAATTGTCGTTTTCTGATTCTGTGAGTTAACTTCTATTTACTGACTGGCACTTTTCTCTAAAGAAATTACCCCTGTCCAACTGGGAATGAACTCCAAATGTTCATCTTTCTCCTTAATCTTTCTCTTTAATTCCTGATTCTAAGGTAAGGAGTTTATTTAATAGTCACTACCAGTCTTGGTGGCAAATGGATATTTTTCTCTTTCTTGAGTATCGTTATGGCCTTAGGGAATTTTTAAAATCAACTTCATCAAGGTATAATATCCATACAATAAAATGTACCCATTCCATGTGTACCATTCAATAAGCCTTGACAAGTGCACACCCCTAATAACCACCACTGTAATTAGGATATAGAATATTTCTGTCACCCCAGGAAGTTCCATTGTGCCCAGGCAACACCTGATCTGTTTTTTGTCATATAGGTTAGCTTTGCTTATTCTGGCATTTCCTTTAAATGAAATCGTGGGGTATATACTCTTGTGTCTGATTTTTCTTTCATTCAGTATAGTATTTTTAAATACAGTAATTTTTATTTACCCATTTACCTGCTAAGGATATTTGGGTTGTTTCCAGGTTTTTACTATTATGAATAGAGTTTCTGTGAACATTAGTTTACGAGTCTTTGTGTAGACATTTGTTTTGTATGAGAGTTAACAATTCCTTCACCAACATTTGGTATTGTCAATTTTTAATTTTAGCCATTTGAGTGGGTGTGTAATGGTATCTCACTGTAGTTTTGATTTGCATTTCATTGATAATTAGCTAATGATGACTAAAACTGACATGTTGTTGGCTAATGATGTTGAGCATCTTTTTATATGCTTATTGGTCATTTATATGTTTTCTTTAGTAAAGTATCTGTTTATATCTTTTGCCCACTTTTTAAAAATTTGGGTTGGTCATTGTGGTGGTTTAAAGCTATATGTACCCCAGAAAACATGTTCTTAAATGTAATCCATTCCTGTGGATGTGAAACCTATGTAAGTAGGACCTTTTGATGAGACTACTTCAGTTAAGACATGTCCCACCTTAGTGGTTCTTAATCCTATTACTGGAGTCCTTTATAAGAGAATGAATTGAGACAGAGAGAAGAGAAAGCCACAGGAAGCAAGAGTCTGACTTCAACAGAACATGGAAGAGAAGGGAGAGACCATGAGATGCTGCCATATTCCTCGCCATGTGACAGAGAAGCCAAGAGTTGCTGACAGCCAGCCCCAGACATCACAGTTCTTCAGTGAGAAAGCATTACCTTAATGATGCCTTGATTTGGACTTTCTTTTAGCCTCACCTGTGAGTTAATAAATTCCCATTGTTTAAGCCAACCCATTTCATGGTATTTGCTTGAGCAGCCTAGGAAAATAAAACAGTCTTCTTACTGAGTTATGAGGTCTTTATATGGATGCAAATCCTTTTTCAGATATATGTACTGTGAATATTTTCTTTAGTCTTCGACTTATCATTTCATTTTCTTAACAGTGTCCTTTTGTATGTGTGTGTGTGTAGTACTGGGGCCTGGGATTGAACCAGGACCTTGTATGTGGAAAGATGGCATGCAACCAGTGAGCCACATCGGCTTCCCTGAGTTGGTTTTAGCATTTGTTTGCTTGTTGTTTTGTTTTTTGTTTTTGTTTTTAGGTGGCACTGGAGACCAAACTGGGGACCTGCCATGTGGAAAGCAGGCATTCAACTGTGCTTGAGCCATATCCACTCCCTAAAAACAGTGTCTTTTAAATATTGGAAATTTTAAATTTTGAGATCTAGTTTGTCCATTTTGTCTTTATTCTTTTCTGTTTTCTTGTAGAAGTTTTATCTTTTTGGATTTTATATTTAGGAATATACCCCCTAAAGATTTTTAGTTAATATTCTGAACTCTGATATAAGTTAAGAGTCAGATTTCTTTATTTTCCATATAGATATCCAGTTGTTCCAGCACTGTATTTGAAGACTATCCTTTCCTCATAACCTTTGCATCTTTATTGAAAATGATTGACCATAAATGCATGAATCTTTACTGGACTCTTCAGTTCCACTGATTTTTATGTCTGTCCTTATCCTTATATTAATATCATACCATCTTGAGAACTTTATAGTAAATCTTGAAATTGGGTAATTTAAGTCCTCCAGTACTTTTCTTTTTTCATAATTGTTAGGCTTATTCTCATTTCCATCATCTCATGAATTTCTACAAGAAAAGCCTGCTGGAATTTTGACTGGGATTGCATTGAATCTATAAATCAGTTTGAGGAGGAGTCTTCCAATCCATGAGCATGATACATCTCTCCATTTATTTAAATTTCTTTATTTTCTTTCATAATGTTTTGTAGGTTCTGGTATAAAAATCTTGCACATAGTTCATTAAATTTACCCTAAATGTTTTGTGTTTTTTAATGCTATTATAAATTGTATTTTTTAAATTTCATTTTTCAATTGTTTGTTGATAGTATATAGTAAAAAAAGTTGTTGTAGATATGTTGACCTTGTATCCTGCAGCCGTACAAAATTCACTCATTCTCATTAGCTTTTTTTTTTTTTACAAGGTACTGGGGATTGAACCCAGGACCTTGTACATGTGAAGCAGGCGTGCAACCACTGAGCTACACCTGCTCTCTAGTTCTCATAGCCTTTTGGTAGATTCCTTAGGTCATTCTCTGTAAGTGATCATATTATCTACCAATAAAGGCAGCTTTATGTCTTCATTTCCAATCTATTTGCCTTTTATTTATTGCCTTATTGCACTGGCTAATCCAGTAGAATGTTGAATAAAAGTGGGGAGCACCAACATCCTTGCCTTTTTCCTGATCTTGGGGAGGGACATTCGTATTTTCATGATTTTGTATATATATATATATTTGGTGTTTTTTGTTTCATTTTGTTTTCAGGAGATACTGGGAATTGAACCCAGGACTTCGTACATGGCAAGCAGGCACTCAACCACTGAGTTACATCCACTTCCCTATGTAATGTTGACTGTATGATTTTGGTAGATGCCCTTTATCAGATTGAGGAGAGATTTTTTTTTCTTTTACCATGAATACAAGTGTTGAGTTTTGTCAAATGTTTTTTCTGTATCTCTTGAGACAGTCTTTCCATTTTTCTCCTTTGCTTTCTTAATGCAGTGAATTATATTGACTGGTTTCCTAGTATTAAATCAGCCTTGCATTTCTAGGATAAATCCCATTTGATCATGATCCTTTTTATGTATTGGTAAGATTTAGTTGGCTAGTATTTTTTGTAAGGGATATTGGTCTGTAGTGTTGTTGTTGTTGTTGTTGTTAATTTTTTCCTAGAAATGTCTTTGGTTTTAGTAACAAGGTAGTGCTTCCCTTAGAAAATCATTTAGGAAGTATTTATACCTCCTCTATTTTTTAAAAATGTTTATGTAACATTGTTATTATTCCTTCCTTAAATGTTTGAAAGAATTCACCAGTGAAGTCGTCTGGACCTGAGTTTTCCTTGTGGAAAAGTTTTAAAATATGGATTTAATGTGTTTTGTAAATATAGGGCTACTCAGATTTTCTTTCTCTTCTTGTGTGTAATTTGTGTCTATCAAAGAATTTGACCATTTCAACTAAATTGATTAATTTATTGACATAAAGTTCTTCCTAACATTCCCTTATTATTCTCTTAAAATCTGTGTGTTCTGTAGTGATATCTGTTTCATTCCTGATATCAGTAATTTGTATCTTCCCTTTTTATTGATCAGTCTCTCGTTTGTTTTATATTTAATTGATTTCTACTTCTGTATCTACATTCTTCTATCACCTACTACTCTCTATCACCTATTTGTGTTTAATTTGTTCATCTTTTTCTAGCTTCTTAAGATGTAAGCATAGGTCCTTGATTTTAAACATTTCTTCTTTACCCTTTAATTTCCATCCAAGCAGTGATTTTCCATATTCCACCGATTTTTTTATGATATGTTATGGTTTCCTCATAATTCAATTCAAAATACATTCTAATATAATTTGTGATTTCATTTTTTTATTCAATGGATTTTTAGGAGTCTATTATTTGATTTTCAAATATTTGGAAACTTTCCAAATTTTTAAAAATTATTTTTAACTATAGTTTAATTTCCTTGTGGTCAGAATAGAATAACACTGTATTATTTCAGTCCTTTTAAATTTGTTGAGACATATTTCAGTAAATGTTCTATGTGCTTTTTAAAAAAAAAAAAGATTTATCTATTTACTTACTTTTATCCATTTACTGTTTTTATGTCCATTTGCTGGGCAATTCTCTGTGTCTGTTTCCTGCCCTCTCGTCTCACTCTTCTCCTGTCTTTACCAGGATTCGATCCTGAGAACCTCCAATGTGGGAGAGAGGCGTTCTGCCACCTGTGCCACCTCAGTTCCTGGTTTTTTGGTGCATTTTGTCTTGTTTCTCCCTTGTGTCACTCTCCTGTTAAATCATCATCCTGCTGCGTGGCTCGGCAGGGACTGGCACGCCTGCGCGTGGGGCCTGGGAACTCACCCACTCGCGGGGCCTGGGGGCTCACCCACTTGCAGGGCCTAGTGGCCCACATGCCTTCTATATTTTTCTTTGTTTTACTAGGAGGTCCTAAGGATCAAACCCAGGTCCCTCCATATGGGAGACGGACACCCCCCATTTGAGCCACATCCGCCCCCCCCATGTGCTCTTAAAACATGTTTTTTTCCATTGATCAGTGTTGTGTTCTATAAATGTCAATTAGGATAAGTTGGTTGATATTTTTTGTTTAAGTTTTTTTCTGCCTTTATTGGTTTTTGGTTAGCATATTTTATCAACGGCTGAATGATGAGTGTTGAAATCTCCAACTAAAATTGTAGGTTTTTCAATTTCTTGTTTCTGTGCAGACATTTTTTTTGCATCATATATTTTTAAACTCTATTACTAGGTACATATACATTTAGAGTTGCTTCCTTCCTGATGAATTTACTCTTTTGTTATTATGAAATTACTTTATTACTCATATTCTTGGCTCTGAAATCTACATGGTCTGATATTAATGTAGTCACTTCAGCTTTCTAATAATTACTGTGTACATTGCTGTATCTTTAAGTATAAGGACACAAAGAGGTTGAAAATAAAAGATATTGCATGCAAATAGTGAGCAAAAGGTAAGACTTGTACTCTGTAAACTACAAAACTTTACTGAAAGAAATTAAAGAAGATCTGAATAAATGGAAAGACATCCTGTGTTATGCATTGGAACATGTAAATTTCAACAGCCTTTTTTGTAGAAATAGAAAACCCAATCCTCAAACTCATGTAGAATTACAAGAGGCCTTGAATAGCCGAAGCCATCTTGAAAAAGAAGAACGAAGTTGGAGTATTCACACTTGCCAATTTCAAAACTCACTTCAAATCTACAGTAATCAAAACAGTATGGTACTAGTATGAAGATAGACATAAAAATCAATGGAATAGAATTGAGAGCACAGAAATAAATCTGTGGCCACCTGATTGTCAGTAAGGGTGCCAAGGCCATTGAATGGGGAAAGAATAGTCTTTTCAACAAATGGTGCTGGGACAACTGGAAATCCACATGCAAAAGAATGAATGTGGGGGGGCGGATGTGGCTCAAATGGTTGGGCATCCGTCTGCCATATGGAGGGACCTGGGTTCAATCCCCGGGACCTCCCGGTAAAATTAAAAATATATATATAGAAGGCGCATGGGCTGCCAGGCTCTGTGTGCCGCTGAGCCGTCGGGCCCGGGGAGCCATGCAGCAGGATGATGACGTAACAGGGGAGAGACAAGACGAGATGCTCCGAAAGCTCCAGAAGCCAGGAGCTGAGGTGGCGCAGGCGGCAGGATACTCTCTCCTACATCGGAGGTCTCCAGGATCGAATCCTGGTGAAGACTGAAGGAGGAGGATGAGAATAGATGGCAGGAAACAGACACGGAGAATTGCCCAACAAATGGACACAAAACAGCAAATGGGGAAGGGAGGATTTAAAATGGATAAAGTAAATAAATAAATCTTTAAAAAAAAAAAAAAGAATGAATGTGGACCCCTATTTCTCACCATATAAAAAAAATTTAATTAAAAATGGATCAACAAGGAATGGAGGTGGCTCAAGCTATTAGGTGCCTCCCTCCCACATCGGAGGTCCCAGGTTCAGTTCCTGGTGCCTCCAAACAAAAACAAAAAAACAAGGAAGACAAACAGACACAGCAAGTGCCAAAACAGTGAGAGGGCAGGGAGAAATAAATAAATAGTTTTCAATGGATCAACAACCTAAAATATAGGAGCTTAATACTATAAAATTCTTACAAGAAAACGTAGGGAAATGTCATAGGCAATGGATTTTTTTAGATTTTTACAACAAAAGCACAAGCAATCGAAGGGAAAAAATAGTTAAAATGAAGTTCATTGAAATTGAAAACTTTGGAAGGAAAATTACCAGGGCTTCCAGTCAACCAAGATGTTGACATAAGATGCTCCAGGGTCGGGAAGCGGCTGTGGCTCAATCAGTAGGGCTCCCGTTTGCCATATGGGAGGCCCCGGGTTCGGTTCCTGGGGCCTCCTGGTGAAGGCAAGCCCGCCCGCACGGCGTGGTTGGCTGACCCAGCGAGCACAAGCAGCAGGGGGTGGGATAAATTAATAAATAAATAGAATCTTAAAAAAAAAAAAAAAAAAAGATGCTCCAGGGTGCCATTCCCCCACAGAATCTTTGAACAACCAGCAAAAATGGGCAACACCATCTTCCTCAAAACTCCAGAAAATAGTTAAAGGGTTGTGATAATTGCATAAATGCCATATGAAAAAAATAAAGCTTTAAAAAACTAGGAAGAGCTCATGGCACCCTTGCTGGCCCCTCCTCCACCCACTCATGGGGTTAAAATCTAGAGTATAGACCACCAGGAGATGGAGTGAGGGTAGATAATGGGAAGCTGAGGATTAATGTGTGTACAGCTTTTTTTTTCCCTTTCCCTTACTGAAGGGGTGCACCGTTCCTGGAGGTACAGCAATATGAGGTCAATGCGCAGAGTGGACAGAGCAAGCTGTCCATCTCCCTATTCCAAAAACCCATTTAATATGTTGTCCTCAGAGGACATATCAAATATTAAACTGATAAGAACAGATACTACACTTGATCTTAGCCAAAAGGCTGAGAAGCGATGTGTGTACAGCTTTTAATAACGTTGATTGTAAAGGTTTGGTAATGGATGGAGGTGATGGTAGCACGTAATTGTGAATGTAATTAAGAGTACTCATATATGGGTGTAGTTGTGGTTGAAAGGGTGTCACAACCCAGCTCCAGAAGAGCACGGATCGGAATAGTGGCAAGACCAAAGGACACTCGGCACATAATCAGACATGAGCTGGCGGTTCAGAGAATGAAGATAGTACCCTGTGAAGAGGCACAAAAATGAGGGGCAGTATATAGGGTTTCAGGAAAAAGACAGGATTATATAAATGAAATCTAGTGATGTTATTGTAAGAAGGATCTGTGCAGCCTGGTAAAAATTACAGTCTACAATATCATCTGTACATTGTTCTCCTGTGAGGAGATATGTGACATTTTAACTTGTGTCCTGGGGCATGCAGGTGGCTGTGTACTGCATTCTGGGGGCTCAGTTTCCCTTACGGAGGGGGAGCCAGGACTGGGGGCCCACTGGACCCCCATAAAGGGGAAGTTTAGGGTTGTTTATGTCAATAGAAGGAAAGCTAGAGGATAAACTTGGGACAAACATAATGAATCCTATTGTGGATAATGAATGTGGTTAATAATACAAGTATAAGAAAGTTCTTTCATAAACTGTAACAGAGTAAAAAAATAGGTAATGGACTATATAGTTAATAGTACGGTGATAAAAATATTCTTTTATCAGTTGTAACAAATGTAGCACACTAATGCAAGGTGTTAATAATAGGGCAGTATATAGGAACACTGTATTTTATCCATGAATTTTCTGTAAACTCACAACTTCTCTAAAAAAATTTTTCAAAGATTTTATTTATTTATTTATTTATCCCCCGCTTGCTGCCTGTGCTCACTGTGTCCATTTTGCTTTGCATTTTTCTGTGTCTGCTTGTCTCCCTTTGCTGTGTCATCTTGCTGCATCAGCTCACCGTGCCACGCGGGCCAGCCTGCCTTCACCAGGAGGTCCGGAGAATCGAACCCTGATAAACGGGAGCCCAACCAATTGAGCCATAGCCATTTCCCAAATAATAAATTTTTAAAAAAAAATAGAAAATTGGGAACCTAAGGAAACTTCTTTAACATGGTAAAGGGCATCTTTGAAAAACCCATACTAACATCATACTCAGTACTGAAAGACTGAAACCTTTCCCTTTAAGAACAGGGACAAGACAAGAAGACCCACTGTTACCACTGTTATTCATCATTGTACTGGGAGTTCTAGCTGGAGCAATTAGGCAAGAAAAATAAATAAAAGGCATCCAAACTGGAAAGGGAGAATAAAAACTTTACCTATTTGCAGGTGACATGATCCTATATATACAGAATCCTGACAAATCCACATCAGAGCTACTAAAGCTAGTAAAGAATTCAGCAAAATGGTGGGGTACAAGATCAATACCCAAAAATAAGTCATGAAAAATCTCAAACAGAAATCAAGGAAAAAATTCCACTTACAATAGCAACTAAAAGAATCAAGTATCTAAGAATAAATTTAACCAAGGTTACACAGAAAAACTATAAAACATTGCTAAAAGAAATCATAGAAGATCTATAAATGGAAATACATTCCATATTCATGAGTTAGGAGACTAATTATTAAGATGTCAGTTCAGTCCAAAGTGATACACAGATTCAATGAAATCCTAATCAAAATTCCAACAACCTTCTTTACTGAATTGGAAAAGCCAGTCATGAAATTTATATGGATGGATAAGGGGCCCTGAATAGCCAAAACTATCTTGAAAAAGAAGAATGAAGTTCAAGGGTTCACACTTCCTGATTTTAAAACTTATTTCAGAGCCAAAGTAATCAAAATAGCATGGAACTGGCACAAAAACAGACTTATAAACCAATGGAATCTAATTGAGAACCAGAAATAAATCCTCAGATCTGTGACTGATTGATTTTTTATATGAGTGCCAAATCCACTCAATGGATAAAGAATAACCTCTTCAACAAGTGGTGCTTGAAAAACTAGATCTCCATTTGCAAAAGAATGCAGGTAGACCCCTACCTCACACCATAGAAACAGTTTAACTCCAAATATATCAAAGACCTAAATATAAGATCCAAGACTATAAAACTTCTAGAAGGAAACCTAGGGAAGCATCTTCAGGACCTCATGTTAGGCAGTGGTTTTAAAACTTTACACCCAAAGCACAACTAACAACAACAACGGCAAAAAGATGAATAGATGTCATCAAAATTAAAATATTTTTGTATATCAAAGACCTCATCTTGGAAGTAAAAAAGATAACCTACAGGATTGGAGAAAATATTTGGAAACCACATATCCAATAGGAGTTTAATAACCAGAATATAAAAATAAATCCTACAAGTCAAGGATACAAAGACATACAACCCTTTAAAAATTGGGCAAAAGTCTTAAATAGACATTTCTCCAAAGAAAATATACAAATGGCCAATAACACATGAAAAGATGTTCAACATCATTAGCCATTAGGGAAATGCAATTCTAAACCCCAATGAGATACCATTTCACACCCACTAGAATGGCTACTGTTTAAAATAAAATTTAAAAAAAGGAAAATAACAAGTGTTGGTGAGGATTTGGAGGAATAGGAGCACTTGTTCATTGTTAGGAATGCAAAATAGTAGCGCAGCTGTGGAAGACAGTTTTGTGGTTCCTCAGAAAGTTAACTACAGAATGAGTTCCTACAATGCAGCAACAAAAAGATAAACAACCCAATTAAAATGATTTAAATAGACATTTCTCCAAAGCTATTCATATATTCAATAATTATATGAAAAAAAAAAAAAGTTCAACATCATTAGCCATTAGAGAAATGCAAATTAAAAACTACAATGAGATAGTATTTGTCACTCACTAGGATTGATATTATTTAAAAATCTGAAAATTGCAAGTGTTAACAAGGATGCGGAGAAATAGAAACCCTCACAAATTGTTTGTGGGAATTTGAAATGGTGCAACCGTTGTGAAAAACAGTTGGGCAGTTCCTCAGAATCTCAGAAAGTTAAACATGGAATTACCACGTAACCTGGCATTTCCACTCTTAAGTATATGCCCTCAAGAATTGAAAACAGGGACTCAGCTATTTGTACACCAATGTTCAGTGTAACATATTCACAATAGACCAAATGTGGAAGTAACCCAAGTGCCCATCAACAGATGAATGGGTGCACAGAATGTAGTATATCCATATGTAGTAGCTTAGAGTTATTTACCCCATAAAAATATGTTCTTTATCTTAATCCATTCCTGTGGGTGTGAACCCATTGTAAATAGGACCTTCTGATGAGGGTACTTAAGGTGTGACCCAGCTGAATCAGAATGGTTCTTAATCCTATCCCTAGAGTCCTTATAGAAAGTCCATAGAAAGAAAAGCAATGGGGAGTAGCCAGAAGCTAGATTCCCTTGATATGAAATGTCCAGAAACAGAGACAGAATCTGTCGTGGCTCCTAAGAGCTATAGTGTTGAAGAAATTGAGATTGAGACTAAAGGATATAGGTTTTCTTTGTGTTGTGATGAAAATGTGCTAAAATTGATTTGGGTGTTAAGTTTGCACAGCTCGGTGAATATATTAAGAACCATTGAATTATGTACTTGAAGTAGGTGAATTGTATGGTATGTGAATTCTATCTCAGTAAAGGTATTAGAGGGGAAAAAAATTAAGAATTTACCAAAAAGCACACTTTCAGACCAAACGGTCTAATTACCTTATATATAAAGATCTATATGACAGTAAAAACTGCTGAACTGTATTCTTTAAAATAGTTAAAATGATAAATTTTATGTGTATTTTATCTTAATTTAAAATAAATATCTATATCCTTCAAATCTTAGGAAAACAAAATCAATTAAGCAATGAGAGCTCAGATCATTATTAATACTGACTCACCCAGCAAAAAATCCAGAGGGTGATAAAAAAAAATTGCATACAGGGAAGCAGATGTGGCTCAAGAGGTTGAGTGCCTGCTTCCCAAATGGGAGTTCCCAGTTTGAGTCCAGGTTCCTCCTAAAAACAAAAACAAACAAATGAAAAAGGAAAAAAAAAAAAAAAAACAACAACAACTCAGGGAAGCTGATGTGGCGGCTCAGTGTAAAAGTGTAAGCTGGCTTCCCACTTACAAGGTCCCGGGTTCAGTCCCTGGCCCTGGTACCTTAAAAAAAAGAAAATTAAAAGATTGCATACAAAAAGGACTCAGTGAGTGCACTTGTTTAAGTCCACAGAACTCCACCAAGTCAGGTCCTTAAAATTATCTCACTGGAACCTTCAAATGTTGAAAGAAGAGACCACCACTCTAATATCTGAAACAGAGAAACTGAATTTTTTTTATTTTCTAAGCAAAAGAGAATTATACAAAGCAGTCTCTCTGAACAAAGCAAGAGCTGATGTGTAGGGTTTCAAAAAGCATGAATTTCAAGGATTGACAGATTTGCAAAAATAGGGGTGTTTCGGGGAGAAGAAAAATGCTAGATTTCAGGATGCTCTGATGTACAGCCTTATTAACAAGAAAAGAAAACAGACTTTATAGCATGTTAATCTGTCTCTCTTTTTTTTTTTTCAGGAGGTACTGGGGATTGAACCCAGGACCTCATATGTTCGAAGCAGGCTCTCAACCACTGAGATACACCTGCTCCTAATTTCTTTCTATTCATAGCTGATGTTTGATGGTCTTGTCAATATGCAAGTGCACTGTCTGTCATCATCAGGAGCCCTGATTGGTCTTCTTGTGTGTATGCATGTGCGCACTTGCTCTCCAATAAAAAACTAGCATCTGTGTCAAGCAAGAGTTGCTTGTGAATATTAAGATTATTCTTATCAATAGGTCAGGAATGGCTAAAACAATCAAATTTGAGGGGAAAAAAATGCCTTGATTTCTAACCTTTTTCTTGGTTTTCTTCAGTAATTTTGTTGTTCGTTTTCTTAGATAATTAAGTTGAAAGCCGAAGCCCGGCTGGACCTGCTGAAGCAGATTGGTATTTCTGTGGACACATGGCTAAAGAGTGCAATGAACCAAGTGATGGAGGAACTGGAAAATGAGCGATGGGCCCGCCTTCCTGCAGTAACCAATAATGGCACTTTACACTCGGTATAGTTTTTCTTCTTTGATACAGTGGGCAGACTTTCATTGAAGGATGCTACTCTTGAACTATGTAGACAAGCTTAATAATAGCCAAAATTTGGAAGAAAAATTGTTTTGCTAGAGCTTCGTTTGTTGTTTTTTCTTCAGCCTATCACAAATGATTTTCCTTAAACTTAGTGCAGAAAAAAAAAAGGGGGGGGGGACAAAAAATAAGGGGTTTTTTGACCCACAACAAAGAATGTGTTATCGTTAGTTGGGTTATCAATGCTGATTAACCAAATTCATTATCCCATTCATAGAGTGGATATGCTTCTTGTCTGGAAGTAGCAGAATAGAAAATTGGATCTGTGTTTCTAAAGTTCTCAGAGGTTTTCTCAGAGGTGAAAATAAAAATAAACATCCAGAGAATTATGAAAAGTTATAAAGAAGTACAAGAACAGCTCTTTATCTGTGGGGTTTGTCTAAGGTGACTTAGGTTCACAAGGACTTTCACACTCTCCTCACATCATCTGTCATCAGAGGGACAGTGAAGTATGGTTTTACAGACAAGGCCAGGGCTCAAGCTCAAGTTTTCTTATTTCATGCTTCTCTCTACTCTGATGCCATCTAGTTCAACCTCTTAGGTTTGCACTGTTGGAAACCTGAGTAACAGAAAAATTAGTGATTTGCCTGATATTACATAGGTGAATGTGTGATGCATAGCTAGTCCTACTGCCACCTCCCCTCCTGTTATTCTATCATTGTTTATTTCCTTTATGGCATTTATTATAATCTATGCTTGTCTTCTTTCTTTCCTTTTTTTATTATGTATTTTCCTCTCTGGAATGTAATTTCCATATCTGTCTGGTTTGCTACTTTGCATGGCAAAGTGCCTGGCACATTGTAGTTACTCATTAAATACTTGTTGAAGAAAGAAATGGATGAATGGATATGAAGATAGATGAATAGAATAGTTGCAAACTAAAACCTAGAATTCCCAACTTTTCACTAAAAACAGGACCTCTTCAAAGCTTGTGCCCTTCAGACATTAGGCATCCTATTAGAAAAATTAGCCAACATTTAAAAAACATTCCTGGGGAGCAGATGTGGCTCAAGCAGTTGAGTGCCTACTTCCCACATGGGAGATCCCGGTGCCTCCTAAAAACAGAAAAGCAAACAACAGGCAAACAAATGAAAAACCCAACTCAGAGGAGCCGATGTGGCTCAGTGGTTGAGTTCCAGCATTAGGTTCCTGGGTTCATTCTCCAGCCCTGGTACCTAAAAAAAAAAAAAAAAAAAATTCCTGAAAGTTTTGTCAGCTTTTTCACATAACATTCTGATTTTCTAATGGTAGTACACTGTACATTTAAAAAGGATTGTGTGTGAATGTGCATTTTAAGAAAAAACAATTTATTGAAGATTTATTTTTGCTTCACTTTAATGGTAATCCAACTGGGGAAAATTAGCACACCTCAACAACTTCACTTTAGGGTTAGAAGAGCTTTTTTCTAATAGAATAGAGTGCTCTATGTCATGGAATATCTCTTCCTATTTATCTTTTTAAAATTACAATTCTATTTCTGGTTATCCATTCTCTATATGGAACTTTTGATAGCAGAAAATTCCAGGCACAGATTGGCTTTTGGCTTCTATAGCAGCATGGTTGCCAACCAATTAAACTCATGACTTTCCTTAGACTAGCACCTTTTCTAACTAAACCAATTAAGTAGGCATTTATCGCCACACTTTGTGCTTTTGGGAAAATTGGAGATGAACAAGACTTGGTCCCTGCGCTCAAAGAACTTAGAATCTGCAGAGCAGACACTTCTTTATAGATCTTAATGATGTATGGCAGTATATGACTATGCTTCTGTGAAGCATAATCAAAATTGCTCTGACTTCTAACTCAGCAGCAGTGTAGCCTTGGAAAAGTCACTTCTCTCTAGGTTTCAGAGAGAAAGTTAGGTTAAATGACTCCAAGATTCCCTCCAACTCCAAAATCTAATGATTCTGTGAAATGGTATCAGAAAAGCTCAATACCAGATAGAATTATAGGGAAGAAATTTACCCATGAAGGAAATATCAACTGAGACAGTCCTTGAAGAATTTTAACAGGAGACAAAGAAGTCTTCTGAGTATGAAGGGAAGGGAATGAAGGAAATGTGCTTAGCACAATGACTGGCATGTAGTAAGTGTGGAATAAATTGGGTATTTTTGAGAGCTGTCAGAAGAATGTCAGCTCATCTAGAGACATGTCATATCCTCTGAAAAGGGAGCACTTTGCAACCCAATGCCACTCTTCCCTCTAGTCAGTCTTTCAGAGTCTATGTTGTCCCCCTTTCAGCTAAGAAATTGTATTTTGAGGAAGCTTTGCTAACAGTATAAATAAAGGAGGGATGTAGGCACAGAACAGCTTGATGAGGTCCCAATATTTATTTAACCTGCTTTTAAATGACAACATTGAAATAATTTAGAAAAGAGTTATATCTCTTTACACTAACAGCTAGCTGGCTGAGGAGTATGAAACAGAAATACATATTCTGGGGATCAAATTTTTTCTTCCATTATAGATGCCAACAAAAGCATTAGTCATCAAGTTCAGAATTCCTGTCTGTCTGGAAAACATGGTTAATACTACTGTTAGACATTAACAGTGTAACTGGAAAGTGTTCGTACTGCCTTATGGAAGATAAATGTTTTTAAATTATGCAGTCTATTTACCTTATAAAATAAGGAAAGAACTCTTCTTACTTGGTTATTAACTTGTTGCCTTCTGTATCATGTTGTGGTATAGAATATAGGCTTGAGAAGGGAAAAAACCCCAGAATATAGCAACATTCTTTAAAATGGAAAGTAGTCTACTAATATAATTATTCAATTGATAAGTGATTAGAGCATGCACACAACTTCCTATGATTGTATTGCCACTATTGATCCACTCAGCCTTCCCTTATTTTCTTGCCTCATCCCTCCCTTATTTTCATGCCTTTTCTTACTCAAAAACCCATAGCCAGTTTACAACCTTATTTTTGAAATTATATTAATTTTAGAATGGAAAAAATTTTATAACTAGATTACAAAAAAAAACTAGAAATTACAAACAAAGGAAAATTATCAATAGCTGCATGTTTATAACACCACAGTTAGTGATTGGTATATTTCCTTCACCTTTCTACTATGCTTTTTTTTTAAAAAAAAAAAACATTTGTTTTAATCTTTTTTGTATGTCATGTTGCTTTATGGTCTTCATAACCATCCTTTTAATGTTTGCATAATATTCCATCCAGAAGATGTAAGGTGTACCATAATCCACTTAACTGTTCTCTTATAGGTTCATTATTTAGATTGCCTCCAATCTAAATAATACTTAGATTAATTAAGTATTAATACTTTAAAAAACCTTTTTTGTACATGTTTCATTTTTCCATATTGGGGGTTTTTTCTGTAATAAAGAGTCTCTGAAATGGAATAACTGGCTCGAAGATCCATAGTCCTTTGAGGTGGGTTTATTTCGTTCTATTCTTTTTTTTCCCCGTGAATTTTCAAATCATAGTTGACAGTGTTTGCATGACTTCTGTGTCTTCAGCCACTTTTCCCAACAACGGTACAAAGACATGCTGATAGTCTACTGTGTTTTGAGGCTTAAGCAGCATCCTTAAGAGCATGAGTATTTTGTAGAGTTGCATAGAAATAAAATATGATTCCACTCATTATGAAGACCATGCTGAATAACTTGGTTATTAAAGGCGAGGAGAGTAAATATTTTTAACCTTTAGGTTGGTAGTTTGATTCCCATCTGCCTCAGTAATGCCTAATAGCCCTTGCAGTCCAATGTGCTTTGTTTTTGAAATAGGAAAATCTTGTTTATAGTATTTAGCTAATCCTAAAGAAAATAAATAATGGATTTTTGTAATGGAATAAATATAAAATGTAGGGATAAAAAAATAATATGCCTGCAAAAATCTTCTATCACTTTCGTATTTACAGTTTTTCCAAATTTGTAATGATCTTTTTATTGAGCTAAACTCCATATTCAAAATGCCTACACTTTTAGTGAAACTGATATTTCATATTCTCAGTAAGATCAGTTTAATCCAATTAAAAAACTGGGTATTGAGCATGTTCTTATAAAACCCTTTGCTGGGTGCTGGTATTACCAAGTTGAGTATACTGCCTAATGAGGTGGTGTCCACAGATTGAGAGAACCAGTCTCACTTGCTGACAGCCAAGTTCAAAAGATGGACAATGAAAATAAAGAATTTCATTTCTTAAAGAAGTGCCTCCAGCCATATTATGTTCTTTGACTTCCTGTATAGCCATGATAACTAATGGAAATGCCTGACATGGTTCCTTATACACAAAATATGTTCAAAAGTATTAGTCTAAAACCTCAAGGTTTGAAGTTTACTCCAGTTCTACCAACTAAATTTAAATAACTACTAAAGGAGAATTGACATTGATTAGGGGTTAGGGGTCTTTTATGTACATATGCTGTTTCAGGCACAGTCATACATTATCTCTATTAATGATCACAGCCTTCTGATTATAACTAAAGAGGAGGAAATAGGTTTAGAAGAATTAAATATATCACCCAAGGGTACACAGCTAGTAAATGGGAAGAGCTGGGATTTGAACCCAGATGTGTCTGCCTCTAAAGCCCTGCTTTTTATTGTACTCCCTTACTCTGTGATTAACTCTTTATGCCTCTAACCTGTGTCACAATTCATTTGGATTTTTTCCCATTTTTTAAACATCTGTTGAATCATCATTGTAATCCTATTTACAAAATAATTAATGGTCTCATGGGATTTTCAAGTACTGTGTGACCAATAGTCATCAACATTCCCAAGCTTTACTGATATTTTTAACAGCTTTACCAAAGTATAATTGACATACAATAGGCTGCACATATTTGAAGTGTACAGTTTAATAATTATATATATAATTAGTGAAATCATCACCACAATCAAGATAATGACTATATCCATCATCCCAAAAGTTTCCTCAAGCTCCTATATAAATCCCTCTTTCCTTCTCCTCAATCACCACTGATCTGCTTTCTGTCTCTATAGGTTAGTTTGCATTTCCCAGATTCTATATAAATGGAATCATATGATAAGTACTCCTTTTTTCTGGCTTTTTAAACTCAGCATAATTATTTTGAGGATCATCCATGTTTTTACACTTTTTTCATTGCTGAGTAGTATTCCATTGTATGACTATACCACAGTTTTTTACCATTAACTGTTAATGGATATTTGGGTTGTTTGGGACTATTACAAGTAAAACTGCTATGAATTTAGGTCTTCATTTCCCTTGGATAAATATCTAGGAGTGGAATGGCTGAGTCATAGTAGGCATGTATTTAACATTTTCAGAAACTACTAAAATTGTTTTCCAAAGTGTTTGTACCATTTTATATTCCTACCAGCAGGGTACATAGGGTACCAGCTGTTCCACAACTTCATCAATACTTAGTATGTTCAGTCTTTTTAACTTTACACAGTCTAGTAGGTGTGTAGAAATATATCATTGTGGTTTAAATTTGCATTTCCCTAATAATGTTGAGCATCTTTTCACGTGCTTATTTGCCATCTGTATGTCTTCTTTGCTAAAGTATCTGTTCAGATCTTTTGCCTATTTTTATTGAGTTGTTTTCTTTTTACTGAGTCTTTTAAGATGTACTTTATTATCCTAAAAAAAAAAAAATACTTAGATTACATAAATGTTACATAAAAAATATAGGGGATTGAGAAGCAGATGTGGCTCAAGCAATTGGGTGCCCATCTACCGTATGGAGGGTCATAGGCTCGGTTCCTGGGGCCTCCTGGTGAAAACAAGCTGGCCCCCGTGGAGAGCTGATACAACAAGATGACGGAACAAAAAAGAGACACAAAAGAGAGATAGTGAGAGACACAACAAACCAGAGAGCTGGGGTAGCACAATTGATTGAGTTCCTCTCTTCTATGTCAGAAGGCCCCAGGATCAGTTCCCAGTGCCTCCTAAAGAGAAGACAAGGAGAAGACAAGCAGACACAGAAGAATGCACAGCGAATGACACAGAGAGCAGACAGCGAGTGCAAGCGGGGGATGGGGGGGAGGTTGGGAATATATAAATAACAAAAAAAATCTAGGGGATTCCCATATGCCCCACTCCCAACCTCTCCCACACTTCCCCACATAACTACATCCTTCATTATTGTGGTACATTTGTTACAATTGATGGACACATTTTAGAGCATTGCCACTAAGCATGGATTATAGCTTACATTGTAGTTTACACTCTCTCCTGCACAATTTTGTAAGTTATGATAAGATATATAATGCCTTGTGCCTGTCATTGCAATGTCATTCAGGGCAATTCCCAAGTCCCAAAAATGTCCCCGTATTACACCTGTTTTTCCCTCTCCCTCCCCTTAGAACCTCCCGTGGCCACTGCCTCCATCCACATCAATGATAAAAGTTCTTCCGTTGCTAGAATCACAATAAGTCTATACTAGAATACCAGTAAGTCTACTCTAGTCCATCGTTCATTCCCCAGTCCTGAGGATTCTGGAATGGTGATGCCCACTCCACCTCTAATTGAGAGTGCCTTAGATCCCATGGGGCAGATGGATGGGACTATCTTGCTTGCAGTTGCAGACTCTCTCTTGTCCTTGGGATGGTCATTGTCCATCATCATCTCCTTGTTAGTTGTCCTGGGTAAGTCTAATGAACTAGAGAGTAGGTGTTGCAACTCTTTTGAGATTCAGGGCCCAGCTGGCACATAGACAGCCCAAAGATTTAGGTCTCTTGGACATACACCTATCTACTCTAGCACTAACGATAGGTTCAAATAGAAGGGGCAGAAGAGCCATGTGTTTTTACTGAGTTTTGAGGGATCCTTTTATATTTCAGATACAAACATTTATCAGATATATGATTTACATAATTTTTCCCAGTTTGTGACTTCCTTTTCATTCTCTTAACAGTGTCTTTCAAAGAGCAAAACTTATTAGTTTTGATGAAGTCTGGCTTATTTTTATAGGCCATGTTTTCTTCTAAAAGTTTTATAGTCTTAGGTTTTACATTTAAATCTATGAGTCAATGTGAGTAAATCTTTATGGATGATGAGAAGAATGGATCAAAAGTCTTGAAGTCCTCCAACTTTCTTCTTTCTCAAAATTGTTTGGATATACTAGGTCCTGTCAATATTGAATAAATTCTAAATTCATTTCCACATGAATTTAAAAATTAGTTTTCTGTCAAAAAATGCCTACAGAGATTTTGATTGGAATTGCCATGAATCTGTAGATCAGTTTGAACACAATTCATATCTTAACAATATTGAATCTTCCAATACATGAACATGGTACATACCTCCACTTAAAGTATTTCATTTCTCTCAGCAATGTTTTGTAATTTTTAGTGTCTTATACATACACTAGTTATATGTGTTGCACACACTCAAAGGTCTTGCATATTCTTTGTCAGATTTATTCCTATTTCATAGTTTTTGATGCCATTGTAATGGCATTATTTCAATTTCCAATTGTTCCTTGCTAGTATAGAAATACAATCGATTTTTGTATACTAATCTTGTATCCTGCAACCTTACTGAACTCACTAGTTCTAGTAGTTATTTTGTAGATTCCATACATGTTCTATATAATCATTCACATGTGAATAAAGACAGTTTTATGTCTTCCTTTCCAATTTGTATTCCTTTTATTTCCTTCTTTGCTGCTTCCCTCCCCCCACCCTTACCCCCTTACTGTAATTGCTAGAATCTCCAGAACAGTGTGAGAGCCAATGTCCTTGCCTTGTTTATGATCTTAAAGAGAAAACATTCAGTCTTTCATCATAACATTAAACATGATGTTAGCTGAAGGTTTTTTATAGATGTCCTTTGTCATGTTGAAAAAGTTCCCTCTGTTCAGTTCAGTTTGCTGATAGGAATGGATGTTGGCGTTTTGTCAGATGCTTTTTCTCTATCTATTGAAATGATTGTATGATTTTTCTTTTTCAGTTTGTTGACACTTGAATTGCATTGATTAATTTGCAAACATTAAACCAATCTTCCATTCCTGATGAACCGTACTTGGTCATGATATATTATCCTTTCTATACATTGGTTGTAATTAATGCTAAACTTTAAATAAGTACATTTGCATCTCTGTTTATGGAAGATTACTGGTCTATATATATATATATAGTAATGTTTTCATCTTGTTTTGGTATCAGAATAATGTTTTCCTCATAGAATGATTTGGGAAGAATCCCCTGAAAGACTGTAGAATTGGTATTTTTTTCTTCTGAAATGTTTGGTAGAATTTGCCAGAGCAGTTCTCAGGGCCCAGAGTTTTCTTTGTGGAAAGGTTTTGAAACAACAAATTCAATTTCTTTAGTAGATATAGTGTTATTCGGGTTCTTTTTCTTGAGTGGCCTTTGGTAATTTGTGTCTTTCAAGGAATTTGTCCTTTCCATCTAAGTTGTCAAATTTATTGGCATAAAGGTCTTCATAATATTCCTTTATTATATTTTGAATATCTCTAGAATCTACAGTGATGTCACCTCTCACATTCCTGATATTGGGCATTTGTATCTTCTCTCATTTTTTTCCCTGATCATTCTGCTCTTGGTTTATCAATTAGATTGATCATCTCATAAAATCAGCTTTTCATTTCATTGATTTTTCTCTATTTTTCTGTTTTCTATTTCATTGATTTCTGCCCTAGTTTTTATTTCCTTTCTTCTAATAATTTGGGTTTAATTTGCTCTTCTCTAATTTATTAAGATGGAAGCTGAGATCTATTTTATACTTTCCTTCTTTTTAAATTATATTTAATATAATTTGGTGCTACACATTTCTAAGTATTGCTTTAGCTGCATTGTTCAACTTCTGACATGCTGCATTATTTTCATTCAGTTCAAAATATTTTCTAATTTGCCTTTTGATAAATTCTTCTTTGACTCCTGGGTTATTTAAAAATATGTTCCTGAATTTCCAAATATTTGGAGATTTTCCTATGTTGCTATTATTGATTTCTATTTCTATTGTGGTCAGAGAACATCCTTGAATTCTTTTAAATTTATGAGACTTGTTTTGTGGCCCAGTATATAATCTATCTTGGTAAAAGTTGCATGTGTACTTGAAAGGAATGTGTATTTTGCTGCTGTTAGGTGTTATGTTCTTTAAATATCAATTAAGTCAAGTTAGTTGATAGTGTTGTTTAGGTCTTCTTTATCCCTACTGATTTTCTGAATGCTCTACCTGATGCCCTGATGCTTTATGAGGATTTCTATTCTGTTAGGAGGGAACAGGAATTATTCCCAGACCTGTATAAACTTCAAGGATTAGTCCCACTAATCCTTTTGGGTGGTTCTATCCCTGGCTTCAGATAGTTTCTTAAGATACGTGTGCTGGTCAGAACTCTGCTAAAGGCTTAAGAGGGAACCTCTGCACATCTCCAGAGTTCTCTCTCTGCATTTCTTTCCTCTGCATTATTCTGCCCTCCAAACTCTCGCCACTTTGGCCTCCCCAAATTCCCAGTTCCATCTCCTCAACCAGCGGATTCCACCTGGGGTCCCCTCTTATGACAGCCTGGAAGCCTTCTTTACACAATAAGTTGGGCGAATTTGTTTGTTTCCTCTCAGGGAGCACTCTCTTCCATTGCATGATAGCCAATGTCTTAAAAACTTCTTTCATATATTTGAACAGTTTTTCAGTTGTTTCTGGCAAGAGACAGATACTCCATCTTTCATAACCTACTTGTGTTGTGTGTATTCACTGTAATTGCTTCTCTGTCCAGGCAGAGTTCAGAAATTCTGCTAAGAGCTCCCTTCCTCTGTGTTGGATATCACCAGATTCTTTATCTAGATTCTACCTTCCTCTCAAAAACAACAAAAGCTAACTATTTATTAAGTACCTATGCACTAAGCATGTGCTAGGGGCTTTAAATATATTACTTCATTTATGATAACCTGGTGAAGACATTATATTTATTATAGAGATGGAGTAATTGAGATTGAGAAATTAAATAACGTGCCCAAGTAAGTGGCACAGTTAACATTCAAACCCAAGTCTGGCAGGCCCCAGGACCAGTTGCTTTCTACTTCATGACAGTACCACAAAGCTGATGAAGCCCTTCAGGGTTTATTTTGCTGAGTACAAGAAGACAGCTACTAAAATCACCTCAAAAGATTATTCTTGTCTACCCTGGCAATAAGATTAAGCATTTTACAACATCTAAGAAAGGAAAAAATATGAGTACAGCTGGAAAGAGTAGTTTTGATTGCTGTTCTGTCAAGTGACAGGAAAGAAAAGGAATGAGAGGGCATATCTCTTAGATAAGAGATAGAGGAAAAATGTGATTTTAAAAATGCTGGGTCAAGAAAAAGTTGTAACAATTAAGTTACAGAGGGGAAGAGGGAAAAGGAAGAAATTATTCTGAAATGACATGCTTTGGAAAGCTGCTAGAGCAATGCAAAAGCATTCAGCAGTGACCTCTGTTCCCGTCATTTCATCCCTTCATTCCTGTCCATGAGAATCAAAAATGAACTCAAAATAGAAGGAAAAACAGGAATGTTTAGTATCAACCAGCATTGCCAAGATAAAGTGTTTCGGCTTGATTCCTGGTGCCAAAGCACAGTACATGGTTGTTAACATTCCTTATATTTTTTTCAGAAAACTGTTCTACCTACTTTGGCTTTAATTTTAGGTTTTATAAATGTGTGGGTGTTTTTGTTTTGTTTTATTTTTTGCCATGCCCACAGTTTGTTTTTTTTAATGCCCATAACCTTTCCTAGAATATGAAGAAAATGTCGTCTTCATATATAAAAATATTTTTAAAGTTAGTTTCGTGGCAATTTCTAGCACATGATCCTTGTTATTTTATATGACACAGTGCCCTTTTGAAAAACAGTTAATAGAATCATCAAATCTGAGGTTTGAGAGTTCAAGATTTGAGTCTGTTTTGCCACTGATCTGACTGACCATAGGCGAATTATTTATAAGGTAAGGTGCATGATTGCCTTTACTCAGCTGTAGAGAATATTCACTAATAGTAATAAGTGAGAATATTCAGGGACTTTTGAAATGGAAACAATAAATATGGCAGAAAAGGGTAGTATTTATTCTTCTGGAATCCCCCACAATTACAGAGTTGTATTAGGGAAATAGCAGTTAAAGAGGAGAGTCAGTTTTTAAACATTGATAATAATTACTCAAAAAAATCACTTTAATTCATTAAAAGGTAGAACTTGACAATATAGGTAGTCTCTACTTTAGACTCATTGTAGCCCAGGAAATCCCTGACCTACCTCCCCATCCACCTTGTCTGTATTTCACAGAGCCCTTGGCACTTAGCACTTAGTTGTGGTTGTCTTTTGGCAAGCAGGCACTCAGTCCTTTATGTCAGTATATTAGAGCCTACGCCAGCGGTCAGCATTTAGTTGGCATTTGATGCTTTAATTAATTAGTTACTAATGGTATTACTGTGAGCCCCAATCTTAACTGTCCATTTCTTTTATCCTTAACATACAAACTTTGCTGCCTATGTATTTTGAACATGGGAAAAAGCAGTTAAATAAGTGGTTATTTACAAATAAACCACTTTGCTACAGCAAAACCCAAAACTGAGATCTTTGAGGCTATTTTTCCTTCATTGGATTTTTTTTGGGGGGAGAGGTAGGTGGATATTGAACCCGGAACCTCATACATGGAAAGCAGGCGCTCAACCACTGAGCTACACCTGCTCCCCATGTTTCCCCTTTTTTTTTAAGGTAGTACCAGGGATTGAACCCGGGACCTTGTACATGTGAAGCAGGCACTCAACCACTGATATTCATTGGATTTTTAATTTAAAAACTGGAACAGGCATATTCTAAAAGCTCAAAAAGTAGAGAAATATATAAAAGGCAAGTCAGTCATTTCATCTGGTCTCCATTCTTGACTCATCTTACTCTGCTTCTCCCTGTCAGTTATCTATGTCCATTTAAATATTATTTATACCTAACATGTCATGGACAGTGCTCCAGATAAATACATATAGATCTAACTCATTTTTAATTTCTATTATCCATCTGTAATATGAATGCATCATAGTTCATCCAACCATTCCCCTGTTAATGGACATAGAAACTGTCAAGGCTTGTGCCATACGGTATTGCAGTATCCCAGAATATATAGTCTTACATGCTGGTGCTTTATTTCTTCATCATTGATTCACAAAAGTGGAATTGCTACATCAAGTGGTATGTTAATTTTTTTCAGTAGGTAGGTTATTTTCCAAAAAGGATGTATCATTTCACACTTCTGCCAGACATGGATGAAAGCCTGTTTCTCTACATCATTGGTAACATTTATAAACCTTTTTTGAATTTTCTCAATCTGATTGCTAAAAATGGTAAGGACTTGTACTAGTCAGTATTTAATAATGAAAAGTGAAAGGCTAGGTGGAGCTTCCATGGCCACCACAGGCTCCCTGTGAAAAAGGGCCCAGGCCAGGCCTGCTGGGCAGGGCTTGCTGAGTGCCTGGGTGCTATCCCAGCATTCCCTCTGCCCCAGCTACACCTGCTTCCCGTCATCAATGGGGTAGGCACAGGAGGACCCATCGGAGCTATGGAGGATATGGTGATCTGCATTGCCAAGAAGATGGACAAAGTAATGCAAAAAAGATGGTGTAGAAGAAGAATGTGGCTAGAGCATTGGATTTGCTCAAAGAGCTTAGGGATATTCTCATGACCCTGGAATTATTACAGTCCATGAGAATCAAAATACCAGTTAATGCTGTTTGCAAGCAGAGTACAGACAAAGAAGTTATATTTTCAGCCATGTCTTTTCTCGAATCCTGGAAAATGTTATTAGATGGACCATCAAGTGATACAGACCCTGAAGAAAAGGAAAAAAAAACCTATGAGTACAGTATAGATTATCCCTGAAGCAAGAAAAGAAAGTAGCTCCAGTGGCAACATAAGCAACAGAAAGGATGAGACAAATGCTGAAGATACTTGTGTTTCATCTTTCCCTCCGACACTCAGTACTTCTGATTCTGCAGTTAATGGGTAGGGAGATGCTTGCTGCAGCTCTCTGAATAAGACCTCACTGCAGTGCTATTGGAGCTGATGAGGAAGAATTAGGATCTCAAATTGAGGAAGCTATATATCAAGAAATGAATACAGGCATGAAGTAAGATACCAAATCTTAAGAATGCAAAGAATCCAAATTTAAGGAAAAATTTACTGTATAGAATATTTCCCCCCTCCCCCCACACCCTGCTGTTTTTGCTGTCTGTGTCCATTTGCTGTGTGATCTCTGTGTCTGTTTTCTTTTTCTCTTCTCATTATGTTTTTTTTTTTTTCTTCTTTTCTTTAGGGTTCACCAGGATTCAATCCTGGGGACCTCTGATGTGGGAGAGAGGTACCCTATCATTTGTGCCACCTCAGTTCCTGGTTTCTGTCACGTCTCACCTTGACTCTCCCCTGCGTCTCTCTTTGTTGCATCATCATCTTGCTGTGTTGTTCCCCACACGGGCCTGGCACGCCTTTACCAGGAGGCCCTGCGGACTGAGCCTTGGGTCCTCCCATATGGTAGACGGAAGCCCAATCTCTTGAGCCACATCCACTTCCCTACTGTATAGAACATTCCTCCTGACTCAATTGCTAGAATGACAGCAGAGAATATGACTAGTAATGAGCTCAAAGAGATGTAGGAAAACTTGACCAAAGAAACTATCAGAGAGCATCAAATGGCCAAAATGGGTGGAACCCAGACCAACTTGTTCACATGTGGCAAATATCAAAATAAGAACTGTACTTACATGCAGATACAAACCCCTAGTGCTGATGAACCAAAGAAAACGTATGTTGCCTATAATGAATGTGAAAGATAGACATTCTGTTGAGTTGGAAGAATTGGCAAGATGTCTAGACTATTAAGAAAATGAATTTTGTAATTAACATTTAAACTATGCCAAGCAAGTAGTTTTCCTGCAGATCAGATTTTTAAAGTGGCATACACACAACCATTGGATCCATCTTTGTTTTTGACATAACATCCCTTCCTTAAATGCTTTCTGTAGTTTCAGATCATTAGGAAGACTGTATCATAATTGTGTGGTATCTGTTTCCATTTTCTTTCATTTTTATAAGTAAGTTGACATAAACTTTTTTTATGTTTTTATTTTATTTTTTTTAAGTTACTTAGATTACATAAATGATACATAAAAAATGTAGGGGATTCCCATATGCCCCACTCTCTATCCCTCCCACACTTTCCCACATTAACAACATTCTTCATTAGTGTGGTACATTTGTTACGATTGATGAACACATATTGGAGCATTGCCACTAAGTGTGAGTTTATGGTTTACATTATAGTTTACACTCTCTCCTGCACAATTTTGTAAGTTATCACAAGATATATAATGGCTTGTAATGGTCATTGCAGCATCATTCAGGACAATTCCAATGTCCCACAAATGCCCCCATATTACACCTATTTTTCTCCTCCCTCCCCTCAGAACCTCTGGTGGCCACTGCCTCCACATCAATTTTAAAAGTTCTTCCATTGCTAGAATAACTAACTATAAGTCTTTGGTAGAATAACAGTAAATCTACTCTAGTCCATCATTCATTCCCTAACCCTGAGGATTCTGGGATGGTGATGCCCACTCCGCTTCTAATTGAGAGGGGGCTTAGATCCCATGGGGCAGATGGAAGGGATTGTCTTACTTGCAGTTGTAGACTTTCTCTGTTCCTTGGGATGGTCATTGTCCATCATCATTTCCTTGTTAGTTGTCCTGGGTGAGTCCAATGAACTGGAGAGTAGGTATTGCAACTCTGTTGAGATTCAGGGCCCAACTGACATATGGAAAGCCCAAAGATTTAAGTTTCTTGGACATAAGCCTGTCAACTCTAGTACTAACTATAGGCAGGCTTCCAGGGAGTATGTGAGTGTTCATCCTGTCATAGTGCATTGTATCAGTGGGTGGAGACCACACAATGAACAGGAAGGTGTTGGACTCCCATCCTGAAGAGTCTTGCCATGTTCCTAGATAGAGGGACAGGAGTCTTTCGAGAGCATAGGCAGTGCCTAATAGGGGAGAACAGGCCAGTATGTCAGGCCCTCAAGGTTGTTGCAAGTAACTATGAATTTTGTTCTTCAGTGAGTGAAGCTTGGTGATTGGTGTGGGTCCTGAGGGGAGGGGGAGAGGGGACTAGAATAGTGTGAACATGGGGCATTTTTGAGGTATTGGAATTGTTCTACATGATCTTGCAATGATGGATACAGGCCATGTTAAATTTTGTCAAAATTTATAAAAGTGTATGGTCCAAAATATAAAGCATAATGTAAATCGTTGAACATGGTTAGTAGCAATGCTTCAATATTTGTACATCAGTTGAAACAAATGTACCACCCACATATAAAATGTTATTAATAGGGGAGAGGGGGAAAGGGGGAGGATATTGGGTATATGAGAATCCCCTATATTCTTTTTTTTTTTTTTTTAAGATTTTATTTATTTATTCATTTATCCCCCCTTGCTGCTTGTGCTCGCTGGGTCAGCTAACCACGCCGTGCGGGCGGGCTTGCCTTCACCAGGAGGCCTCCGGAACCGAACCCGGGGCCTCCCACATGGCAAACGGGAGCCCCACTGATTGAGCCACAGCCGCTTGCCTCCCCTATATTCTGTATGTGATTTTTCTGTAGCCTAACTAAAGCTTCTTCTTCAAAGATAAAATGGAAAAAAAATAAGTCACTGGGGGAATAAATGGAAGAAAATGTCACTGTACATACAAGACAATGGATCTTATAGTGATAAAAGACATACTGCCAAAATTTATTTATTTATTATTATTATTATTTTTTTTTTTAATTTCAAATTCTTTTTAATTTTTTGTATTTTCTTTGACATAAACTTTTAACAATTAAACTTCTGGCAATCAGCTTTTTTTCTTAAAGGTAAATGTACCTTAACTTTTTTACAGTCTAAAACATATACTCTTAAAATGTTAATTCTTCTCTGTTTATACATAACTGGAAATTCATATTCATATCTCACAAAACCAAATTCCATATTCTTTCTTTTACCTTTAGAATTAATATAGTACCAACTTTGCTTTTCCTACAAAAACATTAAAATGCTGTTAACTATACTCCATAAATTACGTAAGTTATATTTTTCCCATGTATCACCACATTCTTAACACCCTGTAGTAGAAGAACATTCCTGTATTTATATTATTAATCACAGTCCTCATCTACTTCAAAAATCATTGTTATACCCGGGGCCTCCTGGTGAAGGCAAGCCCGCCCGCATGGCGTGGTTAGCTGACCCAGCGAGCACAAGCAGCAAGGGGGGGATAAATGAAGAAATAAATAAAATCTTTAAAAAAAAAAAAAAAATCATTGTTATACATTCCCAATATTATCCTAAACAAAGGATATCCTAAATATTATCCTTAAAAAATAAATGATTCATTTAAAAATGTTCAATTCAGTAGTTTTTGGTTGTTTAAAAAAACTGTATGTATTTCTTTGAAAGATATTTTTACTCTTGGTTTTAAAGAGAAAATAATCTGTGTCTTTTCATAACATGAAAAATGCAACTGAGAACACATAGTCAATTCTGTGTGTAGTTGAATAGGTAAATTCACACTTTGAAACAATCATATTTTAAGTGTTTTTCCTGCTTTTCAGCCTTTTTCCTAAAGTAAACAAGCTAGCCAATGGCTTCTAATTTTTCCTAGCTTAATGCAGATACTGAAAGAGAAGAAGGAGAAGAGTTTGAAGACAACATGGATATTTTTGACGACAGCAGCTCCAGCCCTTCTGGCACCCTAAGAAATTATCCACTCACCTGCAAAGTTGTTTACTCCTACAAGGTTTGTATTGTTCTAACATATTGCTGATCTTTTAAATTGTAATACATACCGCTGTATCTACTCAGCCTCTCAAACTGTGCTTAGTATAATTTGGTGTTCAGTTAATACTGTGCTTAACATAAACTGGTGTTAGATTAATATTAGAAGCAGCATAATGAAATGGTGAAGAGTTTAGGCTTTGATGTCAGACTGCCTGGGTTAAAATCCTGTCTCTGCTGCTTACCAGGTATGTGACCTTGCATAAAGTTCCTTGGTCTCTTTGAGCCGGATCTGTTTTATGGGGATAATATACTATAGGAATAATGTGAAGATTAAATGAGATAACACTTTTATAGCCAAGTATTTAAAAGTGGCTGGCATCTAGTAAATTTTTGGTAAATGGAACTCATCATTATTATCAGTTACCTGCTTGGCATAAAACCCTTTCTTTAAGTGACCATCAAAATTAATACCAAAGGAGAATTGTTTTACAAAGCAGTTTTTAAAACTTTGCCTTTCTTCATCTTAATACAGCTACATCCTATTATCCATGTTAAGCACGGACCTAGATAAATGTCAGAATTTCCAAATATGATTTTATGTAATAGTTCTTCATTTCTCTTACCCCTTCCCTGCTTTCCCATTAACTTTTTACGCAGCACAAGGTAAATTGAGTTTTTTTTTTTTGTTTTTTTTTTGTTTTGTTTTTTTTTTTTTTTTTTTTTTTTTTTTTTTAAAGATTTTATTTATTCATTCATCTATCCCCCCCTTGCTGCCTGTGCCCGCCGGGTCAGCCAACCACGCCGTGCGAGCGGGCCTGCCCCCACCAGGAGGCCCCGGGAACCGAACCCAGGGCCTCCCACATGGCAAACGGGAGCCCCACTGATCGAGCCACAGCCGCCTCCCTAAATTGAGTTTTAATTCCTAAGTTCCTCTCTCCCTCACCCCTCTGATCAGCCAATCCTGTTGAATCCACCTCTAAAACATATCCTGAGTCCATTCACTTTTCACCAACTCACAATTGATCTTCGTACTTAATTTTTGCCTCCTAACAGTCCATTCTTTACTACGCAGTCAGAATTATCTTTAAAGGAGATTATTTTCTTCCCCTCCCTTTATAAGCTTTCCATTACACACAGAATAACAATCCAAACTCTTCATTGGGGTTTATAATGTGCAGCCTGATCTGGCCCTTGCCAATCTCCCTAGCTTCATCTCTGACCCATCCTCTCCCCACCCCACACCAACCCCACCTTTTCACTACACTTTAGCCATACTCTGGATACCTTTGAAATCTTCAAAACATGAGGCTTCTTCCTAGCTTGGCAGCTTTGCTCTTGCTGCTCCCTCTGCCCAGAACTGTCTTTTTCCAAATCTCTGTTGGCTGTCCACTGCTCTTCATTGAGGCTCAACTCAAATAGTGCCTCCTCAGGTCTCCCCTGACCACCTAAATTATAGAACCAACTCCTCAGTGACTACTTTCTATCCCACTGCCCTGTTTTATTGCTTTTTTACATGATACAAAATTATCTTTTTTGTTTTCCTTTTTCTTTATCTGGTTTCCCAGAAGCTAGAAACCTTGTCTGTTTCTGTATACCTTGGCTGTATATCTTATGCACCTAGAGCACTGCCTGGCACATAGTAGGTCTTCAGTAATAATTGTGTAGTGAATAAATGAATGATGTAAGGAAGGCATGAACAAACTAATCCGTCTCTGGCCCCCATTTTGACGGAGACACAAATGAGAAAGGATAATGCTAAGGAGCAACAGAAAGAGGGTCTGGAGAGAATCTTCAACATCAGACACCATTCTTTGCTATCTAAATGTTGAAAGCATTTACTCTTTAATATCATTGATTCCCAGACGTTTTTTTTTAGTTTAACATCCTTTCTATTTCAATTTGTATATTTAAATTCATCTTTTTTCTAAAAGGGTTGGGTTTTGTTTTTTGTTTTTGTTTTTGTTTTTTTAAGAATATTGTTTTGATAATCTTTTGAAAAATTGAAATCATCTTCTGAGATACTTGGAAAGGTATTCTTAGGGTATTATGAAACAAGGGTCAGGAATAGCTCCCCAAGTCATCTCTCAGTATTATATTTACTTGGAAGTTCCAAAACTAAAACTCAAGATCTTTAAATGGGGAGGGTCCTACGTGTTTGGGTAATTATAAACAGCTCACATTTATCAAACATCCCCCCCACCCCCACTGCCAGTGGCATATCCCAGGCATGACCCTAAGGAAGCGGCTGTGGCTTAATCGGTGGGGCTCCCGTTTGCCATGTGGGAGGCCCCGGGTTCGGTTCCCGGGGCCTCCTGGTGGGGGCGGGCCCGCCCACACGGTGTGGTTGGCTGACCCAGCGAGCACAAGCAGCAAGGGGGGGATAAATGAATGAATAAATAAAACCTTAAAAAAAAAAAAAAAAAAAATCTGTTTAGTCACGTCATCATTGTGAACAAATGTTTATGGCGTGCACAATATGTGATGAGTTTGGAGGATGCAAGAATGAGTATGGCACAATCCCTGCCCTCCAGGAGTGTACAGACTGGGGAAAGGGCATAAATACTAAACTGAAATGTATGCAAAGAGTTATAGTAGAGGTGAAACCATTAATTTGACCTATTATAGTTGGGAGAAATTTTACAGATAGGGTGACATTTAAATTATGTCATGAGTAAGACCTTTCTCAATACAGTGAAAGAGGGTGGGAAGGGGAAAGAGCATGGAGTGTTCAGGAAATGTTAAATTCAGTGGTGGGGAGCATCAAGTATGGGGAATAAAACAGTTAGTAAAGATGTTTGTTGTTAGATAGTTAAGGACTTTGTATACCAGACTCAAGAATTGTGGCTTTTATCCTGCCTGGATGGCCTAAAATCATTTAAAGAAAGTAATCCTGGTCATAGTGTAGATATTCTAGAGGATAAATTAGAATAGAGACTGACTTTAAGCCTGATGATGATTCCTATAGACCAGATCACACAGAAGGCAGCCTGAATTAATCTGGTAGGAACAAAGAATAAAAGCTATATTTAAGGGTTAAATTCAAAAGCCTTAAAAATGTCTATAACTTTTGACCCAATGATTCTACTAGCATCCATCCTAAGGACATGACCACCAATATAGAAAAAAAGGTTCAAAAATGTTTTCATCATAGTACTACTTTAAAATAGTTCAAAGTTGGCAGGCAGTCCAATAAGGGAATAGTTAAATAAATGAACCATTCATATAATAATATGAATATAATTGAAAATTGCATTATTAAGAGTTTTTTATATAAGAAGAAATATTTATTTCATAATGACAAATTAAAAAGTGGAATACTAAGATGTATGTACCTTTACATGTTTTTAGTGCATATTTTCCAGCTTTTTACAGTGAACATGTATTACTTTTTTTGTTGTTTTGTCTTGTTTTTACAATTCCTTTTTTTTATTATCTTTTAAAAGATACTTAGATTACACAAATGTCACATACAAAATGTAGGGAATTCCCATATGCCCCACTCTCTACACCTCCTACATTTTCCCATATTAATAACATCCTTCATTAGTGAGGTACATTCATTGCAATTGATGAACACATTTTGGAGCATTGCCAACTAAGTGTGGATTATAGTTTATACGCTCCCACCCAATTCTGTAGGTTATGTCATTGTAATGCCATTCAGGCCAATTCTCAAGTCCCAAAAATGCCCCTGCATTACGCCTGTTTTTCCCTCTTCCTGCCCCCAGAACTCCCAGTGGCCACTGCCTCCACATCAGTGATATAATTTTTTCCATTGCTAGAATCACAATAAGTCTATAGTAGAATACCTACTTTAGTCCATAGTTCATTCCCCTATCCTGAGGATTCTGAGGTGGTGATGTCCGCTCCACCTCTAATTGAAAGGGGGCTGTGATCCTATAGGGCTGACAGATGGGACTGTCTTCCTTGCAGTTGTAGACTCTCTTAGTTCCATGGTATGGTAGTTGTCCATCATCACCTCCTTGTTAGTTGTCCTGGGTGAGACCAATGAACTAGAGAATAGGTGTTGCAATTCCGTTGAGATTCAGGGCCCAGCTGGCACATGGACAGCCCAAAGATTTAAGTCTCTTGGACGTACACATACCAACTCTAGTACTAATTATAGGTTCAAATAGAAGAGCCACATATAGGGAATCCACAACTGAGTCCAACTCCATCACACTGGGGAGCATAAATTCCAAAGTAGGGCTCACTGGCAAGACATCTAACTCCTGAGCTATCTGCCCTGACTATAGTGTCTGAATGTCTACAGAGCTCTCAAGAGCCCTGCTATTTGGGGTAGTATCTACTTTGGCAGTCAATGAGATCCTGCTGAGACTGTACATAAACATAACCTCTTAAAATCAAGGGGGAAAAGGTTATTTTTTTTATAAGAAAACAGGAAAATTAGAGATGGTGGTGGGGAATGGAAGGCATGGCTACTGGAGTTGTGGCTGTCACTGGATATTGGATTTCAGAGGACAGTTTGTGACCATGTGTTTATTTAAAAAGCATTTACTGGGAAGCGGCTGTGGCTCAATCAGTAGGGCTCCCGTTTACCATATGGGAGGCCCTGGGTTCGGTTCCCGGGGCCTCCTGGTGAAGGCAAGCCCGCCCGCACGGCGTGGTTAGCTGACCCAGCGAGCACAAGCAGCAAGGGGGGGTAAATGAATAAATAAATAAAATCTTAAAAAAAAAAAAAAAGAAAAGAAAAATATGAGAAGGAAAATTTACAGTCTAATTTCATTCATGGTGCGAATATTCTCACTGTCCTGATTCTGTGATAATCAGGGTGGGCTA
>JAKSZT010031676.1:1405083-1655377 GCA_026826555.1 Tolypeutes matacus | reverse complement strand
AAAAAAAAAAAAAAAAAAAAAAAAGCATTTACTGACTACTTGCTGTTTCTAGCTGGGGTATGTGAGAAGAAATATAGTTCCTGACTTAAGAAAGTCATTCTATTGCAAAGCCCACAAGGATAAACAATTGAGAGTTCCAGATAGTTTTAAAGGGATGTGCAAATGCTTATAAGAACAAGAGAAGAAGGGAGCAACCCACTCATCTTGGATAGTCTTGGAAAACATCTGAGCTTAACCTCAAATGATAAGTAATTATAATAGCTTCCATATGTATACATTTTATATTTATATATATATATATATTCTAATCCTCTCAGTAACCCTGTTAAGAAGATATTATCAGCCAACCCATTTGTTCAACAAATATTACTTGAGCACCTTCCATGTATCAGTACTATGCGCCCTTCTAGGCTCTGGATGGAATTGATTAAAACAGACATAAATTCCTGACTTCATGGAGCTTACATTCTGGTAGAAATAAAAAAGAAAACTGTGGGAAGCGGCTGTGGCTCAATCAGTGGGGCTCCCGTTTACCATGTGGGAGGCCCCGGGTTCGGTTCCCGGGGCCTCCTGGTGAGGGCAGGCCCGCCCGCACGGCGTGGTTGGCTGGCCCAGCGAGCACGAGCAGCAAGGGGGAGAT
This sequence comes from Tolypeutes matacus, assembly GCA_026826555.1. NCBI lineage: Eukaryota > Metazoa > Chordata > Mammalia > Cingulata > Chlamyphoridae > Tolypeutes > Tolypeutes matacus. Next base: position 1,654,737 of record JAKSZT010031676.1, on the reverse strand, counting down.
GGATGAATAAATAAATAAAATCTTTAAAAGAAAAAAAAAAAGAAAAAAGAAAACTGAGGCTTAAAGAAGTATTACTATCACTTGTCCATAATCTAAATCCATTCACCAGATGGGAAAGAGGGAGCCAGGGGCATCCTGGACAGAAGGAACAACCTGGTAAAAGCCTAGAATCAAGGGGAGCATGATGTGTTCAGAGAATAGGGAGTGGTGTGCTGAGGCCGAAACAAAAGGCCCACAGAACCAAACTCTGTAGAATTTTAAGTGTCGTGCAGAGGATCTTGGTCTTTACCTTGTAAGTGGAGAGTTGTCTTCACTGCATGGGAATGGTATGTTCAAGCTAATGTCTGCTTTTGTAACTGTGCTTGGACAACTTGCATGTACTTCCATAACTCCTCACGAGGGCAGCAGTATATTTATTTATTTATTTTTGGTTTTTTGTTTTTTGGGTTTTTTTGTCTATTTTTTTGTTTGTTTGTTTAGCAGTATATTTAAAGGTGTTCTTATCCCTCTTAGTTTGCTCTCACATACATTAAGGTATGGTTATGTTGATACTTTTTAAGTCTTGCTGTTGACTTAGGAAAAATATTTTTGTTACAAAAGTTCCTTTTGCTAGTGTATTCAAGGCATAGTGTTTCAGAATAGCAAAGAAATTCCATTGGAAAAGCTATAGAGTAAATGAGCATTTGAGAAAGATGGCATTGGAGGAGGTAGGCAGGGCTTAACTTTCTCACAAAAACAACAGAGGAAGGAAAAAAAGTTATGCAAGAGGGGAGCAGATGTGGCTCAAGCAGTTGAGTGCCCGCCTCGACATGGGAGGTCCAGGGTTTGGTTCCTGGTGCCTCCTACAGAAAACAAACAATGAGCAGACAACAAGCAAAAACAAATGAGCAGGGAGCAGATGTGGCTCAAGCATTTGAGTCCCCACCTCCCACATGGGAGGTCCTGGGTTCAGTTCCCAGTGCCTTCTAAAGGAAAAAAAAAAATACAGACAATGAGCAGACTGAGCAAAACAAACAGCAAACAGACAAGAGAGCAAAAAAAAATTTTTTTTTAATAAAAAGAAAGCTGTACAAGGGAACTGCTTTGGGGATTCTGCAGACCAGTAGAGTGCTGTACAACCTCCAGGAGGATGAGGGACAAAGAGACAGAAGCTGAAATGAAGACCATGAGTTAATAACCCCTGTGGTCGGAAACGGCACCCATTCCCCACCCTCCAGGCAAACAGCCTGGATAAAACCCATGGCTCACTGCAGCCAATTGAGAGAGGAACAGACATCTTCCTCCCTGAGAAGAGGGAGGGTGCAGCAGAGGATGGAGGGTAGTTTCTTTTCAGTGAATTTAGCCAGGAGAGCCTGCATTGAATCTCGGCTCTGGCCAGACCAGAATCACAAGAAAGTGGAGGTTGAAAGAGAAACCTCTGTGGAAAGATTTCCCTGAAGAGCATCATCCACTGGCCAGCTGGGAAACTGCAAGGAGAAAAACTGCTTTTAGAAGTCTCTTGTTCCAGACCCCTTGGAGTGGTTCTTTGCCCCATTAGTGAGTCCCTGGCCCTATGTTGATAATTTAATAATTTAAGTTGGACAATTTTAAAGACTTAGAATAAATTGAACCAGGAATCAAAGAAGAGCTGTAGGAAAAAAAGTGCTAGACAAGGGAGAGAAATTGACCATCAGAGTAAGTTCACCAACATATTCAGATGCCTAGACATCAGCAAAAAAACTAAAAGCCATATTAAGAAACAAGAAGAGATAGCCCAGCCAAAAGAACAAATCAAATATGCTAACAAGACACAGGATTTAAGACAACTAATCAATGATAATCACACAGATCTCCTAAATCAATTCAAGGGATTGAAGGAAAATATGACTAGAGATAAGGATATTAAGAAGACATTAGTTGAGCATAAAGAACAATTTGAAAGCCTGCAAAGTAACAGAGCTTATGTGAATGAAAGATAGAATGGATGAGATTAAAAATACATTAGATGTGGGAAGCGGATGTGACTCAAGTGGTTGGGCTCTGTCCACCATATGGAAGACCCTGGGTTTGGTTCCCAGGGCCTCCTGGTGAGGGCAGGCTGGCCTGAACCTGCGGAGAACTGAAGGCCTGCACCTGCGGAGAACTATTGGCCCGCGCCCATGGAGAGCTGGCACAACAAGATGATGCAACAAAGGGTAGACAAGCAGACACAGGAAACGCGCAATAAATGGACAGAGAAAGCAGACAGCAAGCACAAGCAGCAAGGGGAGGAGAAATACATTTTTTAAAAATGCATTAGAGGGTGGGAAGCGGTTGTGGCTCAATCAGTAGGGCTCCCGTTTACCATATGGGAGGCCCCGGGTTCGGTTCCCGGGGCCTCCTGGTGAAGGCAAGCCTGCCCGCACGGCGTGGTTAGCTGACCCAGTGAGCACAAGCAGCAAGGGGGCGATAAATGAATAAATAAATAAAATCTTTAAAAAAAAAAAAATGCATTAGAGGGGAACGGATGTGGCTCAAGCAGTTGAGCACCCACCTCCCATGCAGGAGGTCCCAGGTTCAGTTCCCAGTGCCTCCTAAAGAAAAAACAAGCAGACAATGAACAAAAACAACAATCAAATAGACAAGGGAACCATCTGGGGGGGTGGGGGAATACATCAGAGGCAGGAGCGGATGTAGTTCAGTGGTTGAGTGCCTCTCTCCCACATACGAGGTCTCAGATTCAAACCCCAGTACCTCCAAAAAAAAAAAAAGATATAAAAAAAATACATTAGAGGCATATGACAGCAGATTTGAATTGATGGAAGGCAGAATTCGTGATTTGAAAGACCAAGCATCTGCACTTGAAAAGACGAGAACAAAAAGAAAAAAAAAATGGAAAAAATGGAACAGGGTCTCAGGGAATTGAATGACAGTGCAAAACACATAAGCATACGCACTATCGGTGTCCCAGAAGGAAAAGAGAATGGAAAAGGCACAGAAAGAATATTTGAGGAAATAATTTTTATAATTTCAATCTCTTTAAATAATTTGAGTAAAATTTCCCAACCCTTATGAAAGATATAAATATCAATATCCAAGAAGGGAAACTCACCCCAAACAGAACAAATCTGAACAGACCTGCTCTGAGACACCTACTATTCAGAATAACAAATACCAGAGATAAAGGATTATGAAAGCTGCAAGAGAAAAGCAATGCATCACATACAAGGGAACCTCAATAAGATTAAGTGCCGATCTCTCATCAGAAACCATGGAAGTGAAAAGAAAGTGGTATGATGTATTTAAGGTACTGAAAGAGAAAAACTGCCAGCCAAGAATTATTTATCTGGGAAAACTCTCCTTCAAAAATGAGGGTGAGTTTAAAGTCTTCACAGACATAAAAAAATTGAGAGAGCACATTACCAAAAGACCAGATTTACAAGAGATACTAAAGGGAGTGCTAGGGAAGCGGCTGTGGCTCAATCGGTGGGGCTCCCGTTTGCCATATGGGAGGCCCCGGGTTCGGTTCCCGGGGCCTCCTGGTGAGGGCAAGCCTGCCCGCGCGGTGTGGTTGGCTGACCCAGCGAGCACAAGCAGCAAGGGGGGGATGAATGAATAAATAAATTTTAAAAAATAAATAAATAAATAAATAAAGGGAGTGCTACAGCCTGAAAGGAAAACACAAGGGTGAAAGACTTGGAGAAGAGTGTAGAAATGAGGATTATTAAGAAGGGTAACTTAAAGGGTACAAAGACAGACAATTGTAAGATATGACAATGGAAAGCCAAGGGATAAAATGGACTAAGTAATTCCTTTACAGTAATAATATTGATCGTTAATGGATTGAATTCCTCAGTCAAAAGACAGAGACTGACAGAATGGATAAATTTTTTAAAATGAGCCATTTATATGCTGTCTACAAGAGACTCACCTCAGATGTAAGGACACAATCAAGTTGAAACTGAAATTTTGGAAAAAGATATTCCACACAGATAGACACCAAAAAAGACCTAGAGTAGCAATACTAATATCAAACAAAATAGATTTTAAATGAAAAACTGTTATAAGAGATAAAGAGGGTCATTCTATATTAATAAAGGGGAAATTCACCAAGAAGAAATAGAATAAATATTTATGCACCTAATCTGGGTGCCCCAAGATACATGAGGCACACACTGGCAAAACTGAAAGGATAAATAGACATCACTACAATAATACTTGGAGACTTCAATACAGCACTCTCAGCATTGGATAGAACATCTGGACAGAGGATAAATATGGAAAGAGAGACCTTGAATTATATGATAAATGAACTAGACCTAACAGACGTTATAGAGCAATACACCCCAAAACAGCAGGATATACATTCTTTACAACTATTCATAGATCCTTCTCCAGGATAGATCATATGTTAGGATGCAAGACAGGTCTCAATAAATTTAAAGAGATTGAAATTATACAAAGCGCTTTCTCTGATCATAATGGAATGAAGCTGGAAATCAATAACAGATGGAAAAAGGGAAAATTCACAAATAAATAGAGATTAAACAACACAGTCTTAAATAATCATGGGTCAAAGAAGAAATTGCAAGAGAAATCAGTAAATATCTTGAGACGAATGAAAATGAGAACACAGCATATCAAAACCTATGAGATAAAGCAAAGGCAGTGCTGAGAAGGAAATTTATGGCCCTCAATGTTTACATTTAAAAAGAAGAGCGAGCTAAAACCAATGACCTAACAACACAGTTGGAGGGACTATAAAAAGAACAGCAAACTATTCCCAAAGCAAGCAGAAGGAATGAAATAACAAAAAGTAGAACAGAAATAAATAAAATTGAGAACAACAACAACAAAAAAAAAACATAGAATTAACAAAACCAAAAGTTGGTTCTTTGAGAAGATTAACAAAATTGACAAACCCTTAGCTAGACTGACAGAAAAAAAAGAAGATACAAATAAATAAAATAAAAAATGAAAACTGGGACATTACTACTGACCTCATGTAAATAAAAGAAATCATGAGGATACTATGAACAACTGTACACCAACAAACTAGACAATGTAGATGAAATAGAAAGATTCCTAGGAACGTAAGAACAACCTGCACTGACCCCAAAAGAGATAGAAGACCTCAACAAACCAATCACAATAAAGAGATTGAAACAGTCATCAAACAACTCCTCAGAATGAAAAGTCCAGGACCAGAGGCCTTCACAGGATTGAATTCTGTTTTTGTTGTTTTTTTTTAAAGATTTTATTTATTTATTCATTTATCCCCCCCTTGCTGCTTGTGCTCGCTATGTCCATTTGCTGTGCGTTTTTCTGTGTCTGCTTGTCTCCCCTTGCTGGGTCGTCCTGCTGCGTCAGCTCACTGAGCCGCGTGGGCCAGCTTGCCTTCACCAGGAGGCCCCAGGAACCGAACCCGGGGCCTCCCATATGGTAAACGGGAGCCCTGCTGATTGAGCCACATCCGCTTCCCCACAGGATTGAATTCTAACAGTAATTCAAAGGTGATCTAATACCAGTCTTAACTCAAACTCTTCAAAAAAATTGAATACTACCAAACTCATTCTGTGAAGCCAGTATCACCCTGATACCAAAGCCAGATAAAGATATTACAAAAAGGAAAAAACAGGGAAGCCGATGTGGCTCAAATGATTGGGCATCTGTCTACCATATGGGAGGAACCAGGTTCAATCCCTGGGACCTCCTGGTAAAAAAAAGAAGTGGGGGGGGCGGCAAGCAGGCAAGTCAGGCCCACACAGCGAGCCATGCAGCAAGAGGATGACACAACAAAAAGAGAGACTCAGGGGAATGTCAAGGTGAGACACGCCAGAAACCAGGAACTGAGGTGGTGCAAGTGACAGGGTGCCTATCTCCCACATTGGAGGTCCCTAGGATCAAATCCCAGTGAAGCCTGGAGGAGAAAAATGAGAAGAAAAGGCAAGAAACAGACACAGAAGATCACCCAGCGAGTGGAAACATCTTCAAGACCTGGTAGAACATGGTGGATTCTTAAACTTTACACTGAAACCACGAGCAACAAAAGAAAACATGAATAAATGTCTTCAAACTTAATACAGTTTTGTGGTTCAAAGGGCTTCGTCAAGGGAAGCGGCTGTGGCTCAATCAGTAGGGCTCCCGTTTACCATATGGGAGGCCCCGGGTTCGGTTCCCGGGGCCTCCTGGTGAAGGCAGGCCCACCCGCGCGGCGTGGTTAGCTGACCCAGCGAGCACAAGCAGCAAGGGGGGGATAAATGAATAAATAAATAAAAAGGGGGGGGGGGGCTTCGTCAAGAAGTGAAAAGGCAGCCTACTCAATGGGAGAAAATATTTGGAAACCACATATCTGATAAGGGTTTGATTTCCATTCTATATAAAGAGATCATACAACTCAACAATAAAAGAGCAATCCAATTTAAAAACGGGCAAAAGACTTAAATAGTCATCTCTCCAAAAAGGAAATACAAATGGCCAAAAAGCAATGAAAAAATGTTCAATATCATTAGCTATTAGGGAAATGCAAATCAAAAAGACCATGATATATCATCTCACACCGCATAGAATGGCCATTATTTTAAAAACGGAAAACAATTAGTGCTGGAGAGGATGTGGAGAAATAGGAACACTCCTTCACTCTTGGTGGGAATATAAAATGGTACAGCCTCTGTAGAAGACAGTTTGGCGGTTCCTCGGGAAGCTAAATATAGAAATGCTGTATGATCCAGCAATTCCCCTACTAGGAATATATCCAGAAGAACTGAAAACTGTGATGCAAACAGATATTTGCACACCGATGTTCATAGTGGCATTATTCACAATTGCCAAAAGATGGAAACAACGTAAGTGTCCATCAACTGATGAATGGATAAACAAAATGTGGTATATACATATGATGGAATACTATGCTGCTGTAAAGAAAAAATGAAATTGGGACACATATGATAACATGGACGAACCTTGAAGACATTGGTACTAAGTGAAATAAGCCAGACACAAAAGGACAAATATTGCATGGTCTCACTAATAACGAACTAAATACGAAGAATAAACGTATGGAGTTAAAACCTAGAGTATAGATTATTAGGTGATAGGAGGAGGGCTAAGAAGGGGTACTGATACTTAATTATTAGAAGTTTTAACTAACTTGACTGTAAAAGTATAAAAATGGATAGAGCTGATAGTAACACATTATAGTGAATATAACTAACATGGCTCATTTATAAATGGGATTGTGGCTGAAAGGGGTTAGTCTAGGGATATAAATGTCAAATGAAAGAAAGCTAGAGAATAATCTCAGGACTGAATAACATAGTGAACCTGATGGTAGATGAGGATTGTTGTTAATAGAACAAATGCAAGAATGTTCTATGAACTAGAACAAATGTACGTCACTATTATAAGGCGGTAACAATCTGAAGATGCATGGGAAAATACCATTAATGTAACTTATGGACTATAGTTAATATCAATATTGTAATATTTTTGCATCAATGTCTAAGAAGATACTATATCAGCACTAAGGGTCAATAATGGGGGGTATGGGATTTCTTTTCTTTTGGACTAAGGAAAACGTTGAAAAATTAACTGAGGCGAGAGTAGAGCAAAATGGCGGTCAAATCGGAGTATGAATCTGTTCTGTGTGTGAAGCCAGATCTCGGTGTCTACCTAATTCCACTTTGGGCCTCCAACCACAGCTACAGGGCAGTTGACTGGAAATTAGACCAACTTAATTGGACTGGTCACCTCTGAATCACTTTATTTATTTTTATTTTTTTTTTTTTAAGATTTTATTTATTTATTCATTTATCCCCCCCTTGCTGCTCGTGCTCGCTGGGTCAGCCAACCACGCCGTGCAGGCGGGCCTGCCCTCACCAGGAGACCCCGGGAACCGAACCCGGGGCCTCCCATATGGCAAACGGGAGCCCCACTGATTGAGCCACAGCCGCTTCCCTCTGAATCACTTTAAAAGGAAAGATTGCCTATATCAAACTTGAGGATAAAGTTTCAGGGGAGCTTTTTGCTCAAACATCAGTAGAACAATATCCTGCTATTGCTATGGAGACAGTGACAGATTTCCAGCCGCTATTTTGTAATTCGGATCCAGGATGGCACTGGGCATAGTGCTTTCATTGGCATTGGCTTCACAGATCAGGGTGATGCCTTCGACTTTAAGGTCTCTTACAAGAGCATTTCAAGTGGGTAAAACAGGAATCTGAGATTTCCATAGAATCTCAGGAAATGGACACTCACCCCAAGTTAGATCTGGGCTTCAGTGAAGGAAAGACCATCAAGTTGAGTATTGGGAGCATTACAACCAAAAAAGGAGGTGCTTCTAAGCCCAAGACCTCAAGAGCTGACTCCAACCTGGAGGCAAAGTCACTATTCCCCCACCATCCTCCTCAGTTACCATTAATAATCATGTCGCCCCACCACCCATTCCAAAATCTAACCATGGAAGTAGTGATGCAGCTATCCTTTTAGATTTGGATTCTCCTGCTCATGTCACGACACCAGCACCAGCTCCAGTTTCTGCAGGCAATGACTTGTGAGGAGATTTTAGCACTGTGTCCAGCTGTTTCAAACCAGGCACCACAGCCGTCCAACTGTGTCCAGTTATGAATAGCATTGGCAGGACTTTAAGACAGACTTGAAGAATAAAAATTACTTTGAGGGTACCAATCTGTGGGGAAGTTAGAAATCCCTTCCCTCCCCAGAACTCCAATTACTGGACAGTCTTCTTCATAGCTTCTCCATTGCATTCAAGTTGGTTTTGTCACATCCCTTTGTTGTTATTTGCTGCACAACCACGAGAGTATCTGCCCTCTCTTGCTTACTACCAAGAGAGGAGAAAAATGGGTCTTATCATATTGTGACTGACTAGCAGGACTCAAAAGGTCAGGGTCTATTTGAGGGGAATATGACCTTTAACATCTGTAAAATTCTTCTCTACTTTTTAAATTCTTTAACTTGTTTTAGAATCATCTCATGACCCTGTGTGCTTCTTCATGAAGCCCTTTTTAGCAATTTCAGGGGAGACAAAAACTTTGATACTCCCTTCTCCACTAACCCAAGACTCAAAAGGGAAAAAATTACTGTACAACTCTGTAATGAAAGTGAGAGCCACTGAGTATACACTTTGGATCAATTGTACAAGGCATGGGACTGTATAACACAGTGAACATGTGGTAGAAGATGGGCTCTGGTTAACAGTAAAATATGAGAGTGTTCTCTCATGAACTATAACAAATGTACAGTACTAATACATGGTGTTAATAATAGGGGGTGTATGGAAAAATATACCAAATGTACACTGTGGAACATAGTTCTTGGTAATAGTCTGATGATGTTCTTTCATAATCTATAACAAATATTCCACAACAATGTAAGGTGGTGTTGGAGGGGTGATATATGGGAATTCTGCACACTTTGCATGATTGCTTTGTAAGCTCACAACTTCTCTAATAAAAATTATATCTTAAAGAAAGTATAAAGGCAGCCTACTCAATGGGAGAAAATATTTGGAAACCACATATCTGATAAGGGTTTGATAGCCATGTAATATAAAGAGATCATACAACTCAACGATAAGAAGACAAGCAACTCAATTGAAAAATGGGCAAAAGACTTGAATAGATATTTCTCCAAAGAGGAAACACAAATGGCCAAAAGGCATATGAAAAAATGTTCAACATATTAGCAGATCAAACTAAAATGAGATACCATTTCACACCTTATAGAATGACCATTATTTAAAAAAAAAAAAAAAAAAAGGCAAACAGAAAACTCCAAGTGTTGGAGAGGATGTGGAGAAATAGGAACACTCCTTCACTGTTGGTGGGAATGTAAAATGGTGCAGCCTCTGTACAAGACAGTTTGGCGGTTCCTTAGGAAGTTGAATATAGAACTGCCGTATAATTCAGCAATCCTGTTACTAGGAATCTATTCAGAAGAACTGAAAGCAAGGACACAAACTGACATTTGTACTCTGATGTTCATAATAGCATGATTCACAATTGCTAAAAAATGGAACAAGCTCAAGTATCCATCAACCTATGAGTAGATAAATAAAATGTGGTATGTACATACAATGAAATACTATTCACCTGTATGAAGAAATGAAATTGGGATGCATATGACAACATGGATGAACCTGGGGGATATTATGTTGAGTGAAATAAGCCTAACACAATAGAGCAAATTTATATAGGGTCTCACTAATATGAACTAATGAGTAAATCATGGAGGTAAACTCTAGAATATAGGTTAGTAAGAGGTAGGATGTGGGTTGAGAATGGGAGCTGATGCTTACTGTGTGTAGAATTTTTAATAAGGTTTATTGTAAAAGTGTGGAAATGGATAGAGTTGATGGTAGTACATTATGATGAATGTAACTAATACTGCTGATTTATAAATGTGATTGTGGCTGAAAGGGGTAGTCTGTGACTATGTAAATGTCAATTGAAAGGAATCTAGAGAATAATCTAGGCACTGTATAACATAGTGATTTTGGTGGTAGATGAAGATTGTGGTTAATAGTATAAATATAAGAAAGTTCTTCTTTTACAAAGTGTTAAGAATAGGGTGATACATAGGAAAATTGCAACTAATGCAACTTATGGACAGTAGTTAAAAGTAACATTGCAATATTTTTGCAGCAATGGCAAAGAAGATATATCAATTCTGAGGGACAACAATAGGGGGGTATAAGAGGGTATGGGATTTTCCCTTCTGGAGTAATGAAAAAGTTATAAAATTGACTACGGTGATGACAGCTCAGCTCTGTGATGAAAATGAGAGCCACTGAATGTACATATTTAATGGATTGTACAAAGCATGGGGCTGTAAAACACAGAAAATCCAGTGGAAGAAGATGGACTATGGTTAACAGAACAAATATGAGAATGTTCTCTCATGAAGTATAACAAATATATACTACTAATACAGGGTGTTAATAATCAGTTAAGTTGAGGAAAAAATACACCAAATATTATATGAGCCATAGTTAGTAGTGATATTTTGACAGTGCTCTTTCATAGTTTGTAACTAACGTTTCACAACAATGCAAGGTGTTGGTGGTGGGGTGATATATGGGAGCCCTGTATGATGATATGCATGTTTGTTTTGTAAGTTCACAACTTATAGTATACACTTATTGTTTATGTATATTCGTGTATGAGTGATATACTTCAATAAAATTCTCTTTAAAAAAAGAGTAAATGGGCATTAACCTCATGTTTTGAGATCAGAGATAATTTACCTAAAAATCTGGTCCTGGAGTATTTCTGTGATTGGTCAGGCATTTTCCATACTATTTGTCTATCTAAAAAATCTATGGCAACGTCTAGAATCTGGGTTTTGATGAAATGTTATAATGCTCATGAAATGGCAAATGCATCTTAGGAAAGTGACTAATTTTCTTGCTTTATATTTCTTGTATAATTTGGAGACATTTTGTACTTTGATATTGTGAGATTTGAAAAATTGTATGATCTTAGTTGATATTTTTAACTGATCCTGGGGCTTGGGAAAAGCTTTTAGACTGTAAGTTAGACATCTGCTAAGATGTCAGCAGGACCCTGTTTGTTACATGCAACAGGTAAGGCTCTTTAGAAAGTAAAGCCAAATAGACTCTCCACGATGCCTCTGCGGAGCCTCTCAGAATTTACTCTCAAGTTCTGCGATCTCAAGGAAAATATATTGGTGTCTGACACTAATGGACTCCCACTGTCAGGGATAATAAATCTGCCACAGTTGACAACTTGTGCAGAAGCACCCACATGGGTCAACCTAGTCTCCAGAGTTAAATTGGAGCATAGTAGATCCAAACTTTGACTAATTTCATTCATTTCCTTACCCACAACTTTCTTCTCTTGGCCACTGTTTCATAGTGATTCAAGATCAGTTCTAGGTGCTGCTCAAGCTCTCATCTAATCCATGTACATAATTCTTTGCATTTTCACAGCATGCACGCCCATGTTAGCCCTCTGGTAGTAGTTCTAATTCAGTGTCTTTCCCTTTGTGCTTTCCAACTCATATGGTTCTGTGTTTATTCATCCCACATTGAATCCCCCACCCTCCAAGGAATGGCACGATGTTATTTTGAAGAAATGGAGTCATCAAGAAGTTGAATAACTTACTGACAGATACATAAGCTGGAGCTTGAACCCAGGTCTTCTACTTCCAGCACAGTGTTCTTTTCACTAAATCTGACTGCCTCTTGAGTATTAAGTTCCTCCAGTTTTTGTTGTTGCTTATTTTTAGTTTTTTAAAGTAAAATTTTGCCTCATTATGATGGTCCTACAGCATTTAAATTTTTTGTTCAGTAAGTTTTTCAAAATCATTTTAATATTTTGACCCATTTTTATTATGATCAGCTCACATCTGTTCTTTATCTAACCTTTTTGATTTTTCCATGACCATCCTACATTGCAGGCTTCTCAACCAGATGAGTTGACCATTGAGGAACATGAGGTGTTAGAAGTGATTGAAGATGGAGATATGGAAGACTGGGTAAAGGTATATTCCTTTGCTCATATCACCCCTTCTCATGACATTTTTAGGAGTTTGTTTTGATTCTTCTTATGCCCTGTCTAAATTGTGTGTGCAAACCTGTTTTGTCACATGTCTTTTACCCAGGCTCGAAATAAAGTTGGCCAAGTGGGTTATGTGCCAGAAAAGTACCTGCAATTTCCCACCTCGAACAGCCTACTAAGCATGCTGCAGTCCCTGGCTGCTTTGGACAGTCGGTCGCACACATCCAGTAATTCCACAGAAGCTGAACTCGTTTCGGGCAGCCTCAACGGAGATTCCAGTGGTAAAGACTGAAACAAGGCACTCTTTACTTGGTCACATTTGACCCAAACAATATTAATATGGACTAAAATGCACAACTGTGTTCCTATTCTATAATATACTTTTCTTTATTTGATCATATTTGTTCTGAACAGTAGAACCCTGAAGTTGATCTTCAGTGATTTAAAAAATTTAATCCTAATCTTTATGATGCTGTTTTAGTTGTCATGGGGGCATAGGAGTGGTTGCAAAAGCAATGTGGCCGTCAGTGTTCTTACTGGATTTTTCTCTCTCTCAATCCCTAGTCTGTTTTGTGAAAGCACTTTATGACTACGAGGGCCAGACAGATGATGAATTATCTTTTCCTGAGGGAGCAATCATCCGTATCTTGAACAAAGAAAACCAAGATGATGATGGCTTCTGGGAAGGGGAATTTAGTGGGCGAATTGGAGTTTTCCCATCGGTGCTAGTGGAAGAACTTTCAGCCTCAGAAAATGGTGACACTTCATGGATAAGAGAGATCCAGGTACATGAAAGGAAAGAAAGCTGAATTAAAAGATGATTGAGAAAAATACCTCCCAAGGGGTCTTTTGACCCCATAAAATGGGGCTGAAGTCTCTGTCTCACCCTCACTATTCCAATCCTCTAGTGTCACATTGCAAAACTCAGTTTGGGAAAGCAGAGACCTGTCAGTCAAGCTTTTGTGGAATATGGCCATTTACACTTCCATTTGCCCCACATTCTGTTCTTTGAACCCATTTACCAAAATGCTAAGATGTATGTGACATACAAAAAAAAACAGTTTGGTGGTGAGAAAGAAACAAACCAGAAAGGAAGGTGTTTTGTCTGTAGTCAGTTTAGGTAGTAAAAGTATTAGCTCTCTGTCTCCATCAAAGCCTCCCTATCTAGCTCAGGTGATGCCAGAGCTAATAAGCCAGAGCTCCATTACATACTCAGGTGGCCCAAGATTACCTCATCATAGCAAAAATTGTCTTCACAAGAAACCCCTAGTTACAGTCACAGTTTGTCTTGTCCTCTCTGAGGATCTGTCACAGCAGGCCTGGTAGGCACAGAACCATAAGGAACGTGTCTGCCAATCTGTTTGTGTGGTGATGGTTAACCCCTTAGTCTGGCATTTACCGAACCCAGGGAATTTTAAAACTCAGCCTATTATTTTATTTTCACACAAAAAATGCAACTTGTCCCCTTTTTTATTCTTCACTGACTTAACTGAATTGACTTATTCATTTGTTTTGTTTTCAATAGAACACTATAGAATGGTTTGACTTGATAACTGTTTATCCATCAGTTATTAGTAATCAGTTATATTTATAATCAGATTATAGTTATATAATATATAGTTATAATCAGTTACTGATTATTTAAAAATCAGTATTATAATGAGATCTGTGAGAGGAAAGACTTAAATGCAATACAAAATTGTGGTCTTGGGTAGTTGTTCTAGGCTCATTTGCTTCTAACAAAGAGGACAAAATTAACAGCCTTAACTTAGCTCCAGAGAAAAGTAATTTGTCCAGAGTAGTCAAGAACCCATCAAATCTCCTTCTTGAGGAGATGAGCACTTTGTAACCCATTTTCCCTTTTCTGCAGATTTCTCCTTCCCCCAAGCCTCATGGTTCCCTGCCTCCACTGCCTTTATATGACCAGCCTCCCAGCAGCCCTTACCCCAGTCCAGATAAGAGGAGTTCCCAGTACTTCCCTCGGTCTCCTTCAGCAAATGGTAAGCATTCTGCTAGGCATGGGTCTAAATACATTTTCACTTCAGAAATTCACATTTACCCTAAGGGCCAACAGATCTGCATTAGCATTTTTATTGCTCAACCACACAAATAAAATGAGTTTCTTTGGTTCTCTCCCTTAGAAAACAGCTTCCATTCCGAATCTCCGGGATTCTCACAGGCATCGAGGCCCACTCTTGAGACCTCATATGGCAAACTGCGACCTGTAAGTCTCTTACCTGGCAGGGTTCTATAATGTCTAGTTCTTCTAAATTGAAATTAGAAATCAGTGTTTCCCTTCGCCCCGTGTTGTAACTGATCCCCCCAAGTGAGGGTGAAATGCTTTGGAGAAGATATGATTAGCTCTTAAGAAGGAAGGCTATAAAAATCAGCTCATCTTAAAAGGTCTGATCTACCCGGGAACTTTTCTCATTGAGCCATGGTGAGAATCATACAAGATGATAGCTGTGACAGTATATTTAAATCATAGCAAACTCTATGAGCATTAAAATGGTCTAATTTTTATTAGAAACAGAAGCACTTTTTTTAAGCAAGCATAGAGAAGTTATTTGCCTCTTTGAGGGAGACTGGGATGAAATCAGATATACTTCATGCACTCAAAAAACTTCTGGTCTCCTGGAGAATATACTCTTAGAAATAACCTCTACACACTCCTCATTCCATTGTAATCTGGATTTTATCCCACCACTACACTATGAAACAGCCTTCTGCAAAGCCATAACTTTCATATTACTAATCCAAACGATACTTTGCAATTTTATTTCCTTGACCACCTGTATTAGTCAGCCAAAGGGGTGCTAATGTGAAATACCAAAACTGGGTTGGTCTTTATAAAGGGTATTTATTTGGGGTAGAAGTCCACAGATACCAGGCCATAAAGCGTTAACTTTCTTCTCTCACCACAGTCCATTGCCACGTGTTGGAACAAGACAGCTGCCGGCATTTGCCAGGGTTCAGGCTTCTGGGTTTCCTCTCTTCCCGGGGCTGCGTTTCTCTCCAGGCTTAGCTCCTGTTTCCTCCACAAGGTCAGCTGTAGACAATCAGGCAAACGGCTTGCTTCTCTTCTCCTGGGGCCTTCTTTCCAACATCAAAACTGCTTCTCAAAAGACTGCTTCAACTGTCCTTTGCCTTGCCTTTTATATTCAATTCCTCACCCACCAAGGGGTGGGGCTCAACGCCCTAATCCTAACCTAATCATACCCAGATTAACAGATCAGTTTACAAGCATGATTCAATTATATTTTTGGAATTCATAATTACATCAAACTGCCACACCACTTTATCAGCATTTGACTCCCTTTCTTGAACCACTCTGTTCTTTTGGCTTTATTCATTCAACAGTGCCTGCTCAATGCCAAGCCTGAGGGAATAGAGAAGTGACAGAGCCAGACTGCCTCACAGAGCTTATGTTCATTCTAGCAGGAGAAGCAGTTATTTCGCACAGTTATTTCATGACGTTGAAGAGGAAGATAAGGCATTATAGGCCCTATCAAGGACTTGGTTCTTTAGACTAAGTGTGATAGGAAGACATTTGTATTAAGGTTCTCCAGAGAAAAAGACACAGTGAGAGATAGATACAGACAGAGAAGGAGAGAGAGATATTATATGAAATTGGCTTATAGGACTGTGGGGACTGGCAAGTCCAAATTCCATAGGACAGGCCACAAGCTGAAAACTCTGATAAAGGTGATTCTTTATTTTCAAAAGTCCTAATTCCCCAGGGGAAGCTGGCTGATTGAACTGAGGCAGAAATTCTTTTGGATTCTGAAATCCTCAGTTTTTTATTTTAAGACCTCCAACTTACTGGATGAGGAGTCTCCCCATATTGCTGAGGCCAGTTTCCTTTATTGACTGTAGATGCAATCAGCTGTAGATGCAATCAACTGGTTATAGATGCAAATCCATCTACAAAATACCTTCACAGTAACAATCTAGCCAGTGCTTGCTTGACCAAAAAACTGGACACCATAACCAGCCAAGCTGACACATAAAATTAACCATCACACCATTGAAAGTGTTTAAGCAAGACAGTGATATGACCAGTTTTGCATTTTTAAAAGATTGCTATGGCAGCTAAATGGAGAATGAGCTGAAGGTGGTATAGTGGACAGGGGGAGCCAGTTAGAAAGCTGGAACAGTGGACCAATTAAGAAATGAAGGTAGATAAGACTAGTGGGTAACAGGAATGAAGAGAAATGGACCAATTTGTTCCACCACACTTTCCTGGTTTGCTTTCTACCTCTCTAGCCCTTCCTTTTCATTGACCTTTGCAGGCTTCTCTTCCTCTTGTTAGGTGCCAGTGCTTCTCAGAGTTCTGTCACTGGGCTGCTGCTCTTGTCATTGAACTCACTCTCCTGTGTGATCTCATACCAACAATTCCCAGATTTAATACTGACACTCTTTCTTCCTCAGCTTCTGACTTGTGGACATCTCAACTTCTATGTCCCAGACCCCAAAACTCAACAAAAATGAGCTACTTATCTTCCCTTCCAGACGTGGTCCTTCTTCCATTTGCCTGTCTTAGTGGATGAAACCCCCATCCTGCCAATGCTCTGGATTCTTGATGCCTCCCTTACCCTGCCTCCCCCAAACAGTCATTGCCCACTTCTGATCTTTTCTCCAAGCTGTTAACCCAGTCATCTTTTCACAGATCTTATATTGCTTGCTCCCTAACTTAAAATACACCAAAGACTCCTCTGCCTTCAGAATAAAGCTCAGTTATCTTAACATGACTTAACAAGGCCTTTGACAACTTAACTCCAGCCTTCCTCTCTAGCCATACCTTTTGTAACTCCCCTCCCAAGATATGCTGAAAATTTCCAAGCATTGCTCTCTTTTGCTTCCAGGCCTTTGATTTGGAGGAGGCTTTTAGGCTATAGTGACTCTTCTGCCCATAGCCATTAAGCATTCAGCCTAGGCAAGAACCTGATTCATGGATTTGACATTTCATCCAGGATAACAACTCCTCCTTAGTGTGGGACATAGTAAGGATTAGCTTGAAAGTATGTTCTCAGAGCATTTCTGAGATCCCTGGGGTGCCTGCGTCCTCAATTACATGGTTAATAGGGTTTGGGGATGCTTTGGGTACTAAGCTGACTGAAAATCTGTTTCAGTTTGCTAGGCTGCCAAAATACAATATACCAGAAATGGCTTTTACAATGGGAACTATTAACTTCCAAGTTTACAGTTCTGGGGCTGTAAAAATTTCCAAATCAAGGCATCATCACCTGATGAAAGCATCACCTGGTGATCCTTTCTTCCCAAAGACCAGCTGCCAGCAATCCCGGACTTCACTGTCACATGGGAAGGCACATGGCGGCGTCTGCTGGTCTCCCTTGTCTTTGGGTTTCCTTGCTTTTAGTGTCTGGCTTCAGTGGCTTTCTCTCTATATCTGTCTCTATATTCATCCCGTTTATAAAGGACTCCAGTAAGAGGATTAAGACCTACCTAAGAGGATTGTCCCACTCACAATAAGTTCACACCCACAGGAATGGACCAGCTTTAAGAACATGATTTTCTGGGGTACATACAGTCTCAAACTACCAAACAATCTATATAATTGTTTCCCTGCTCAGGTCCGGGCAGCTCCCCCTCCACCTACACAGAACCACCGAAGGCCTGCAGAGAAGATCGAGGATGTGGAAATCACTCTGGTGTGATGATGCGTTAGCCTGTCCATGACTGCTACAATCAAGGCCAGGCTTGGAGTTTGGCCAGTCTTGTTTTTAAGTCACCTTTGCATGATGATGACTCTTGAACAGAGCAAAAATGAGGAGGATTGTATATGACTGGGTGGCCTGGTGGACTCCTCCTACATTTATGAATATTTCGTGCCTTTTTTGTTGTCATTTTCTACGTCATCTCTCCTATCATAGCACAAATCCCAGCAGGCCCTAGAAGCAAAGAAGGGTGGCCAGTAGTCCATTTTTAAACTCAAGACCAGGCCTCATTCCAGGGCACAGTCACAGAGATACTGATCATGTGCACGCATACAGTATATTACTGTGGCCACAGAGGTGTGGCAAAGATTCTCATCTTTCTTCAAGTGGCTTTTGCTCATCTGATTAAGTATTAATCAGACTATGTTGGCTAGAAAAGGGAACAGAAGGAGAGATTTCAGGAGAGACTGACTCCTCACCACAGTTAGTACCCAGAAAGAGAAAGTAAAACTATTAGAAAAAAGTGAACTGCCCTGAGTTTAGCGCCAATTGCATTAATGCACATCTCTTCCACAACTAACAGATTTAAAACAATAAGTGTCTTTTGTATTAATATTTATGCCATTCATTTAGTATTAGTGGAGCTAATATGAAGGGGCTGAAGATGTAGCCACATCTTGTCCATCACATATAGAAAGGAGGCTACGGCTAAAACAGAAATGGAGCTTCCAGGTCTGAAATGAGCCGATTTAATGTTTTTTTTGTATTTGGGTATTTTTCATCTTGATTTTTGCAGCGTATAACTCTTCTGAATGCCTAGATAAGTTGAGGACACTTATTTGCATTGTTGAGCTTCTCTACTTGAGGGGAGCCCCCTAGCATTATTTTATTCCCAAGCCAATGCACTGGCCCAGACAGCCAGGTTGTGGCTGGTCCATACCAGCTGCCACCCACTGTAGAAAATGCAGCTTCCCAGATCCCACTGGCTTGCATTCCCTGGGAGGAAGAACCTGTGGGCTCATGGAGGAAACCAGCTTCCTATGATAAAGGATTAAAGGACTACATACATGCACAAGTGCAAACTGACAATGAAAAGGCAAGTTCTCCATGTCACAGGGAGATCCAGGAGTGGCTTTCTCAGCAGGCTAGCAAGCCCATGGCAGCTTGTCAGAACCCTTACCAGATGTTCCAGAGTAGACATCTTCCCACCTCCTATGGAATATAGGGAAGGTATTACCTCAGGACTAAGGGATAGTTGCCAGTTGCTTTTTTCTTTTTTTAAGATATCAGATTTGCAGAATTTAATCCAGTAGTTGTATGCTCTGAAAAATCCATCCCTCCTAGGAATCTCTAAAACTTGAAATGTTTGCCAAATATCCACATGGGATTCTTGACCAAAAATAAGGTCAAAGTTGAAGAAATTTTCAGTTAGTCATTTTGATCACTTCAATGACAATACCTGATGAAACGTCTGTAATTTGGTTTGGTTATATTTCTTAACCTGTTGATCTGAGATCTTGTGTTTATCAAACTTATTAAGTTTAAAGAAGAAATTAGAGGGGTGTTGTTGGATTTTAGGACTTAAAAGTTTGCTGGCATGTTGCTAAAATTTTTCATAGTAAGTACTTAAATCAGTAGTTCTGGCCACCCAGTCTCATATTCTCTCTTTAACTAGCCAAATTGTCCTTGACTTTGGGTTTTCCATGTTCTCAGAGGGTTATTTGAAATCTTTTGTTATATTTTAAAATATTTTTTGGAAGAGCTGCTAATTTTATTTTAAAAAACAAAGTTGTGAAAAATGCCTCCTTTTTAAAAAGACGCCCTCCATCCAGGACATGTAATCCAGCATCACAGTGCACAGGGCCAGGCTTGGAGGGTGCCTCTGTGCAGATGTGCTTTCTTTACAGTGGCTGTAAAAAGTTTGTATTTATTATGTATAAAATGTTGAATAATAAAAAAGTGGAGTTAAGTTTTTGTTTCCTCAGGATAAAACGATTTGGGTAAACAAACATTCCCAAAGAGACAGTGCTTCTTATAAAAACACTTCTGGGCCTTCCTTTAAACCATGCAACAGATGAGGGAGAAGTAAATTAATCCGTGTGACAATCATTCACTAATACTCATAGGTGCTAGAGTTATGGTCTTTGCTTTCAAGGTTCTTTCCCATTGTGTGTTAGGAGGCAGGGGGTTGACAGGTACACACACGAGGACAGTATGTATGCTAGAAGGGAGGAGCAGACAGCCACTGGGCGAGCACAAAGGATGAAGCTGTGAGGAGTGAGAGGAGGGTCACTGAAGGCCCCTCAGAGGACGTGGGCAGTGGCTTCTCGGAAAAGGGCTCCCTAGAAGCCACTAGACTCCTCTGTCCTTTCCTGAACCTCCACCCTGAGGAGTAATGAATCATGCTGAAGGATATTTTATTGGTTCCAGGGGTGGATAGAGGATTCCTGGTTAAAAGGCTGAGTCCCCCTGGCTTCCAGCCTGCCACAGTGAGGACCAGGGCTCAGCCCGCCTCACAAGCTCTCCTTTTTCCAGGCACTGAAGATGTGGGGTATGTATTCTTCCAGACATTTTTTTTTGTGCATAAAACTCACATGTGCGCAACATTGCTTTTTTACATAACTGAGATTATATAATACATTTAGGTTTACCTCATTCCTTTTGAAGACAGCATTATATTCCACTGTTTGGATATATCCTAATTTAACCATTCCTATACTAATGGACATTTAGGTTGTATCCAACCTTTTGCTATTAGAAAGTTGAAATTAACATCTTTTGTACATAGTTGTTTATCAATTTGTTCCAGTGGGTAAATTCCTATAGATAGAATGTATCTTTAATGTTGTTAGATTTTGCCAAATTGGCCCCCCCAAAAGATAACAGTGTACACTCCCACCAACAGCAAATGAGATGATAACATGGGCTTTGGAAAAAAAAGATCTGGATTTAAATCCAGGCTCCACTTGACAGCCACAGGAACTGAGGCTCGGTGCCCTCATTTGAGTATAATGCTGTGTGTCCAAGAAGAATATAGAGTATGTAGCACTGTTACCACTCCTCCCCGTCACCTCTCCCATCTTCAGTGTTCACAACTTCAGAACTCAGTCCTGGATAATCTTCCAGCCTTGCAGAAACACATAGGGTGGCCATAAGACCCAGAGGAAGCAAAGTGTGAAAGTGCTTTGCTACAAATGAGAGAAGGGCTATCCAGACACATTAATTACCATTCCCATCTTCCACCTTCCCCTGCCAGTGAAAGCTGCTCCTGTTTGAATCTGCTTTTGAGAAGAGAGTTAAGATAATTGCCCCACCCTAGTGTCACAGCTAAATTGTGACCTCCTTTCAATCAAGCCATAGATTGACAGCACATCACCTAGATCCCTTTCCTCTGACCCACCACTCCAGCCCATTTCTACAAGCCAGGTGGGAGGATGTCATATGACCCTTGTCCTGCCACTGCTTGATGTATTACCCCTCCCTCTCTGAGCTGCCACTTCCCTAGCTTTAAAGGGAGTGGAGTGAGATGATTTCCAAGGGCTTATCCAGTTCAATTTCTGGATGCAGAGTGAGAATATCACACAAAAAGGTTATAGTGTTTGAGAATAGACTTACTAATGCACAGACTTCTGGGAGGGTGGATGGAGCAAGAAATTCAAAATTCAAACCACTGTACTCTTCCTTACATTGGGACAAAGCAAAGCCTCACCATCTAGTTTGTGATTACATCCCAGTGCACACTGTTCACTCACTCCCCAAGGATCCCAGCCACAGCTTTTGGCTTTGGGGTCAATTATTGTCCATCACTCTTCTGATTGGCCTTATGACAAAATCTGGCTGCTCCAAGTCTGCATTTATTTTGTTCATCTTAAAGTTGTTTTTCATGACAAAAATACAAAAAATTTTAGGTCAAAAGGGGAAGAATTGTAATTTGTCCCAAAATCCTACAATTTAACATAAAGTGTTAAGTTTCCTCCTAAACTCTTCCTGTTTGTTTCATTACTCCTTGACCTGTCAAGAATCACATGAATGCCAAAGAGCATCTTGTTCCTGGACTATTTTCCCCTGTTCCACTGGCCAAAGAAACACATGTAGTACCTCTACCCTGTCTATTTCTAAGAGCGCTAGTCTGGGAATATTTTCCTGCAATGTTTTATCCTGAAGCATAACAAAAAGGAACCCATGAATAGGGTTCACACTCCTGCAACACTTGAGTACTAAACCCCTAAGGCTCCCCCTTGCTATCTTCACCTACTTGCTCCTTCAAGGGGCAGGGAAGGAGCCCTGGACACCTGGTCAAAAGGCCATATTCCAGTCCCTGAGCCACCTCTGATTAGCTGTGGCCTTAGACTTGGCCCTTTTTCTTTCTGGGCCTTGATTTCCTCATCTGTAATATGGAAATGAGAAGATAATATAAATTTCTTAAGATCCAGGAGGATCAAATAAGATAAATGTATAAATATATAAAAAAGTATTTTTGGGAAACGGATGTGGCTCAAGAAGTTCGGCGTCCGTCTACCATATGGAGAGACCGGGGTTCGATCCCCGGGACCTCCCGGTAAAAAAAAAAAAAAAAAAAAAGTATTTTTTATTAGTGCATGTGTATCCAGAGAAATAAAACAGCCTGTGCCCAGAAACAGTATGTCTGAATCTCACAGGATCCACAGCTTATGCCATTAGGATTTTCTCCAGAGAACATTTTAAGGGCCAGGACCACCTCTATTCAATTGCTGTTTGTCCCTAAGCCCTAGGTCCTGCTCTGGACACTGGGGACACAGATGACTAGACCCCATCCCCATCACGGAGGGGATCACGGGGATCACATCTAGCAGGGGAGACTTGGGAACAACAGACTCAAGCCAACTCAAGCCAAGGCGCTCCTGCCAGGACGGGGATGATCAAAGCACGGCAGGAGCCCAGAACAGGGGCTTGTCAATCCTTCCCCTCAGGAGTCTCAGACTCACTGAGACCTGAGATTGGGCAGAACAGAGGAGGTGGTATTCATGGCTACAGAACAGTCCTGAGAAAAGCTATGTCACCTTTGATGAAGCCCAAAACATTGAGCAGGGACAGAGTTGGGATTCCTGTCCCTTCTCTTCATATTGGAGACTGGAAGTCATTGTGACTTGCCCAAGATCTGTTAGGAAAGCAAAACTGGGACCTTAAAGCAGGCATCTTTACAGAACCTGATTCCAGCTTCTAGAAGAGAGGAAATCAGGGGCCTGGATTCTTGCTCCAGCTGCTGTGTGGCCTGAGTAAGCCCCTGCCCCTCCCTGGGCCTTGTGCACACTAAGGCCCCTCTCAGGACCTTCCAATTTTGACATCAAGGACCCAGCTTAGGCAAGCAGCCCTGAATGCTTGGGTACTGAACACCTCAAGAGTACTAATAGCCTCTAGAGGCTCCTGGTGCTAGGTTTCTATTCCCATTCCCTCCACTGAACAGGTGCTGTAAAGACTAGGGGATGCATGGCCCTCCCAGCTGACATCCCCTCTGAAAGATCCAGTTCAGTCTGTGTCAGCCGCTGCCCTCCATGCCTCCCTCATCCCCTGGAATGCCTTGGCCCGTCTCTGGCCTTCCAGACTTGCTCCTCCAGGGAGCATGCCCCTCTGTTTGGAAGGGGACCTCCCAGCAAGTTGAGGTGTATGTGCTTTCCAGAGTGAGACAACCAAGTGTGCTGTCAGATTTTCTCCCAAGAAGTAGAAAGGAAGGCTTAAGGGAGAGAAGGAGGTCCTGTCCCAGGAATCAGATCAGATCATCCTCAACAACTATTTTGGGTCATTTAAGGACAGTTCACTACAATCCTGTGAGGTGAGGGAAACGCTTACAGTGAGGCATGTGCCCCAAAGGACATGGCTGAGAACAGCCTCCCAGGACTCAAGTTGACCTCATCCTGTGGCTTTGCATGTCCCCACTTCAAGGCCTCCAGGCCAAGGCATGCAGGGGCCCAGAATGGAAAGCAAAGAGAAGCTACAGATGGAGTCACCTCCCCCTCACCTTCCCACCACTGGGGAAAGGAGGCATGCCCTGCCCAGATGGGAGCCTGGATTGTCTGACATATTGTAAAGAGAGAGAGAGAATACAATACAGTTACATTCTACACCCTAACTGTGCCACTTAAGTCACCTAACCTCTCAAGCCTCTGTTTTCTCATCTGTAAAATAGAGATACCTACGTCACAAAGTGCTTGCAAGAGATAAACTACTGCATGAAGAGCACAGAGCACGGGGCCTGATGCATAAGCACTCAGTGATGGTGCATCCTGGAAGGGTTGGCCTTTCCAGACTGGAGTCCCAAAAGGAGGCAGAGACAGGCCACAGCAGAGCCCAGGCAGGTAGTGACCCCTGGTGGCCACCAAGAGCCAGGACATGCTGAGTCCTTGAATAAAACAATTTAATCATTTAATAGATATTTCCTGAGCTTTCTCTGTGCCAGGTCTGATCCCAAGAATACTCTGTTCCCATCCTGCCCCCTTTCTAAGAGCTCCCTGACTAAAATGGAGGGTGGCAGGTACAAGCAGAGGAGCATAGGGACCAAGGAGGCACTGACCCAGCCTGACAGGTGAGGAAGCACCTCTCAGTGGGGGGACAATAGTGAATCCTGAAGGGCAAATATGAGCTGGGGGCCGGGAAGGGCAGAGAGAAGCTCGTGTAAGACATACTCAGAATGGTAAGGAAATGAGGGTGCAGCCTGAGAGGCCAGCAGAGTCGCATCCAAAGGGCTCTGAATTTCATGCCAAGGAGTTTCACTGAAGGCAGCAGGGTAACTTCACAGGGTTGTACATGTGACCAAGACACCTAAGAAAGTCACTTTGGCAATGGCAAGGAGGGCAAAGGGTAGGGAGGCAGCACATCCACAGGGAGGCTTATAATGGCAGCAAGGGTGGAGAGGAGAGTTAGACAATAGCAGCATCGGGCTCTGAGCCCGAGAGGGCAAGAGGAGCTCACATGCAGCAGGACATGGAGGTCCAAGAGGCAGGTGGAAATGTCATCTAGAGCTCAGGGCACAGCTGGGTCAAGAGCAGTGAGAGCTGAGAGTTGGCAGAGCATAGAACTTGGTATTTAGCCAACATTTAGATAGCACAGGCTTGTGTCAGGAGCTTTATAAACACTTAATGCATTTAATCTTTACAACAATCTTTTAAGGGAGGCACTGTTATCCCATTTTACAGATGAAGAAACTAAGACACAAGACTTATCCAGATCATTCAGCTACTGAATGCTAGTGGAGCTGAGCATTATCTGGCTGCAGAGTTCATTCTCTTAACCCTCTGGAAATGGCTTCCAAAACCCAGAGCCTGGGAAAGATCCTCAGGGGTGACTTTGTCAAGTGATAAGGAAGGGAGCTGTATAGACCCCGAGAGGTCTGCCCCCATCACTGAGTGAAAGGAGTACCCTCTACCTGGCTACCAACACGCCCACCCTGTTGGGTCCTCCTCTGCATCTGTCTCCACAGTCCTGGCCCTGCAAGTGCCCAGCCTGGGCAAGGGAAGGGAGTGGGGCCCCAGGCTCTGCCACATCTGGTCTGCCTTGTATTCGGGGCTTCTCCTGTGGATTAAATTTGATGCGGAAGCAAGCAAAGGCCCAGGCCTGGCCCATACTGCCCTCCCCAGTGCAGGCACACAGAGGCCTTTGCCCTGGCCAGCCAGGTGCTGCCTCTGGAGTAAGAACATGGCTACACTTTAAAGGCCAGTTTACCAAGCATGCTGACATCACTTTCTGGTTTTTGAGGACCCCTTCCAGCAGGGACCTGCTGGGCTGCCCCCAGCCCTGCTGCTCCCTCCTAGGATCTCCCACAAGCCCTTCCTCAGCCTGTTTACTCTGGATGCCTTAAGGAGGAGCCTCTCCAGCCCTGGGCCTGGCCCCTGGAGAGTCCAACATACTGGTTTTGCCTGAGGACCAGGTTCGGCCAAGCGTGAAATCCCCATGGCTCCAAGTGCCCCTGCCCTTTGCTTCCTCTGGGCCTTCCTTCAGGCTGTTTCCACAGTTGGACTTGAACAGCATTTGTCTCCCCAGGCCACCAGCACAAAGGCCTCTCAGTACCCTGAATGCTGCAAAGAGGCAAGCAGACACTGGTTTAGATGCAATATTTTTTCACTTTGGGGGGAGAAAGTAAGAAGATTGAGATAATTAAAAAAACAAAAACCACACACTGTATTTCCCCAAACCCACACTTTGTTTTTAAATTAACAGGCCAAGTCCTGCCAGGCCTTCCTCCTCCCCACGAAGTCCCCTGGGGCCACCCCTCCCCCACTCCCTCCCCACTCCCCCCACCCCCACACACCCTGCAGAGCACTGAGAAGCTGTCCTTGGCTGTGGACTGGAGCTCCAGCCCGGGCAGGTGAGTCCCAGCCCTAGTGCCAGAGCACAGCCTTCCTGCTCTGGTCCACGCTCACCACGTGGCTC
Source organism: Tolypeutes matacus (assembly GCA_026826555.1). Classification (NCBI taxonomy): domain Eukaryota; kingdom Metazoa; phylum Chordata; class Mammalia; order Cingulata; family Chlamyphoridae; genus Tolypeutes; species Tolypeutes matacus. Next base: position 1,628,159 of record JAKSZT010031676.1, on the reverse strand, counting down.
CCAGAGTAGCACCAGGCCACGGCATTGACAGCAGTGCTGAGAAGAGAGGGGCAGAGCTTCAGGGGGCGTCAGGAGCTGGGCCTGCATCCTGGCTCTGCCCGTCACTATTGGACCTGGGCAGTTTGAGGCCCATCTCTAGCTGCCTCCTAATCTGTAAAATGGGCTCCTGGGGCTGGGTGAGGATGGGCCAAGTGCATGCACAGGAGAAGGTACCTTGTGAACTGTGCAGCACTCTGGTGGGGTGGACTGTGGTGTGGGGACAGGGTCCCAAGCATGTAAGAACCTGGGATTAGCTCAACAGGACTGGGGCTAAGGTGGCACTGGCCCCAGGGCTAGGGCGGGCAGGTGGGTAGGCGGTGGCCAGGCTCACCAGTGAGGCCCCCGAATGCTGCTCTCCAGTTTCCCAGTGTCTACATCCCAGATATAAAGGGCTCCATCCCAGGAACCTGCCAGTGCATAGCTTCTGTCCGGGCTACGGTGGCCACAGCAGAGCAAAGGAGAAAAGGGAGTCAGAAGTGAGGAGACACAGACACCCACCCACCCCCCCATACACACACACACAGTCACATGGGGCACTCCAGGGCACAGCACTGTGCGCTCACCTGAACACGGCTTTGGTCCAATCAGAACCACATTTGAAGCCATCAGCCCTGAGGACAGACAGGGCCCAGAATCAGAATGGAGGTAGCCCCCAGTCCCTGCCCCCAGCCAGGAACATCAGAGCTTCTTCTCTATCAAGAGTTGGGTACCTCAGCACACTCTGATCCACAGGGGCCGCCAGAGGGGACCCCCAGCTGACAGGGCACCAGAGGGCCTTTGGCAGGGACAGAGAAGCCCAACAACTGCCAGGACCACAGGGTCAACAGGCATGAGGCTGGTACCTGAACACCTGGCGGATATTGCTGACACGCAGGTCGATGACTTTGAGTGTGTCATCGCGGGAACAGCTGAGCAGATGTAGCTGGTCGTGGCTGAGGTTCAGGGAGGTGACCCTGCCGTGCACAGGGATGACCTGGATGCAGCGGGGCCCCCTGCAGTACAGGGACAGGATAGGGCTGAGGAAGGGCCCGCCCACTCCACTCCTGCCAGGACAGGGCTGGGTGGGGCAGCTTTCCAGCTAACCAAGGCCAGAGGCTCCCCAGGGCCTCCAATTGTTGGGGCCAAGGTGACCATGCCTTCCCTCTCTTCTCCCGCTGCATCAAGCCCCCTCCAAGGAGGAACTTAGGCAGTCTTTAATTTCAGAGCTGGAGCCCCTGAAACCCTTGGATCACTAAAATAAGCAAAGAAGCATGGGATGAAAAGCATTGAAAAGTCTATCTTTAAGTAAGAGAAGGAGAGAGGGAAGGGTTTCAGGCAGCCATCAGGAAGGCATAAGAACCTGAGATAGGCCCAGCACTGGTTCCAGTGTTTGCTTTTAGAAATCACTCAAGTCCAAGGATGAGCTCTTACATTTAAAAAACTAAACAACTTAAAAAAATATATTTCCTTCGGATTTAAAAAACGCTAACTAAATGGAGAAAGATGTTTCTCCAGCTTGGTTGGCAAGGCCCAGGCAGAGCCCCGCAGCTGGACTGAGAGCTACTCAGCCACAGTCAGCTGAGTCCTTGAGGAGTCACACCCAGAATGGAGAGACCCCCAGCTGCAGTGCCAGCCCCCAGCCTCACCCACCTCCAAGGTACCCTCAAAGGCTCCTCCTGCCAGAGCCACAGAAAAGAAAGAATGCAGAAGCTCTGTCCCCTTGCCTCCACCACCCCTCCCACAGCCCGCCACCTGTCACCTGCTGTCCCAGAACCGGATCTTCTGGTCATTGTGGCCACTAACGATGATATGGTCTCCACACACCACATCGTTACAGTAGGAAAGGACATTAATGGTCCGGGAGCCTGGAACCAAGGAGCAGAGTACAGGCCCTCAGAGAAGGGTTGGTAGGAGTCAGCCCACTGGACATACAGGGAAACGGAGGCCCAGAAGGGCCTGTCCTCTCAAGATAAGAATCAAGACCTCCTGCTTCCCCACCCAGGGCTGGTCCACCTGAGTCACCCACCCGAAACCTTGAGAGTTGCAAGAAACCAGGCAGAAATCACTGATGGGGGATAGAGAAGGAGAGCCTTGGACCTTATACCCCAAATACCACTCCCAGAGATGAGGCTGAGGTCCCTCATGTCCAGGTTTGGGGATCCCAGTGGGTGGGGAACAGGGAGTAGGTGTTGGGCCTCACAGTAGGCACGGCCGAGGTCCCACTCCTTCACTGTCCGGTCTCGGCTCCCAGTCACCGCCTGGTGCCTTGTTAGCTTGAATTTGGCAGCTGTCACCTTGTCCGTGTGTCCAGATAGTGTCTCCTGCCACATACCCCCAATCCCAGATATGAATCAAAGGTATGGTCAAGATACCAGAGCATACCCCCAATCCCAAGACATGATCCCTAAACCCCAAGCTGCCTCACCTTGGACTGTGCCTCCCCCACCTTCCAGAGCTGGGCAGCCTTGTTGTATGTGGCTGCCAACACCTGGCAGCCCTGGAGAGATGGAGAGAAGGGAGAGATCCTGGGCCTGGGCCTGCCAGGGGGGAACACTGGAGTAGGGCTACCTCAGAACTTCCCACACCCTCAGGCCACCAAGTCAGACACAGGAGTCTCTAGGTCCAGGGAGAAGGATGTGTGATCCCATGATGTTCAGATTCTCAGAGCCCCTATCTGAACCGAGACATGATCTTCCCCCAGCACTGTGGGGGCGAGGGGAGTCCAGGTCATGCCCTTTGGGCAAAGCCCCCTTACCGAGGGGTCAAAGTCCAGGCTGGTGACGCTGCCACCTGCTCCCTCAAGGGTCTGGTTGGCCTTCAGCCGACCTGAGGGGACCAGAGGGACAGGTGAAGTGAGATCACTAACCTCATGAAATAGAGGAACTGGGGCTGAGAATGGGAAGATTACCCCTCCCAAGTTAAGAGGACAGAATCACAGGATCTATTCTGGGGCCTAGCCTGGAGGATACACCTCCCCTAAGATTAGCAAGGGGTCCCAGAAGGCAGCTGGTCGTTTTGGAGACAAGGCTAAAGAGAACCAGAGGAGAAAGAGCTGTCCCTAGGTCACACAGAAAGCCAGAGCCAGGCCAGCTGGAGACTTGTCTCCACTAGGAAGTCTCCAGGAGCCAGCCATGACTCCCCAACATACCCCCTCTACAGAGCACAGAGCCTGGAAAAGGCAGAGAGTTAATAACTGCCTCTCAACTGAGTTCCAGGAGCTTGAGTGATGCGAGAAGAGGAGGTGCCCCCTCATGATAGGTGTTCCCCCTTCCTCCCACAGGACCACCATCTGGGCTCAGCCCGCCCCACCCTGCAGTCTTGCCCCTTCTTCAGGGCAGTGAGCCCAGAGTCTCAGCTCCTTGCTCTTGTCAAGGAGCCCTCTGGCCACTGCCCACAGGGATGTTCCTGGTGGGGAGAAACAATGAGGTCCAAGGCTTCGACCACCAAGGAGCAAGCTGAGGGAGGGGTCTGGAGAGAGAACACTGGATTGGCCTGCGGAGGAGGGATCCTTACCTCCCACAACATTCCAGAGGTGGATAAAGCAGTCAGCACCTCCGGTAGCCAAGAGGCTGCTGTTGGGGGCAAAATGAACAGCATTGACCTCAGAGAGGTGGGCATCCTGTGGGGAGAAGGGGAGGTTGGTGCCCCAGGTCTTCTCCATACACACCTCCCTACGTGTGGTTACACACTCTCGTGTATATGTGTGCACGCACATGCACACACATGTACGTGCACAGCCTGTTGCTGACCTGTTAGCCCTATCCCAGGTCTCTCTGTTCAAACCTTGAGTTTCAAACTTGAGCAGACTCAGCCCCACCAGGTCTCGTCACCTCTGCTCGGACTCCTGAGTCTCCCCCTCTACAGTCCAGCCCCCCATTAAACTGTGGAGGGAAAACTCCTGCTCCTGTGGAAGAGCCCGGCCTTGCCCATGCATCCCTGGCCTCTTCGGACCACCCCTGGTGCCTGCACTTCTCGTAGCAGTACCCTATACATAGGGCCCAGCTCCTCTCACCAGCACGTCCTGAGCCCGGGTTGGAAGGCGGGCAGCCACGCACACGGGTATGCTCTGGTATCGCGGCTCAGGTGCTCCCCCAATTGAATGACCTCTCCTCTTCTTGAAACTGGGTTTGGGGGAAGAGGTCAGGAGAGCATTCGGCAAGCTCTTCTGATATGGGAGCCTCGAGCTCCTCTGAAGCAGCAACAGGAAGCTGACATGGCCATGAGGTGCAGGAAACACATTCCCCAACCCAGGGGGTCAGAGAGGAGATGGGGGTGCAGGGGCACAAAGAGAGCCACAGAGACAAGACAGGGTCAGTGGGTGCCTGTGGGCAGAGAAACCTAGGGGCTGAAGTTTCAATCTTGCCACTGCTTGGCTGTAAACTTGAATTAGTACCTGACTTTTCAGAGCCTCAGTTCCCCAATGAAGAAGTAGCTCCTGTCTGGCCCAGGTTGGTGCTGTTGGTCCTCTGTGAGGACCTCAGATGAGGGACAGAGCCTGGTGGACAACTGGGCAGGGGTTGGGGATGAGGCCACACACCCGGCTCCTGCCTCTGAGCCTCTGGGGCCCAGCAAACTCGAACACAGACAACTGGGCAACATACGGATAGACAGACTAAGCCACGTACACAGACCAAGCCTGAGCTGGGGAGCCTGGCACAGGGCTCCAAAGGGCTCGACCCCACACACGCAGCACATACACACTTACTCCAGGAGACCCTTCACCACATCCACACAGCGGGACAGCGTCAGGGAGGTGGCAGAGGCAGACCTGGGGCAGAACCGTGAGAGAGACATGCTGAGGGACTGGCTGGTGGGCAGATAGCAGTCCTTCATCCCTACACCCTGCTGGGGACCTGGATGTCCAAAGCCTCTAGAATCTGGACCAGTCCCGAGAAGATGGAGGCAGGGAAGAACGTGGCAATGAAAATCTCCCAAAGTCTCCAACTGGATGGTAAGAACTGCCCCACCTTCAGTGCCCACAAACAAAGGTTCTTGGGAATGTGAGCTGGGGCCTATAGGGAGAGGAGATAAAGGTGCCTCCAGGCTGGGAAAGCACAAGGCTGGGTGGCAGGAAGGTGGGGAAAGCCTACACTTGTTGAGTCCTCAAGAGTGCCCAGGAGAAGGGGCATCCTGTAGTGACTTGGCCCACCAGGGCTACCAAGGACTTTGGGGACCAGAGTGCCTCATGCACCTCCCCAAGTTTCCTTCACTGTCCTGAGGCCTGAACACCAGAGACCCACAAGAAAGGCTGTAGGAGAATGGGGTGGGGAAGGAGCAGCCTCAATGACAGGCAAGTCAGGACAGATGGATGGGACCAAGTGGGGGGAGGTACCAGATCCCCAATCAGATCCCACCCGTATGAGCATACACCTACACGTGCTCACGCAGTCAGGTTATGCTCGAGCTTGTATATACACCTGTGTTCTCAGGTCCCTGTGTATGTACATGCTTGCCCACCTGTTCCTGCACATACATGCCGAGCACAGCTGAGCCCAGGGCCTACCTATAGATTCATGGTGTTATCTCTACCATCATGATGATAATACCATTTCCCCAGCCAGAAACCCCACCCTCAGAGCTCTGGTCCTGGGATGGAGGGGAGGGGTGAGGACAGGGCTGGGGTCCCTGCAGTGGCACTGACCCCAAGTGGCTCTGAGGCACTGGAGGTCAGACCTGTGAGGTCTGAGCTGTACACCAGTCTCTCCCCAAGCCCCCTTCCAACCCAAGGGCTGGCCCAAGGTCCTAGAGAAACACTCTAGTGGCCTCCAGCATGGGGGCCAGCTCAGGGTTCTGGGACAGCCACCTGGGTCCTCACCTGAAGGGCCTCTTCCACTTCTTCTCACAAGCCTCACTCTCCAGGGACTCCAGCTCAGCTGCCATGGCCGGATTCTCAGCCCCCTCCCTGACCACATTGCCTAGGGTGTCTGGGCTCCTGTGAGAAGGAAAGCAGCTCAGGAAGGCCAAGGGCCCAGCCCCTCCCCACCCTAGTGCCTGACACGGTGAAGATGTGGACACCCAGTGATGTGATGTGGCCATGCAGGCACCTATGAGGCAGGCACGCATACTGCCTCCTATGACTCCACGTCTCTGCATGTATCCTGTGGGCTCCCTCTAAGTGGGGCCTTGTGACTGGGCGGAGGGGCCAGGAGAAGGTACTGCGGACAGCGGGCTCAACAGCACGGTGGCTCCAGAGCAGGCGGATCGGACCCTGCAGTCGAGGCTCTAGTCGGGCAAGTCCTTCTCCACTCTTACTCGTTGATGCTCACAGTCCTCTTGGCAGCCTTCTTCAACTCTTGGGACAACTGCGCCTGCTTGGCCCTGGGGGGTGAAAAGCACCTTCAGAGCAACAGGGCTCCCGCCTTCACACCTGGGCGAGGCCGGGCTCCTCCCCCACAGGGGCGGGGCCTAGCAGCAGCCCAGCCCCCTCACCTTTCCCGGCGTTCGTTGCGCAGGTTGCACAGGGCGGTAGCACGCTCCTTGAGCTGCTCCAGCTGCCTCTGCAGTTCGTGCGCCTCTTCCTCGAGCCTACGCAGTGTCGCCCTGTGGACTCCGTCGTGCGCGCGCAGCGCGTCGTAGGCCGCCCGCTGTGCTACGTTCTGCACCCGCCGCTCCTCCACCTGCCCCGCCAGCTGTGCCCGCGCCGCCTCCAGCTCCGCCACACGGGCACCTTGAGCCGCCAGCCTGGAGGAGGTGGGAGAGCGAGCGCTGGGTCTGGGGCCGCCTCCGGCATCGCCCGCTGGCACCGGTCTCAGAGCCAAGACCGACTGGCTCATAACCACGCGGCCCCCAGGTAGCTAATCAAGTCTCCAGCCGAACCTCCCGCCCTCAGCCCTGCGGCTCCGGTCTCCATAGGCCTGGGGACTTGGGGGTGGGGGGCGGCCCTCGGGCCCCGCTAGAAACACGCGGGGTCCACAACGGCAGGGAGAGCTCCGTGGGTGCAGACGCTCCCCCGCCGGCCCGCCTCACCTGCTCTGCCGCTCCTCCAGCTCCGACTCCAGGGCTTCCAGGGCTGCGCTCTTCTCCACTACCTGATAGGCCATCTGGGGGCGGTGGAGGGGCGGGGTAGGTGGGCACGGGCACCTCCATGGAGTGCTCACACGAGGCCCTCAGCACCGCTCTGGCAGGAAAGGCTAGTGAGACAGAATCCACTCCACCCACCCGCCGCCTTACTGAAAAGAAAGCTGAGGCTCAGATAGGTTTAGTAACATACATAAGGATGCAGTGCTGTCTTATGGGACAATGGAAAGGCCTTGGGCTCTGGAGGCTGACACCTGGATTTCCATCCTGGCTGTGCCACTTATTTTCTCTGTGATGCTGAGGTAATCATTTAACCTCTCTGAACCTGCTCCATTTACTCACCTGTAAAATGGAAATGATAGTGCTTACCTCATAGAGTAACAGAGAACTATTATGAGATATACTTCTTCAAAATAATGGCAAACATTTATATAGCATTTACAGTATGCCAGGTTTGTTCTGAGTACTTTACACATATTACCTCTATTTACCCCCATAACATGCTCTAACTGCCTTTCTCCCCATTTTACACAAAGAAAGGTTAAATGTCTTGCGCAAGGTCACACAACTAATGGCAGAGCTGAGATTTGAACCCAGTGCACCTAACTACATTATGCTCCAAGGACAAGGCTGGCCTCCAGAAGGGTTTCAAGGGATGTGGGTTCTGTTCCTCACCCCTCCACTGTCTGGCTTCTTACACCCCCCATCCCCAGCCTGCCCAGGCATAGACCCCAGAGAGCAGCAGGAGTCCAGAGCAGAGGCACACAAGCTAAGAACAGGAATGGAGCTGCCCCCACAGCCCAGGAGTGGACATGAAGGTCATCTCATCCATGTCCCTGCCTCACTCAACATTCCTTCAACAGTTATCAACCACACATCATGCCAGGAGCTGAGGAAACCACAGAGATGAAGTCCAGGCCCTGCCCTTTGGTGTTGATAGGTCAGTGGAGAAGGAGACCCCAGGAAAAGCAGTCACCACCAGTGAGGCTCAGAAAATGACCCAGGCTGTTCTTGCTCACAGGCGACTAATGAGGGATGGATTGAGGAGCAAGGTTGATGCTGTCCACCTACACTGATAGCCTCCCTATGTGAGTGGGCCCCTTCCTGGGGCACATGCAGGGTGGACAGCCTACTTGCAAATCGTGGATTTATAACATTTATAATTCCTCTCACCACTGATCACTTCCTCTACTTCCTCACCTGCCATTTACTTTATGTTTTGTTATTCTGTTCAGTACTTTTTATTTGATGCTTTTCAAAATTCAAATGATAGTGTTGGAGAACAGATTAGTGTTTGCCAGAGGTTAGGGATGGTTGGGGGCAGGTGTGAGTGATTGAAAAAGTATAGCAGAGGGCAAGTCTTTGTGGTGATGAAAGTTTTGTACCTTGATGGTTACATGAATTTGTATGTGATAAAATGACAGACCGTTACACACTTTATACCAACACCAATGTCCTGTCTCTGTGTACTGTAGTTACATAAGATGTAATGAATGGGAGAAACTGGGTGAAGGGTACCCAGGGCCTCTCTGTACAATCTTTGCAACTTCCTATAAATCTATAATTACTTCACAATAAGTTAATAATGATACATGCTTATGATATGTGAAATAGCACAAAAAGCAACTGAAGAAAAAGCCATGCCCACCCACCCCTGGCATGTCCAATGGGAACTAACTGGTGTGTGTCTGAGGAAGTGATTGGGAAGAAGAGCTGAGGACTGGGGGTGCACAGGAGAGTGTTCAGAGAAGAGAGCTCAGAGTGAGCTCAGAGAAGAGAGTGCCAGGAGATGCAGCAGGAGGATGGGGTGAGCTAAGGAGCTTTGGAGGATATATATACACCACAGCGATAATAATGAGGGAAGGGGGTGGCTGTGAAGAAGGGCATTTACTTTTTACTCTGTGGGCTTTTGTTCTCTCTGAATTGTTCACAACAGGCATGTATTTGTGTATCAATTGTCCTTTTTAAAGGGAGATCATTTTTTTAAAATGTATCACACTTGGGGAGCTGATGTGGCTCAGTGACTGAGCGCAGACTTCCCACATATAGGGTCCCGGGTTCAGTCCCCAGCCCTGGTACCTCAAAAAAAAAAAATATGTATCACTCTTAAGTGCTGTATGGAGAATAAATTGAGGGGAAGGGGCAAGAGAGAGTCATTCAAGGAGGGATGAGGATAACCTGAACCAGGCCAGATATGGTACAATAAAAATGGACAGAAATCTTGGATTTGGAGGTAGAATCAACATGACCTGCTGACTGGTAGGGCAGGGGGCTGGGAGGGAGTCAGGGGTGTTCCTAGGTCAGGGGAAGGCACGGTCTATGGTCTCCCTCATTCATCCCTTAGTCTGCAAATATTCCTTAAGCACAGACTGTGGAGGCAGAGCCCACGAATACAATGGCAGTCAAACCAGAAGCATCCCTGGCCTTGGGAGCTCACAGCCCTGAAGGGAGATCAGGTGTTTGAGAATCACAACAGGAGCTCTAAAGGAGATGCTCCCAACTGGGTTCACAGCACCCTTCCCACATTCGTGTTGGACAAGTGACTTGACATGCCATAACTAAGTCTTTACTGGTCTGTCACAGTCTCCAGTAGACTAGTGTTTAGCCCAGTGCCAGGAGGGAGTCAGCTCTCAATATAGTGTGTTTTTTTTTTTTGTTGTTGTTTTTTTGTTTTTTTAACGGGAGGTCCTGGGGATCGAACCCGGGTCCCTCCATATGGGAGACGGACACCCAACCATTTGAGCCACATCCGTCCCCCTTAATATAGTGTTGACCATAATATTATGGGGGAGATAGCAAGTGTGATTTTAGATGTGATGTCCTAAAAGCAACTGAGCAAGAGAGTCTGGAGCTCAGAAGAGAAGGCTGTGCTGAAGACAGATCTGGGAGTCAGCAGAGAGAAGAGCATGGAGCTCAGTGAGCCCACCCTGAGGGTGTAAAGGAAAAGGGCAAGCCCCAAGGAACGCTCACATTTAAAGAGGAGGGGAAGTAACCAGAAAATGAAGTTCAGTAGCAACAGCCAGAGAAATGAGAAGAAACTCGGAGAGTGTGGGACACCATTGCAGGGGGCAGGGTGGGCAGTAATGTCAGGTGGAAGTATCACATCCTTCCAGTGGAGGTAGATGGCTTTATTCACTTAGTCTGTACCTGTGTACTGAGCATCACCTGCAGAGGCTGGGCTCTGGGGTTTTGGGGGGTGGGGGTGGCAAGGGGTGAGGAGTGGGCAGAGGTATGAGTCATGGGTGAATTGGGCCATCCTGATGGGTCCACTCTTCTCCCTAAGGTCTCAACTCACTCCCTCCAACTGTTGTTGGAGCTTACTTTATCCTGAGCTGCCAGAAACAATTTACAGAGTACTCTGACCCTTGCCAAGCCTCGGGACAAGGGCTGGTATACAGTTGGGGTTCACTCACTTGCTGGCTCCCATGGACCCCCTCCCCAAGTCCTGCATATTAACCCTGCCCAGCCTACCTGGCCACAGACCAGCCTGAGCCCTTCCTCCTCTTCTTGCCACTTCATCTTCAGAGTGGCTGGTGATGAGACTTGGTCTGAGTCAGGCTCAGACTCCTCTTCCCTGCCAACCAATCAGAATGGTACTCATTGTCCCTCCATTCATCCCACTGTCCAAAGGCACCCAGGGGGAGCCACAAGAAAAGCTTCACCCAAGAGCCCTTAACTTTCTCCCAGGGAAGATGGGAGCCAGCAAGCCAATAGTAGAAAGAGCAAGTCTCCAGCAATGACTACACTCTGGAATTCCCCCCCAGGCCTTGGGTTCTCTGGCCAAGGACCCTCCTTGGGAATCCCCTCCCAACCCTGAGCCTCAGCCCATTCCTGGTTCTCGTTCCCACTTCCTTTTTGGAATAGGTAGCAAGACCCTTTCAGAAGGCAATGGGCAAGAAGCAGGGAGACAGAGAAGGGGAAAACAAGAGGGCAGGTGGAGTTGGGGATACAGCAGGGGGAAGAGGGAGAGCAGGAAGATGGGACAAATGCAGAGTTGGACTGAAGAGTGGGGGAGAAAGGAGAGTCTAAGCAGCTGACCTGGGGCAGCAGCCAGGAGCCATGAGATGTCAGGGAGAGAATGAACCCAGCATGGGCAGTGGGGGCAGGGCCCGGGTACAGGCAGCCCATTGTGACCAAGGACACACATACACTCACCAGGGACCCTGGTGGGTGGTGGGAGTGACATTGTTTGGCTCCAGCTGCAGCTTCTCTGAGAAGTGAGCCAGCAGCTCAGCCTTCTCCAGAAGACGGTTATCTGGAAGTGCAAGAGGGTAAGCCTGGGACAGAGAGAGACACTTTTCAGAAGACCCCTGACATATAAATTACTTCTCTGGCTGGGAAAGCTGCAGGGCTACAGGGAATGGGGAAGCTACTGGAGGGCTGGCCTTTGCCCCTTGCCTGAGCGGTGTTTGTGCAACTCTAATGGGACCTTCAGCCCTGTTACAGCCTCCTGCCCCAAGGCCTACCCAGGAGAAGAGGGCCTGCTCCCCTAAGGACAGAGGACAACCATGGCTGGGGAAGAGGATGGGTAGGCAATCTGGGGAGTCTCAGGGAAGAAAGGGGCCTGGGAGTGATTCATCCTTGCCCCATTATAGGACCTGAGCTCCGCCTACCTATGGTCTTGGGCAAGTCACTTCCCCTTTCTGTACTGAAAAACTAATTCAAGACCTTGAGTTTCCTGGTTTCTGCTAAAAACTCTGGAACACACCCCCTTCACCTCCATCCATGGTCACTTCCTCATTTCTCACTAGTATGGATTAAGGGTAGGGGATGGTAAACCCAGGCCTTACTTCTCCGTTCCTTGTCCTTACCCTGCCTGTCACCTTATCTGAGGTCCCTGGATTTGTCCTTGTTCTCACTTAAAACCTTATCCCAGCCCCCAGAGCACTGTACTGGCCTCCAAGCAATTCTAAAGAAGATGCTGTTACCCCCAACTTACCAGTGAAAAACCTGAGCCTTAGGGTATGACCTTCCCAAGACCACAGAGCTGTACTGCACCTTCAGCCTGCCTGATTTCAGCCCTTGGGGATTCTTCAGGCCCTGGGACTGGAAACTTCCATGGGGGTGGGGGGAAGGTGATGCCTTTCCTCAAATTGGATGGTTCCATTGTCCATAGAAACAGTGAGAAATGAGGCTGCCTGGAGGCAGGCTGGCCTCACAACCCACAACCCAGAAAGGACAGGACCAATGGCTAGGAAGATTGCAGAGAAATCTCCAATGGCAAGAGCAGCAAATTTGATCAGGGTGGAGGGATGAGGGTTAAGTAGCAGCCCCCATTAGACCCAGTGAGGGAGTGGGTGGGATTGTGGTCAGGCTTTCAACCCCTGAGATACAAACTCAGGTGACCAGAGGCCAACGCTCAGATGCACACCTGTTCACCCTACCTCTAACTGTCCACACTCCCTCTAACCAGCTGCCCAGGAACAACTCTGAGTCTGACTGCTGGACTCAGCCAGCTTCCTCACGCAGCCTGGAGCCCCCTGCTTCTCCCTTAGGCCGGGGTGGGCTGAGCAGGGCACAGAGCTGCTCCATAAGCCTGCACCAGGATCATTCTCCTATCCGTGGCAGAGCTTGGGATTCAAGCTTCCTCCCTAGAGATTCAGAGTTCACTCGATCGGCCAATAAGTAGCTGCTCTCGATAGTCCCGCGGTCCTTCGCTGGGCTGTGGGCACCAAACAGACTGACAGGCCCTACCTGGGGACCGCCCGGGCTGGGGAGGCATAAGAGACCCCCGCAAACACTGGCTGACGAGGCTGTATCTAAGCAGTCCAGCTTGTGGGAGCCAGAGCCGGGCCCGAGGAGTGAGGAGGGCAGGGGCCGGGAGGGGGCTCGGCCAAGCGAGCGCTCTGCGCAAGTGGAGGCTCTAAGAGGAGCCTGTTTTGGAAGGGGCAGGAATTCTGGTCAGTCCAGGTTGGGAGTGCCTGTTAGGAACAGCCAAGCAGGCACAAAGATTCGGAGGCGAGAAGGTGCTGGTACACTTGGGTCCCAGCCCGAGGAGCCAGACAAACCCTCTCCCCGCGCCCGGAGCTCTCCTCAACGGCCATCTCCTAAGGCCCCAGGGGCGCACTCACAGGCCGGCACCAGCTCCAGGAAGAGTGCCTTTTGCGTGCGGTCCCGCTGCCGCAGCTGCCGCACAATGTGGCGTTTCCAAGGGGCGGCGGGCCCGCACGGCCCCGCCATGGCCGCTCTCTCCTGCCCGCACCGCGCGCACCTACGGCGGAAAAGGGCGCGGCCGCGACGGGGCGGGGCGTCGCGGGGACCCCGTGACGTCAGGGGCGGGCAGCGGCGGGGAATCCCCGGAGTGTGCTAAGCGCCTTCTCGGAGGGTGGGGGACTGAACGCAAACACGGGAAAAAGCCACCTCAGTGTTTATGTCTCCGGGTTTGCACCCAGAATATCTGCCTGTGTGGGAGCCCCGACTGATGGCGGGGGTAATAGCTGGGAATCGGGGTCGCAGCCTCCAAGGCGGCTTCCCCATGCCTGTTGGTGCGCTCTGAAGGCGGGGCCTCCAGAGCCAGGGTCTCTTAACCCCACAGCGCCCGGACCGGATTCAAGAACAGACGCTCACCGGCGCCGCCTCTGGGCCAAGCCCATGTTCTAAACTAGAGACGCAGGAACCTGCCCAGGATTGCTTAAGATCTAGGAGGAAAAGGACACACAGCATGTCAGCGAGATTACAGCAGAGAAAAGGAAACCACTGAGGGGAAGAGACCTCGCTTTCCGGAGCTGGTGGCTTTTGAATTGGGTCGTGAGAGATGAAATAGGAATTGGCCATGAGGAGAGAGGGATTCTAGGCAGCGGGAAGAACAAATGCGGAGTTTCGAAGACGTGAAAAAACGCCAGCGGGTTCAGGGCTGAGGTGGAGAGTTCCTGCTTGGGGCCTGGAAGTACTGGAGACAGAGCCACCCATGTGAGGAGCAAGGTTTAGGGGTCCAGTTTAGGGAATACTTTGGTCCCTAGGAGTAAAGGGGCACAGCTGATTTCATCTATCAAACGCCTGGCCCAAAGAGGGAAAGGGGCTTGCCTAAGGTTGCACAGGAGTGGGTGGCCGAACTGGCCTGCAGGGCCCAAAGTTTCACTCCACTTGGGCGACCTCTGGAGGAACAGAGACCTATCTTGTGGTTACACTTGACACTGAATCACGGGTTGCAGGAGCTGTGATGAAACTGTCTCCAGCAAGGCCTCTGTCTTGTAGGCACAGACTGGTGTGAAAATGAAAGGAGGGATTCAAGGGCCCAGCCTCACCCAGGGCCCCAGCTGACCCTTCACCCTTAGAGGGTGAAGAACACAGACTGCCCATCCCCAGGAAACAAGAGAAATTGGGGGATATTGGGGAGCCCTGTCGGCCCTAGAGGTGACAGGTTTATTGAGATGCAGCTGGGAGTAGTTCAGAGGACTTGGAAAGTGACAGTGCAAGAAAGTGCACCCACTCTGCTCTGAAACCACAGTGAACTGGGCTCATTAGAATGGTCTTGAGCCCTCATGGTCTTTGAGTATACTGTCCCTTCTGGTTTGGAACATCTGCCCCTCTAGTCTGCCTGTCTGGTCATCTGCTCTAGGAAAACTTTCCTTCACCTGCATGAGTTAGGGCTTCTCTGCCCCTGCCCAGGACACCAGGACGCCCTTAGGTCTTTCATGTCCTGTCTTAGCCATCACACCATATCATCATGATCTGTGGGTTTCCCCTTGGGACTGGGGCTGGGTTGCATTTATCTCTGTACCTCTCTCTAGCCCCAGTCCAAGCCTGGCCTATCTACCAAGGGTGGGTGGTGACCTTCCCCAGAAGGGATGCCGAGGAAAAGGGTAATGGAGTATCCATGGAGGCCTAGGGCCATTTGGTGACAGTGATGAGTCCCTTTTTGCACTGGTGGGCTCTCAGGTGCCTGGGGACACCAGTAAAAGGAGCTCATCTGTGCCCATTGAAAGGTGTATTACCAAGGCTCTGACCTTCAGAGGCAGTGTTTCCTAATCCTTTCTTGACTCACACAATACTCAGGAAATTTACATCGTTTTGTCATTTTTTAATAGAATATGGTGTAGTGATATATATATATTTTTAAAGATTTTATTTATTTATTCATTTATCCCCCCCTTGCTGCTTGTGCTCACTGGGTCAGCTAACCACGCCGTGCGGGCGGGCTTGCCCTCACCAGGAGGCCCCGGGAACCGAACCCGGGGCCTCCCATATGGTAAACGGGAGCCCTACTGATTGAGCCACAGCCGCTTCCCATGAAGTGATATTTTAATTTTAAATTTTAAAATAAAATTTTAGATAGCATTCATATGAAGACAATTTTTATTTTTCACATTTAACATGCTGTCCAATTTATCTTAATAATGTAAGAAAAAATGATTCCATGACCAATAAACATAAAAAGTGATTATATCATGATTTGGGGCCCTAATGTACTCTAGAATATAAATTGAAACTTGCACCTGTGTTAGGCATTTCCTAGCAGCCAGAGTGATAGTACCAACACTTAAATCAGATCATGTTACTCTACTTAAAACCCTCCAAAGGCTTTCCAGCATATTCAAAGCAAATTCCAAACACCAGTCAGATTTTAGATCATCCCTGTTCACTTTCACAGAAATAGCCCCATCCCAGTCAATGTCTGCCATGTCTAGTCGTTCTTCCTTTCAGAGCACTTACCACCCTCAGAAAGCACTTAACATGCTTCTGTGTTTAGTTGTTTATTTCTGTCTCTCCTACCAGGCTGGAAGCTTCAGTCAAGTCAGCCTTGATCCCGGCTCTGTCTTCAGTACTTAGGAAAGGCCTTGGCACCAATGGATTAAGAGTTCAGTAAAATATGTATTGTTGTTGCTGTGGTATCAAAAATGTACAAAAAATAGTTTTCATGGCCCAATATTTAGAAGTTTTGAATTCCAATTTGTTGCTATGTTGTTGTTTTTTTTTTTTAGGAGGTAGCAGGGATTGAACCCAGGACCTCATTCATGGGAACCAGGTGCTCAACCCCTGAACTACAGCCGCTCCCTGTAGCTACTTTTAATTGAAAAATAAATTCCATGCACATAATAAAGAAATCCGAAGAGCTACTTCTCTTCCAACCTTCTTATTGACCAGGATAGGACAGGTCTTTTATTTATTGCTTACTGCAACTGTTTCTTATTATCTCTCATGACTGAGCGTTGGCTGACCTCGGCTGAGTTTCTTAAGCGGTTACAGTCACAACCAGGACAGGAGTCATGTGAAGATTCAACTAGGCTGGCCGCCCATGATGGTTCACACATATGGCTGGCAAGTGATGCTGGCTGTTGGCCAGGGGCTCAATTAAGGCCAAAAACCAAAGTGTTGACTTGTGGCGGCCCTCTACATGGCTTAGGTTTCCCAGAGCATGGCAGCTGGATTCTAAAACAAGTGCTCCGACAGACAGGAAGCGAAAGCTGCTAATCTTTTGAGGCTTGAGCCCAGAAATTAGTACGGTGTCACTTCCTCTGCATTCTGTTGGTGGAAACAAGCACAGCCCAACCCAGATTCAAGGAGAGAGGATGTAGACCCCACCTCTCACTGAGGACTGTCAAAGCATTTCTGGCCGTCTTTTATCAACCATATGTGGCAGCAAATAAACCTTCAAATCCCAATGGCTTAACACAACAAAGGTTTATTTCTCGCTCATATCCCAAAATGTATTAGACAATGTCAGTGTACTACTCTCCTCCAGCAGCGATTCAGATCCAAGCTGATTCCACCCAGCATCTCCAGCAACTCAGAGTTCTTTGATTCCAGCTGCACACATGAGGGGAAAGCAAGGCAGGGGCTGGGGGAGGGCAGGAGAGAGTGGGTAAAGAACTGATACTTTCACACAGTGTGATACTTTCACACTGATACTTTCATTATCTAGTACCTGAAGTGACCTCAAGTGAGGCATTTTTCTGCCCACATTCCCATTGATGAAATCACATCTACTGGAAGTTTGGGAAATGTAGTTTTTCCATGTGCCTTGGAAGAGAAAAATGGGTGTGAATGCAATGTTGTTGCTGACACATACCACTTCCCCAGTCCCCTTCTCTAGAAGCTTCACCATTAACAGTTTCATTTATATCATTCCAGAATATTTATGCATATATAAACATATAAAAATACAAATGGTAGCATTTAGTTTCACACTTTGCTTTTTTACATAACAATATATCTTCAATATATCCTAGGCAACTTTCTGTATCAGAATATATAGTTCTAGTTCATTACTTTTAAGGTTGCAAAGGATTTATTTCGCTGTATGGATATACTATAAATTATTTAATCAGTTCTCTATCAATAAACCTTTACGCTACTTCCAATTGTTTGCTCTTACAGTGATGCAGTGTACAGCTTTGTACATATATCTTGCTTACATATATTAGTGTAGCTGTAGGATAAATTCCTATAAGTGTAATATTGAGCATATATATTCAATAGTTCTCATATAGCCCAGTAGATCCACTTAGAATATGTAGCAAAAAATAATTCAGCAGCAACAAAAAAGTTATATACTTAGGAATAAACCCCCTCAAATGTAAACAAGCTGCACATGAAGAACATAAATCAATTTGAATGCTCATATTAATTATATATTTAATGTATCTTAATGTAATCAATTGAATTTTGAGGGACATGAACACCTCAGTGAAAGGAAACACAACATGTTTGGGGTTGGGAAGACTAAAAATAAAGTTAGAATTTACATAAGTTATGAATTCAATATATCCCAATCAAAATCTCATAGGATTTTAAAAATGATATTTGATAAGTTATTTCTAAAAGTCATCTCAAAAGATGAAAAGAAAAAAAAATTTAATGATAAAAGGCAATGAAAATGGTGTGCTGTTGGCTCAGAAATAGGCAGATCAACAATGGAATAGAAACCATAAATAGATTCTCCCAGGTAAGAATTTAATATATGATGAAGTCAGCATTTCAAATAAGTGGAAAATAGGAGTCTCTTCAGTATTTTTTGTAAGGACAATTAATTATTCATTTAGAAAAAATATATGGTTAGATCCTTCCTTCACATCATATGCAAAAGTAAATTCCAGATGGGTTATATTATATTAGGGTTTATAGCCATAAACAATTATAAAGGTATTAGTAACAAGTAGAATTATTTATCTATAACTTTGAGATTGAGAATTCCTTCCTAAACAACATATAAAACCTCCGAATCATAAGGGAAAAGAGAAACTTGACATCAAAATGTAACATTTTTATCTAACAGAAGGTGCCATAAACAAAGTTAAAAGAAAGGCAATAGATGGGGAGAAAGTATTTGCAACATATATAACAAAGTAGTTAAATCCTAAAAATACAAAGTATTTTTGTATTTTTACAAAAAAGCAGAAAACCCAGTATAAAAATGGAAAAAGTCTTTTATCAGAAGAAGAAAAACAAATGGTCCACAAAAATAAAACTACGCACAACTGATGAAATACGTTACAGTACTAATGAGAGGTAATTTTCTGCTCAAGAGATTAGTAAAAATCAAGAAGTTGGATTATACTTAGAATTGGGAAGGTTGTAGGGAAATGGAGTCCATCATTCATGATAGTGAGTGTGTAAATTAGTTTAACCTTTTGGGAGGGTAATTTGGGCATAACTGTTAAAAATATAGGGAAGCCAATGTAGCTCAAGTGGTTGAGCACCTGCTTCCCATGTACGAGGTCCTGGGTTCGATCTCTGGTGCCTCCTAAAAACAAAACATATAAACAACAGAAAAAAACAACTCCGGGGCTGGTACTGTAGTTCAGTTGTTGAGTGCTGGCTTCTTACATACGAGGTCCTGGGTTCAATCTCTGGCCCCGGTCCCTAAAAAAAAGTTTCATATATATATATATATGCCAGCAGTCACAATCCAATCTGTGACAGAGTGAGTGGTCTTTCTGTATGCCACAGTAAATCTCCAAGAATCCAATGTAATCAAAAGAAGAAACTAGATCTGTGTGTCCTGATATTGAAAATTTGTCTGAAATAATTCATGATAGTATTGAAATAATTCATGCTTCTTAAAATCTAAGTTTATTTTTTGCATGTGTTTCTAACGTTTATGTTTTGTTTCTAAATGATGAGATAAAAGGTTCAGGCTGCTGCATACAGCAATTTTCCACAATTTACCCTGTGGTTTATCTTTATTTTTGGTACATGAAAAGTCAAATGAAATATGATCATCACATCAACTTTTTTTCTCCCCTAATCATGGCTTTGCAGTCTTAGCGATATCTGGATGTGCTGTGTACAAATTTCGATCAGCACTGCCTAGAACCTGACTGCAATCATTTTGAGGCAACTTTACAGGTTTATTTTTATGCTTCTCATTAGATTGTTGCTTATGTCTATAACCAATGGCTTACCAAAGATCATAAATTAATTAACAAAGGACTAAAAAATTAAAAAGTTTAACAGTGTGAATTGGTCAAAACGTCCCAGGGGTTGGGAAAATGAGTTCATCCAAAGCTATTAGGGTCTTGGGATCCCTGACCTTCTCTGAATTGTCACTCACTACTGACAGTTACTTTAAAGAGAAAATAATGTTTGATATGGGGTGAACTAAAACTATACTCCTACCCCAACAAGAGGAGAAACTTGCTATTTGGGCATCATTCAATATCTGCTAATGTGAAAAATGCTTTGGGAAGAGAAAGTAATAATCTTTTTATTTTGTAAGAAATCAGGCCAAAGTTATGTGAATAGGAGGAATACAAACTTCTTCAGTAGATGAGATCAGGGCAGAGGCGGAATGGGATAAGGTGGCAAGAGGGTCTGTCACAAGAAGTTAAATTCTCAAGATGCTGAAGTGCTTGGTTTCAGGAGCTTGAGAGAGAAAACCATTCCCAGCCCAAGAGGAAGCTTCCTCCCACACAGCTCTCCTCCCCCCCCTTCATCTGCCCCCCTTCCACCTCCCAGCAGAGACCAGACAGAGAAGGTCACTAAGCTGAGTGAAGGGAAGGCAGCTGTGAAATTCTTAAGGCACTAGAAGGGACAGAGGACTGGATGGGGTGGGGACACCCAACAGGATGGGTTTCAAGGGAGAGGACCATGAGAGATCAGAAGGGGAAGATAGGTGGGACCTCCTTTGCAGCCCCCACCATGAGGCCCCACCCTCTGTTGAAGGGACAGAAACAAGGGGGAGGGCAAATCAGGCCTGGTTTCTACCTTTCTGCCCCACCCCACCCCCAATCCCCTGTTCCTCCCAACTTTTCCAAGGCTGGGACAATGACCTATGTGAAAAACACTGATCCACCATGATGCAGTTTGAGGAAGGTGAGTGAAGAGATACCCAGCCCAGGGGTGGGGTGACCCCCCACCCTCCCCATGGTCAAGAATGGTCAGTGCATAGTTCTTACTCTGAACACAGCAATAAGGGGTGGTCACCCTCCAACACCAAGTCAGCCAAAGAAAGAGTTCAGTTTTGAACATATTGAGTTTAAGGAACCTGTGAAACAACCAGGGGGTGATGTCCTAGAGACAGGAGAGAGCTGGAGGTTTGGGAGTCATCAGCATATGGATGGAAGCCAATGAGTTCATCCAAAGAGAATGTGCAGAGTGAAAAGTGTGCCCATGTTAGAATCTGAAGGACACCAATATGTCAGGGCATCCTAGCCCAATCAGCCAACAACCACCAGGGACATACTGCAATACAACAAAGTCAGGTTTATTGACCCACTGCAAGGAGTTAGAACACATACCAAAGGAACCGTGAGGCTTCTCACCAAACACAAAGGAAAAAAATAGAGTTATTATAGGATTTGAGAGAGGGGTGGAGAGTAAGTGAAATTTAAATGAAGCAATATTTTGGTAGGCTAAAAGCAAGGCAGATCTGTGTGTAAACTGATCAACAACCTGTCTGGACAGCCAAGTGGACCCAGGGTCCTGTTTCCTTAGAAACAGTAAAGTTTAGATGTGGAACGTTATGTTCAGAAATTCCTCATCTGGAGCTCAGCTCTTGGGTTGTAAATCCAGTCTGTTTACTTAGATCCTCCGGCAAGAGTGGGATATTTCATTTTTATTGCTGTTTCTGATAGCCTATGATTTTAGAAAACAAAGCTGCTCAGTAAGAAAACAGTAGTCACTCATTTCAGGTGGTTGTTGTGACACTTCACAGCTGCACTATGTCCTTCGGAATAGTAGGTTCCTCTTAACTTTGCAGCTGGCTTTGTACGCGTCTGTTTCCAGCCTAATGAACTGCAGGGGAGATTTTTAAGTAGGAACTAATTTTTAGGTTTCCCAGGGGAAAACGGCGGAGGAAGAATCTGCAAAGACGCTTCTCTGCTTTATGGTAGCTCCTGGGTAACTCGAACCCAAGCTCAGAGGAGTTAGTTCTACTTAGCTCATTGAGTCCCGGCCAAAACACACCATCGGCCCCCAAACCATCTCCCAACATGCCCCGTTCCCTGCTTCTACGACTCTAGCTATTGGGCTTCTGGGAAATGAAGTTTTTACAACGTTCCAGCCCCAGAAAGGTCCTAGTCGTGAACCACAGTTCCCATGAGGCAGTGCGTGGGGCACGTTCCGGTCGAATTCGCCACGGCCGTTAAGTTACGGTGCTGGGTGCTACAATGGGCAACCGAGGGTTAGTGGAGCCGTGGCTGAGAGATGCTGGAGTCCCCGGTGAGGTGGATGGCGACCATGCTGTGTCTCCTCCTGCCATTCTTCAGGTCGCCGCCGCTCCGGAGCTGTGGAGATGCCTCATTCGAAGCAGGGCAGGCAGGGGTCCCGGGGAGCCGTGGTGATAGAGCAGCCACAACCACAAGGGGGCTTGTGGCAATCTGGCGTTAGCCCGCGGCGAGCAGCCGGAGGGCTTCGGGGAGGTACCAGGCGGGAAGCGCACGCGCAGATGCGGAGCTTCGCAGTCTCTGTAAACACCAGCGAACGCCTGCGCAAACTGAGCTTCTTGGGGTCAACACGTGGGGGCGCCTTAGCGACGGTAATCGTAATAAATAGTAACATAACGGTCCCATGGTCCCATCGTCTTTCTCTTGCCCTTCCTTTTATGATTTGCAAAGCACGGCTTCCTTCATTGCCTCTCTTAATTCGCTCCTCACAGCAGCCCTTTTACAAATGGGGTCTTTATAAAAAGTCACCCAGCCAGAGTCCTAGCATCATAGAGTGTAAAAGCCCAGAGACTGATCAGGATCCAAGGACTTGTGCAGGCTCCGCCTCTGATTTGCTATGTTACGTTTGACCACGGGTAATTCTGTTCCCTTGGGGACCTAAACTTTTTCGTTTGTAAATGTGAATAGGTAGTTAGGAGGATCAAATGAGATCCAGGTGTAAAAACTAAATTCCCAAGTGGTCTATAAAGGCAAAATATTATTATAGTCAGGTGATTACAGATTGAGGGCTCGAATTCCGAAACTGAGAACCCCAAAAGGGGCAGAGGTTTGCCCCAGATTTCAGCAGTCTGTGAGCAAGGGCTGAAGCCCAACCTCTCCCGCCCCCCCTTCCCCCTATCTCTGGGCCTCGAGCTCTTCCCTGTGCTGGAAGGATCCTTTGTTGGATATATGCTTAGAGAGGTCAACTGTACCCTGAGGCCTGGAGGAGTCCCATTTCCAGAACTTCTTTTATCTGACCTCAGCCTGATCGAGGAGGACTCTGCTCTGTTGAGATGACTCCCAGTGGCAGGAAGCTAAGGAGGATCTGGAGAATCCTGGAAGGAGAGAACAGTATTGCTGGAGCTGTACAGACCCTGCTTTTCAGGACAGTGGTCCAGGTAAGGGAGAGGGCCCAGGATGTCAGATGAGGGGGCAGTGCTTAGCAGACAGCATCTTAATGGAAAGGAAGGGAAGGACATCCCAATCTGTTTCTCAGTTAGTTGGTGGCCAGTGGCTGCTGGAGGTGAAACCTGGACTGGCCTGATGAGGGAAGAAGTGGTTCACACTGAGCTGAGGCTGCTGGAGCCACTCCTCCGGCCAGATGGAGCAGTGAAGTGGCACACTATGTTACCCCCAGGTCTGTGCAGCTGCTCATCAAGGAAAGGAACTTTTCTCTGTCCCTTGAAGGGGTGCAGCTGGGCTGTACCCATTTGTTTCTCTCTGAAATGTCTTTAGAGGATCTGGAGGTGGGTGGAGGAGGCTTGGGAGACCCAGAGGTCTGGGGGCAGATAGGGCCTCCTTTGGCAGATCATAAGAGGCAAGGGCTTATAAAATTAGAAATCCAAGATCCTCCCCACCTCTGAGTATCTGATTCTCCAGGCCATCATTTATCTCTGTTTTTCAGGGGAAACTGAGGCTAAAGAAGAAAATAAAACTCTCTTAAGGACATTCAGAGAGATGGAGTAGGAATGGACTAGGAAGGGGATCTTTCCATTACATGGCAGTAATCAAGCATCTTCATCAAGCATTTATTGAGTGTCTACTATATACTTTTTTTTTTTTTAAAGATTTTATTTATTTATTCATTTATCCCCCCCTTGCTGCTTGTGCTCGCTGGGTCAGCTAACCACACCGTGCGGGCGGGCTTGCCTTCACCAGGAGGCCCCGGGAACCGAACCCGGGGCCTCCCATATGGTAAACGGGAGCCCTACTGATTGAGCCACAGCCGCTTCCCATACTATATACTTTTTTAAATAAAATTTTATTAAAGTATATCATTCATACAGGAATATACATAAACAATAAGTGTAAAGTAAAAGTTGTGAACTTACAAAACAATTATGTGTGTTATCATACAGGGCTCCCATACCTCACCCCATCACCAGCACCTTGCATTGTTGTGAAACATTTTCTACAAACTATGAAAGAGCATCTTCAAAATATTACCACTAACTATAGCCTATATTTTACATTTGGTGTATTTTCTGCCCAACTCACCTGTATATTTGTTATAATTCATGAGAGAACATTCTCGTATTTGCTGCTAACCACAGTCCCATCTTCCACCGCTGCATTCCCTGTGTTATACAGCCCCATGTTTTGTACAATCAATTCAATGTGTACACTCAGTAACTCTCATTTTCGTCACAGAGTTGTGCTGTCATCACCTCAGTAAATTTTAGAACATTTTCATTACTCCAAAAGGAAAAAATCCCATCCCCCTTATATCCCCTATTGTTGTCTCTTAGAATTGATAAGTCTTCTTTGCCATTGCTCCAAAAATATTACAATATTACTGTTAACTATTATCCAAAAGTTACATTAGTTGTAATTTTCCCAAGTATCACCATATTAATGTATACTTCTAAAGGGAGCTACCTTAGGGATAGCAAACCGAAGCCAGCATTGCAGTCACACCTGGTTTTAGACCAGGTCTCCCAGTAACTTAATGTTGGAACCTTGTATAAGTCTTGTCTATCAAGTGGGGGTGGTAAGCCTTACCCAAGGCTGTTGAAAGGTTTAACTATGAATTAAAGGAATTAAGACCCATTAAGTGCATAGAACAGCACCAGGCACATGGTAAGTACTCAGTAAACATTAGCCACTGTTGTTCCTCTTGAACACGGGTCGAGGCAGGCTGTAGATGGAGCTCTTCCAGAGTTAGGCAAAGGATGAGCTGCAGCACCTCCGGGTCTGCCTACCTCCAAGATACCACTGTGCCATGCCCTGGGTGTCTGCGTTCCTGGAAGTCGAGCAGGGTGGCCACATCTCCATTTCCTTCTCCGGCCCTGGGAACCTGGCAGGGAAGAGAGGCCTTGAGCATTTACACCTCCACATGTATATGATTACCTTCTCTACAGCCTGAGGTCCAGAGTTAGGGTGGTTCTTGCCCAAAGTTGTGTATTAGGGTCCTGGGCAGTCAGACCAGAACCAGACCTCAAGCTCTTTCCAGCCCCTTCAGAGTGTGGGAATATGCATGTGCCTTCTTCCTTCAGGGCAGAGGTCTGTGAAGGCTGACAGCAGGTGCCTGGCCTGAGAGTCCTCTGAACCATGAAGGGGCTGGGATCAGTGGGTGGGAAATCTGGATGGGAGACAGGGGCCAACCATAATATCTGCCCCCGGTCCACCCTGTGTGAGTGTGGAGATCTGGCCTGGTGGTAATTTATAATCTGGCCCAAACTTGCCTAATGGAGGTCTGTTTGAAATCCCTTATTTATAGAGGAGGAAGGAGAAGCCCTGAAGGGGCCAAGAACTCACCAAGAGCCCCACAGCAAGGTGAGGGTGAACCTGGCCCAGAACTCAGGTCCCCTGACTTTAGGCCAGGACTCTGCTCAACAGTGGAACTGGAGGGAGCAGGACTTTACGCTACCTTTCCTTCCCCACTGCCCCACAGTCCTGCTTGGACCTGCCCACAGTGTGGCCGCCTGGGTGGGCCCTTGCTGGAGAGTCAGGGTAGGGAGCTGGATATAGGGCGTAGTCAGAAAGAAGCCTGGAGCTGACCGGGGTCAGTGGGGTTGGGGACCTCTCCTTGGTGTGCATGGCTGATGCAGAATTCTAGGGCCTTATTAATCAATCCGAGGCCACAGAGGATAAAAATACAATGGGAGCACACTCCTGGAGGAGGGGAGCAAAACAGATTCAGGGATGAGTCACAGAGCCCAAGCCCTAAATTTAGAAGGTGCTAAAGGAGGCAGCCTCCCCTGGGGGAGCACTGTAGAGATGCCTGCCGGCCCAGGGCAGCAGGGCCTCACAAGGGGCAGTCGTTGGCAGGAGTCCCTGCCCAGCGGTGCCCCGTGGAGGCTGAGCCTGCTCCAAGCCTGTTCCAGGTGTGGATTTGGACTCCAGAGTGAATTCTGATCCAGATAGAGCTCTCAGCCCAAGTTCCAGACATCGTGTTCAGCTGAGCCCCCCCACACACCAGCCCCTCATGGTCCTGGGAACCAGCCTCTGGAGTGTGCCCATCTCACTGCCTCCCTGCCTTCCTGCTGGGCATTGCCAGGCTCTGCCTGCCCTGCTGCTGCCCTAGTATCCAGCTGTCAGACCCTGAGGAAGGGGCTCTGTGGATGTAAGAAGCTAATGCCCATTGAATGGAGGCCTTCCCAAGGGGATCCATCCTGGGCTTTTGCAGCTGTTTGGAATTAGGGGTGAGGGAGAGGGACGGTGCCACCATGCTCACCTCCATTTGACTCTCAGTCCTTCAGGCTCCAGGTTAACCCAGGCTCTTTCTTCTTCTCCAGGTCAGGATAAGAGGGAGGCACTGCCTCCAGGTCGAGGAACAAGGATGTAGGAAAGAGGCCATGCCTTGGGGACAGATGTCAGACCCGGGGGTAAGGAGACGGGAGACAGTAACTGTTGGCAGCTGCAGCATTTACTGAGCACTTGCTGTGTGCCAGGCACTGTGCGGAGCACTCCAAGTTTAACCCATTCAATCCCCATTTTAACGATGTTGTCCTATTAGTCCACCCATTTTAGAAATGACATGACGGAGGCACAGAGAGGTTCACTTGTTCTAGGTAAGAACTAAGAGGTTCTAACCCAGACAGCCTGGCCTTCTAGCCGGAGCTCTTGGCCATTACGCTAGACTGCTGAGCAGGTGGGGGTCCTTAGCCCGTCTGTCCTGCCCCTGTCATTCTCTCCCCATCCTCCCAGAGCCCTGGGAACTGCCTTCAAGGTCCTGTTGCCCAGGGTGTACCCTGGCTGGAGGAGGGTATCAAACAACAGCCCCCATCACCACCTAAAGGACTTCACAATTTCCAGATCCCTCTCACCTCAGCCTAGTAGGGAGGCACTTGAGCACCACCACTTGGAAAGGAAGACAGGCCTGGAGAGGGAACCACAGGGATTCCCTCTTTGGGTGGGAGCCAGCCCCAGATAGCCACCTCCCCTCTGCATGCTGGGCACCTCCTGCTGATGTCCATTGGGCACTGCCGCCTGCAGGAACCCAGTTAGATTACTGGGTCGATGCAGCGTCCCAAAGCCCACTGAGTTTCCTGTCAGAGCTTCCGCATCAGTCTGCCTGACCCCAGGCCTTCCCCTCGGCTCTGTGGTCAGTGGTCAGTGGGGGTAGGGGTGGGAGGCGTCTATGTGTGTCTTCAGGCAAGATAAGGTTGTCTGGACCTTCTCCTACCAGGGTGGGCAAGAGCTCCAGCCCTGGGATTGCCCCTCTTCCAGAAGCCCAAAACAACTTTTCTCTATGGTTTCTTTTTTTTTTTTTTTCATCTCAAAGCTGTGCCCTCGGCAGCCTGACTCAGGGCAGTTTCCACCTCCTGGGGCTGGAGGGGCTTCTGGGGAGAGCTCAGGATCACCCTTTGGGTGGTGGGAGGAGTCGGGGCACCCACTCCCAAAGCCTCTAGGCTACTATTGTTCCGGAGAAGAGGCTCCTCTGAGAGGCTCTGCCGACCATGTGCTGTGGGCCTGCTTGAGGAGCTCCGACACATGCCCAGGGACTCAGCCTGGCCCCGGTACGAGTTCCCTCACACCCTGCCCACCCCATACCCAGGCGACCACATCTGGATCACCAAGGGTAGGTGCTGTCCCTTGCTGGGCCTTCGTTTCCTTTTTCTCATCTGTCAAATAGGGCTAATGGTCCCGAACTGACCTTCCACCTAAGGTTGCTGTGAAGGTAAAAAAAAATGTGTATGGAAGACCGTCACTCTGCTCCAGTACCCCTTCACAGAGAGGACGTGAAGAGCCGTGTGGGTGTGTATGTGGACAGCTTGTACACCACTGTTACTTGGGGCTGGTGTGTGCTTTCCCGTGGCGCTGGGAGTGACAGGGTCTGTGTGGGGCTGGGCACGTGGTGGTGTGGTGCTTTGAGGCTTGTGGTGTGGGTGTGGCAGTGCTGTGAGGATAAGGTTGTCAGATGTAGCAAATATTTGGGACATACACTAAAAAATTATTCTTTGTGTATCTGAAATTCAACTTTAGCTATGTACTGTATTTCATCCAGCAATCCTACTTGGGTGCTGTGCGCAAGCTAGTATGACCAAGTGTGTGTACCTGGGTAGGGCTGGCCACGTGTGAGACTGAAAGGTGTGTGGTGCATGGGACTGTGACAGGACGTTTGTGTAACGGTATCTGGCTGTGACAGTGTCACCGGGAGGAGTGGCCACATGGGTGACCATGAGCAACTCTGACTTTATGTGCTCCCTTAGATTCTAGCAGCTCCCTCAGGGCAGGGTTGGGGCTGCTTACTCAGCAGGAACCAGCAGGGGTATGAGACCCGCCCTGGGCAAATACTTACATCCGGTCTCCAGGTGGGCCTGGGTTATAGCACCTGTTGCTACCCACTGTCTGACTGCACAGGGACCTGGCACTCTCAAGGCCAAGCCAGGTCTGGGAGGCTCCGAGTGCTCTGTCCTGGCCCTTCCAGGGAGGCCTCTGGAAACACCTCTCCACTCTGCTGCTTCCTGATGACATCACACAGGTCACTGCTCAGTCTTCTAGAACAGTGTCCCCAGGACAGTACCTCCTTGCCCTGGGCAACCTGGGAATTTGCTCCACCCAAACTGGCAGGCAGGGTTACCCCTGAGGAGGGGGTGGGGGAACAAGGGGGGGGCGCCTTCTCATCTCCCAGAGGGGAGAGCGAGGCAGCCATCCGTCTGACTAGATGGTGAGTAGGGGTGGGCACCCTTTGCCCCCTTCACCCAGGAGCAAATGAAGACTTGGGGGCCCTCATTGTCCGGAACATTGGGCAGGCTGGGGGCACAGGGGGCGTTGTGGGGGAGGCAGTGCTGGGTCTTGAGGCTGGGCCAAGGTCACAGTTACCCACAGACTAGTGGAAGAGCTGCTTACATAGTGAGGGGGTTGGGGAAGGCCAGAGCCTGGGACTAGGAGCTGGGAGGCCAGGATTCTTATCTCTCCTTTGTTCCTGCTTGCTGGACCTTTGCTCCAGCTTCTTCACAGTGAAGGGGTGGGGCCAGCTGACCTCTGCCTTAGGGCATGTGGTAGGGGTGTTGAGGACCAGGTCATCCGTGGCTCCAGGCAGGTGCCCTGACCCTGCCTTAATAGGGGGCACTGAGCAGAGCCTACCATGAGTTGCTTCAAACGTCCCCTGGTGATTTCCCAGAGTCATAGTCCTGAGGTACCAGAGCCCCATGTGGGCCCTGACTTGCTGTGGCATTCAGCGGTGTTCCACAGCTACAGCTGCTCTCTCTTTGAGGGGCAAGTGCAAGCCCCAGCATAATGATTCCTCACATCCCCAGGACGCTTCTCAGTTTGTTAAGCACCTTCTCATATGTGGTCTCGCCTGCCATACACTGTCTCCTGCTCAGTGATGCCCCATTCTGGAGCTGGGACCCAGAGGGAGCTAGACCTGGCCCTGCCCTGGGGGTACAGAGAGGCACCTCCATCCTCTCCCGAGGAGGGGTACTGGGGCTGGGACAGGGGGCTGCAGAGGGCGGAGCAGGGGTCACCTTTGCCAGCTTTTCCCACTGTTTAATCTTTCATGAGACTCTTAACAACTATCATGTCAAGATGTTACCTAAACACTTTCCATTGAAAACATGCCATTTTTGGACAGTATATTCTTCCCTCCCCCCTCCCTCCAGTTATATTTTTGGTTACCAATATGGAGGTGAAACTGACACATGTACAGCTCTTTTCATTGCAACAATTCTCAGAGGAGGGTAGGTATTATTATTCCAGATGAGGAAACTGAGGCTCAGATAGAGCATGTCCCTTGCCCTTGGTTACACAGCTAGGAAATGATGGAGCCAGCATTTGAATTCCAGGTCCACAGGCCCTTTGCACTGCTAGGCTGTGGGAAGCAGGAGTGGCAGAGTCCTAGGATTCTTTCCAGACTCCTCCCCCATGACATCCCCTCCCACTCCTGGGCTAGCTCTTCTGCCCTTGAGCAGACAGGGCCCTTCTCTCTCCTGTTCATGGGTGTTTTGAAACAGGATATGAATCTGCTTTGATCTGGTCCTATTGGGACTAGATCATGAACTCCAGAGAGAGATGCCTAAATTCCTGGGGGACCCTACAAGGGCAAATCAATGATGAATAGGACAGGGGTTGGTGCCCTCTGCCCACCCACTGGCCAGCCAGCCTGGCCCGAACCCCAGACCCAGGGCAAACCACACATGGCCACCCAAGGCCAGGGCACCAGATCGACACCTTTTCTGACCCAAGACCCAAACGATTCGTTCTTGGTTAATTTGAGTCTGAATGTGTTTGAATTTGAGTGATGGTTTGGTTCCTGCCCTCTGCACCTCCCTGGGTTTGTCTAGTGTGCCCTCCTCAGACTGGCTATCAGTCTGCTCCCACTGCTACCTCCTGCTGTCACCCCAGCCTTAATCTCTTTTACCCTAGACGGGGTGTGGCCATGAGTGATTTTACTGTCCTGTGCCTGCTCTCACTGGCTATTATTATATTATTGGGGTCCTAGGAAGGCAGGAGCCACCAGGCTAGTGCTCTCATTTCCTTTCCTCACAGAACCTGCAGTTCACAATGCAGGCTCTGCGTACCCCCTTTTCAGTCTCCCACCAGCCTGGGAGTGAGGGTGTCAGAAAAAACTGAGGCCACATACATAGCGGAGACGGGACAGAAACAGGGGAGCTGGATGCCCAAGAGCCAGAGCCCTGGCCTCCTGAGCCCAGAACCAGCCCCTTTGCTACCCAGATCCTTAAGAGTGTGGGTTAGAAAGGGCAGGGGCGATTATCTGACTATGCCTCCACACTGCAGATGGGAGCCCTGGAGATCTAAGGTCCTGAGGTCATCGCACAGGCCTCATGGGGACCTGCTGCTCATTTTACAGCATTCACTTTGCTGAACGCCCCTGGGGTCACTTGCCACCACAGCTCCCTGTTCACCCCCACTCATTTTTAAAACTGGGCCTGATTCACAAGCATCTCAGAGCCCTGAGCACTTCAGGAAGAAACACCTCTATTTGTGAACCCATCATGACAATTAGCGCCTTTAAGAAAAGCTGTACCATCCCAGAGCTCTAGGAGGTTGAGGCTGGTTAGTGCCTTGGGTTCTAAATTCTGATCATCCCTCATTCTACGGGAAACTTAGGCCCAGAGAGGATAGGGGCAGCCAGAGCAAAGCAAGGACCCATGGACTGGGAGGAGGCTGACACCTGGGCTCTGGGCAGGCTAGCCTTGTACTTGCCGTGTGACACTAAGGAAGTGGTGGGCACTTGCTGGGTTAGCTGCCCATGAGGGGAGATGACCAGGGGCCCATCCTCTGAAAGGTTGGCAGGCATCTCACCATGGTGAGTGAATGCTCAGTCTTGGCCCCTCTGCCACACTCATACTAGCTTGGCCTCCAAAGCTGAGGTACTGGCGTCAGGTCACACAGTGGATGTGGGCCCAGCTGGCACTAGGACCCAGGGGGCAGGTGGAAGCCTCCCTGGCTGCCAGGGGAGGCTGGGGGTGTTTGTTGGACTCATCTAGCCCGTGTTTCTGCCTGGGGAGGGACAGGGGAACTCCAGTGCTGTGGGGCCAGATGTCACGGAGAGCCTAGGGCAGTCCATGGCAGGCATTCGTGTGTGCGTGCGTGCGTTGCATTCTGGCGGTGTGTGTGTGTGTGTGTGTGTGTGTGTGTGGATGGGGCACAGGTCAACGCTCCCAGCCGGGAGTGAGGCTGAGAGGGAATTTTGCACAGGACCGGCCAGCCTGTGAACCTTGAGGCTTGTGGGTTGGCTCAGCTTCCGGCTGGGTTTGCAGACTTCACTGGGAACTGGGTTGGGTGTGTGTGGGCTTGGTGTGCCCCCAGGTTAGTGGGAGATGCCAGCTGGGGGCTTGTCTGAGTTGCTGCGGGGCTGTCTTCCCAGCGCGTTAGTCTCTTGATTATTTGGGGTGTGTGGGCCCATCTCTGGGTCCTTGGAGTGTTGTGGGGGGGTGCCTCCGGGTTGTTCGGGGACGGCGTGCCTGTGTGTAAGTAGGTTGTTGCAGAGGTGTGTACCTGTGAGTATGGGAGGAGGGTGGAGAGAAGGGGCTCACAGTGAACTTCAGAATCCCTCACGCAGCGCCAACTCTACCCTCCTCGCAGAGCCCAACCCACCGGCCCCTTCCCACCCCGCCCCCCACCCCTGAAGGAGGACGGGTGCTCCGGGGCCCGGATCTCTCCCGGGGCGTTGGGGGCGGGCGCTAGGACCCTGCGGGGCGGGGCGGGGCCGGGCCCCGAGCTCCGTCAGATTCACCTCCACAGCCTGGAAAATACCGAGCCGCGGAGAGCGGAGCTCCGGAGCCCCCGAGTCGAGCCCGGAGGGAGGGAGGGGGCGCGCGGGGCGGGGGGCACGGGGCGGGGCCGGGCGGCGGGACCCACTGCTCCTCCCCCCCCCAGAGCCCCCGCGCGGCCCCCGGTCGCCCCGGCAGCAGCGGCAGCGGCAGCGGCGGCGGCGGCGCTCGCACCCCCAGCCCCGGAGGGCCCCGGCGGAGCAGCGGGCACAGGTGAGTGGCCCCAGCCGGGCGGGGGTCCCAGCCCCGCCCGTCGCCCCCGCGCGCGCCGCTGTCGAGTTAGTTGGGCAGGTTGGGACCCCGCCGCGCGGCCGTCCGTCACCTCGGATCCCGGCCCGCACCCCGGTCCCGACGGGCTCGCGCGGGCCCCGCACCCCCCACGCAGCCCTCACGCCGGCTGCAGGGAGTCTGGGGTCGCTCCTCCGAGGCTGGCCCCCGTGACTGTCCCGCGCCCGCCCGCCCCTGCCCTGGGGGCCGCTCCTGCCTGTCTCGAACTCCAGCCCGCCCAGGACCCCGGCAGCCCCACCCGCGCCCCCAGCGCACTGACTCCCGTCCCCAAACCGGTCTTGCAGGTCCCGGGAAGGTGGCGTCAGCATCT
The DNA here is from genome assembly GCA_026826555.1 of Tolypeutes matacus. Lineage (NCBI taxonomy): Eukaryota > Metazoa > Chordata > Mammalia > Cingulata > Chlamyphoridae > Tolypeutes > Tolypeutes matacus. The sequence goes on along the minus strand of JAKSZT010031676.1, from coordinate 1,595,538 downwards.
GCAGCCGCGTCGACGACGTTGTCGGAGCCTCCGCGGAGAACCCAGGAGAACCGGGCTAGGACCAGGGCCCTGGGCCTCCCCGCACTCCCCATGGAGAAGCCGGCTGCCTCCCCAGAGTCCCAAGGGCCTCGGCCGGTCCTGGGTCGTGACAGCGTCCAGGTGCCCGACGACCAGGACTTCCGCAGCTTCCGGTCAGAATGTGAGGCAGAGGTGGGCTGGAACCTGACCTACAGCAAGGCCGGAGTGTCTGTGTGGGTGCAGGCCCTGGAGATGGACCGGACACTGCACAAGATCAAGGTAGGGTTTCCTTGCCATTGGTGCTGTCTGCTGCATTCTTGCTGCCTCCGACACTGCCTCCTGCTCCTCCCTCAGGGCCACAGACACCTGGTTATACATCTGGGTCCAGAAAGAGCCTCCTGCGGGGAACCAGGAGGAGGCACAGTCTGCTGGGCCAAGCCCCCATCACATAGATGGGCTGACTGAGGCCTGGAGAGAGTATGTGACTCACTCTAGTTGCTTCAGGGGCCAGGCCCACGGAGGAGAGTGGTCTCCCTCAAGGACTGCTTTGACCTCGAGGCCTTCACCTGGTCCTTGACTTGAGTCTCCCAGAAGGAGATTAGGCCCTTCTCTCCCTAAGCCCTGGTTTTTCCAGACTGAGCTGGGGTCTTTCCCCACTCTGGTGCCAGAGACCTGATTCCTTCCTGTTCTTCCCGCTTCCTTCTTTGGCTGCTCCCTGAGTCTCCTGCAGGAAGAGATCCGATGGCTCTGCCTTGCATAGGGCCAGGCTGAGGGTAGATAGGAGGCCAGGGGTTTGGGGTCAAGGATGCCAGCAAAGAGGCAGATGCAAACACATGAACCCCCTCATAGCCCCAGCCCTCCCCTCCTCACAGCCCCATGAGTCTCCTCTCTTTGCAGTGACAGGGCAGGTTTGGGGCCGCATGAACCCACCTCTGTTGGGGGACTGGATGGGGCAGAGACTGTTGGAGACTGCTCTAAGGACCTCAGTAAATGTCCCCAACACAACTGGCTTTGCTGTAAGGGCCACCTTTTGACGGTGAGCAGATATCCCCTTAGTGGGGTCCAGGCAGTAGGCTGTGCCACCTCTGCCCATCGCCTCCTTCTCCCTTACCTTCTCCCTTCTGCTGTCCTTGTGCTCTTTTGAAAGAGTGCATTCCTGTTGCAAGGCAGGCAGGGCAGTGGACTCGAAGAGAAGCCCCCTTTCCCCAACACTGTTCTCTGTCCCCTGCTGCCTGACACTTGGTCTCAGACCTACCTCAGGCAACTTGGCCACACACCAGGGTCTGAGGCATCTGACCTTTCTCCTCTGACCCTGTGGCTTTCTGCCTGACTCTGTCTTAGTCATTTCCAGCTTTGTCCATCTGAACCAATGTGATCTTCTGGTTCATCCTCTCTGCCTTCCCTTCTCTCCTCTGATTCTCTGCTGCACCCTGGCCACCTGACTGTCTTTCTCTCTGGGTTTCTGTGTGTTTCTCCCTGCCTGGGCCTCTGTCCTAACCTCACAGAGTCCAGAACTATGTCTGAGGCTGAGAAGTAGGGAAGGAGAAGACAGAAGGTATGTCCCAACTTGGGCTTACTGAGGGCTGACATGGGTCCCTCTCTGTGTCTCCAGCTTCCAACACAGAGCCTTGGATAGGGCAGGGATGTTGACTGAATGAATGAAAGAAGGAAGGAACAAGTAAATGAAAAGTGAGCAAGGTTGTTGTGAGAAAGCCTGACTATGACCTGGCAGTGCACAGTGAGGTGGAAAGCGATAGTTTCCCCTAGTGAACTGGCTCTCTAGAAGAAAGGGGAATGGCAGGTCTGAATGGGTCCAGTACCCCCACCCTCTGTGTCAACAGGATGGAGCTGCCTCTTCCATCTGGCTTGGTTAATGAATAAACCCAGCCCTGCTCAAGGCTAGAGTTGTCAGGTCTAGAGCTCAGGCTGCCACAACAGATCCCTTGTGGCTAGATCAAACTTATCAGGTAGCCTTCCTTGGGGGTGGGGGAAACTTGGAAAAACCGGGGTGTTGAAGGCTTGTGGGCAGGGCATACACCCTCCCTGCCAGCCAGGGCCATGACCTTCCCCCTCAGACTGAGTAGATATGGGAGATGCCAAAGGGTATTTTCAATCCTTGTTTCATATCCCAACCCCACTGGGGTGCAAGTGAGGACATTGAGGCCCAGAGAGGAGCAGGGGCCAGCCCAGGGTCACACAGCAAAGTCCCAGCAGAGCCAGGCCTGGAGCCCAGATCTCCAGCCTCCCTGCATAGCCCTCTCTGTCTTGTCATCTCACTGCTGCTCCCCAGGCTCTGTCCCACATAGGGGAGAGAGGGTTGGGGGACAGGAGGTAAGCAGAGCTAGGGCCCAGGGAGGAGGCTGGAGCTTTGGTTATGAGTATCCTGAGGGACCAGCCCCCCACTCCTGATCCTCCCAGCATAGCTTGGTGGAGCTCTGGGAGATGGGCAGAGGCCTCTGAGTTCCCCCTCCCTAATATTCCAGGGTTCCCAGGTTCCATGCAGCTAATCCCATTTCTGATGAGAGCCCCTGCTCTGAGCCAAGCTTGTGTCCATGTTACACACACACACATGCAAAAACCCCCAAAAAACAGGCTGAGAGAAGTGCTATCACTTGTCTGGGGTCATACCACAGCTGAGGTGGAAGTGGAGTCCAGGTTAGTTGGTTCCAGAGCCCCTGTCCCTCTCTGCATGGGCCCACATCATTAGTCAGCATTATGGCATTTAACCTCTTCAATAACTCTTTGAAGGACACGGTGTTCTCATCATCCCATCCTTGTTTGATAGATGAAAAAGCTGAGGCCCAGAAAGGGGAGTGGCTTGCCAAGGTCACATAACAGGTCTGAAGCCAGAGAACCCAGGGACAATTGGATCATTCCAGGGGGCTGGGCCTCAACCACAGGTGTTTGTTGAGCTTCTCCCCCCTCACCTGCCTCTCTCCTGCCCCAGCCTGCTCTGGGCCTGCCCCCCGAGCTGGGGCAGCCAGCTGTTCCCAGACATGCATTGTGCATGTGGTTCCAGGGTGGGAAGTAGAATTCCACCTAGCTCTCTGGTTGAGTCCCTCATCTCCCTTCCCCCAGGCATATCTTCTACCTGACCCTGTGTCCAGAGGTCCCTGGAAGCCATTGTGGCCCTGGGCCCTGCAGTCAAGCCCAGGACAAAGGGAAGGGGCTGTCGCACACTTTCCCTCCCTCCTGGCCCTTAGCCTGGCCTGGCACAGGCCTGCACTGTGCTCTGGGTGCTGGAGAAGAGACAGTGAGACAGGCACAGCCTGCTGGGAGCTCATGTCCTATTCCAGAGGCAGATCCTGGGTACAAGGCCAGAGGGCAGCTTGGAACCCAGGTATCTCCATGCCCAGGCCAGGCTTCTCTCTGGCTCCTGTAGTGGGGTGAGAAAAGGAGAACCAGAAGGTCGGTCATTCAGCTGGTGGCTGCAGAAGAGGCTGGGGTCCTGTCCTGGCTATAGATCCTCTTGCTGTGTGTGACCTGGGGCACATCCTTGCCCCTCTCTGAGCTGTTTCTCCACAGGTGCCCTTGGGCCCTCTGGCTCCAGGAGCCTCTGAATGCAGCACTTTGCTGGGGCCCGTGAGAGAGAGATAAGGAGCTGGGGAGACAGAGAGCAGGAGAAGGCCTGCCTGTGTGAGCCCTATACACCCGTGTGCTAAGGCTCTCCTTACGCCTGCTGCATGCCCAGCCCTGTGCTTGGCTTGCCTATGTCAAAGGCAGAGGAGGCCTGGACCCTGTTCACAGTCCAGAGATGACTGCCAGTTCCAGGTGACCCCCAGTTCAGTGCCTGCTGTATGGGGGAGATGTTCATAGGCAGCCCCCGGGAGCAGGGGTCTGGCCTCGTGTGAGCCTGGGCCTCTGACCAGAGAAGGCTGGGTGGGCAGGAGCTTTGAGGGCCTTGGTGGCAGGAGCAGGGGTGGGAGGTCTTTTGGGGGAGTGTAGCTGAGGACCTGAGGTTCCTCTTGCCACAGGAAGCTGGGCAGTGGGGACCTGTCTTCTCTGACTTCCTGTCCTGCAGCTCCTCCTCTTCCCCTTTAAAGAAAGCTCCTGTGGCCCCTCCCTGCCCCTCCTCACTGTCCACCTGCTCCCACAGCGCTGGTTCCAAGCTCTCAGGCTGATGCTCAGGTCGGGTGAGGGTGAGGGGTGGATACTAAATGCCAGGTGCTTTCTGTAGGTCCTCTCACTGAGTCTTCACAACTACTCTGTGAGGTGGATCTCAGGAGCCCCGTCAGACCAGTGTGGAAACTGAGGCTCAGAGCAGGAATTCACTTATGTAAGTCCTAACAGCCAGAATATGGCTGAAGCAGGATTGGAGTCCAGGTCCTTGGGTCTCCCAAGCCAAGCTCTCTCCATTCTCTTGGAACTGATTATTAGTGCTTTGGGGCCTTTCATCTCCAGGGCTGAGTACCTCACAACTTCCCTCACTCCCCTGCCTTCTCCTTGTGCTGTGTCATTGTGGGAGGGCAGGCTCAGGGGGACCCACGTGGCAGGACCCCAGGCCCCATGATGTGATCTGCGGCCACTTCACCTCTGGGAGTCAGACTCCTTATCTGTGAAGGTCGGGCAGGAGTTAGTCTGTCTTAGGGCCTTGGACTGGGCGAGTTCAGGCTCAGGGTTGGCCTCTGTCCCCTCTGGACTCGGTTTCCCCATCTCTATAGGAGATTGTTGGGCACATGGTTTATAGAGGCTCTTCTAGCCTTAGGCTTGAGGGGGCATTTGCACTGCTGGACACAGAGTAAGGACAGATGGTCAAGGCCTTGCCAGTCTGTGCCATCACAGAGGTCCCTAGATGGGGACTCTGAATGCAGGGTTAGGCCCTAAGAACCCCAACCCTGGCTGGCTCCATCTCAGACTTGGAAGAACAAGAAGACGTGAGGCCAGAGCTGCCCTCTGGGAACAGGTTCACCAGAGAACATAACCCCAGCTATCAGGGTGGAGGAGCTCAGAAAAGGGGAAGGTCAGAGGTGGCTGGAGGTTTTAGGGAAGGCTTCTTGGAGGAGGCACCTGAGTTGGGCTGAGGACGGAAGATGTGGGGGAGAGAGTGCAGGCTCCAGAGTCCGGGCTAGTGGCCCTGGGCACGTTGCTGCCCCTGCCCAGGCTTCAGCTTCCTCTTCTGTCAAATGTGGATGGTAGTGCTTCCCTGCCTGTCTCCAGGCAGTTCATTCATTCATTGATTCATTCATTCTCTCACTCATTCAGTGAATATTCACTAATAGACTCTCTGCTTGGCCCTGCCCTGTCCCCCTGTTGGGGAGAGAGAAGAGAATCAAACCCAAGCCCTGGCCTTAAGGAGCTTCCAATGCTGAGACAGACACTTGTCACAGGAACTCAGGAAACCCAGAGAGGGTTTCTGAACTGGCCTTGGGAATCAGAGAAGGCTTCACAGAGAAGGAATGCTTAAGCAATCCCATTGGAACTGGGTGATAAATGAGGATTTGGACAAGTTTGGTCGCATTGGGAGCATTCCATACAGAGAAACAGCCATGCAGAAACCCGGAGGCAGGAAATGGGTAGTGGTATTTGGAGAACTGCAGGTGGCTCAGTATGGGACTTGAAACTAATAGACTGGGGGGGTGACTAGAGAGTGGGGCTCCAGGCTAGGGTCTTGGAGACTCTGTGGTACCACGGACAGTTTTAGACAGAAGGACAGTAGCAAGAGGTTGCTGCTGGATTTAGGCAGAGTTTTCAAGGCCTGCACTAAAGCAGATGCTGTGGGGAATGGGGCAAAGGGTCGCAGAGCAAGTTAGGAAGGGTAATAGGTGGGGCGTGATGGTTACAGTGTAAACCTTTGCGATGTGCAGCTGTGAAGTGTAGTGCAGGCTGGGGGGCCAGACAGCATGGATGTGCAGCCCCCTGGGTGCCTGTCCTGTGCACGAGGAACTCTTGTGTCTGGGGTAGGGAGGGGTCTCTCCAGCCTATATCCCCCACTGGGGCTGGATGTGCCCTCAGCACCCCAGCCGCCTGTGTGCCCTCCATGGCCAGCTCCCCAGGCTCCAGCCTTTAAACTTTAACGAACCCCGGCTCAGTTTCCAGCCGAGAGTCTTTAAAGTTTCAGGAGATGAGAGAAAGGAGGGAGACGTGGAGACAGATGGGTTTTCTTTCTCCCCGTGTCTCCACGCCTGGCTGGGCCACCTGGAGCCAGGGCCTTGAACACCGTGACAGCAGAAGCCTGGCCGTCTTTGGGGTGTGGAGCCTCGGCTGGGCTTCTCCAGTCTGTTACTGAGGGGTGGGTGACCACAGGCCTGGGCTCCTGGTTGCCACCAAACATAGACAGGGACAGAAACCCTGCTGCAGCCCCGACCCTTCACCTTTGTCCCTGACCTGGGCAGATGAGCATGCTCCGACAATAGGTGGAGGGAGAGTGGCTCAGACCAGGTGTTGGGCTTAAGGTGTCTCTGCCCCTCTCAGTGCCTCAGTTTATCCCTTCTGGCATGCTTAGGCTAGCCTTGATGCTCTCGGACCCCTGGAACCTCAGAAACACAGGCAATGGAAGAAAATAGCAGCCCCAGAACTCCTCTCACCTGTCATTAAAGAGAGCCTGGCAGGTGGCACAGGGCAGCTGGAGCTTTAGCATAACTATTGTCTCACAGCCTCTCCGCCTGTACTCCCTGAAGGCAGGTGCTTGCCATCTCTGATGTGCTCTAGAATCCTTATGTCCTGGGGCAGGTGAACAGTGTCTGCACACCCCCGCCCTACCACACCCCATCTGCCCTGTGCTGCTGAGCCCTTTAATCTCACCCTTTGGGTTTCATGCCACAACCCCCATCTGCTCCTGGTTCTCTCAGATCCCCTCCACTATCTCCTGGACCTCCCTCTTTGTCTTTGGACCTCCATGGGACCTGGCACTGGTCCAGAGAGGTGAGGCGTCTTGAGACACAGTCCTGACAGCCAGAGAGGATGGATTTCCCTTATGTGTCTCCACAATTCATTTTTAACACATTGAGCAGATACTATATGCCAAGTGTTGCATTATATCTAGGAATTTAACAGCAAACCACGCAGATCAGGACCCTGCTGTCAGGTGCTTTACATTGTGAGGGGGAGCCAAGCAAAATGGAGGCAAACAAATACCTAATACCAGGTGGTGGTTGTGTGCTGTGAGGACAGGCTGTTGTGGTGGAGGTTGTGGACTGCATGTCTGGGCCTTCTGTGTGTGGAGCTGGATTGTGGGTGACGGTATGTGTGAAATGGCCCTTAGCTGGGTAGACTGTGCACACCCTAGGGGCAGACACTGGTTCCCCATCCCCCTTCCTGCCCCAGTGGTAGCCCAGGGACACCCACCTGACAAGGGTCAGTAACTCCAAATTGAGTGCTGTGTGTCTGTGCCTCTGAGTGTGAGACTCTGTGTGTGTTTCTGTGTCTGGCATTATTCTGCGTGTGTGAGTCACACCCCCTCACCGCAGAAGCAGAGTTGTCTCTGATCCAATTATGTCTCCTCAGCTCCCTCCCGGTGGCTCCCGCCCCTTGGCTCAGCTCTGGCTCTGCCATGGTTTTCCCCTCCCCGCCTTTACTGAAGCCTCGTTTTGCCTCTGGGCCTGTCTCCCCTTTGCAGTGTGTTCTCTGTCCCTGTCTCAGTTCTCCTCTCCCTCGATGGTTACTGCTGATGTCCTGTCCTAGTTATTTATTCACTCAACAAACCTCTTCTCATGCCTCCCACCTGCTCTGCCAGCTGCTGTGCTGTGCTGGGGACCTGGAGATGGATCAGACCCAGCCTCTGCTCTCAAGAGACTCAAGGCCTGGAGTGGGGGAAGGAGGGAGAGAAAGACAGTTGCAGCCCCTTGTAAGAAGAGCTGGGACAGAGAGGGAGGACACTGACTGACAGTATGGGGGGGTGGGTAGGGGAGTTGCTGGGAGGTGGTATCTGGCTGCGTGGGGCCTTGAAGGCCCAGCAGGAGTTGGGCAGCAAGCTGAGGAGATCTTGGTAGGCTCCCCAGGGGCACAGCTGTGGGGAGGGGGAGGAGGATGAGCAGGGAGGAAGGAGTGTGAAGAGGATTTTTTTTTTTTTTTTTTTTTTGAGTTTGGATTTTATCCTGAAGGCTGGGCACTGCCATGATCAGCTCTGGTTTTTAGAAGGCTCCCTGGCTGCAGGAGCTCGATTAGCCTGGGAGCTGGGAGACTGGAGAAGAGGGACTGCTGCAGTGGTCCAAGCAAGGATGGTGAGGCCTGCCTGGGGTTGGTGAAGAGGGGCTGTTGCGAAGGACAAGGTGGAGCAGAATTCAAGGGGGCAGAGGTAGCTGGAAGGATTGGCTGGAGAGTGAACATGAGGGTGTCCTGAGCCATGCCCAGCTTCCGGGCACAACAGGGGAGGGGAGTAGGCACTGGGGGGAGATAATACAATGGTATTGGACATGGTGAGTGTGAGAGGCCTGTGGGCTGTCCAGGTGTGATGCCCAGGAGTCTGTTGAAGATGAAGCCTTTGAGGGGCATCGGTTCCCTGGTGGTCCTGGGAGCCCTGGAAGGTGTTTTGCCTCTTTGTCATTCTTTTTTTTTTTTAAAGATTTTATTTATTTATTCATTTATCCCCCCCTTGCTGCTCGTGCTCCCGGGTCAGCCAACCACGCCATGCGGGTGGGCTTGCCCCCACCAGGAGGCCCCGGGAACCGAACCTGGGGCCTCCCATATGGTAAACGGGAGCCCTACTGATTGAGCCACAGCCGCTTCCCTCTTTGTCATTCTTGATGTCTGTATGTCAGCCTTGGCTCCTGTCTGGCTTTAGTTGTCTCCCCAACCCCCTGCCTCTTCTTCTAGGCCCACCCCCTCCCTGCCTTCTCTGCTGGGCCTGCCCTCCCTTATCTTGCTCCCCCTCCTCACTTAGCTCAGGAACTGCATGGTAGGAGGTACAGACCAGGAGGCCAGCTTCTGAGACATCAGAGCAGGGCATTCACCACTGCTCTGGAGCTGGGGCCTGCCCCTCTGGAGCCTGGGGCATGGGGGTGGAAGTCCAGGGCGACTAGAGGCAGGGAAGGGGGGAGTGGGGAGGGAAGAGAGGAGGAGGCAGAGCAAGGATGAGTCACTCAGCCCTGCATCCAGGGCTCAGCTCAGTCTGCTCAGGGAGCTCTGTCAGTCTAGGGGAGACATGGCAGCACCTCCACTCTCCACCACAATCTCAGGGGGCCCCACATTTGAGGAGATGATGCATTGGATGGACTTTCTGCCAAATCCCCTTCTCTTCAGAGGAGAAGGCCACGGGGTCTATCTGGTCCCTTTTGCAGGTGCAAACACAGAGGCCCAAAGGTGGGGAAAGGAGCCCCTGTGTTGGGTCCATACCATGTGCTGTGACCTTTCAGCTGCCCACCCCAGGTGGGTGGTACAGAGACCATTCTGAGCCAGCCTAACACCCTCTCCCCCTCCACACACCCCCCAGCAGCCCTAACCCTAGTGTGGATCCCTTAAGGACACCCCTCACCTGGCCAGGCGCAGACCCACCTGGGAGCCCTTGGGTCCTACACAGAGCAGGGCCTGGTTCTCAGTGAGCAACCTGTGGGGTGAACTTGGGGTGCCAGGCTGGTTCCTGCACTTCACTTTTCTGGGCCACCATTTACAAATCTTTCAAATGGGCATAAACCTCCCTCCTCCCAGGTAACTGAGAGGACGGAATTAGGTGACTTTGCAAAGCCCCCAGCACAGAGCCCGGCCCCAAGCTGGCACGCTATCAACATTTACCAAATGGCTGCACGAATGAATGTGTTTGAGATACCCATCCTTGTTCACTCAGCTTACCTCATGGAACTGCATGAACCCATTCCTTCCCACAGCCAGTCCAGGCCGTTCCTAGCCCCCAGGCTTGTGCCATCACCTCGGCCAGAAGCCCCTCTTCCCCTCTTATTCCGAGCGCCATCCGCTCTTCCGGTCATCCTTTAGGGCTTGGCTTGGGTGCCCCTCCCTGTATCCGCGTCCCCGGCCTCCCTCTGTCTCTGCTCTGACCACCCAGGGTGGTCGTGCTGTGCCCCCGGCCTCCGGCCTAGAGGCTCCTCGAGGGTGGGAGGGCCCCACGGCCCCTCTGGCTCCACTCCCAGCACAGCACGGGCCTGGGCACAGAGCTCTGTAGTGCAGGCCCAGCCAGCTGACACGGAGCATTTCCAGGCTAACTCAGCGGCAACCTCAGAGGCCAGGCTTCTGGGTCCAAGAAATGAGGATCTCAGGGTTCAGTCCAACACTTTTGACTTAGAAGTGTTTTTTTATAACTTGTATAAACCATGTCGTACCAACAGCAACAAGAATCAAAAAATGAAAAGTTTATCACCCGGAGCCCCAATTCCCGAGTAAAACTGTTTTCCTTGATGCCTTTCAGCCCTCATTCAGGGGTGTAGGTCATTTACACATAGTTTAAACCGTGGCACAGGTATACTTGGAGTTCTGATTTGTTCGTTTAGCATTGCATCTGTAGAACTTTCTCCCCTTGCAACAGAATTATTAATTCAAGAACATTTCCAGTAGCTGCTCCGTGCCAGGCCTGTTCTGGGTTCTGAGGGTGCAGAGCCACACAGCTATGCCCCTGCCCTCTGTGTCCCACAGTCCTCAGTGCCTGTGGTATAGTCATTTAGGGGATGTAATTTTTCACCTGAGTGGGTCCATGCTGCTGATGGCATTCCAGATTGTTCTCCAAGATATTTTGCTAATTGCAAGTGTAGCTCTGTAGTCGTGGATATTATAACAAAACTTTTTCCTTATTTTATTTTTCCCTGAGTATAAATTTCTAGTCCTGGGATTCCAGGAACTAAGAGGTATATTTTTTATGATGTTAAAAATATTCTTCAAATTCCTTTCCAGAATAGTGGGAGCAATTTTTGCTGCCACTAACTGTATAGCAGTTTCACCATAGCTTCACAAGCAGTGGATATTTTATATATTTTTGAATTGGATCTCAGTATGATTTTAATTTGCTTTTCTTTGATTATCTGGATTATTAAAGATCTTAAAGCAGGGGTTCTTAACAAGAGGTCCATGAGCTTGAATTGAAATTCAAAAAAAAATTCTTGTGGGGATGTGTTGGTGTGGGTGTGACATATTTATTAAATAACACGCAGTATCATGTGGACTTAGTAAGGGGTCCCTGGTTTTCACCTGACTGGCAAAGGGATGTGTGGAACAAAAAAGGTTAAGAACCCCTACCTTAAACCAAGTTCTAGATCCGCCTTGATCTTTCTCTTGGTATTTCTAAGACATCCTCCCCTGACACACACACACACACACACACACACACACTCCACTTTATAAAGAGGGTAAATGCAGAAGTAGTAATCATCAAGTGTCGTAGAGATTTACAAGAGTCCAGGAGGTTTTCACCACTCCTCTTACTTTGGAATTTCATGGAGGCACCGAGGGCGGCAGGCCCCAGCCCCAGCATCCTGAGATGCAGAGATGCTCACACTCAGGCACAGCCTCTCTGTTGGCTCCTCCGTCTGCCTTCCACATAGCCAGCAGTTCTTTGCTGTCTGCCGGGCCCTGTGCCAGGCATGGGGATGCTAAGACGAACAAGAGGCTGCAGCGCTGCAGGCAAATTAATGCATTAGTGATGGAGGGAGGCCCAGGGTGGGGGTGGAGGCATGCAGGAGACAAAGAGGCCCCCAGCCCAATCCAGAGAATTGAGGGGTAGGGTGGGCTGCCTGGGAAGGGGAAGGCAGGGGTGAAGTTTGGAAGCAAAATAGGAGAGGAGTTAGCACCAGGAAGCCCTGGGAAAGCCCTCGGGACAGTCCTGCAGGAGTTGGTGCTGTTGCACCCTCACATCAGCACCAATTGGACATCAGGACCAATTGGATGTCAGGACCAATTGGACATCCCTGCCCTGACACCTATGCCAGTGCCCTGGAGCTGCTCTTGAGGTGTTTGTAGGGGAGAGGGGGAAAAGCCTTGGAGGTGGAGGGTGTCTCCATTCAGGGGGTCCCAGAAACCCAAAGCAAGAGGCAAGTGCACCATCAGCTCTGTCTACCCCTGGATGAAGGTGGGACCTTTGGGAGGGACAGAGTGGGGAGCCCTGCAGCTAGCAGGTGATGGCAGGCCCTGGGGAGGAGAACCGGGGGCCAAGAGGCAGAGGGGCCACTGGAGCCGGGCCACTATGATCCCCTGTGGGGCCCAGACAGGTCTTTGCATCTCTTAGAGCCTGCTCTGCTGTGAAGGCTAGGCCTGGCTGTGGGCGGTGAGGGTGGTGGGTGGATTTGTGCAGGGCCTGGTGTAAGAGGGCCACCTGCCCCCTTGCTGGCCCCCCATCCCCGAGCAGGGATCTGGAGCTTTTTTTTTTTTTTTCTTTCTAATTAACTTCATTACTTGTTCCTGTATGTCCTGCCATCTGGGGATTAGCAGGAAGGTGCTCCCCTCCAAAGAGCCTGAGAGAGGCAGGGAAAGCTGCCAGGGCCGGGGCTGGAGGAAGGCAGCTGCCGCCAAAGGCTTTATGTTCAAGTCTCCTGGAATCCTACAGTACCTTTCTGTAGGAAGCATTATCTCTGACAGACGAAGATACTGGGACTCAGGGCTGACGTCCTCTGCCCAAGCCAAGGCCACACAGCCAGGACTAGGCAGGGCCAAGTCCTTTGTGACCCAGAGAGTCCCCAGCTGCTGTAAACTGTGCGCCTGTGGGACCTGGCTGGCCTGGGGGGCAGCATGATACCCTGGAGGGTTCTCAGAGGGGCATTAGGAGCAGAGCCCCAAAAGCAGGGCCCTACTCCTGAGCCAGTGAAGTCTGAGGACTGGGGTGGGAACTTTGTTCAGAGGGAGAATCTGTGAGCTCAGCCTCCATGGTCAGCAAACCCTGTGAATCCAATAAGTCCTACATAAAAATCATTGTTAACCTATATGCTCTTCATTTGCCAGTGTTGGTTTTTGGCTGGGCCAAAACCTTACCCTTGATGAAGGAAACAGAAAGCTCTGACACTTTGGGTTCAGGCACACCAGGCTCTTATTCTCAGCTACACCAGTTGTCTGCTGTGTGGCCTTGGCCAGTCATTGAATCTCTCTGGACCTTGGTTTCTGCATCTGTAAAATAGGGAGAAGATACCCACTGGGTTGTTGGGAGGGTAAGAGTAGATGTCTGTAAAGGACCCAGCTTGGTGCCCTTGGCAGCTGGCAGAGGTGGCTTGATGACAGGTCCATGGTCAAAGGATGACAAATTGATTAGTGATTTGGGGCACATGCTAATGGTTATTGAGGTTGGGGCTGTCGGTCGGGGCTATGATTGATTTGATTCTCATTGCCTCACTCCCTGCCAGGAACTCTTCCCCAGATTTGGGTATGGTTCTTTTGTGAGAGGGTGATTTGTAAAGTTACTCTCTTTACAAAACTGTCCTGAAATGCAATGTGGGGTGAATAGTCAACACAGCCTATGGGATGTTTCTGAGCCCAAATGAATTCCTTCTCTGGGCCTCAGTTTCCCCAGTAGTAACCTGAAGATGATGATGGAAGAGATCACCCCTTGGGGTCCTAGAAATTTGGGATAATCTGTGTGCCCCACATATCCCATGGGCAAAGATATTGGAGACCTCCTCTGTGAGGTCTTGGGGTGGAGGCCAGATTTGGGTCCACCTGTTGGCATGCCAATTTGCTTATTATTGCCCCTGGCCTTTGATCCTAAGGCCAGGACATAGCCCCACGGAGGTGGTTTGACTTCTTTCCCCCTGTTGCAGATAAGCTACCTGCCTAGGCTCTGGGAGAGATTGCTGCCCCTTCCCACCCCCTTTGCTCCCTCCTTCCCTAATGCCGAGCCCTGGGAAGGCCTCACAGAGAAGTACAGGGCAAGGGGTGGGAGAGAGCTGTGGGGTAGAGTGAGACACAGCTTGGGTACTGGACGCTGGTCTGCACTTGCTTAAGTCTCCACGCCTTTGCACCCGCTCTCCCTCTGCCCTTTCACGCATTCAGCTCCTTATCCTTTGGGGCCCTGTTGTCCCCTGCTCCCACAGCTCCTGTGCACCCCCCTCTCCCTGCTCATTCTGTATTGGGATTTTGTGCTCTGTCTCTCCCCACCACCCCAACTTGACAGGGCCCCTTTGGGGCAAGGCACAAGGCTAGTCCTCCTCTGGGTCACCACACTGCAGCTGCAGGCCAGGAACACAGCAGGCCTCAGACAGTGGCCACTGGCCGGAGGGAGGGCAGGCCAGGAGCAGCGGGAGACCCTTGGTATATGCCTGCTTCAGGCACCATCCTCCCTGCCTCTAGCCCCTCCAGTAATAACAGCTACTGTTTTGTTGAGCATTTACTATGTGCTAGGCATATTATATACATTACTTAATTTAATCTAATGTGCCCATGAGATAGGTACTATCATCATCCCCATTTTTCAGATGGAGAAACTAAGACTCAGGAGTGAAATCTTGTGTCCAAGGGGAGGAGCTGGGATTGGAACCTAGACTCAGACTGGCATGGGTTACTTCCCTGAAGGCCTTCCTTGTCCAGTCCCTCCTGACTGTTGCTGTGCAGGGCGTGGGTGCTAGGAGAGAGGTGGTGCTGGTGCCAGGGGTTCTAGTCAATCCCAGGTCTCCACCTCATCAGAGTTTGGAGAGACTGGAGAGCAGAGGGCACAGCCTGTGGCTTCTCTGGTACCCTTCCAGAGGTCACTTTCTCTAGGCCTCAGCTTTCTCAACTGTGAAGTGGCTGCCTGTCGGTCCACCTGCTGTAACCAGGCCTTAAGGGCTTTGCTGTGGAGCCCGGCTCCTCGGTGGAGCCACACTCCCCACTCCTTCCCACTCAGCTCCAGTTTCCAGGGGGAGATCCCATGTGTCGTCGTCTTAACCCTCCTCCCCACCCCCCCTCCCCGCGCCAACGTGACTGACTTGCCCAGGGCCCAAGGGTGGTGGGTCACATCATGGGCCCACCCAGCAGGTGCTCTCCAGTGACTTACCTCTACCCCGCCACCTGCCCCTCCCGAAACCTCTTAGAATTACACCTGACCAGGTGCAGCTGCTGTCCGCAGGAACAATGCCGGATGTAATTTCCCCCTTTGGCACAGCCGTGCTGCCTCCTGGGGGCTGTGGAAAGAGCCTGGGCCGGGAACCAGGCCTGCTGGTGAGGCATGGGGATGCCTGCAGACATTTGCCTGACCTGCCTCAGTTTCCTCACCTGCAGGGCTGCCATAGTCAGGATTCTCATTCTTCTTTCTAAGAGTCTGCCATCTTAAAGATGAAGTGTTATGCAGGGTTTACATTCGACTCCATGATACATTGGTGTTTTTTCTAAAAATTCAGCACCAGGTCTGTCCTGTGCCTCTGCATGCTCCCCCCCACTGCCTGCTGCCCCTGAGGTGGGGACCTGCCTGAGGGCCTCGCCTTTGGGACCACAACAGTCCAAGAGTCTCCTGAGGGGAGAAGTACGGGCAGGGCTGGCCCCTTCTCAGTGTGCTTCCAGCCTTGGGTGCAGCTGGGCCTTGGGGGCACTGAGCCTGGCCAGAGGCATTCCAGCCTGTAAGGCAGAGTTCTGTTGTCACTGCCTGTCCATACACTTACTGTCCAGAGTAACACATCTGGGGACTTGCAAAGCCAAACCCGCTTCCAAACTTGGATTTAGACTTCTACTTTAGAAGTCATACTGAAGTGCTCCTTGATGATTAAGAATGCAGGAAGACCTGCTTTTGAATCTCTGTCCTGCCATTTTCCTGCTTTGTGATTTGGGTATGTTGCTTAATCTCCTGAGCCTCAGTTTTCTGTTTTGCAGCACAGGAATAATAACTGTTTGCGTTGAAGAGTTAGTGAGTGAGTGTGAACGTCCGGTGCCTGCCCTGAACAGCAGTGTGGCTGCTCACCAGGTGGTTTGGATGTTAATGATGCCCGCTGCCCCTGCTGTCTTCTCCAATTCCCTCTCTCACCATCGCATCCCTCCCATCACTTCATCCAGTCACTCCATTCATTCATTCATTTGTTCGTTCGTTTGTCCATTCTTTCATTCATGTCACTTTAGTCTCCTTTCATCTGGACTACTTCCTCAGTCTTTCCTCAACTTTCATCACCCAGACACTTATAGGCCAGTTATTTTGTAAACTGTCCCTAATTTGGGATTTGTCTGGTCTGATGTTTCCTTATGATTAGATTTAGGTTAATGCATCTTTGGCAGGAATATAACCTAAGTGATGTCCGTATTCTTTTCGTTACATCCTATTGGGCAATATCCATTTGCAATTTGTCCCGTTACAAATGATGTTTGCTTTAATCGCTTGATTAAGGTGGTGACTGCCAGGCTTCTCCACTCTGAGGTTACTCACTTTCCCTTTATAATAAGAATTTGATGAGAAGGGACTTTGAAACTACATAAATACCCCATTCCTCAACAAACATTCAGTTTATTCACTTATGCACATCTGTATGTACTTTGGTTTCCTACATTATTCCATAGAGCATAATTGGTTTCTAACATTTATTTTTAGCTCTCTCTCTTTTTTTTTTTTTTTTTTTAATGTACCAGGACCAAGGGTTGAACCTGGGACTTTGTATATGGGACGCCAGCACTCAACCACTGAGCCACATCTGGCTTCCCTGAATTGGCTTTTCTTTTTTCATTTGTTTTGCTTGTTGTTTGTTTTTAAGGAGGCACTGGTAACTGAACCTGGGACCTCCATGTGGGAAGCAGCTGTTCAACCACTTGAGCCACATCGGCTCTCCGTCATTTATTTTAATACAGAAATTGTCCCAGATTTGGCTTGTGGTAGGGTGATCAAGTGTCCTAGTTTGCCCAGGACTGAGGGGTTTCCCAGGGTGCAGGGCTTTCAGTGCTAAAACCAGATGAGCTGGGCATCCTAGCAGTGGGAGCCCTTCAACCTGGCCCCTGTGTCCGTCGGACTAGGTCCCTATCGTTCTTTGAGTACTTCCTTACTTTCTGGCACAATAAGGCTCTTCTTATACTCACTCTGCCCCAGCCCTGGGATCAGTAGTTTCTTCAAAAAGCTCTGGAACCAGGAACCGTTAGAGTATTAGGCTATCCACACCATGGTAACTCCAGCCAGGCAGAACTCATTTCAGCTTCCCCACAAGGCCACACTCTCGCCTGCCTCTGTGCCACTGTGCCACTGTGCTCACTGCTCTCTGGCAGGGCCCTGTGGCAGACACCTAGCTTCTAGGCTGAGCTGCTCCATGAAGCCTGATCCCCGCCCACCCCACAGAGCTGACCCTTTTCTGTGTGCCCCCACTGGACAGTTTAGGGCACCTCCCTATTCCTAAGTCAGTCTCCTCCCTCAATTGGAAACCTCTTGAGGACAGGCCTCAGATTCATCTCTAACTCTTCTGTGCTCACACAGGGCTGGAAGGAGGGGGGCATGTATTAGGGTTCTCGAGAGAAACAGAACTGACAAGCTATATATATAATATGTGTTATGAGATTTGTTATAGGAATTGGCTCACACAACTGCATGGATGGGCAAGTCCAAATTCCATAGGGCAGGCTGCAAGCCGAGAACTCCAATGAAAGTTTTTGATGAATTCCCCAGGAGAAGCTGGCTAGCTGAAGTAGAGATGGGAAATTCGTCCTTGGGACTGCTGAAATCATCAGTTCTCCTTTTAAGGCCTTCAACTGATTAAATGAGACTTCTCTCATTGCTGAAGCCAATCTCTTATGTTAATTGTAGATGCAATCAGTTTACTGATGATTTAAATTCATGAAATTTCCTCACAGTGTTTGCTTGACCAAACAACTGCACGCCATAACCTGGCCAAGTTAACCCATGAGCTTAACCATCACAGGATGTTAGTTAAATGATCGGATCTAGTCACACCACCTCATGGAGTAGAAAAGCAGATAGGGCAGAGAGAGAGGGTGATTTGTTCAGGGTCACATAATGAGTTTTTTTGTTTTTTTTTTAGGCGGTACCTGGGATTGAACCCAGGCCCTCGTACATGGGAAGCAGACGCTCAACCACTGAGCTACATCCGCTCCCCCACAATGAGTCTTTGTAGGCTGGAGTCTTTCCTTGAACTTAGGTTTCCTTAATTCTAAAATGGGGCTAATACACTATTCAGATTGCTGCTGTAAGACTAAAATGTGTGTATAGCACTTAGGACAGTGCCTGCACCTGGTGTGTGTACTTCTCGTCTCTGGGAACCTTTTTATTAAAAGTGCTTTTTCATTATTATGGAAGCAGTACTGGACATTGTGGCTAATTAGAAATACAGGCAAGCAAAAAGAAAATAAAACAATATTCTTACATTTAGAGATTGCTACTGGTAACAATTTAGTGGTTATGCTTCTCAAATTTTTCTATGCAGATATATTTTTCCCCAAACGAGATTATACTGTACATGAATTCCATTTTCCAACCTGCTTTTTTTTCCCAATCTCCACCATTTTATTTCAGTAAATTCTCAGCATACCTAATACTCAGACCATTTTCACATTTCCCCACTTGCCTCAAACATTCCCTGATAGCTGATGTGTCCAAACCAGTATGCAAGCCGGGACCACACTTTGCACCTGGTTGTGGTGTCCTCTAAGTCAGTCTAGCCCAGTCCCTTATTTATGACGCTGACTTGCGGAACAGACTGAGCCAGTGGCCCTGCAGAATGCCTTGCCATCTGACTTTGGTTGTATTCGCGAGGGGTCACTTAGCTTATTCTTCTGTCCTCTTTATTTTCTGTAGACTGAAGTTATATCCAAGCCCCATGAGCTCATTGATGCCTAGTCTACTCAGTAGGTGGTGGTATGTCCTTCCTAAGGCCTCACAGTACAGGTGGTGCCGAGACCTATCCCGAGATTAGGGGGAAGGCAGTGCAACCCCTCCATCATATGGTCACCTGTATCCCCTTGTAAGTAGAAAGTAATAGTATGGGGTTCCCTCGGCACCATCTGAATGCCAAGTTCTGGGAGATCTTTTAAGCTACACATGAAAACTAGTCCATTTGCTGAGGGGAGCTTGACCCTGGAGCGCAGGCTCTTGGATGAAAAAGAATCACAGAACAGGGACTTTTAAAAATTTTATTTCTTTGACATACTGGGGTCAGGGATTGAATTGGGACCTCGTATGTGGGAAGCTGGCGTTCAACCACTGAGCCACATCGGCTCCCCTGAGTTTGGTTTTTTTGTTTGCTTTTTTGTTTTGTTTTGTTTTGTTTTTAGGAGGCAGCAGGGACCAAATTGGGGACTTCCCATGTGAGAAGGAGGTTCTCAACCGCTTGAGCCACATGTACTCCCCTCAGAGCAGGGACATTGCTGCATTGAGTTTCACCTTGTTGAGTGCAAATCTAGGGTCTCTTTTTACTTGCTTTCCAGACATGTGATATAGGTTAAATCACAACTCTGCTATTTACCAGCCAGGTGGCCTTGAGCAAGATACTTAACCTCTCTGGGCCTCAAATTCCTCCTTGGGTTTCTTGTCTGTCAGGCTTGTGGTGAGGGTCAAATCAAACAAAGTGTGCTCAGCTGCTTCCTCCCTTATATGGTGTTTTACTTTCCCAGCTGTCAAACAACAGGAACTTAGTGGCTCACGATCTGAGGCTAGGAAAAGTCCAAAATCAAGGCATCATCAAGATGATGCTTTCTCCAAGAAGACCGTGGCATTCTGGGTCTGGTTGCCGGTAATTCTTGCTCCTTGGCTTTTCTGCTCTATGGCAGTGCTCATGGCAGCCTCGTCTGGCTTTTTCTCTTCCAGGGCCCACTGATGTCCAGCTTCTGTCTGCTCCCTGTGGCCTCTTTCTTTGTGGCCTTCCCTTGAAAGTCTTCAGTAATAGGATTAAGACTCATCCCAATTCAGCTGGGGCACACCTTACGTGAAGTCACCTCTTCAAAAAGTCCTACTTACAATGGGCTCACACCCAAAAGAATGGATTAAGTTTAAGAACATGTTTTTCTGGTGTACATAGCTACAAACCACCATAGAGGGCAAGGCTAATAAATAGTAAGAAATCCAAAGGTATTTGGTGATTGACAAAAAGGAGGACAAGTGGTATGGTCAGGTGGTAAGTACCACGGTAGGAAAGAAATCATCCATTTAGGCATTTGTTCACTTAAGTGTTCATTCATGCTTTCATTTCATTTAACATCCACCTATACTGGGATCTGTGCTGAATCAGTCATGAGCCTCTGCCCATGAGGAGCTCACGGAGTTGGGGAGGGCATAGACACAGAGACTCAGCATGTGGGAGGCCAGAAAGTCTGACTGGGCAATTCAAGAAGGCTTCCTGGAGGAGGAGACTGGAAAGAATGGGGAGGATTGGTGGGGGCTGAGATGGAGGGAGATGGTCTCTAGATACAGAGGCTGTCTCTCTCCTGGCACAGGTGGCTTCTTGGGGGTCCTGAACAGGGCTTGTGGCAAGGGGTGAGTCCATGCTGGCTGCAAAGGCCCCTGCTCATCGCTGTCCTCCTCCTCCTCCTCTCCCTTTGGCCTGCCTCCCCTCCAATCCCCTGGCCAGGTCTCTGGCCATGCCTGGGCACATTGCACCTTGTAACTCTGGCAACCCATGTGTCTGTCTGCAGTGCCGGATGGAGTGCCGCGATGTGCCAGCCGAGACGCTCTATGACGTCCTACATGACATCGAATACCGAAAGAAATGGGACAGCAATGTCATTGAGACTTTTGACATTGCCCGCTTGACAGTCAACGCTGACGTGGGCTATTACTCTTGTAAGCGGGCACAGCACACTGATCCTAGCCCCTTCCCCCATCCAGACCTCACGCAGAGCCTCCTTCTCCCACCTCCCCTCCCTGAGTGCTGAGGTCTGAATGCATCAGGCATTGCAAACACTAGGACACATACTCTTGTACACTCACAAACACACATGCACTCACATGCTCATACATACACACACAAACACTTGTACACACAGTCATATACCCAACCCATACATAGCCACATCCCACAAACTCAGAACCACACATTTTCACGTAAACACACAGTACTACGATCGTTCTCCCATACACTCACATTCACACATTCACTCAGGCCAGGCCAGCAGGGTAAGGGCTGTGTGTGGCCGGCTCTGGGATTGTTGTCTGGTGGGCAAGTGGGGTACCTGTTTGGATCTGGGGGCCTGGCAGTTAACTCGGCATCCCCGTGTCTCTGTCCTCTGCCACACTCTCCCTTGCAGGCATGCAGGCCGGTGGTCTGGCTGACACTGTCCCTTGCCCTCCACAGGGAGGTGTCCCAAGCCCCTGAAGAACCGTGATGTCATCACCCTCCGTTCCTGGCTCCCCATGGGCGCTGATTACATCATTATGAACTACTCAGTCAAACATCCTGTGAGTCGACCTGCCCTCCCTGCTGGGTGGGCAGGGGAAGGTGCCAGGCAGAGCTGGGGCAGCAGGCCTGGCCCAGGTGGAGATCCATAGCTGCTACCATAACTTCCTTGTGAGTTGGGGCCAGACATGGGTCCCTCTGGCCCTCAGTTTCCCTCCTGTACAGTGAGGATGATGGCTTCTGTCTCCCTGCTGGGGTTCTCAGGCAGATCAGGAGAAGTCCGTGTGGGTGAGTGGTGGGATGGACTGACTGTGGCTGGATGGGCTCTGGGACAGGGCTGGCCGGGAAAGAGGGGCAAGAGGTGAGAGGCAGGGTCCCCTGGCCCTCCTGGAGGAAGTGCTGCTGGATCTCCAAGGGCAAGGAGGACAGGCAGGTATGGCTGGCCTGGGCAAGGGAGTATGTGTGTCTGTGAGACTGTGCACATGGGCCCTGATTCCAGACTGCGGGCTTCCATAAGGAGACTGGGGAAAGTCTTGAGAGGTACAAATATGGCCTGGTCTGATTCCTCCTTTTGTCCTCACACCAGCATCGAGCAGACACCTGAGGATGTGAGCTATCCCACGGTGTGTGTGTGTGTGTGTGTGTGTGTACTCATAAAGACACCCCTTTTGCCCCCCATCCCAAGTCTTACCTCCCTGTGTCTTCCATTCCCAGAAATACCCACCTCGGAAAGACTTGGTCAGAGCTGTGTCCATCCAGACGGGCTACCTCATCCAGAGCACGGGCCCCAAGAGCTGTGTCATCACCTACCTGGCCCAGGTAGACCCCAAAGGTGAGGGATTGTCCCTGGCAACCTATCATGTGATCCTTCCCTGTACCAAGGGGATGGGCTTGATCCACTAGAGATCCAGAAGGGTATCTCTTAGGGGCTCTTTTGTATGTGGGGATATCTCCAGCCAGAACATCATTTGAACCAAGGTTTGAGACTTAGAATGGTTTGAAAAGCATGAGCCGACGTGGTGGCCACTGCTTCACTATGCAGCTTGAAGCTCTCTCTTCCTGGGCTCCCACATCCCCAGGCTCTGAGTATGCCCCCACCCCCATTCTGCCCTTCCTTTGCAGGCCCCAGTCCTCTCTTCCTTGGGAGGGCTCAGCCACTCCAGTGGCTTCTGAGGCCAGGTGACCACCATGACTCTCTCCCCTGAGGTCCATATCCTTGAGGCCATTGGCTTTCTGCACAACTTGGGATGTTTTCCAGGCACCTTCGAAGAACTCGCCATCTCCCCGCCTACCCTGCCCCTTTTCCTAAGACTCTGCCCTCTGGTCACCCATGCCAAGAACCTCGGGTCTTCTGGGGCTCCTCCCTTTTCCTCAGCTCCCAAATCCAGCCACCAGTTGTCATTGAGTCGACCTTCTAGCTCCTAAGTCTGTCATTTCTCTCTTTACCCACATTTTGTCTCTCCAGAGGAATTTTTCTAAAATCTCTATTTTCTCATGACTCTCCTCTGCTTAAAATTCTTCCGTAACTCCCATTGCCTTCAAAGTAAAGTCGAAGCCCTCTTGCCAGTTTCCCAGTCTCTCCTCACACCTTACCTTTCCCACCTCCTGCCCAGGCAGCCCTTGCCCCTATCCTAGAAACACCTCTTCTCCTTTCTTTGTCAGACAAACCCTTACTCATTCCTCCAGGCAGAGTTGGGCCTGAGGACCTTTTTCCCAAGCGGACAGAAGGAGTGAAGATCGTGAAGTCTTATAGGACTTGCTCATACACCCCTTCCAGCGGAGAAGAGGGTGGCCTCCTGGGAAGCCCCTGGCTGGAGGGAGGGACTGGCTTGGGAGTTTGGGGGAGGCTGGGTCCCTGAGGCTACTTACTTCTCACTCCCTTTCCTACCCTCATAGGCTCCTTGCCCAAGTGGGTGGTGAATAAATCTTCTCAGTTCCTGGCTCCCAAGGTGAGTGGCCTTTAGAGCTTTGAGGCTGAGGACTCAGGGGTGAGTCAAGGAGGTCCAGAGATAGAGGGGTCAGTTAGGGTTGAGGAGCAGAGTTAGGAAACTGGGTGAAGAATTCTGGGAGGCAGGGGCTGAGCCACCGGAGGTACAGGAGGGGACATGGGGAAGACCGGGTCCCCTCCCCACGCCACCCTCTGACCCGTGGGATGGCGGGCCCGCAGGCCATGAAGAAGATGTACAAGGCGTGCGTCAAGTACCCTGAGTGGAAGCAGAAGCACCAGCCGCACTTCAAGCCATGGCTGCACCCGGAGCAGAGCCCGTTGCCCAGCCTGGCGCTGTCTGAGCTGTCGGTGCAGCATGCGGACTCCCTGGAAAACATCGACGAGAGCGCTGTGGCCGAGAGTCGAGAAGAGCGGATGGGCGGTGCGGGCGGCGAGGGCAGCGATGATGACACCTCGCTTACTTGAACGCGGCACCAACCACCACAGGGATGGAGACAGGACCAGGGGGCCGAGCCTGGGGTGATGGATCTTCCTGTGCCCTCCCCCCTCTCCCATCCCCCCACGCCTCCTGGGGTGCTGGGCTCTGGCCCAGGCAGGCTGGCGGCCGGGCCTGGACACAGCCCCAATAAAAGATCCCACAGCCTCAAGTGGCTCATCACGGTGCCTGCTTCTCACCTGCCAGGGGCATGGCTGCCGCCTTAGGTCTCCCCCTTCCACAGTTACTAACGATCGCCTGACCTTCACTCCTTCAACCATCCCCTCATTTTCCCATGTCCTGTCCATCCAGTTTCTTCTCCCTGTGTCTTTTTAGTTCAGTCTTTATCCATCTGCCTGTCCTTGTGGGGGTGTTCTTTTTGCCATTCACTCCAGGCTGTCGGCCACCTTCACTGCTCTAAGGGAAGGAGCAGGCTTGGTCGGAGGGCAGGGTTCTATTGTGTGATCTGGGTTCCAAGGCTACTGGACTTCATGTCTCGCTCTCCAGTCATCATGGAAGGAGGCAGGTCCCTGGTTCTCAAACCACAGGGCTATGGGGCTCCAAACTGAGGTTGGGGCCACGTGACCTGGAGGAGGGAGGTTTAGGGTGCAGGTCAGGGTCGTCAGACTCCAGTGTAGTGGAGGGACCAGGCCCCTGTGCTTTGTGTCCTCCCTAGGTCAGGCCTGTGTCAACAGATAGGTGGGGTACCCAGGCACCCATCCCCTGGCCAGTGGTCGGATGCCAGCTCCCTTGCCCTGTTCTCTGCCCAGCTGCCCTGAAGTTCTTGAGGGGTGCCTGTCCCCCTTCTGTTCTCTGTGGCCCCCAGGCACCCTCTGCTGCCAAAGGGACACCCCTGCTGCCAGGTCTGGAGGAGGGCCCTGTACTCTGCCCCTCTCCAGCAGTTTTGCACCCCATCTGAACTTGGGGCCAGGAAGTTCTCCCCAAGGTCTGGCCCAGCCCTCCCTCTTGGGAAGCTCCTTGTGTTGGCCTTGCCAGGGGAGGTCATGATCTATCGGGATGGACTCTTTCCTGGAGGGGCAGAGTAAACCGCCAGTAGGGATGGGCAGATTTTATAACTCTCCAAGATTTTGGGCAAGTCCCAGAACTTCTTGGAGCCTGAGTTTCCAATTCATAAACTGGGGTGGTAATTTTTGCCTTCAAGTAGAGATGTGAGGATTGAGATAAAAGGAATAAATTGTTCGGCACTGGACCTGGCATGAAGAAGGTGCTCAAATTAATGGCTTTCTTCTCCTCTTAGAGTAACCCCCCACCCTCTACCCCAGTGAGATCCGTTTTTCCAAATATTCCCTTTGGGCATATGGAGAAATAGAAGCCCAGAGAAATTATGGCCTAGTTTAGCTGGCCCCAGAAGTGCTCTGGATCTCTGGATGCAGAACCCAGGAATGCTTGCCGATCCTCAGGCCCTCATCTGTGTGTGTTGAGAGGAGGAACAGGAATCTCTGTCCTCTAGGCCAGCGGAGGTGCCCGGGGGTATGAACTTCAGGCCGCAGCTTTCAGCCAAGGGATCCTTGGTGCCTTGGGCTGATGGATCAGAGGGTAGGACTGGGGCGGGCCCTTCTTCATCACTCAGCCGTGGGGATTAAGGTGCTCAGAGAGAGAGGTGGGAGACCCTCGGAGAATGTGGTGGGGGAAGGACTTCCTGGAGGAGACCAAGTACTGGCTCATCCGGCCGCCACCGCCGCCCTGGGGGTCTGGGCTCCTGGGCGGGCGGGAGCAGCCTCTCACCCCTCCCGGGGGGTAGATTTACCAGAAGAGGGGTGGCGAGAGGCAGGGAGACTCGGGAAAGGATGGAGACTACAGTGGGCGGGGGTGGTGGGGGTAGAGCTGAACCTCAGGAGGTAGATACAGCCTGCGACTAGTGAGAGAGGCGGGGGGGGCACACAGACACACCGACGGTCCGGAACGCGGGCCAGGCCAGCGCATGACAGACCGAGATCAGGCAGGGGGCGTGGCCGGGACACCCGGGAGGGGGCGGGGCCGGGTGCGGCGGGTCCTGCCCCTTCCCCGCCCTCCTCTCGGCGGGGCGTCACGTGGGGCGGGCGGAAGCGCTCCACGGGGTGGGCGCGCCGGGTCGGCGAGCGCGAGTTGGCGGCGGCTCGGGGAGCCGCTGGCGGTGCGGCGACCGAGGTCCCCATGCGGAGTCTTCGCTCAGAACAGGTCAGTACTGCTGCCGGGGCTTCCCCGTCCGCCGTCCGCTAGCGAGGTGTAGCCGGGAGTTTCCCCATTTCGCAGAAGGGAACGCCGAGACCGCGCGGCGACTCTGCGCCCGGCGCCTACTTCCGCGGGCTCCCTCCCGGGGCTCCTCTTGTCTTTCCCTCTGCCTGGTAGTGGTGGCGGTCGCCTGCTGAGGATGAGCGGTCGGGCCAGAGACCGTAGAGAGGGAGGCGAACCGGGAACCTTAGCCCTTCGGCATGAAAGCTCCCCGGACCCGGAGCCCGCGCGTCCTGGGGTGTCTTGCTTTTCTCACCTGTGAAATGAAGCCTCCACCTCACTGACCGCCGAGGCCCTGCCAGCTTTGCAGATCCGTTTGACCCTTGGACCTGGGGCTCCAGTCACCTTGGGCAGGCTACTTCCGGTCTCTGCACCTCAATTCCCTACCAGTAAATGGGGGCATTGCCTCCCAAGAGCCCCTGCTTGGCCCAATTGCTGGAAAAAGGAGGAGGTGTGTGTGCACTGAAATGGGGTCAAGCGGGGGTGGGGTGGGGAGGGTGGGTGGTTGGCATTGGAAAGAGCAGGCTTGGTGAGCACCCTGGAGGTTAGGGGTGTGGGGGGGTGTTTGGTCACAGATTTCCAGGGGTGATTTTTGGGGCTGGAGAACTCCAGTTAGGGTCCATAACAGTAGCGTTTCTGTCATACGCCCCCTCTCAAAGCCCACCCCAGGCTAGGGCTACAAGGCTGGACATATGAGGGTACTCAGAAGGATTTGACTGTGTTGGGCACCAGAGACCCAGACACAGGCACTCGTGGTGAGGCACTTGGAGAGCGCCCAGGCTGGGGGAGACCACCAGGCAAGCTCATTGCAGGGTAGAAGGAGCCCAGCAGACCCACAAGGACACTGTGTGCAGACTGGTGCTGAGATGGAGTCAGGGACGGGGGGCCCTTGGAAGGCTGAGGAGGAGATGCCTGGGTTGAGCCCTGGCAGTTGAGTAGCAGTGTACAGGTATAAGCGCCCTGCAGGGGAGGACACAGCTTGAGCAAAGACGGGCTTGCATGGTGTGTTTGAGGAGATGGGTGTACTGGAAGGAATAGCCAGGCAGGAGTGTAGAGAGAGTTCATCCCCGTGTCCCATGGCTAGTTGGGAACTGTCTAGACCCTGGCCTGGGGACCATGCTTCCCCATTGGCTGCTTGGCAGAGTCCTCTCTGGTGAGATTGAGGTAGGCGAAGACCACTAGGGACCCAGAATGCTCCAAGCCTCACTGGGCATTCAGGCCTCTCCTTTCGGCCCCAGCCTTACCCTCACCACCTCTTGGGCTCCAGCTATACTTCTCCGCACCTCAAGCCTCAGCCCTTTGTCCATGTTGCTTGCCCCTCCTTCTTTCTCTCCTAGAAGTTTTCTCCTGCCTCCAAATCCCCTAGGCCCTTTAGGACTTCAGGTTTCAGAGGTGGGCTGCTTACTGTCCCCTCCTGCCTGCCCCGTCTTTCAGTCCTGTGTGGTGGCACAGCCTAGGAAGTGTCGCCTCGGACCTCTGGGATGAAAGGGCCTGCAGCATGGGGCTGACTGGAACCTGCGCTCAGGAGTCCCTTTGTGGCCACCAACCACTCTGTTTCTCTGCAAGACCCCAAACTTCTCAGAGCCTCAATTTCCCCATCCACACACTGAAGGGATAAACATGGCCCCACACTCCACAGAGAGGCTGTGCTGGGGCAAGAATCAGGCCTGTTTGAATCTAACCCCTGCCTCCAGTGTGTTTGAATGAAGGCAAGGGAAGATCCTGGAAAGGAGTCAGTTTAGAGGGGTAGGGGTCCTCTGTCAGTCCTGGGGGCTTAGTGGAGACCAGGCCTGGGGCATTAGCCAGGCCTGGGGCATTAGCTGGAGGGAGGGGAGTGCCCTCCACTCTCAGGGGGCCCCCTCCTCTCCCCACCCCACTCTCCCTTTTGCGGAGCTCAAAGCCAGCCAGCCAATGCCCAGACAAGTGGCCTCTGTTCCCAGGGTGGGGGGAGGGGAGGCAGGCACTGGGCTTCAGGCCCGTCTGTCCAGCCAGCGCTGACCCTGGTCCCCGGCCCCTTGCTCTGGATCTTAACCCTTGGGGCCCTGCACTGGGCCCTGGGATATTCAAGGGCTGCTGCCCTTTGCCCACCAGCTATCCCATCACCCTGCCTCAGGGCTGGAGGGGATGCAGTAGGACATCAATGGGAAATGGGGAAGGAGGGAGGGAACGGGAAAGGGTGTGTGTGCTGAAGCAGGTATGGCCATGGCCAGTCAGAGACTACCTGACCCAGGTGCCTCTTTTACAGATGGGGAAACTGAGGCTGAGAGCCAGAGATTGGCCCAGGCTCACAGGGCAAGCTCTGGTAGGAGTCAGGACCAACCTGAACTCCCAATCTGGCCGCCAGGGGTCGTCCTCTTGGGGAAAGGAGAGGGAACAGGAGGGCAGTCTCCTTGATTATCTGCTGTGTGCTGGACACTGCACATCCCTTACCTGTTTAACTTTATGCCATTCTGTGAGCCAAGGATCACCCTTCATTATCAGAGGAGAAGAAACAGAGCCTTAGAGCTGACTAATAACACTAACAAGAGCGACAACAGCAGCCAATGTAGCACCACCAAGTAGGTGCTTTCATGAATATTAACCAGTTTAATCCTATCAACAACCCTAGAGGTTAAGTGCTATTCTACAAATGAGGAAACTGAGGCACAGAGAGGTTAAGTAACTTGCCCGAGATCACAGCAAATAATGGCGGAAGCAGGATCAGCCAGGTGTTTGCATTCTTTGGCCTAGTTTTCCTCTCCTCCAGCCTGACCTGACCCCTGGAGCTCAGCCCAGGGTCTGGGCTTGGAGAGGGGCTTCCCCTCCTGGTGGCCGAGGCAGCCTTGAGCAGAGTGTGATAATATTCAGGCTTGGGGCAGACCCCAGGAGCAGCCTTGGAATGGCACCCTAGACCCCAGACCCTGGCCTCCTCCCAGGAGCAGAGTCCAGGCCCTTGGGCTGCCCCTCCAGCTCCTCCTCTGCTCTCAGGCTGGACTCCAGCCTGCCTGCCCTTTAGCTCTGCACAGGGGGGCGTTTCCTATTTCAGGGAGGGTTCTGGACTAAGGAGAATATGGGGGGCCCTCACAGAGATCCCTTCACAAAGCACACTCCTCACAACCAGTGTCCCCATTGCTAATCAGAGAGGGCATCTTGTCCACCTGGCCCCCCCACCCTGGCTAGGCCTCCAGACCTGCACATTCCAACCAGAGCTCTGGGGGGGGGACATTCCCAGTCCAGAGAGGCAGATGAGACCAGGTGTCAGGGACGGTGTGTGTGGGTGCTGGAGGGGGCGGGGCAGTGTACAGCTGGCCTTCTGCATGGCCTTCCTGTGAAATTTATCTCTCCCTCACCCTTTGGGCCATAGTTCATAAGGGACAAGCCTGTTGCATCATCAAGACGTCTGCCCCAGACCATTGGGACAGTCAGAGTGACTGGAAAAGGATGTGGAGTTCAGTGAACAGTTCAATAGCAAAGTTATTCTTTAATAGTAGTAATAGCAGTACCAGTAGCTATTACTTGGAAACTTACTAGGTGCCAGGCACTGTGCTAAGCTCACAATGGTTAGGTGGTGAGCACTGTTCCCATTTTACAGGTGAGGAAACTGAGGCCTAGAGAGGTTAACCAGTTTGCCCAGGATTATCCAGTGCACAGAATAGCTGGGGATCTGAATTTCTGTTGCTTCCCAGTGAGAATTCTGGGTCCTGGGAGGCACTGCAGACAGAGCAGATCCAAACCTGGTCCTACCCCTGGAACCCCCAGTTGGGGTGGCAGGCAGGGGCTTGCGTGGCCACCAGGCTAGTTGACATTGCTGGTGAGCAGCTGTGGGGTGCATCCTGCTTGGCCCTCATGAGCCCAGCTCTAGGAGGAGCGCTTCCAAGTCTCCTGGAGGTCGGGTCCCTGCTCCTGTCCTGTCTGTCCTGGGCTTTTGTTTAATATTCACAGTGGTTCTCCCAGAACCCATTTTGCTGAGGAAGAAACAGAGGTCAGGAGAAGTTAAGCGACTTGCCTCCAGCCTTTCACTGCCTGGGCCGGGTACAGTGGAGTGTCCGTGTCTGGATGAACAGAGGTGGGAGACAACGGTTCTGGAGCCAAGAGGCGAAAGAGCAGAGAGCAGCTGAGGTCACGTGTGTGATGCTTAGGGCCAGAGGGCCCAGGGAGGAGTCAGTGGTCAGAGGGGCCCCTGCAGGGATGTGAAACAAGCTTCCTTCTCCTCACCTTCATCGTTGTGAGGACAAAGGTGAAAGCCAGGCCAGTGAAGGGGGAGGGGAGGAGGATCAAGACCTTATGGCCAGGGCAGAGACATGGGGGCCACACCCAGGACCTCAGCTGCCCAGAGGTCCTGGGGGAGCCTGGCCTGGCCCCACCTTCTTTGGCCAGGCAGTGCTTAGCTCTGCTGCTACATATCCCTTCCCAAGAGCCCGGGTCTCCCCTGCCATTGTCCCCCCACCCCAGAAGGCACTGCCCTCCCCTGGCATCTCCTTCTCTCCTCCTATCCCCCACCTTAATCTAGGCGATGGAATCTGCCCAGAGTCAGGCCTGGGAGTCAGGTGTCTGAGGTCTGTCCCTGGCCTCCAGCTCAGTGAGGGGTCCTGGGCCAGTCACTTCTCTTCAGTGGGCCCCACTTCCCTGGAGTTTCAGGGAGGGAGCAGGAAGAAGCAGCTTCTGGACCTCCCAGATCCACCAGCCCCCAGGGGCTGGACAAGACAGGGCAGGAACCAATCAAATGGGACAGGTGAGGGGCAGGTGCGGGGTGAGGCAGGTGGGAGAGGGGGCCGTCTCCACCCTTCTCCATGCACTCCTTTCTCCCACATTGGGTAGCTGGGAATTTAAGATTCTCAGGGTCAGGGATTCTAGAGATTGGGGATTCAAGGATGCTAGGTGTATTAGTCAGCTGAAGGGGTGTTGATGCAAAATACCAGAAATCGGCTGGTTTTTATAAAGGGTGTTTATTTGGGCTAGACGCCCACAGTTACCAGGCCATAAAGCATAAGTTACTTCCCTCACCAAAGTCTATTGCCACGTGTTGGAGCAAGATGGCTGCCGACATCTGTGAGGGTTCAGGCTTCCTGGGTTCCTCTCTTCCCAGGGCTTGCTTCTCTCCGTGCTCAGCTGCTCTGGTCCTCTGTGTGCTTACTTCCTGTGCTCCAGCTCAAAAACTCCAAACTCCCTTCTCTGCAGTGCAGTTTCTCTGTGAGTCCTACCGATGTGGTCCAGTCAAAGCCTCACTCATTTAATCAAGTAGAAGTGAAACTTCTGAATCCGATATAATCTAATATGCCCTGAGGGACAGACCAGTTTACAAACATAATCCAATATCTATTTTTGGAATTCATAAACCTTATCAAACTGCCACACTAGGGTTTTATGTGCCTTGCAATTCCCAGCTTCCCATTTCTGAAATTCTAGGTTCCAAGACCTGCGAAGCCCAGAGTAGGGCTGAGTTGACCACGAGTTGAGGCTGAGCCCTGGGCTGCATCTTGGTCAGGCTGGTGACAGACAGACGAGGCCTGGAGTTTCTCAGGGCTGCCGTGTGGGCCTGTGGCCCAGCAGCTCCCGGCCTCAGGCTCCTAGCCCTGTGTGCTCTCTGCACCCACCTCCCCCCATCATCCACATCTGCAGCTGCCTGCTTTTCCGGAAATCTGAGAACCAAGCCCTGGAAAGGACTAGGTGGTAGCAGAAGAGGCAGCCGTCTTGGGAGGTGGGGGGCTGTCACCATGGACATCAAGGAGTGGGTGAGGGGGCTCAGGGAGGGCTGGGGGTTGGCTGGGTCTCAGAACATAGTCAGGGCCACACTCCTGCTGGGGGCCTGGGTGGACAGCGACAGGGCTGTGGCTTGGAAAACCCAGGTCAAGCCTGGAAGGATCAGAGCCAAGCTCAGGGACCCCTATGGAGAGTGGTAGGCAGAGACCCAAGCCTGAGAGCCCAAGGGGGAGGCACAGCTCCTCCTCAGGGTGTGGGGGCACAGGGCCTTAGCTGAGGTCGCAAGTATTTCACAGAACCTCCCTCAGCTCTTTCCAGTGCCCACCTGGGCCGGGCGGGCAGGGGAGTGGGAGCTGCCCTGTGGGAGGAGGCCTAGCCTCTGCAGGGAAGTGCCGTCCCCTGGAAGACTTCTGGCTGGGCGAGCTGCTTCTGGGTGCAGCTTCCCTGCCCCTTCCTATCTCCCCCTCTGGTCAGGGACTCTGCGTGTGTTCTCTCCAGCTCCATGCTCCAGCCTGGGCAAATACGCATGCTTGGAGGAGCTGCATTTTTGCCTCTGTGCCCAGGTGGTCACCTTCAATGTCCCCCTTGGTGTGAGCTGGACGAGATGGTCCCCATGTGGGCCTCGGTCTCCATCTTTGCAGGGAGGTTGCTGTGCCTGTCTACAGCTGGAAGGCCACAGTGTGTTCCCAAAGGCAGCCCTGTCCCTGGTGGGGAGAAAGGGGCTTCCCCCGAGGGGCAGGGCTGGTGACTGATGATTTTCCAGGTGACAGCAGGGCTGCTCGTGGGGGGGCTGTTCCCCCTCCCTATGTCTCTTTCTCAGCTCTAAAGATGGACATGAACCAGGGCACTCACATTCCTCCACTGCCTGTGGCCTGAAAACCCACATTTCTCAGTGCAGGGCCAGGTTGGCCCACTTGGAGTATCTCTGAGGTTATGTAGAGGGGACATCCCCTCCCAGTTCTTCCAAGGAACAAGGTAGTAGACTGAGCTCAGGTGTTGGTCCTGACATGTTGTGGGTTCCTGGTTAGGTCCTTTTCCCTTCTAGAAATGGGAGAGTTGGATTAGGTCCCTAAATGTCTACGGAACTGATGCGGGGTGGTTGTGGCATATAGGAGAAGGCAGGGCTGGGGTCTGGCAGCAGGAGGCTGGAGCTCTGATTGGTGGGCATTAGGGGGAATGGCAGGCTCCTGGGGCTGGAGGCTGGATTCTAGCCAGCTTTTGGCTGCTGGCTTGCAGAGTGACCTTGGGCAGATCATTGCTCTCTGGGCAACTTGCTCTCTGTGTGTAAAAGTGGGAAATGTTCATCCAGTTGACAGATACAGTGTGCCAGTGTTGGGCTGGGAGCTGGGGACACAAGGGAATCAGACCTTGGCTCTTCCTTGAGGGAGCACCCAGCTGGGGCTGGAGGTGGGAGGAGAGACAGATAGACACAGTCATAGATGGTGACACCCTGGTGTTGTCAGGAGGCCCCTGATCCAGCCTGGGCTCCTAGAACACCTCCTGGAGCAGGTGTCATTTGACCTTCAAGGAAGGTAGGGGAGGATAGTCCAGGCAGAGGGAGCAGCATAAGCAAAGCCTGGAGGTTTGGGGACGTGCGAGTGGAGGAAGTGAGACAGGAGGGTGGCAAGTGGCAGGAGCCAGAGTGGGGAGACCCTTTGGGCCCCACTGGATAATACAAGAGGGAGCCATGGAAGGTGCAGGCGGGCAGGGGAGAGGCAGCACCTGCCTGGAGGTGGTGCTGGGGGTTGCGCTCTGACACGCCTACGTGTTTAGGGTGGTTCTGACCTGCCAGGGCCCTGCTCTGGGAGAATGGTTAAGGAGTGGGCAGGGAACGGGGGTCTGGGAGCCAGCACTTCTCCCAGGAGTGTTTACTGGGGCAGCACAGCAGGAAGTGGCTGGGGCAGCATCAGAGGTTGAGAAGGGACAGGCCCAGAGATGGAGGGAGCCAAGGAGTTGGATCTTAGACTCTTAGACCTCTGTTCTGAATCTTGGCACCTGCCGCAGCCAACTAGCCCTCCCCTACCAGGGAGAGGCTCCCAAGCAGGGCGAGCCACGCTTAGAACCAGATGGGAGGCCTCCCAGCCCAGCCTTTGGGTCTCCGAGGCCCCCTGCCGCCCTCCACTGCTCCCTGTTGTCTAAGAGAGTAATGGCCTTCCAGGCCCTTCTCAGCCTGCATCTACCTCCCTCTCCCACCTGACGCCCCGTGTCCTGCCTCTCTCCACACTGTCCCTCTGAGGAGCTAGGGCATGCTCCACCCATCTGGTCACCTCCACACCCACATGGGCAGCTTCCCCTTTCAGGCACCGGCAGCAAGGGGCCCCCGCTTATCTTCTGGCTTTTCCATTCCATGGGAGGCATGTAGGGAGAACCAGGCCTGGATCCCCGGTTCTCTAGAGCCACTAGTTCAGGGATGCAGAGGATCCCCCCGGACATTCCTCGCAGCCGGCAGGTGCTGCAGGTTCTGGGTCGCCTCGTGGAGGTACGAACCCAGCAGCCTTCTCTTGCCCTCGCTCGGCCAGGGTGGTGCTGGCCCCGGGCCCTCCACAGTGTGCTGAGGGGTCCGGCATCCCTGGCCAGTCTGCGGCTCTGGTTCTCTTGGCTCCTGCTGCCTGTGGACTCTGCCGGCAGCCCTGCCCATCCCACTGTCTTGTGGTCTGCCGTTTCTTCCTGTTTCTACCTCATTTACAGTGTTGAGGTCCCCCCTCCTCCCCCAGGGGACCAGTGGTCACAGGAGGCTCTTCCTGCAGTCGCCCTGAAGCCCCTAGCCTCCGCCTTGCCCAGCGCTGTGCCTTTGGTGTGGGGCTGCTGTCCCTGTCCTGTCGTGGTGAGACCCCACCCCCAGTAGGGCCTATCCATGACTGAGGGGCAGGGCCAGGCCAGAGCCCAGCTGTGCTCATTGTAGTAGTGACCCAGGGCAGGGTGGCCTGGTGACATCTGTGTCCCCAGGTCTCTATAGGGACGGAAGGGCCTGAGCTGAGGTCAAGGGTTGGGGGTGTGGGGCACGGTGGACTTGGGTTAGGGCTGTGGAGGTGCTCAAAGGCCCAGGAGCTTTGCCTCTGTTGGGTTAGACCAGTGGGCTAGGGGGTGCCCTGTCTATAGCTGGGGGAGGGCAGGAAGCAGGGAGGTGGGCCCAGGGGTTCAGGCAAGCTGGGGAGGCCCGGGGTGGGTGGGGGCAGCAAGGACGGAAATGAGGAAGAGGTTAGGGGGGAAGAGGAAGGAGTGGTCTGGAGCCTTTGGGCTTGGAGGTGGATAGTGAGACTGGAGGGGGATCGGCATATGATAGACTTTTTGGCCAGGCCTAAAAATCATGCCATTTAACTTTCAACTTCATTTATTTGCAAGGAGATACTTCAGATATTCATACCTCATCCCTAAACCTCCCTCCTTGCCTGGTCTTCTCCTGCGGTGGGGCTTGGGCCTGAGGGGAGCCTCCCGGGCCAGGTTTGGGGGATGGAGGGGTGAGCAGTGCCCTGTGGCTGAGGGTCAGGGCTGGGTGGGATCTGATCCTGTCCCCAGGACAAACCACCGCAACCCTGGAGTCTCGGCTCCCTCGTGGCACTCAGCCCATTTCTCATTAAAAAGCCCACAGGCTGCTCCCAAGGCCGCTGGACTGCTCCCTGGTGAGGGGGCCAGGTGAGGAGCTCCGTCTCTTCCAGGAGGATGAGAGGGGAGGCACTTCGGGTCTCTCATTTCCTAGTCCAGATGACCTAGGATATCAGCAATTTCAGTTCTAGGTTCCCTTCGTATCCTGTGTATGTTTTATTTTAAATCATAAAGCGACTTTATAATGATGGTTTTGCGGAGCAAACTGGAACAAACTCAATTCCAATAAACTTAAAAATACCTATATTGTTTTTTTTTTTCTAATTATACAAGTGATACAGTTGTAAAAACTTCAAACAATACAGACATGAAGGTCATAGAAAATGATAATTCTTTGAGATCAAGGTGGGGTCTGAAAACTGGGGTAGGGATGTCCACTGTCCCTTGGTCATTAATGTCTTGGTCATTAGTAAAACTGTGGCTTGACATTTTATTAGGATGGTGGTGATGGGGCTGCCTTAAGAAGGTTGTTGACATGTTCTGCCTCTCACCAGGTCCACAGTGTGCAGATGGGCATGTTGTCTACTGCCCAGGGGTACCCAGTGTGTGGGGGACCGGTGGGTACTGAAATCCAGCCTGTCCTCTGCTTGCCGAGCCGCGTGCTCTGGTGTGGGGCTCCTGGAGGAAGAGGCGCCTTTTTCCAGTTTGCTCAAAGGCCTGTCTGGGTTGGGGGCAGCCTAGCTTTCCCGGGAGAGGGGTAGCCGGTGGTTCAGTGTGGGATGGGGAACACGCAGTGCGGCGGGGTGTCTGGTCTGCAGCTTGGCTGAGGGGCAGGACTGGAGGCAGGGTGCCGTCGTCATTGGTGTCTGGGAAAACTGAGACCACAGGGTGTTGAGGGCTCCCAGAACTGAGCCTGGCTGCGAGCCCAACACCCAAGGGCCCCTATGGTCAGGACCAGCCAGGGCCTTGGGGCTGGGGACAGGAAGTGACTGCCTGAGCAGCAGAGGGGTGAGCAAATGACAAGCGAGTCTGGCCTCTATTACACACATGGTGACGTGTCACGGTCATCTGGTGCCAGGCTGTGTGAGGCAGGGACCTAGAGCGCTACTTTGTAGAGGGGGAAGCTGAGGCTCAGAATGGGACATGACTGGCCCAAGGCTTCAGGCGAGACGGGTGGAGCCAGACAGGACTGGAACCTAGATGTGCCTTGCACCCTGGCTGGGGAGGGAGCTCTGGCCTGGAGCCCAGGGACTTGCTGACTGACTGCTGGCTCCCCACCGTGGGGGTCTTCGTGGACCCAGGCCCTGGGGCCCCGACTCCGTCCTTACTGCCTTGCTCCCTGTCAGCCCCTACCATTCCCCAGGGGACAGGACATACCACAGAATGGGGTGAGGGAAGAAATCTCTTGGTACCTGGGTGAGCTACAGGACAGAGCTGGGCTGGGGGAGGGCAGTATTCCTCCTTGGGACTGGACTGCAGTGGCCACCAGTCCTTCTTGACCCAGGGGTCAGTCAGCTCCCCCCACCCCAGGGCTGCACCTGCTACCTTGCCCGGGCTGGAGGGAGCTGTCCTCTGCAGAGGGGCGTGGGCACTGCTGCACGGTCTGGGCCGGGAACCCAGCCCCCACCTAGTTCCTCATATCTACGGGAAGTGTCCTCAAAGCTTCGTGCCAGAGTTAGCAGAGTCCTGAAAAGCCCAGGAGAGCAGCGGGCCGAGGGTGGCCTGTCCACAGGTATTACCTGGTGCTTGGACTGGGTGGGGGGTAGTCAGGGGGACTGGGCATCTTGGGGCTCTGGGCAGCTGTACACAGTTGAGTGTGGCGGTATCTTATTGGTGGGGAGTGTGGGGACGAAAGGTGTGTGCATAGTGGGGGACGAAAGGGCTGCTGGGGGGTTGCAGGAGGGTGTGTGTCCCTTGAGGTTGTGTGAGGTGTGTGTTTGTGGTAAGGATGGGGTGTGGTTGTAGACCCAGGCCTGGCCAGAGCTAAAAGTCTACAGTTCTTGTTTCCTGTGTGGGGACTTCTAAGGGGTTCCCTGAGGTTTGTATGGCAGAGGCCTGTGCTGGGAAACCTCAGGCCCAGGGATGAGGGGTGGGACTGTCTGGGGGAGGGGAGTGGGCGTGGAAAAGCTAAGGCCTCAGGTCTGGACCCCTGGGCCTGCCTCCCTCCTCTCCCCTCCCCCTGTCCCCAGTGCTGGGCCTTTCCTTGAACCCAGAGCTGGGCCCTGTGCACAGGGGGAGCTGAGGATGCAGTCCAGGGAGGTTGCCTGGCAGAGGGGATTTCTGACCTGAGTATGGAAGGAGCTGGGACATTACATGCTTTGCCTGTAGACTGGGGCTGACTCATGCATGCAAATCAGAATGCAAAGGAGGCTCAGAGAAGCCTCTTTGGGCAGCACAACGGGTCAGCTGCGTTGCTGGGCTGCATCCCAAACCCCTCTGGGTGTCACTTCTGTGCCTTCATGCCCCCCCATTCCTGCCTCACTAAAATCTCCCCCATCTCCAGATTTGCAATGTTGCTTCCCATTCTCAGGCTTTGCACCCTCTGTTCCCATTGCTAGCAGTTTTCTTCCTTCCTCCACCTGGCAACCTCCTGTTCATTCTTCAAGGCCCCAGCTCAGGGGTCCCCTCCGGAAACCTCCAACTCCACCAGACAGAGGCTCCAGCAAGTGACCTGGGCAAGTCCCTACCTTGTGCAGCTTTAGCTTCCTACGCCATGAAAAGACAAAACAATTTTAGGCCTCAAGGTTTTGAGGATGAATGAGATGAAGGTGGAAATCTGGCAGCGGCCGGGCACAGAGTGGAGGCTTAGGGATTGAAGAAGGCCTGGGTGTGCCTGTTCTTGGCTAAGGCTCTGGGCCACTTCCCACTGGGCAAGGGCATCCCTGGGCAGCAGTGGGCGGGGAGGGCATGAGGGGCTGCTGGCCCAGGACAGAGAAGCGGCCAGGGGTTCTAAACTCTGCCCTCGGGGGCTGAAATAGTAGAGGACAGGGACCTGAAGAAGGCCTGGTGTCAGGGTTAGTCCAAATGACCTTGTGAGCTCAGCCAGGTCCTGGGGCTGTGAGGGGCTGGGGACTAGAAAGGGTGCAGACTCTGAGGGCAGCCTGAGGAGGTGGTGAGGGAGGGCTTACTGGAGAGGCCGGCCTCGAAGCTGTACCTGAAGGTGGGAGGGTGGGGATCATTGACTCATGTCAGCAGACAGTTTCAGCAGCTCCCTGTAAGCCAGGCCCATGCCAGGTGCCAGAAGGGACACGGAGAGAGCCGCGGACAAGGCCAGCCCAGCCTGACTGGGGCTTGAGGTGTTTCACTGCAGCTTGGGCAAGTCACTTCCTCTCTGTGGTAAATGTTTCTTCATCTGGAAATGTCAGGGCTGCACCAGGTGGGATGACAGCGTGAAGGCTGGGAACTCTGTTAGGGCTGTGAGCAGTCAGTGGGCCTGTGAGTGGATCTGCTGTGACATGCCGGAGGGAGAGGGAGACAGGAGAGCTGGGGCAGGGTGGGGTGGTGGGGGGTTTTGAAGTCCGAGCTGGGCCCCTGGGATGGGGGAAGAGGGGAACCCCCCAGCTTGTGACCTGCTATTGGAACAGAATGACACTTCTCTCAGCTCGGTGGGCACAGGGACTCAGTGAGTGTCATAGCAGCTGAAGGTTTGTTTTTTTTTTTCCTTTGCCTCAAGCTCCAGAGGCCTGACTCTGGAGCTGGCTCCTCCAGGAAGCCTTCTCTGCACCCCCAGGCTGGGCAGGGCCCCATGGGCTGTTTTTGCTGTCTGGGTGGTGTCTGACCCCCTTGAGCCTGAGCCAGATCTGAAGTCTAGTTCATATTTGTGCCTCCAGTCCCTTGAACAGTGCTCTCACAGGGCAGGTATCAGTGAGGAGTTCCCAAGTCTCTGACCTTGGCCTTTAGTCCTTTAGAGTGGGAATAGGAACTTAAGAGAGACCCAGGAGGGGGCCAGACCCTTCTCAGGGAGTACAGTGGTTTCCTCTTTCCTAGACCTCATCGTTCCAGTAGGGGCCATCATCAGTTGATCTGTGTTAAGCCCTTAAAACAGTGCTTGGCTTATAGTAGATGCTCGATTCATGTTTGCTATTGTTTTTTAGAGGCAATAAGCAGAGGGCTAAAAGTCTAGAGCTGCACTGTCCAATGGAAATATAATGCAAGACACAAATGCAACTTTAAATTTTCTAGTAGCCACATTAAAAAGAAACAGTTGGAATTAATTTAAATGATTCATTTCATTCAAGTATCCAAAATATTATCATTTCATCATGTAACCAATAGGAAAAAATTATTGAGCTATTTTACAGTCTTTTTCAGTACTAAGTCTTCAAGGATCAGTG
Organism: Tolypeutes matacus; assembly: GCA_026826555.1. Classification (NCBI taxonomy): domain Eukaryota; kingdom Metazoa; phylum Chordata; class Mammalia; order Cingulata; family Chlamyphoridae; genus Tolypeutes; species Tolypeutes matacus. Next base: position 1,556,229 of record JAKSZT010031676.1, on the reverse strand, counting down.
TGTATTCTATTTACAGCACAGCTCATTTTGGAGGCCCGTTTCAAGTGTTCCATAGCTACATGTGGCTATTGGCTGCTTTAGTCCAGACTTCACCTAAACTGCCCCTTCATAGCTGTGTAACTTTGGGCAAGTTACGTAACCTCTCTGTGCCTTAGTTTTGTCATCTTAAAATATGGATAACAATTTTATGTAAGTACAGCATAAGTTTGCTGTGAGGTTTAGATAAATGAGTTAATATACAATGCTTAGAAAAGCACCTGGCACTATGTTGTCTATTATTCTTTTAATTGTCATTTGAGGAGCACTGCCATTTTTGCCAGCTCTATCATCTGAAATACTGGTTACTTAAATTTTGTTTTAAAAATACTACTTTTTAAAACGTATACCTATTTTGAAAAATTATTTATTTATTTATTTTTATTCCCAACCCCCCTCTAAGATGGTTCCCTCGTTTGTCTGCTCGTTGTCTGCTTGTCTTCTTTAGGAGGCACTGGGAACTGAAACTGGGACCTCCCATGTGGGAGGCCAGTGGCCAGCCACCTGAGCCACCTCCGCTGGTTGTAGTGTCTCCTGGTGGCAGCGCTTGCTTATTGTGGCATCTTGCCGGTTGTGGCATCTGCTGGTCTTTTCTAGGAGGGACCAGGAACCGAACCTGGGATCTCCCATGTGCAGGTGCCCAACTGCTTGAGCCACATCCGCTCTCTAAACATTTACCTATTTTAGCCCCATCCTAAGCAATGAGTGGAGTCCACTTAAAATACCTAACAAGTAAAATTTAAAATGTTTACAAGTACCCCTAAAGCCATCATGCAGAGCCCAGCAGTTTGCAGGTTTACCCTGCCCTAGTGGCCAGAGACCTGACTCTGCCCCCAGTGGGGTGGGGGGTGGGGCTGGGGTCCTGCCCATCCCACCTGTACCCTCCTCCCAGCTGAGCAGGGGCATCTGCTGGCCGTGCCCTCGGGCAGGGCTGGTTCTCCTACCCCAAAGCACCATCTTCTTTTGGTCCGTTTTCTTTGACCTCCCACACGCGTTTAGGAACAGGATCCCTGGGGTCTAAGACTCCCCGCCACCCCACTCTCTGGCTCCCAGGCTTAGAGCAGAGGGTCCTGTCTCCCTGGGTCTCCCACCTCTCCCTGGCTCTGAGTAGGGAGGAGACTGCCTCCCTGGGCCAGGCCCCGGCAGTCCCTCCCGCGCCTGCCCACCACCTCCCGGCCACTGGTCCTCAGGGAGGCCCAGAGAACGGGAAGCCCTGGCTCCTCTTCCGCACCTGCGTGGGCTCATCTTCTTCCTCACGCCTCCGGAAGGCCTCCTCTGGCCTAGCCTTCCAGCTCTTCCCTTCTCCTCCCCTTCCTCCACCGTCTCCACCTTTCCACTCCCCCTTCCCCTCCTTCTTCCTCCTTCCTCCTCTTCCTCCTTCTCCCTCTCTGTCCTCCCTCCTCCAGGCAGTCCCAGCTGCTCAGTAACCCAGTGGCCTTGCCTCAGGGACTTTCCCCTCCATCTCCCTCCTTGCAGCTTCTGCCTGGGACCACGATGAGGGGCCGTTCTGAGTAGCCGCCGCCTCTGGGAGGGCCTGAGTGTCCTTGGCTCTAGCCGGTGAGTCAGGGTGTGGGAAGGTGGGAGCTGGGCTGGAGGGCGGGCTGCATGGAGACTGAGACCTAAGGTCCCATTTTCCATTTTAAAAACCAAGATTGGGAGGCGTGGGTGGGCTTTGAAGGAGTTGGGTCGTAGCGGGGACCAGCAGGTGGGATGCATAGGAGCTGGGGGTGGGGTGGGGCTCTCTGTCATGAACTGCTTATTTCTTTTTTTTTTTTTTTTTGAGGTTCTGGGGCCAGGGATTGAACCCGGGGCCTCATATGTGGGAAGCGCATCAGCTTTCCTGAGTTGTTTTTTTTTTTTTCATTTGTTTGCTTGTTGTTTGTTTTGTTTTGTTTTTTTTAGAAGGCACAGGGGACAGAACCCTGAAGCTCCCCCTATGGGAAGCAGGCACTCAACCGCTTGAGCCACATCCACTTCCCTTTCTGCTTATTTCATTCCCCTCCTTGCCTTCTGAGTTTTTGTCTCTTTTTCATTCCAGTCTGTATTCGTGTTTATCATATGTTTTTAAAATTTTATTTATTTTTTGAAAATGGTTCAAAATTTAAAAGACACAGAAAGGCCCAGTGAAAGATAACTAACTCTCTCTGCCTCTTCTGTCTTCCCAGCTGCCCAATTCCCCTCCCCAGAGGCAGCCAGTTTCTTGTGTGTCTGTCTAGAGGTTTTTGTGTGTATATATACATATGTGCACAGTTTTTCTTGTTTTTTAACCCAGATGCTTGCATATTATAACACAGTTCTGTGCCTTGCCTTTTCACTTAAAAACAAATCATGGCTGTAATTTTATGTGAACTTTAGAATCTGCCTGTCTAGAAAAATTCCAGTTGGTATTTTTAGTTGGGATTATATTAAAGATACAGCTTAACCCGGGAAGAATTGGCATCTTGATAGTGTTGAGCCATTTTACCCAAGAACATCCACTGCATTTCTGTTTGTTTATGTCCTCCTTTGGGTCTCTCCGTACCCTTTTTAAAAAATGTACGTTTAGGAGATATAAAAAGTTATGGAGTGAGTAGTCTCCCCCCCCCCAGGGCTGGATTTCTGGGGAGCTTGATCTTCAAGGGCTCTTTCCAGGGGTCTGAGGAGTGACCTAAGCAATATGTGCATCTGACCATGTGTTTTTGTAAATTTTATGAAACTAAGATATTTTTGTATCCTTTTTCTTAAAGAAGGCATCCAAATTCTATAAGTTTCAGGCCCCCTAAAATCTAGATCTGCCTCTACTTCTGCCTCAAAGGCAACCAGCAGTTGCCTTGTCTCCTATGTAGCTTTTCAGAGTTCTTTTATGCATTTACAAGTAGATAAATCTCCTCCCTTTTTTTGCTGTTCGTTTGTTTATTTTCACATAAAAGGCTGGATGCTATACATACTGTTCTTCACTTCATTATTCATTTAACAATATCTCTTGGAGGTTATATCAAAACATCAGGGGTTTCCTCATTTTTTTTTTATGGCTGCCCAGTATTGTCCTGTATGACTATACCATAATTTAGTTAACCATTCCCCAAATGAAGGACGTTTGGGTTATTTCCAATCTTATGTTATTATACACAGTGCTGCAGCAAATAGCCTTCTGTGTAACAATGCCTAAAGGTAACTGGGTCAGAGGGCACAAGCACTTAGTTTGGTTTTTTTCCTTTAATTTTTGATTTTTATTTCTTTATATTTGATTTAATTTCTTTTTTATTGGAGAAGTTGTAGGTTTACAGAAAAATCATGCATAAAATAGTTCCCATATTCCACCCTATTATTTTTTTATTTTTTAAAAAGATTTATTTATATATTTATTTACTTTATCCATTTTAAACCCCCTTCCCCCTTTTGCTGTTTTGTGTCCATTTGCTGGGCAATTCTGTGTCTGTTTCCTGCCCTCTCTTCTCATCCTTCTCCTCCTGTCTTCACCGGCATTCGATCCTGGGGACCTCCGATGTGGGAGGTTTTGCCACCTGTGTCACCTCAGTTCCTGTTTTTTTTGCCACCTGTGTCACCTCAGTTCCTGTTTTTTTTTGGCACGTCTCATCTTGGCTGTCTCTTGTATTTCTCTCCTGTTATGTCATCATCTTGCTGAGTGGCTTGATGGGGCCTGGGGACTCACCCGCGTGCCCTCTACATTTTTCTTTATTTTACTGAGAGGTCCCAGGGATCGAACCCAGGTCTCTCCATATGGGAGATGGACGCCCAACCATCTGAGCCACATCTGCCCCCCCACCCTATTATTAACACCTTGCATTAAGGTGGTACATTTGTTACAATTCATGAAAAAACATTTTTATAATTGTGTTATTAACTATAATATTGTTTATAATAGGGTTCACTGTATTATAAAGTCCTATTTTTTTTAAACTTTTATTTTAGTAACATATGTGCCACCTGACGTCTCTCCTTTTAAGCACATTCATATATGTAACCCAGTGCTGTTGATCACATTCACAGTGCTGTGCTACCATCACCACCATCCATTACCAAAGCTTACGGTCAACCCAAATAGAAAGTCTGTGCAATTTAAGTATTAACTCCCCATTTTCTACCCCAGCTCCTGGTAAACTATATTCTAGTTTCTGACTCAGTGAGTTTGCTTATTCTAATTATTTGATATTAGTGAGATCACACAATATGTGTCCCTTTGTGCCTGGCTTATTTCACTCAGCATGACTTCTTCAAGGTTCATCCATGTTGTTACATGTATCAAGACTTCATTCCTTTTTACAGCTGAATAATATGCCATTGTATGTATTGAGCACATTTTATTTATCCATTCATCAGTTGATGGACACTTGGGTTGCTTCCATCTTTTGGCAATTGTGAGTAATGTCGCTCTGAACATCAGTGTGCAAATATCTGTTTGAGTTCCTGCTTTCAGTTCTTTTGGGTATATAGCCAGAAGTGGGATTGCCAGATCATATGTTAGTTCAATACTTGAGGAACTGTCAAAACTGTCTTTCACTGCAGCTACACCATTTTACATTCCCACCAACAATGAATGAGTATTCCTATTTCTCCAGATCCTGTTCAACACTTTAATTTTCTGTTTTTTTAGTAGCCATTCTGGTGAATATGAAATGGTATCCCATTGTGGGTGTTTTTTGTTTTTTGTTTTTTTTAACTTTATTTTGTACATTTAATAATTGAAAATATAAACAATTAAAAACTAAAAAGTAAACACAGATGAATAAATATATACATTTCTCAATTAAATGTAATGGATACATATAAATTTTTTTTTAATTTAATCAAACAATATATTAAACAATATATTTGGTTCATAGTAATGCATTCATACAGTGGGTGTTTTTTTAAAGCAATTTCATTGAGATATATTCACATACCTTACAATCCACCCAAACTGTAGCTCCAGGGGCTTTTGACATAATCACAGAGTTGTCCATTTATCACCACAGTCAATATTGGAGTGTTTTCATTACTCCAAAAAGAAAAACCCCTACCTCTTAGCAGTCACTTTCAGTCCCTCTATCCTTCCCCTGCAGATTACATATCTGCTAATCTTTTTTTATTTTTTTATTTTTTATTTTTTTATTTTACCGGGAGATCCCAGGGATCGAACCCAGGTCCCGCCATATGGGAGACGGACACCCAACCATTTGAGCCACATCCGCCCCCTGATAGCTGCTAATCTAATTCCATCTCTATAACTTTATATTTACAATTTATCTAAATAGAGTCAAACAATATGCAGTACTTTGTGTCTGGTTTCTGTCACTTTTTTTTTTTTTTACAATTGATGAAAAAATATTCATATATTACTATTCACTACAGTCCACAGCTTCCTTTAGGTGCATTTTAGCTCAAATACCACCTTATTATTAACATCTCATAATATCAGTGTACATTTGTTCTGATTCATGGAAAAACATTCTTATATTTGTACTATTAACCACACTCATCATCTGCAACAAGGTTCATTATGCTATACAGTCCCAAGTTTCATCTTTTAGCTTTTCTTCTAGTGAGATATACAACCCCAAACTTTCCCTTTCAACCACACTCACACCCCCATATTAGAACTGCTGGTTACAGTCACTCTAATGTGCTATTGTCACCTCTATCCCATTCCAAGCATTTACAATCACCCTTATTACAAATTCTGTCTAAAGTAAGCCTCTGCTCCCCATTCTCTATTTTCATTCTATCTTCTGGTGACCAATCTTCTAGTTACTAACTCCAAGACTTTGCTCATTGTATTTAGTTCATATTGTGAAATCATACAATATTTGTCCATTTGTGTCTGGCTTGTTTCACTCAACATAATGTCCTCAGGGTTCATCCATGTTGTCATATGCCTCATGACTTCATTTCTTCTTACAGCTGAATTATATTCCATCATTTGCATATACTACATTTTGTTTATCCATTCATTTGTTGCTGGACACCTGGGTTGTTTCCATCTTTTGGCAATTGTGAAGAATATTGCTTTGAACACGGTGTGCAAATGTCTCTTCATATCCCTGCTTTCATTTCTTCTGAGTATATACCTAGTAATGGGATTGCCGGATCGTATGGCAGCTCTATATTTAACTTCCTGAGGAACAGTCTTCCACAGTGGCTGCACCATTATGCACTCCCACCAACAGTGACTAAATGTTCCTGTCTCTCCACACCCTCTCCAATGCTTATAGTTTTTTTTTTTTTTTGTATTTTTTTTAAATAGTGGCCATTCTACTAGGTGTGAAGTGATATTGCATAGTAGTTTTTTGTTTTTTTGTTTTTAAAGATTTATTTATTTATGCCCCCCTCCCCCCACTTCGTTGTTTTGCTCTCCGTGTGTTCTTCTGTGTATGCTTGTCTTCTCTTTAGGTGGCACTGGGAACCAATCCTGGGACCTTCTGGAGTGGGAGAGAGGCGCTCAATCTCTTGGGCAACCTCAGCTCCCTAGTCTACTGCATCTCTTAGTGTCTCTCCTCTGTCTCCTTTTGTTGTGTCATCTTGCCTCACCAGCTCTCTGCTTGGGCCAGCTCGCCACATGGGCCAGCTTGCCTTTCACCAGGAGGCCCCGGGAATCGAACCCTGGACCTCCCATATGGTAGATGAGAGCCCAATTGCTTGAGCCACATCCGTTTCCCTCATTGTAGTTTTGATTTGTGTTTCCCTAACAACTAGTGATGTTGAACATCTTTTCGTGTACTTTTTTGCTATTTGTGTTTCCTCAGAAAAATGTCTATTCAAGTCTTTTGCTCGTTTTTAAATTGGGTCAATGGTCTTTTTATCATTGAGTTGTAGGATCTCTTTATATATCATGGATATTAAACCCTTATCTTATATGTGATTTCCAAATATTTTCTCCCATTGAGAAGGCTGCCTTTTCACCTTTATGACAAAGTCATTTGAAGCACAAAAGCATTTAATTTTGAGAAGGTCCCATTTACCTATCTTTTCTTTCATTGCTCGTGCTTTGGGTGTAAGGTCTAAGAAACTACCTCCTACCACAAGATCTTGAAGATGCTTTCCTACATTTTCTTCTAGGAGGTTTTGTTTTGTTTTTTGTTTTGAGTTAGTTTTTTGTATATGGTGTGAGATAGGGGTCCTCCTTCATTCTTTTGCATATGGATATCCAGTTCTCCCAGCACCATTTGTTGAAGAGACTCTTCTTTCCCAATTGAGTGGACCTGATAGCCTTGTCAAAAATAAATTGAGATGTGAGGGTCTATTTCTGAACTCCCAATTCAATTCCACTGGTCAATATATCTATTCTTGTGCCAGTCCCATGCTGTTTTGACCACTGTAGTTTTGTAATAAGCTTTAAAGTCAGGAAGTGTGAGTCTTCCAACTTTGTTCTTTTTCAAGATGTTTTGGCTATTTAGGGCCTCTTATTCTTCCAAATAAATTTGATAATTGGCTTTCCTATTTCTGCAAAATAGGCTGTTGGAATGTTGATTGGGATTGCATTGAATCTGTAAATCATTTTGGTAGAATTGACAGCATAATAATATTTAGCTTTCCAATCCATGAGCATAGAATGTGCTTCCATTTATTTAGATCTTCTTTGATTTCTTTTAGCAAAGTTTTGTAGTTTTCCATGTATAAGCCCTTTACATCCTTGGTTACATTTATTCCTAGTTATTTGATTCTTTTAGTTGCTCTTGGAAATGGAATTTTTTTTTCTTGATTTCCTCCTCAGATTGCTCATTAATGATGTATAGAAACACTACTGATTTTGTGTGTTGATCTTGTATTCTCCACTTTGCTGAATTCGTTTTTTAGCTCTGGTAGCTTTGTTGTAAAATGATCTTATCATCTGCACATAGTGAAAGTTTTAATTCTTCTTTTCCAGTTTGGATGCCTTTTACCTCTAAGTGCTGTAGCTAGAACTTCCAGTATGATGTTGAATAACAGTTGATGACAGTGGGCATGCATCCTTGTCTCATTCCAGATCTTAGAAGGAAAGCTTTCAGTCTTTCACCATTGAGTATGATGGTAGCTCTGGGTTTTTCATATATGCCCTTTATCATGTTGAGGAAGTTTCCTCTATTACTATTTTTCTAAGTGTTTTTTTTTTTTTTTTTATCAAGAAAGGATGCTGGATTTTGTCAAATGCCTTTTCTGCATTAATTGAGATGATCACATGTTTTTTTCCCTTTGTTTTGTTAATGTGATATATTATATTAATTGATTTTCTTATGTTGAAACCACCCTTGCCTACCTGGTATAAATCCCACTCGATCATGGTGTGTAATTATTTTAAAGTGCTGAGGATTTGATTTGCTAGTATTTTGTTGAGAATTTTTGCATCTATATTCATAAGATAAATTGGTCTGTAATTTTCTTTTCTTGTAGTATCTTTATTTAGCTTTGGTATTAGGGTGATGTTGGTCTCATAGAACGAATTATGTAATGTTTCCTCCTCTTCAATTTTTTGGAAGAGTTTGAGCAGGATTGGTATTAATTCTTCTTGGAATGATTGGTAGAATTCACCTTCAAAATCATCTGGTCCTGGCTTTTTTTTGTTGGGAGGTTTTTTATGACTGATTCAATCTCTTTTCTTGTGATTGGTCTGTTGAGATCTTCTCTTTCTTCTAGAGTCAGCTAGGATGTTCACGTTTCTAGGAATTTGTCCATTTCATCTAGATTGTATAGTTTGTTGGCATACAGTTGTTCATAGTATCCTCTTATGATCCTTTTTATTTCTGTGGGGTCACTAGTATTGCACTCCCTCTCATTTCTGATTTTATGTATTTGCATCTTCTCTTTTTTACTTTGTCAGTCTTGCTAAGGGTTTGTCAATTTTATTATTCTTTACAAAGAACCAACTTTTGGTTTTGTTATTGCTCTCTATTGTTCTTTCTAATTCTCAATTTCATTTATTTCCATTCTAATCTTTATTTCCTTCCTTCTGTTGCTTTGAATTTAGTTTGCTATTCTTTTTCTAGTTCCTCCATGTGTGCAGTAAAGTCTTTGTTTTTAGCTTTTTTTTTTTTCTTAATATAAATGTTTAGGGCACTTAATATGAACTAAATACGATGAGTAAACACATGGAGATAAACTTTAGAGTATACCTTACTAGGAGAAAGAATGTGGGTTGAGACTGGGAGCTGTGATACTTAATGTATGTAGAATTTTTTTTAAAGGTTTATTGTAAAAGTGTGGAAATGAAGGTGTTAATGGTAACATTTTAGTGAATATAACTAACACTGCTGATTTATAAATGTGATTGTGGCTGAAAGGGGTAGTCTGTGGACTTAAATGTCAACTGAATGGAAGCTAGAGAATGATCTAGGGAATGTATAACAGCGATTTCTGTGGTGGATAAAGATTGTAGTAAAAAATATAAGCATAAGAATGTTTTTCTTTTACAAAATGTTAAGAATATGGTGATACACAGGAAAATTTCAACTAATGTAAATTGTGGATGATAATTAACAGTATTACTGTAATATTTTTGCAGCAATGGAAAAGAAGGTATTATATAAATTCGAAGGGATATCAATAGGCAAGTGTATTAGTCAGCCAAAGGGGTGCTAATGTGAAATACCAAAAATGGGTTGGTCTTTATAAAGGGTATTTATTTGGGGTAGAAGTCCACAGATACCAGGCCATAAAGCATTACGTTTCTTCTCTCACCACAGTCCATTGCCATGTGTTAGAGCAAGACAGCTGCCGGCATTTGCCAGGGTTCAGGCTTCTGGGGTTCCTCTCTTCCCGGGGCTGCGTTTCTCTCCAGGCTTAGCTCCTGTTTCCTCCAAAAGGTCAGCTGTAGACAATCAGGTGAACAGCTTGCTTCTCTTCTCCTGGGGCCTTCTTTCCAACATCAAAACTGCTTCTCAAAAGACTGCTTCAACTGTCCTTTGCCTTGCCTTTTATATTCAATTCCCCACCCACCAAGGGGTGGGGCTCAACGCCCTAATCATAACCTAATCATGCCCAGATTAACAGATCAGTTTACAAGCATGATCCAATTATATTTTTGGAATTCATAATTACATCAAATTCCCCAAAGGTTACAGCAGGTATAAGGGATTATGGGATTTTTCCTTTTGGAGTAATGAAAACATTCTAAAATTGAAGTGATGACAGCACAATTGTGTGATGAAAATGAAAGCCACTGAGTGTACACATTGAATGGATTGTACAAAGCATGGAACTGTATAATACAGGGAATGCCATAGTGGAGGATGGACTTTGGTTAACAGAACAAATATGACAACGTTCTCTCATGAACTATAAGAAATGTATAATACTATTATAGGGTGCTAATAATCTAATGGGTTGGGGGAAATACATCAAATACAATAAATGGGTTATAGTTAGTAGTAATATTTTGATGATGTTCTTTCATAGTTTGCAGCAAATGTTTCACAACAATGCAAGGTGTTGGTGTTGGGGTGATCTATGGGAGCCCTGTATGATGATATACATGTTTGTTTTGTAAGTTCAAAACTTTTGCTATATACTCATTGTTTATGTATGTTCATGTATGAATGATATACTTCAATAAAATTTTTTAATCATTTGGCAAAAAAAAAAAAAAAAAAAATGTTTAGGGCTATAAATTTCCCTCTCAGCACTGCCTTCACTGTGTCCCATAAGTTTTGATACGTTTTATTCTCATTTTCATTCATCTCTAGATATTTACTGATCTCCCTTGCAGTTTTTTCTTTGACCCACTGATTGTTTGAGTGTGTTATTTAACTTCCATATATTTGTGAATTTTCCTGTCTCCTCCTGTTATTGATTTCCAGCTTCATTATATTATGATCAGACAAAGTGCTTTGTATTATTTCAGTCTTTTAAAATTTATTGAGATCTGTTTTGTAAACCAGCATATGGTGTATCCTGGAGAAATATCCATGAGTACTTGAGAAGAATGTATATCCTGCTATTTTGGATGCAACTACAACTGTTAGGTCTAGTTCATTTATCATATTATTCATGTTCCCTGTTTTCGTATTGATCCTCTGCCCAGATGTTCTGTCCAGTGATGAGAATGGTATATTGAAGTCTCCAACTATTATTGTAGAGAGGTCTATTTCTCCTTTCAGTTTTACTAGTGTTTGCCTCATATATTTTGGGGCACCCTGGTTAGGTCCATAAATATTTATAATTGTTATTTTTTCCTGGTGGATTGCCCCTTTCATTAATATATAATGTCCTTCTTTATATCTTATATTAGTGTAGCAACTCCAGCTCTTTTCTTGGTTGCTGTCTACATGGAATATCTTTTTCCAAGCTTTCATTTTCAGCCTCTTTGTGTTTTTGCGTCTAAGGTGAGTCTCTTGTAGACAGCATATAGATGGGTCATATTTTTTTATCCATTCTGCTAGTCTTTGTCTTTTGATTGGCACATTCAATCCATTAATATTTCAGTGTAAAAACATTACTTACTTTGACCATTTTATCCTTTGGCTTTCCTATGTCATATCTTACTATCATCTGTCTTTTGTCTTTTTACCCTTTTAGTTACCCTTTCTAATAATCTTCATTTCTGCTCTCTTCTTTATGCCTCCTTCTCCTGTCTTTTCCTTTCAGGCTGCAGCACTCCCTTTAATATTTCTTGTAGAGCTGGTCTCTTGGTGATGGGTACTCTCAGTTTCTGTTTAGCTGTGAAAACTTTATACTCACCCTCATTTTTGAAGAACAGTTTTGCTGGATAAAGAATTCTTGACTGGCAATTTTTTTCTTCTAGTATCTGAAATATATCATACCACTGCCTTCCTGCTTCCATGGTTTCTGAGGAGAAATCTGAACTTTTTTTTTTTTTTTTAAGTAGATAAATTCATTTATCCATTGAGCATATATTATGTACCAGGCATTGTTACAGAATACACATTAATATTTAAATTATTATTTGTTATATTGCATTGTATTGTATTACAGGACGCTATATTACACTGATACATGCATAAACTATCTTTGGTAACACTGCTTGCCTCTGGGGAGGGGAGCTGGATTCTAAGGTTCAACAGTAGAAAAGCAAAAGGGAGATTTACCTCTCACTTTTCACCCTTTGGAAATATTTACAATTTTCACCATGTTCATTTAAAATACTTTTCAAAAAATAAATGTAAGTGTTGTCAATACCCTCCATCCAAAGACCACCAGGAACACACCTAGTCAAAAAAAGTTGTGGTTTATTGACTCATTGCAGTGAAAGAGAACACACCCCATGGGGAACTGTGGGGCATCTCACTAAGAGGGCGTTAGAAAGGTGTGGAAGCTGACGGTCCAGCGCAATCTGCTGCCTCTCCCTGTGACCCAGAAACAAACCCTGTGCTCAGGACTAGGTGTGTTAGCCTGGTGCCTGGGATAACAGTGGGCTGATTCCTTATGGGGCAAAACCTCATCCCTTAGAAGGTAGTAGCCTGCTGCAGGCACATTCCTCTTTTGCCCAGAACTTATGTATACATTCACTGCAGACAGTCTGGCTAAAGGTGGCTAAAGTGTGTACCGTTTATGGCACCTGACTCGCCCCCAGTTCCTGATGGGGAGGGAGCAGGGTAGACGAGGTGTAGACAGTGGCCGTGGGGGACTGATCCCACTAGTGAGCTTACCTCTACGCGAGTAAACGCTCCATCCAGTGCCTGTGAGAGCTGTGCTTTTGCTGGTGCCCCCGACACTGCAAACCGTGGTGAGGTGGGAGCCCAGGACTGCTGTTCCTGGTGGCCGACATTGTGGAGCTCTTTGCTAACCTCCATGTTGGGAGACCTGGAGCTGGTGATAGGTGTCTCCCTTTCTGACAGGCGATTTGGCACAGGGAGCAGCGTGCCTACAAAAGGACTTATTATGTATGGGTTTGTGTGTTTGTGTGAACGATTTTGGGGAGAGTTTAAGGAAGCAGAGCTTTGATCTGGACTGCATACTGTCAGGAAGCAGGAGTAATTCTGTGACTTGATTTCTGTCTTGATTTCTATCTAGAAGACGAGAGGAAAGGAGCAAAGCTAAAGGTGGGATTGATGAAGCAGCAGCAGTCACTCTTGTTAGGAAGGACAGGAGAATGGATGTTTGGTCATTTTTGTAGTTTGGGCAATATTTTATTTTTCTCTGTGAGTAGACATGATTACACAGTGGTCTTGTTTTTATCTTTTTCTCAGCTTTTTTTTTTTTTTTAATTTTTTTTAGGAGTTACTGGGGATTGAATCTGGGACCTCATACGTGGGAAGCAGTGCTCACCCACTTGAGCTACATCTCCCCTCTCAGCTTTTTTTTTTATTCAAACTTTATTTCAAATTCAAAAAATAAAATAACAAAAAGGCAGCTCAAGAAGTTATGGAAGTATTATTCCTAAAAAGTTCTGTCCAAGCACTTTTATCTCATCTAATTTCAACAGCTGTTCAGAAAGATACACAGATGAACTCAGATTAGTTAAATGGCATAGTCAAGGTGTTCTTATTAATGAAAAACAAGAGAGAAAAAAATGCTTAATCGTATTCTTATCTCACAAAACCAAGCTCCATATTCTTTTTTTAATCTTTAGCATAATATAGTACCTTTTCTGCTTTTCTAGAAAAACATTACAATGTTGTTAACTAGAGTCCATAAATTAGAGTTTTCCATGTATCACCACATTTGTAACACCTTGTAGTAGAACATTCCTGTATTTATATTATTTACCACAATCCTCATCTACTGCCCAAATCATTGTTATATATTATCATATACATATACATTGTTATACATATATATATATTATCCTCCAGCTGTCCTCCAACTAACATTAACATCCCTAGACTACTCGCTTCAGCCACACTCACATACATAAATCAAGTTTTTTACACTCATTATAATGTGTTAGCATCAAGTCCATCCGTTACTACATATTTGCATTTGACTTATTAAATATTTTACATACATCCAGCATCATCTCCCCCCTTTTCATCCCACATTCTGTCTTCCACCAGCCTATGCTTTATAGTCCAACTCCATAAGCCTACTCATTATACTTAGTTCATATTGAGACCATACAATATCCGTCCTTTTGTGTCTGGCTTATTTCACTTAACATAATATCCTCAAGGTTCCTCCATGTTAAGTGCTTCCCCGAGTGATTTTTTTCTTACAGCTGAATAGTATTCCATTGTATGAATATAGCACATCTTGTTTATCCATTCTCTGGTTGACAGACACATAGGTTGTTTCCATCTTTTAGCAATTGTGAATTATGCCACTATGAATATTGTGCAACTATCTGTTCCCGTCCTTTCTTTCAGTTCTTCTGAATATATTCCTAGTAGCAGGATTGCCGGGTCATATGGCAGTTCTATATTTAGTTTCCTTAGGAATTGCCAAATCGTATTTCACAGCAGCTGCACCATTTTACACTCCCACCAATAGTAAAGGAGTGTTCCTATTTCTTCATATCCTCTTCAGCGCTTGTAGTTTTCTATTTTTTTTTTTTTTTTTTTTTTTAATGGCCATTCTGTATGGTGTGAGATGCTATATCATTGTGGTTTTGATCTGCATTTCCCTGATAGCTAGTGATGATGAGCATCTTTTCATGTGTCTTTTGGCCATTTGTATTTCTGCTTTGGAAAAGTGTCTGTTCAGTTCTTTTGCCCATTTTTAAATTGGGTTGCTTGTTGTTTTGTTGTTAAGTTGTGTGATCTCTTTATTTAACATGGAGATCAATCCTTCTTCAGATATGTGGCTTCTGAAGATTTTTTTTCCCCCATTGAGTTAGCAGTCTTTTCACCTTCTTAACAAAATCCTTTGAAATACGAAACTGTTTAATTTTGATGCATTCTCATTTATTGATTTTTCTCCCTTGTGTTTTGTAAGGTCCAAGAAACCACCACAAACCACGAGATCTTGAAGATGTTTCCCTACATTCCCTTCGGAGTTTTATGTTTAAGTTTTTATATTTAAGTCTTTGATTTATTTTGAGTTAATTTTCATATAAGATGTGAGGTAAGGGTCCTCTTTCTTTTAGATATGGATATCCAGTTTTCCAAGCACTATTTATTGAATAGGCTGTTCTGACCCAGCTGTGTGGTTTTGACAGCCTTGACAAAAATCACTTGACCATTGATGTGAGGGTCTATTTCCAAACTCTCAATTTGATTCCATTGGTCAATCTGTCTGTCTTTATGCCAGTATCATGCTGTTTTTGTATGTGGCTAGATAATATGCCTTAAAGTCTGGAAGTGAGAGTCCTCCAACTTTGTTCTTCTTTTTTAGGATATTTTTGGTTATTCAGGGACCCTTACTCTTCTAGTTCTACGAAGAAGGATATTGGAGTTTTTATTGGGATTGCATTAAATCTATAGATCAGTTTGGGTAGAATTGACATCCAAATGTTATTTAGTCTTCTAACACGTGAACACAGAATAGCCTTCCATTTATTTAGATCATCTTTGGTTTCTTTTAGCACTGTTTTATAGTTTTCTGAATACAGGTCCTTTATGTCTTTTAGTCTGCCAAAAGGCTCCCAATGCAAAGTACCAGAAATGTGTTGTCTTTTATAAAAGGTATTTATTTGGGGTAAAAGCTTACAGTTCCAAGGCCATGAAAAGTCCAATTCAGGGCACCATACAAGGTACTTTCTCACCCAAGTCAGCTGCCACATGTTGAAGCAAGATGGCAGGTGATCTCTGCCTGGTCTCTGCCTTCTGCTCCAGGCTGTACCGGTTCCTGGAGCTCAGCTGAGGGCAACCAGGCCTAGGGCTTGTGTCTTACTGGGCCTCTTCTCTCAGGCTCGGCTGCTCCGCTTTTCCCCCACTTTCAGCTGCAAGCTATCAGGCAAACGGCTCCTCTCTCTTTGGAGGCCTCAGCTGCTTGAGCCTCTCCTTTCTGTCACATGGCGGGATCAAAAATGGCAGCTCTCCATTTTTTATTGGACCCAACAAGAAGGTGGAGACTCAACCTGAGTCTCCATGCCTCACTGAGGTAACCCAATTGAAAAAAGGTCTCATACCCACAGGAGTGGACCAGCCCACCAACATAATCTTTTCCTTTTGGGGATTCATAAAATAATTTTCACACTGCCACAATGTCCTTTCGTTAAGTTTATTCCTAAATATTCGACTCTTTTAGTTGCTATTGTAAATGGAATTTTTTTCTGACTTCTTCCTCAGATTGCTCATTGGTAGTTTATAGAAACACTGTTGATTTTTGCATATTAATCCTGTATCTTACCTCTTTGCTGAAATCGTCTATAAGTCCTTAGGGTATTGTGGATTTTTCAGGATTTTCTAAGTATAGGATCATGTTATCAGTGAAAAGCAAAAATTTTACATCTTCTTTTCCTATTTGGTTGCCTTTTATTTCCTTTTCTTGCCTATTGCTCTAGTTAGAACTTGTGGTACTGTATTGAGAAACAATGGAGAGAGTGGGCAGCTTTGTCTTGTTCCCAGTCTCAGTAGGAAAGTTTTCAGCCTTTCTCCATTGAGTACGATGTTATTATCTGTGGGTTTTTCATATATGCACTTTATCATATTGAGAAAGTTTCCTTCTATTCCTATCTTTCGGAGTGTTTTTGTCAAGAAAGGATGTTGTGTTTTGTCAAATGCCTTTTCTGTATATATTGTAATGATCATGTGATTTTTTCTTCTTTAATTTGTTAATGTGGTGCATTACACTTATTGATTTTATGTTGAACCACCCTTGCATACCTAGTATACCCACTTGATTGTGATTTATAACTTTTTAAATGTGATTTTGGATCCAGTTAGCAAGTCTTCTGTTGAGGATTTTTGCATCTATAGTCACTAAAGAAATTGGTCTGTAATTTTCTTTTTACATAATATCTTTATTTTGCTTTGGTATTAGGGTGTTGTTAGCTTCATAAGTTTGGTAGCTTTCCTTCTTGTTCTGTTTTTTGGAAGAGTTTGAGCAGGATTGGTATTAGATCTTCTTTAAATGATTGTTAAATTTCACCTGTGAAGCCACCTGGTCCTGGGCTTTTCCTTTTGAGTTTTTTTTTTTTTTTTTTTTTTTTTTTTTAAGGTATCGGGACCAGGGATTGAAACCAGACCTCATATGTGAGAAGCCGGTGCTCAACCACTGAGCCACATTGGCTCCCCTGAGTTGGTTTTTTCATTTGTTTACTTGTTTGTTTTTTTGTTTTTAGGAGGCACAGGGACCTCCCATGTGGGAAGCAGGCGCTCAACTGCTTGAGCCACATCTGCTCCCTTTGGGGAGCGTTTTGATGACTGTTTTAATCTCTTTACTCGTAATTGGTTTTGTTGAGATCTTCTGTTTCTTCTGTGGTCACTGTGGTTTGTTTTTGTGTTTCCAGAAATTTATCCATTTCATCAACATTGTCTAGTTTGTTGGCATACAATTGTTCATAGTATCCTCTTTTTTTTTTTTTTTTTTTTTTTTTTTTTGATAGTATCCTCTTATGATCTCTTTTATTTCTCCTGGGTCAGTGGTAATGCCTGCCTTCTCATTTCTGATTTTATGTATTTGCATCTTCTTCTTTTTTTTTTCCCCTGTGTTCATCTGGCTAAGGGTTTATCAATTTTGTTGCTCTTCTTGAAGAACCAACTTTTAGTTCTGTTGATTTTCTCTATTTTTTTAATTCTCCATTTCATTTATTTCTGCTCTAATCTTTATTATTTCTTTCCTTCTGCTTGCTTTGAGATTGGTTTGCTGTTCTTTTTCTAGTACCTCCAGGTGTGCAATTAGGTCTTTGATTTTAGCTCTTTCTTCTTCTTCTTCTTTTTTTTTTTTTAAAGATTTTATTTATTTATTCATCTATCGCCCCTTGCTGCTTGTGCTCGCCGGGTCAGCCAACCACGCCGTGCGGGCGGGCCTGCCCCCACCAGGAGGCCCCGGGAACTGAACCCGGGGCCTCCCACATGGTAAACGGGAGCCCCACTGATTGAGCCACAGCCGCTTCCCTCTTCTTTTTTAATATAATCGTTGAGGGCTGTAAATTTCCCTCTCAGCACTGTCTTTGCTGTATCCCGTAAGTTTTGATATGTTCTTGTTTTCATTGTCTTGAGGTATTTACTGGTTTGTCTTGCAATTTTTTCTTTGACTCACTGATTAAGAGTTTGTTGTGTAATCTCCATATATTTGTGGATTTTTCCCTTTTTCTTCTGTTATTAATTTCCAACTTTATTCCATTATGATCAGAGAAAGTATTTTGTATAATTGCAATATTTTTAAATTTATTGAGATCTGACTTATGTCCCAGCATGTGGTCTATCTTGAAGAAACATCCATGAGCACTTGAGAAGAATGTATATCCTGCTGTTTTGGGATATAGTGCTCTATAAATGTCCGTTAGGTCTCGTTCATTTCTCATATTACTCAAGTTCTCAGTTTCCTTATTTGTCCTCTGTCCTGATGTTCTGTCTAATGCTGAGAGTGTTGAAGTCTCCAATGATTATTGTAGAGATGTCTATTTCTCCCTTCAGTTTTGCCAGTGTGTGTCTCAGGTATTTTGGGACATCTATATTAAGTGCATAAATATTCCATTTCTTCTTGATTAATTGTCTCTTATTAACACATAGTAACCTTTTTCATCTCTTATAACAGTTTTGCATTTAAAATCTTTTTTATCCGATAATAGTTTCACTATTGCTCTTTGCATGGAATATCTTTTTCCACCCTCTCACTTTCAGTCTGATTGTGTCCTTGTGTCTAAGGTGAGTCTCTTGTAGATGACAAATAGATGGCATGTGTTTTGTTTTTTTTCCCCATTTTATCAGTCTATGTCTTTTAATTGGGAAGTTCAGTCCATTAACATTCAGTGTTACCACAGTAAAGGCATCACTACATCCATTTTATCCCTTGGCTTTCAATGTTGTCATAGCTTACTATTGTCTGTCTTTTAACCCTTTCGGTTTCTTGGACTTATGTTCTTCATTTCTACTCTTCTCCAGGGCTCTTGCCCTTGTCTTCTCCTTTAATGCTGTAACACACCTGTTTTAGTTTGCCAAAGGGCTGCCGATGCAAAGTACCAGAAATGGGTTGGCTTTTATAAAAGGGATTTATTTGGGGTAAAAGCTTACGGTTCCAAGGCTGTGAAATGTCCAAATCAAGGCAGCAGCAAAGGTGTTTTCTCACCACAATCAGCTTCTGTTGATCCTGTTGTGCAGTAATGTGGTGAAGATGGCTGCAGATCTCTGCCGAGATCTCTGCCTTCCCTTCCAGAAGCTACTATCTCTCAGAGCTCAGCTGTGGGCAACCAGGCATAGGGCTTCTCTCTCTCTGGGCCTCCTCTATCAGTCTCAGCTACTCCATTTTCTTCCCCAGTTCAGCTGCAAGCTATCAGGCACATAGCTTACCTCTCCCTCAGCTCTTTGAGTCTCCTGTGGCTTCTCTTCTTGCAGCTCAGCTGTGGGCGAAAACTGTCGTCCTTTCTCTCACATTGCAGGATGAAATGTAGTGGCTTCATTTTCCTGTGTCTCCATTTTTATCAGACCCAGCAAGAAGGTGGAGACTCAGCCTGAGTCATGCCTCACTGGCATAGTCCAGCTGAAAGGGTCTCACACCCACAGGAGCGGATTAGTTTATAAACATAATCTTTCTCTTTTTGGGATTCATAAAATAATTTCTAACTTCCACAACACCCTTTAATATCTCTTGTAGATCTGGTCTCTTGGTAACATACTCTCAGTTTTTGTTTGTCTGTAAAGACTTTAAACTCACCTTCATTGCTGAAGGATAGTTTTGCTGGATAAAGAATTCTTGGCAGTTTTTCTCTTTCAGTACTTTAAACATATTGTACCTCTGCCTTATTGCCTCCATGGTTTCTGAAAAGAGATTGGCACTTAGTCTTATTGAGGCTCCCTTGTAGATAATATATTGCTTTTCTCTTGCTGCTCTCAAAATCCTCTCTTTATTTTGGCCTTTGACATTCTGAATAGTATATTTCTCTGAGTAGGACTATTCAGATTTATTCTGTTTGGGGTACGTTGCCCTTGAATATTGATATTCATGTCTTTCGTAAGGGCTGGAAAATTTTCAGTCAGTATTTCCTCAAATATTCTTTCTTTCCCTTTTCCGTTCTCTTCTCCTTCTGGGATACACTTATGTTTGTGCGTTTTGTGTCATTCACTGTTCTGAGACCCTGTTCAGTTTTTTGCATTCTTTTCTCTGTCTGCTCTGTCTTTTCAAGTTCAAATGTTCTGTCTTTGAATTCAGTCATTCGTTCTTCTAACATTTCAAATCTGCTGTTATATGCCTCTGTTTTTTTTTTGAGAGCAAAGGTTTGTTTTTAATTGATTTTTAAAAAACATTTATTTATTTACTTTTATCCATTTTTACCTCCTCCCTCTGTTTTTGCTGTTTTTGTGTCCATTCGCTCAGCTATTCTCTGTTTCCAGCCCTCTCTTCTCATCGTTCTCCTCCTGTCTTCACTGGGATTCAATCCTTGGAACCTCTGATGTGGGAGAGAGGTGTCCTACCGCCTGTGCCACCTTAGTTCCTGGTTTTTCAGCATATATTGTCTTGGCTCTCTCTTGTGTCACTCTCCTGTTAGGTCATCATCTTGCTGCGTGGCTCAGCGGGGCCTGATGGCACACCCATGTGCAGGGCCTGGGGGGCTCACCTGCTCGCGGGGCCTGGTGGTGCACCCGCTTGTGGGGCCTGATAGCGCACTCGCACAGAACCTGGTGGTGCACCTGCTCACAGGGCCTGGCGGCGCACCCGCACAGGGCCTTGGGGACTCACCCACTTGCGGGCCTGAGGGGCTCACCCATTCATGGTGCCTGGCGACCCGCACGCCTTCTATATATATATATATATATTTTTTTTTTTTTTTTAACTGGGAGGTCCCGGGGATCGAACCCAGGTCCCTCCATATGGGAGACGCCCAACCATTTGAGCCACATTTGTCTCCCTGCTATATCTCTTAAGGTTGACCAGAGATATCTAGAGATACAGTCATTTCCCATACAGGATGGTCATATAATAAATTAGGCTTAGTTTATCACCAGCATTCTAAAAACCAGACCTAGGGAGAAAAACTAAGTCTGGGGACACATGCATGGTTTCTAATGTAGCGAATGTTTAGCCTACCCTGATTGTCACAAAATCAGGACAGCGAGCATATTCGTAGGCCTCTAATGGTTTTTTTAAACAAATTCATTTTATTGATACATATTAATAAATCTAATATCTTTTCAATCTCATCTTGTGTCTTTTATTCCCATAAGCTTTGCTACTTTTTCTTGCAGGCTTTCAAATTGTTATTTATGGTCACACAGTGTCACCTTAATATCCTTTATATCTTTAGTCATATTTTCCTTCATCTCCTTAAATTGAGGTTTGTGTGAACATCATTGATTAGTTGTCTTAAATCCTTCTTCTCTTCTGCATCCTCTCGTTTTTTCTGGCACTCAACATTTTGAATAGTAGGTGTCACAGAGTAGGTCTCTTGGGATTTATTATCTTTGGAGTATGCTGTCCTTCTTGGGTATGAATATTTCTTTCATCAGAGTTGGGAAACTTTTGGCCATTATTTCCTCACATATTCTTTCTGCCCCTTTTCCATTCTTTTCTCCTTCCAGGACACCATAACATGTATGCTTGTGCGCTTTGTGCTGTCATTCAATTCCCTGACACCCTGTTCAATTTTTTCCATTCCTTTCCCTGTTTTTCTGTTTGCATTCAGAAGATCTGCCTTCTAATTCACTGATTCATTCCTCTGCCACTTCATATCTGCTGTTGTATGCCTCTAATATATTTTAATCAGTTTTATTGATACATATCCATAAAGCATACAATCTATCCAAAGTATACAATCAATGGTATTTGCTATAATCACAAAGTTGTGCATTCATCACTTCAATCAATATTATAGCATTTTCATTACTCCAATAATAATAATACTAATAAAAAAGAGATAGAGCAAAAAACTCTACCTCTTAATAATAACCTGTCAATCTGTCTATCCTTCTCCTGCCATACATAGCTGTTATTCTGTTTCTGTCTCTCAAATTTATTTGTATTTTTATTTCATATAGATGGAATCAAATCTTATGTAGTACTTTGTGTCTAGTTTCTTTTACTTAGTATATTTCCTTTTTTTTTTTTTTTTAAACATATAAAATTTTTTTTGAATCAAACAATCTGTTACACAATATATTTGGTTCATAGTAACACATTCATACAGTATTTGTCCTTTTGTGTCTGGCTTGCTTCGCTCAACATAATGTCCTCCAGGTTCGTCCATGTTGTCATATGCTTTACGACTTCATTTCTTCTTATAGTTGCATAATATTCCATCGTGTGAATAGACCACAGTTTGTTTATCCATTCGTCTGTTGATGGACACTTGGGTTGTTTCCAACTTTTGGCAATGGTGAATAGTGTTGCTATGAACATCAGTGTGCAGATGCCTGTTTGTGTCACTGCTCTCCGTTCTTCTGGGTATATATCCAGTAGTGGTATTGCCAGGTCATGCGGCAAGTCTATATTCAACTTCTTTAGGAACTGCCAAACAGTCCTCCATAGTGTCTGTATCGTTCTGCATTCCCACCAACAGTGAATAAGTGTTCCTATCTCTCCACATCTTCTCCAACACTTGTAGTTCTCTGTCTTTTTAATAGTAGCCATTCTGATAAGTGTGAAATGGTATCTCATGTAGTTTTGATTTGCATTTCCCTAATCATGCATTTCACCTTTAATGGAAGGTTGTTAATATATTACTATACACTGCTGTCCATAGTTTGCTTTGGTTGATACTTTTGCCTGATATTAACATCTTGTATCATTAACATACTTTTGTTCTGTTTTAAAGAAAAGTATTATATATGCAATATTACCCATACTCATATTTCACATGAGGTTTCGCTATGCTGTACTATACAGTCCAATGTTAGAATTTTTGGTTTTCCTTCTAGTAATATACATGACCTTTGACTTTCCCTTTCAATTACTATCATACCTATATATTAGCGCTGCTAGTTACAAACACTATTAGGTACTTTTTCCATTTCTATGCATTTCCAAAGATTCATGAACACCTTTTTTTTTTTTTTTTTTAACCAATTCTGCACAGATTAAACCTCAGCTTTCCATTCTCTAACTTTATTTTCTGGTGGCCTGTATTCTAGTTATTAACTCCATGAGTTTACATAATATATTTAGTTCATAGTAACACAGTCTTACAGTATTTGTCCTTTTGTGTCTGGCTTGCTTCACGGAACATAGTGTCCTCCAGGTTCATCCATGTTGTCATATGCTTCATGACTTCATTTCTTCTTACAGCTACATAATATTCCATTGTATGTATACACCACAATTTGTTTATCCATTCATCAGTTGTTGGACACCTGAGTTGTTTCCATCTTTTGGCAATCATGAATAATGCTGCTATGAGGGTGGGAGATGGGTGCCATTCCGTGCTATGGAAACGAGTAACTCACAGTTTTCCTTTTGGCCTTTTTGTCTCCCTGTCCCATTCCCTGCTGGACAATGTGTGCAGCACTCCCCTTGTCTCCAGAGCAGGTGCTTTGGACAGCTTCTGCCTTTTCTCTGCTGTTTTTATAAGTGAAGTGAGCCCTGTCAATCTGTTTCATCACCATCTTGCCAGAACTCCTCATTGTGGTTTTGATTTGCATTTCCCTAATGGCTAATGATATTGACCATCTTTTCATGTTTTTTTTAGGCCATTTGAATATCTTCTCTGGAGAAGTGTCTATTCGGATCTTTTGCCCATTTTTTAATTGGGTTGTCTTTTTAATGTTGAGTTGTAGGAATTCTTTATATACTTTATTTATTTATTTATTTATTTTTTTTGCTGGGAGGTCCTGGGGATCGAACCCGGGTCCCTCAATATGGGAGACGGACGCCCAACCAGTTGAGCCACATCTGACCCCTATATACTTTAGATATTAAATCCTTGTCAGATATATGATTTCCAAATCTTTTCTGCCATTGTGTAGGTCATCTTTTATATATATATATTTTTTTAATTTATTGAAGCACATTATTCATATATAAACATACATAAACAATAAGTGTATAGTAATAGTTGTGACCTTACAAAACAAACATACATAACATCATACAGGGCTCTCATACCTCATCCTACCACCAATACCTTGCGTTGTTGTGAAACATTTTTAACTAATGATTAAAGAGCATCCTCAAAATATTACTACTAACCAAAGTATATAGGTTGTCTTTTTATTTTCATGATAAAGTCCTTTGATGCACAAAAGTTTTTAATTTTGATGAGGTCCCTTTTATCTATTTATTTTTTTGTTGCTTGTGCTTTGGGTGTAAAATCTAAGAAACCATTGCCTAACCCAAGGTCCTGAAGATGCTTTGCTACATGTTCTAGGAGTTTTATAATTCTGGTTCTTATATTTAGGTATTTGCTCCATTTTGAGTGATTTTTGTTTATGGTGTGAGATAGGAGTCCACCTTCATTCTTTTGCATATGGACATCCAATTTTCCATTTGTTGAAGAGATTCTTCTTTCCCAGTTGAGTAGACTTCTCAAAAATCAGTTGACCACAAACATGAGGATTGATTTCTGAACTCAGTTCAGTTCCATTTGTCTTTGAGTCTGTCCTTGTGCCATACCATGCTGTTTTGATTACTCTGGCTTTATAATAAGTTTTAAAGTTGGGAAGTGTGTGTCGTTCTTCTTTTTTAAGATGGCTTTGCCTATTTGGGGACCCTTACTATATTAGTCAGCCAAAAGGGTGCTGAGGCAAAGTACCAGAACTCTGTTGGCTTTTTTTTTTTTTTTAAGATTTTATTTATTTATTCATTTATCCCCCCCCTTGCTGCTTGTGCTCACCGGGTCAGCCAACCACGCCGTGCGGGCGGGCCTGCCCCCACCAGGAGGCCCCGGGAACCGAACCCGGGGCCTCCCATATGGTAAACGGGAGCCATACTGATTGAGCCACAGCCGCTTCCCTCTGTTGGCTTTTATAAAGGGTATTTATTTGGGGTAGAAGCTTACAGTCACAAGCCCTAAAGAGTCCAACTCCAGGTACCATAAGAGGTACTATCTCACCCAAAGTCATTGGCCATGTGTTGGAGCAAGATGGCCTGTGATGTCTACGAGGGTTCAGCCTTCCTTCTTCCTCTTAAGGCTCCATGGTCCCAGCTTCTAATCTCAGCTGTAGCCTGGTATAAGTCTCTCCTTTCTCCCCAGGTTCGTTTCTTTCTGGGCTGGGTTCATCTGCAGCTGTAGGCTATTAGGCTCATCTCTCTTCCCGGGACCTCTGCTGTGTCTACGGAACTGTCTCTATTCCTCTGTGTTGTTCTCCTGTATATTTACTTCCCAGGGCTTCAGCATCAAAAGTCAAACTCCTCTCTGCCTTGTCGCTTTCTCTGTGAGTCCCCGACCACAAAGGGGGCAGGGACTCAATGTCCTACTGACATGGCTGAATCAAAACCCTAATTTTAATTTAATCAAGTAAAAGTGAAACCTCTGAAGTTAATACAATCAAAGGGGAACACACCCAGAGGAACAGACCAGCTTACAAACATAATCTAATATCTGTTTTTGGAATTCATAAACAATGCCAAGCTGCTACATTTGCCTTTCCATATTAATTTGATGATTGGCTTTTCTATTCTGCAAAGAAGGCTGTTGCTACTATTTTGTTGAGGATTTTTACATTTATATTCATAGGGAATATTGGTCTGTAACTATCTTTCTTTTTAAATGAATTTTATTGAAACATATTCATGAACCATACAATTCACTGAAGTGTACAATCAATGCCATTTTGTATAATCAGAGTTTTACGTTCATCACTTCAGTCAATATTAGAGCATTTTCATTATTCCAAAAGGAAAAAAAAAAAAAAAACAAGCGAACACAGAAAAAACCCTACCCCTTAGTAGTTATCTCTCAATCTCTCTATCCTTCCCCTGTCATACACAACTGCTAATCTATTTCCATCTCTGTAATTTATTTGTATTTACATTTTATGTAGAGTCAGTACATGGAGTCAATATGTTGTACTTTTTGTACAGTTTCTTTCACTTAGCATGCTTCCTTTTTTTTTTTTTTTTTTTAACCATTGATGGAAGATTATTAATATATTGCTATATATTACTGTCCTTAGTTGGTTTTGGTTGTTATTTTGTCCAAATATCACCCTGGTGTTAACCTCTTGTAATAGTAACATACATTTCTGTTTCAGAGAAAAACCTTCTTATATATGCACTATTAACCCTACTCATTTTCCACAAGAGGGTTCACTATGCTGTACAGTCCCATGTTTCATTTTTTTGTACCTGTCTTTTCTTGTAGTGCCTTTATTTGGCTTTGGTATGAGGGTGAGGTTGGCCTTGAAGAATGAGTTAGGGAGTGTTCCCTCCTGTTCAATTTTTTGGAAGAGTTTGAGCAGAATTGGAGTTCATTCTTCTTGGAATGTTTGATAGAATTCCCCTGTGAAGCCATCTGGTCCTGGACTTTTCTTTGTTGGGAGGTTTTTGATTACTGATTCAAGCTTTTAATTAGTTATTGATTTGTTGAGATCTTCTGTTTCTTCTTGAGTCAGTGTATGTGGTTTGTGTGTTTCTAGGCATTAGACCATTTAACTAGGTTATCTAATTTGTTGGTGTACAGTTGTTCATAGTATCCTCTTATAGTCCTTTTTATTTCTGTGGGGTCGGTAGTAGCGTCCTCCTTTTAATTTCTGAGTTTAGTTATTTGGGTCCTCTGTCTCTTTTTCTTTGTCTGTATAATAATTTTATTGATATTTTCAAAGAACCAACTTTTGGTTTGGTTGATTCTCTATTGTTTTTTATTCTCTATTTCATTTATTTCCATCTCATCTTTGTTTTTTACTTCCTTCTGTTCACTTTGGGTTTAGTTTGTTCTTTTTTTCCCTAGATCTTCTAGTTTTGAGGTAAGTTGTTGGATTTGAGATGTCTTCTTTTTCAGTATAAGAGCTATAAATTTCCCCCTCAGCACTGCCTTTGCTACATCCCAAAAGTTTTGGTATGTTGTGTTTTCATTTTCATTCACCTCAAGATATTTTTTAATTTTCCTTGTGATTTCTTCTTTGACCCATTGGTTTTTAAAGAATATGTTGTTTAATTTCCACATATTTGTGAATTTTCCATTTTCTCCCTGTTACTGATTTCTAGCTTCATTCCATTGTGGCCAAAGAAGATACATTGTATATAATTTCAATATTTTTTAATTTTTTGAGACTTGTTTTGTGACTTAGCATATGGTCTATCCTGAAGAATGATCCACGTGCACTGGAGAAGAATGGGTATTCTGCTGCTGTTAGGTCTAGTTGATTTAGATTATGCTTCAAGTCTTATATTTCCTTATTGATCTTCTGTCTAGATGTACTGTCCATTATTGAAAGTGGTATATTGAAACCTACTATTAATATAGAACTGTATATTTCTCTCTTCAAATCTGTCGATATTTGCTTCGTATGTTTTGGGGCTCTGCTGTTAGGTGCATATATATTTACAGTTGATATGTCGTCTTGTTCAATTGATCCCTTTATCAGTATATAATGACCCTCCTGGTCCCTCGTAACAGTTTTTGACTTAAAGTCCATTTTATCTGATACAAGTATAGCCACCCCAGCTGTCTTTTGGTTACTACTTGCATGATATATTTTTTCCACCCTTTCACTTATCTCTTAGAATTTAAGTTGAGTCATGCTTTTCTTAATCTATTCTGCCAATCTCTGCCTTTTGACTGGGACGTTTAATCCATATACATTTAAATAACTATTAATAATGCAGGACTTTCTTTTGCCACTTTGCTATTTTGTATTTGTATGCCTTTTTTTGACCTTCAGTTATTCCATTAATGCCTACTTCCATATTTATTTGTTCTTTTTTTTAAAATTGTACCATTTTGAGTCCCTTCTCAATTCTTTCTGAATATATTTTCATGTATTTTCTTTGTGTTACCATGGGGTTAAACTTTAACATCCTAAATCTATAAAAAACATATTTGATATGATACCAACTTATCTTCAGTGACACACACATACCCTGTCACTCTACCCTTCCGTCCTCCCACCTTTTTTTTGGTACTCATTACCAATTATATCTTTATATGTTTTATGTCCAAAACCATCAATTTCTCATACTTAAACATTTGCATTTTAGCACCTGTAAGAAGTAAAAAGTGGCGTTACATAGCAAACAATACAATAGTACCATCATTTGTAATTACCCATATAGTTACCTTTACCAGAGTTCTTTATTTCTTTATGGTGCTTTGATTCATCATCTAATGCCCTTTCTTTTCAGTCTGAAGAATTCCCTTTAGCATTGCTTGTAGAGAAGGTCTAGTTTTAATGTACTCCCTCTGCTTTTGTTTAGCTGGGAATGTCTTAATCTCCCCCTCATTTATTGAAAGAAAGTCTTGCCAGATTATTTGTTTGCAGTTGTATTCTTTCAGCACTTTAAATATTTCATACCACTGCTTTCTTTGCCTCCATGGTTTCTGTTGAGAAATTGGCACTTAATCTTACTAGGATTCCCTTGTACATAGCTCCTTGCTTTTCTCTTGAAGGTTTCAGAACTCTCTCCCTTTCCTTGGCATTGCACAATTTGATTACTATGTTCTGGTGTGGTTCTCTTTGGGTTTATCCTGTTTGGGGCTTGTTGGGATTCTTGAATGTGCATATTCATATCTTTTGTTACATTTGGGAAGTTTGCCACTATTTCAGTGAATATTCCTTCTGCCCCTTTGTTCTTCTTCTGGGACTCCCTTAATGCTTACATTGGTATGCTTGATGGTGTCCCATATGCCTCAGGCTCTGTTCATTCTCTTTTATTATTCTTTTTTTTCTACTCCTTATCCTGATTCATGTCAATTGTCTTGTCTTTGAGATCACTGATTTTTTTCCTTCTTCCACCTCCAATCTCCTTATGAAATTGTCTAGGGAATTTTTCATTTCAGTTATTGTGTTCTTCGACTCCAGTATTTCTGTAGAGAGATTACCATATTGTTCATTCATTGTTTTCCTCATATCCCTGTGCTTTCCTTTATCTCCTTGAGCATATTGTGGATCATTATTTTAAAGTCTGTGTCCATATCCTGAGTGACATTGCAATGACAGATATAGGCCATTTTATATCATCATATATCATGCAGAACTGTGTGGGAGAGAGCGTGGTCTACAATGTGAACTATGGTCCATGCTTAGTGGCAAAGCCCCAAGATGTGTATATCCATTACAGGTGACGTGCCACTCTAATGAAGGATGTTTATGTGGGAGGTTGTGGGAGGAGTGGGAGGTGGGGCACATGGGAATCCCTACAATTTTTGTGTAACATTTATGTAATCTAAGTATCTTTTAAATTTTTTAAAAAAATTATAAAAATAAAAATAAAATGCTGAGTTTCTATAAAATAAATAAAGATCTCTACGTGAAAATAAAAATTCCCCAAAGCAAAAAATAAAATAAAATAAAAAAGTTTGTGTCTAATAAGTTCAAAGTCTGGTCCTCTTCCTTGATGTTTTCTGGATTTTTATGTTGTTCCTTTGAATGGGCCATCATTTCCTATTTCTTTGTTTTTGTAATCCTTTGATGCACACTATACATTTTAATATTTTAAAATGTTAACTCTGGGATTTAACATGTAGTTCCTTAGTTGTCCCTTAAATTTTGTATCCAGTTAGTGAAAAGACAGATTTTCTTGAATGCTTGGAGCTAATCAAACCAACAACCAAGGCATAAAGCACTTTTTACTTACTTTACTTATTGGCTCTACTTTTGCTGGTGGTCTCCTTCAGAACTTGGCCCTCCTGTCAGTAAGATCAGTCAGATACTGGGTCTTCTCTTTTATCTGAGCCTCTGGGGAGCCGGAGCCAGAGCGTCTGTTTCTTTTCCTGGGCTTGTGCTTGCTGGAGGCCTTAGGAATTTACAATTTACTGGAGTTCCAGTGAATGCTCCCTCTACCTTCTTTGAAACGGATCTCCTCCCCCTCCTGGGTGCTCTCTTGAGTGACTTAATGCAGGTTAGTCCTTTGCCCCAGGCCACTTCAACTTAATTGTTTCTTTGCTCTCCGGAAACTGGTAGGGGTCTCAGACTTTCAAGCTTCCACCAGATAGGTTGGCACTGGCATACATGCACCCCAGCACGCACACGGGGGCCACTCTGCTCCCTCTGGAGTAGGGCCAGGGACCTGCAGTGGGAGTGCACGTCGGCTCCTGGATTGTGGAGGAGGTAAGGGAGGGGCCAGGCCAACTACAAGGGCACTGGGAGCTTCTCCTTTGGCTTTCGAAGCTAGGTCTTCTTCAGCACTTGCCTGGTTAATGTAGCCTTTAACTGTTTTCCATAGTTTTGGAGAATGTTACTATCTTTGAGATTTCTCTGTCCCCTTTGCCCAAAAGGCGTTGGAATAATGGCCACCCTCAGAGGTGGCCCCCAGCGATCTGAGATAGCTGATCAAGAGTAGAGGTCTAGAGTTTGGAGGACTAGTTCTTTATGACCACCTTCACACCAGCAAACCGCCCAGGAGCTGGAGCTCCATTCCCCACTGCTACTGGCCACAGGGGGCTGCCGGGGGAAGCGATGGTAGCCGCTTCAGGGAGAGGGTGAAACTCACCTGCCTTTGTCGCAGTTTACCAGCCTCTTCCTCCCACCCCTTCCTGGATGCTGCACAGTGTTTCCCTAGACTCGGGAGTTTCAGAGTGCTTGATTCAGACAGTTCTGCCAGTTCAGTAGTTCTTTTGGTGAAGGGACTGATTCCTGGAGCTTCCTACTCCACGGTCTCCCCACAGTTCTCCGTTATGGTCAGTGGTGCTTGGGGTTTTGAAGGCTATTGTGGCATTGCCCTTCCTTGAGGCTCTGCCCCTGGCCATGTCGGGTTATGCTTGTTTCCCCCACCCCATCACCAGTACCCTGCATTATCTGATTTTTTGCCCTTTGCCAGTCTTACCAGTGCAAAGTGGTGAAGTTGAATTCCTTTTCATATGTTTAAGAACAGTTTATGTTTGGTGATGGTAGCACAACATTATGAATGAAATTGAAAGTGGTTAAGATAGTAAATTTTATGCTGTATATATATTAGCACAGTAAAAATTAAATAATGCCTCCAGAATTGAGAGAGAAAAAAGAACCATTTATATTTTCCTTTCTTTGACTTTCTCTGTTCTCATGTTCTTTGCCTGTTTTTTGTTAGGTTATTTATTGATCTGTTTCTTATTTCTAGACGCTTTTCATGTTTTAGTAAAATTAGTGCTTTGTTCTGGATATGAGTGGCAGATCTCCCCTAGTTTGTCATTTATCTTTGGCTTTGCTTATGGGTTTTGTTTTTGTTTTTTCACCATGCAGTAATACTTGATTTTTATGTAGTTGAATATTTCAGTCTTTATAGCTTCTGGGTTTGTATTGTGACCAAAAGGCTTTTGCCTCTCTGAGCTGACTTTTTAAATCCTTTCACATTTCTTTATTTTATACTGCAGTCTTTGTAGTATCTGGAATTTATCCTGGTATAAGGTGTGGGTAGGAATCAGACTTAGGTTTTATTCTAGATTGCTTTACACCTGTCATAATAACTTAATAATAATCCATTCCCCCCACCCCCAGTAGTTTGAGTTGCTAGTTTTATCGTATACTATCCTCTTTTATGTATTGGGGTCTGTTTTTGAACTTTGTGTTCCATCCAGTTGATCTGTCTATTCAAGTACTGGTACCATGTGCTGTTTCAATTATTGTGGCTCTATAATATGTTTTTTTTTTTAAAGATTTTTATTTATTTATTCATTTATCCCCCCCTTGCTGCTTGTGCTCACTGGGTCAGCTAACCACGCCGTGTGGGCGGGCTTTGCCTTCACCAGGAGGCCCCGGGAACCGAACCCGGGGCCTCCCATATGGTAAACGGGAGCCCCACTGATTGAGCCACAGCCGCTTCCCTATAATATGTTTTAATATGCAGTGAGGCTGATTCCCATTCTTTTTTTTTTTTTTTTTTTACTGGGAGGTACTGGGGATCGAACCCCGGTCTTTCCATATGGTAGACAGACACCGAACCTCTTGAGCCACATCCGTTTCTCTGATTCCCATTCTTAATCTCCCCTCTCCCTTGCTTCCAGAATTCTCCTGACTTTTCTTGCTTGTTTAGTTTTCCACATGAATTTTCAGATAAACTCATCTTGCTTAAAAAAAAAAAAAAATTCTGTGTGTTTATTTAATGGGATTGTGTATATTTATAGAATAACTTAGAGAGACTATCTTTATGATGTCTTCTATCAAAGAACAGACTATATCTTTCCCCTTGTTCACATAATCTTTTTGCCTCTCAGTAACACTCCAAAGTTTTCTTCCTGTAGATCTTGCACATTTTTTATTAAGTTTATTTTTGGTGTTTTATGTTTTGTGATGCTATTGTAAATGGGGTATTACTTCCTGGTTTCTACTTGGTTATTAGCAACTAGTGGATATTTTATCTCTTCCTTCCCAATTTTGATAACTCTTGTTTATTTTTGTTGTTTTGAACTTTCAGAGTAATGTGAAATAATAATAATAGTGAAATGGATATCCTTGTCTCTTTCATGACTTTAATGGGAATTTTTCTATTGTTTTTCCATTAAGCAAGGTACTGGTTTTTAAGAAAATATCAATCTAGTTCTATTTTAATAAGAATTTTTATTGTTGTTTAAATAAGATGGTTGAGTTTTATCCAATGCCTCTATAGTATCTGGAGATGATACTCTGATTTTTCTCTTTTGACTTATTAGTGATATCTCTTGAATCCTACCATGCTAGAAGCTCTTGAGTGCAAGGATAGAACCTGGGTCCCCATTGCCCAGCACAGGCTATTTTGATTACGTATTGCCCCCCCTTCTCCACTTGGTCGTAGGAGGTTTTACTCACTTTCAGGGCCAGGACCCCAGAGTCTGTGCGATGCTGGGTTGACTTACCTGAGGGAGCATTCTGCTTCTCCACGGCATGCAAGTGGGACAAGGCTCACCCCCCCCCCCAGGCTGGACATGCGAGACCAGCAGTGCTGCCCTTCAATCCCAGCATACTCACTAAGCACGGGTCTGGCCCTCATCTGGGAACTGGGGCCCCAGAAGCAATTGGACCCTGGCCTAGGCCTTGTGGAGGGCATTGGGGGTGGGGATGTTAGATGTGGCTTCCAGAAAAGGTGACACGTGAGCTGGGTACCAGGTGGGATTCAGGCAGAGGGAACAGCCCGTGTGTTCAGAAACTTGGCAGTACTCAGCTTTGCCTGGCACTGGGGGCACAGGGGAGGAAGCTCAAGAGCAGAGCTTAAACCATGCCTGGGTGGCTGTGTCTCTGATCTCATGCCCATGTCTGTTCCAGGTCTGGACAGTGCCCTCCCGGCTGGGCCCCAGCCAGGAGGAGCCATGGCAGAGGCTGGGGACGCTGCGCTCTCGGTGGCTGAGTGGCTGCAGGCACTGCACCTGGAGCAGTACAGCAGGCTCTTTGAGCAGCAAGGGCTGATGCGAGCCACGGAGTGCCATGGCCTCAGTGACACCCGTCTGGTGAACATGGGCATTCTTCTCCCCGGCCATCGCCGCCGTATCCTCGCAGGCCTGCTCCGTGCCCACGCACCCCCGGCTCCTGCTCCCCGCCCCGCCCCACGGCCTGTGCCCATGAAGCGCCACGTCTTCCGCTCACCGCCTGCACCTGCCACTCCTCCTGAGCCACTGCCCATTGCTGGAGAGGAAGAGGGGCCACCCGCTGCCCCGCCCATCCCGCCCCGGAGGAGCTGTCTTCCTCCTGCCTGCTTCTCCACTCCATCCCCACCTACCCCAGACCCTGTGCTGCCCCCATTGCCTGCCAAGAGGCATTTGGCAGAAGTGAGTGTGCCGCCTGTGCCGCCTGTGCCACCCCGCACGGGGCCTTCCCGCCTGCTGGCAAGGTGAGTGGGTGTTGCCCCAGCTGGGGGAAACATGGGCAGAGGATCCTAGAGGGTAGGTGGGGAGTTTGTGCTCTTTGGCATTGGGGTGAGAAAGGCACTTCAGGTGGAGCATGTGCAAAGCTCAGCATGGGAGACACTCTTGAGGCACTCTGAGCAGACAGTGTGGCTCAACTGTTGGGTAGTGTGGGAGAGGCTTGCGGATGGGACTGGTGGATCACCCTGCGGAGACCAGGCTGGGGAGCCAGGATTTTACCCTGAGTGCAGTGGGGAGCCAGGAAGGTTCTAAGCAACGTGATCAGATGAAATCTGAGTGCTGAAAAGGAGATACCTTTGGCTGCTGGTGAGGGTTGATGGTAGGGAGCAGGCTGGGAGCCGAGTGAGAGGACTGTGGTGCATGCTCAAGTGAGAGGCCCCTGGGGCTCAGTCTGTGGTAACAAGACTGAGAGAATTAGGCAGAGTGGAATGAGGTGGTGGCACTCGAGTGGACAGAACCAGGGCCCGGCCTGGGCAGGCGGAGAGGGAAGGAACCACCACGGCCAGCAGGTGATGCAGGGCCACAGCTTCAGAGT
The DNA here is from genome assembly GCA_026826555.1 of Tolypeutes matacus. NCBI lineage: Eukaryota > Metazoa > Chordata > Mammalia > Cingulata > Chlamyphoridae > Tolypeutes > Tolypeutes matacus. Next base: position 1,521,871 of record JAKSZT010031676.1, on the reverse strand, counting down.
GAATTTGGGCAGTCTGGAGTGCAGTTTGGGGGATCTGGGATGCATTCTGAGAGGTAGCATGTGGAGGGGATAGAAAGCCTGGGTGGATGAGCTGTTGGCGGGCGCGGGAGCTGCACAGGCCGTGCTCCCATTGTGCCCGGTCTTTCCCTTCGTGCTGCTCCTGCCACATGTCACTAGGTCCTGGGGACACTTCTCAAACCTCATCCTACTCGCCCTTCCTCCTCTTCAAACTGTTTTTCTCTCTTCCTTGGCTCCAGGTGCTGTTTTTTGAGTTTTCTCCTACTTCTCTGGATTCCATGTTCATCTCCTTCACAGATGCCCCCCCTTCCTACCATTTGCTGGGGTCCCAGCTGGGGTGGGGTGGGGTGCATGCCTAGATGGGGCTAGATTTGTGTGCAGGGGTGTCACGGAGAGTTACTGGAGCACTTGGGCCAAATCTGGCTTCTTGGAGGAGGAGGGGAGGGTGCGGAGAGAGGGCTTGGATCCGCCCGTGTTGGGCACTGCGCCGGGTCCCTCGCTTACGTGCTCTCATGCCTTCCCTGCGGCAGACCTTCCAGGCAAGCAAGCTAGAGCAGGTTGGGGAGCATTGCTGAAGCCATGTGCATGCTTGGGGAGCCCCTGTGGGGAGGGTCTGGGACAGGGGTTCTTAACAAGGGGTCCGTGAGCGTGAATGTAAATTTAAAAAAAAAACATCATTCCTGTGGGGACGTGTTGGTGCAGGTGTGATATATTTATTAAATAATACACAGTACAGTGTGGACTTAGTAAAGGGTCTGTGGTTTTCACCTTACTGGGAGTGGGGTCTGTAGAACAAAAAAGGTTAAGAGCCCTTGGTCTGGGAAGTCTCCCCCACCCAGACGGGGGTAGGGGGTTAGGTCAAGGGGCCTTGAAAGACAGGCCCCTGCGGTATTGTGAGGTTTGATTGGTGGAAGCACAGAAAGGGTTGGTGCCTTTCCTGGGTTCGCACAGCTGCGGGCAGCCACTGGGTCCCCCAGGAGCCCACCTTGCTGCCTCGTTTAGAGTTTCCTGGTGCCATTTCGCCCTCTAGTGGCCATTTTCCAGCATGCAGGACTAAGTTTCATTTCCTTCAGCCCCCCACTGGGATAGCTGTGTGTGTACATGCATGTGCACGTGTGTCTGTGTCTGTCTGTCTGTCTGTCTCTCTCTCTGGGGGGTGGGTATAGGTGCACAGGGGGAAGGCAAGGCTTATGCAGCTTGAGGGGACAAAACCCCAGTGGGGAGCAGAGCCTGGGATTCCTGCTCAGGGGACAGGGCACGGGGTCAGCCCAGCTGGCTATGCTAGGAGCTGTCCCTTTGGGCCTGTTTCCCCATCGGTTCACTGGGTCTGGGATGAGACGCCCTCCATGGCCCTGCCGGCCCTCCCTGGCTCTCCTGGCAGGATCTCTGGTTGAGGAGGCTAGCTGGGTAGGGCCAGAGGCCTCGTCACACCCCTGGGCCCGGGTGCTAGTCCCCACTCCCAGAGCCTCAGTCTGCACTGCAGGCCACTTGGCCGGCCTCTGGGGGAGGTTAGGCCCCGTGCTTGGGTGCCGGTGTAGAGGACCCGAAACTCATTTCATGCCAAGGCAATTTGTAGAAAGTTATCTTCCTCAATTTGGGACTTGCAGAGGGCAGAGTAGGGGGTGGACCCCGAGGCCTGGCTTCCTGTGTCCTGGGGAATAAAGGGTTTACTAAGAAACAAAAAAAGAGGTAAGTACACAATCTGAGTCATGTATCGCGGGCGTGCTACAGGATAAGCTGCGCACGTGGGGCCCCGGCTTAGGCCTGTTCTGGGGACTCTGACACTTGGTGCTGGGAGCATCTGCTCCTAGAATGCTGGGCTTTCAGGGTGTGCAAAGCCTTTAGAGCCCAGTGGTAGGAAAGCTCCTGGCAGATGTGTGACCGGTGAAGGCTGGGCCCCGTGGTGAGCTGCCAGGCCCTTCCCCTGGGCCCACAGCTCACAGTGAAGGCCGCCCCTCCTGGCAGGAGTCCCACCACAGCTTTTGGCAGGGCCTCCCTGCCCCTGCTCCCACACCCTAGTGAGCGGAAGCTCACTCACTGCATCTTGGGGCCTCTGACACCAGATCATGGGGTGCCCGAGTGTCAGCATTTCTCCCTGGCTCCTGACCCCTCACAGGCTCCCCAGCAGAATTTTGGGGTGGTCTGCTGTGTGGGCATGTGTGTCCTCTCAGGGTAGTGACTCTGTGTGAGGGTGTGCCTCGCCCGTTGGTGTGTGCACCCTTGTAAATGGTTGTGCATGTGCATGTTTGTGCAGGCTATCAGGGTGGGCATGTATTTGTGTATTTACATATTCATACAGGTTCTGAGGGGGGTGATGTCTGTTCCTAACACGTATGAGCGTCTGGGGGTGTGTGCAGTTTCAGCACTGATCTGAAGCGGTGTGTGTGAGTTCATTGGGGTCTGTGCACACATGCATGTGTACCGGTGGGGTGGAGACTCCAGGAGCATGAGTACATTTACAAGTGGGCTTGCGCTGTTTGGGGAGTGAATTGGCATGTGTTTTATTTGTGTACTGTCACGTGTGTGCACGTGCTGTCGAGATGGTGCAGCCACTAGAATGTCACCTCCACCCAGGCCGGGATCTTGGTCTCTTTTGTTTCTTGCTGAATCCCCACTGTCTGGAACAGTGCTGGGTGCCCAGTAAGTATTTGTTGTGGGAGTGAATGGATGGATGCCTGCACAAGCTTGTGTGCTGCTGGGAGCTGGGCTTGGGTGCAGGGACAATACATGCACCTGTGCTGCCCACGTCACCCAGCACCAGGCAGTGCCCTGGGCTCACACTAGGTAATAGGGTTGGAGGGCCTGCCCCCAGCACCTCAAATCCCTTCCCTCCATCCTGCTACCCAATCTGGTACCCTAGACCTCTTGGGAAGGGACAGGCCATCAGAGGAGGCAGGTGGGAAGATATGATCCTATATTCCACACCAAAGTGTAAGCAAATCAGAAAACTTGAGCAAGGATAGGGCTCCCTCCTCCTCGCCTGGGATGAGCTCTGGGCTCTCAGGCTCACCATTATGCCTGGCCTGGGAGGCGCCTACATCACTCCCAGGGAGCCTCGCCACCTTCCATTATTTAAGCCTGTGGGGAACTTGCTGAGGAGTCCAGAAGTGCTGAGAAACCTGCCCCAAATCGCCCAGCCCAGCAGAGTAGGAGCCGACCCCACCTTCTAGCCCCGGGTCCAGTCGCTTCAACTCTAAGTATCATAGACACGAATCCTCTGAACTGGGGTTCCAAGGTCACTCCACAGATCCCCTCCCAGCCTACTCTGGCCTCAGTTTCCTCCTCTGGTACCCGCACGCCTGGAGATACCTAGGGAAGAGAGAGTATTGGTCAGAGGGCGCAGCTACCAGCAGGAGTCACACTGCAAGGCCACAGCTTATGCCTTTGCCTTGCACTCCAGCCAATCCCTGATCTCCCTGAGAGCCAGTCACTTGTTGCCAGGGCAGAACCTGCTCCCTTCAAAGAGCTTCTTTCCCAGCTCTCTGGGCCTCCAGGGGGAGGGGGAGGGGGAGAGGGGAGAGGACGCCACCAGGGTCAGGGGATTCCTGGGCATCCATTCTTGCCCTGTAAGTCCCAGCGAGACTGCCCTGCGGGGGTGGTTGTCCCATTCCAGCTTCGGAGGAGGGGGTTTGGGGGGGCAGTAGGCGACGGGAAGGAAGTGTCAGCCCCAGGGGATTCTGGGTGGCTTTTCTCCTTTTCTCTGTCAGTGTTTTCAGGAAGTGAGCGCGTTGGCCCAGGCTGCAAGGGGCGGGGAGGCGGAGAGCAGGAAGCCTAGGGAGACCAGAGCTGGATACTGACGCATACACACATACACACTCTCCCAGGCGGACCTGTGGTTATACACAGACACACACTCTGAGAGAGAAGTGATCCACAGACAGACACCAGGCACAGGCTTCCAGAGCTGTACCTGGACCCAGCTACCTCCCAGAGAACACCTGGCCTCCGACACCAGGGAGCTGGGACCAGGCTGCCTCTGGGACCGGCTCAGGTTGGACGTAGGCTTGCAGGGCAGGCACTCAGCACACCCCCGGAGTTGTGAGGCCTGGGGCCCAGCACCCGCGGGCATCTGAGGGTGAGCAGGGGTCAGCCTTGGGCTGGACTGTGGGGGCAGGTGGGAGGGAGGCCCCGCCTGGCTGTCTCTCACCTCTGAGCTGGGTTTCCTATGTGCTCTCCTCCTCCTTTTTTTCTTTGCCCTTGGAATTTTTTCTCTTCACTTTCTCCCTTTCTTCCCTTTTTTTCCTGCCTCTTTCTTCTCTCTCCTTTCCTCCCTCTTCCCTTGCCATAGTCTCTCTGGGTCTGTCTCCCCATCAGCCCTCTCTCCTGGGTCCACTGGGAGCCCATTTTCGGGGCTTTTCTGACTTTGCTGCACAGGCTGTGCCTCTGTGGGTCTCTGCCGTCCTCAGGTCTAGGGTCTGCTCCTGGCTCCCCTCACCCCTTTAGGGACTCCCTCCGGGAGGCATAGGTGTGGCTTATCTCAGTGCCACGTTCAAGGGCGCTGTTGTTCTGGGCAGTTCCTATCTAACACCCACCCCTTCCCCAGTTCAGGGTCATAGGGAGGCGTGCAGATAGCTGGTGCTGGGGGGCTGCAGGACGAGGGTTGGCTCCTGCTCTCCTCCCTAGACTGGTGGTATGGTTGCTGCCTGGGGAGTTGGGGGGCTGGGTGGGGGGAGGGGGAGGGCTGGCTCCCCCCCCCAGTGCTGTGATTCCCTAATGAGCTCAGCTACCCTGTATTAGGTACACTGGGGACACAGAGAGGCTACTCACCAGGACCTGCTTTCGCATCTGACGCTCCCTCAGCCCTTTATCCTCAGCTTGTTTCCGTAGGGGCCCAGTAGATACCTGTACCGCCTCCTCCTGCCAGGTCAGTCCTGAGCCTGGGCCTTTGGGAGAGGGGTACTCAGTACAGCCTGTGAGCTACCTGAGGGCTGAGCTTCCTCCCCTTTCTGCCACGGAGCTGGCACAGGGCCAGGCCCGGGAAGCTTAGAGCTGCTGTGGGAGTCCCAGACCACTGCCTCCTCCTGCCCCCACGGTAGGGCAGGCCTGGTGATGGAAGTGCCCTGGAAGGCCCAACAGGCTGTGTGATTTTAGAAGAGGGAGCAGTTGGGTGGACTTCCTGGAGGTGGGGGACACATCCTGGGCCTGAGCACAGTGGAGTCCACGACCCTGGGTCGTGGTGGGGATTAAACGTAGTAGGTGCTTAGCAAGTGGTGGCTGTTGTTCCAGGGAGAAGTGCTAAGAGCTGGGTAGAGCCTTGTGGGGGAGGGTGAGTGCTGCTGTACGGGCGGGTGGGGAGCTGCTGACCTTCTCCAGGGATCAGCAGGTGTTGGCCATGCGGTCACTGAGTACACACTCACTGCAGCTCCCTGCACGCCAGGCCCTGTGCTGGTGCCCGTGAAAAGCTGAAAGGCAGACTGCAGCTACCATGTTCTAGCACGGAAGGGCCCTCTGTGCTGTGGTCTGGGCAGGGGTGAACAGGACAGACCAGAAGGGTGCAAGAGGGCCAACCCTGGGCTCTCCTGATGGAGGAGGAAGGGCAGGGGCGGGCATGGAGGAAGCAAGAAGCAGTGGACTAGGCCAGAGCACAAATGAGGAAGTGGGCAGCTGGGAAGGTTTGCCCCTGTGGAAAGGGGAGCTTGGGATAGGAGAGCCATGTCCCCAGGTCATTGGGCCTAGGCCTGGGTCCCCATGAGGCCTGGGTGACACCTTGGGGGAAAGGTCCTGAACCCTGCAAGGGATGCGGGTTTGGGTTCTTGGCCTCTGAGGGCAGTTCAGTGAAGCAAACCCTGACATCAAAAAATGATCAAAACTGTAGAGGCTGGGGGAGCCCAGAGAAGGCCCCAACTCAGGCTTGGAGTTAGGGGAGGCACACAGTGGAGGGAGGATACGTGACTTGATCTTTTGAAGGAGGAATAGGCGTTGGCCACACAAGGAAGGGTGTCCTAGTGGAAGGCACATCATACGCAAAGGCATGGAAGTGTGCGTTCATGCAATGCAGCTCAGGCAAGGGCATCATGGTTACAAACTGACGAGTGGTCGAGCTGGGGCTGAAACTCAAGTCTGCCTGGCTCCAAAGCCCTGACCCTTAACTAGGGTGACCACACGTCTCATTTCGCCTAGGACTGGCCCAGTGTATGCCTGTTGCCCAGGCAGAGTTGTCAACAGCGCCTCTTCTAGCTCTCAGAAATGTTCTGGTTTATTCGCTTCATTATGTCTTACCATCCTGGCTTGAGAGCCTCCCGTGCTCCCCCTTCCGCAGGTGTGAGGTCTGCTCTGTGTGTTCCCCCTCATGCAGTGAAGCAAACTGATGAGGCTGAGGGCCCGGGCTGGGGCGCCCCCGCCCAGCAGTGCCCAGTCTTGCCGAGAGTGTAGTGGGCCAGCGCAGAAGGGTCCACGGATCACTTGAACAGAGGAGAAGGAGCCAGCAGTGTGGGGGGCAGCATCATCTAGGGGACTGCCTGGAGGGCAGGGTCAACTGAGTTGAGTGTGGAGGTACAATAGGCTTCCCGTGGGCTGAGATGGTGGGCAGGGTCCACAAGGAGGAGGAAACGGGCCGCAGAGGCTGGAGGTGGGACCATTGGGGACGTCCTCAGGGTTGGCAGGTCTCACTCAGTGGGTCAGCTTCCCAGCCGGGCCCCAGCTGGACTCAGGGGAATGAAGCTGGAGCCACCTTGGGGTGCAGGCACTGAGTGGCTGGGACTCTGGGCGGGTGGGGGGACTCCTGAGTGGGCTCTGTCCTCGGTGGAGGGCACTGTCCCTTTCTCTGGGGTTTTCCCACATGCTGTGTCTTCCCGGCACCACTTCTCCTTTCCTGGGCCTGACTCGGCAGGGCCCTGACCCCTTGTGGCTTCCTGGAGGAGGTGGCTAGAGTGGGGCCTGGCATAGTCCCTCCGCCGGGAATGCTCTGCTGGGAGAGGAGCCCTGACATGTTTCCCACTCCCGTCTCGCCATGGCCACCACAGCAGTCAGAGCTATGGCTGTCCAGTCGGAGACAGAACCTCAGCTCCAGAGGGGCCTTGATCCCGACGCTGGGTGGCCAGTGTGAGGAGGCAGGTTCACATCCTGGCCACGGCTTCGTTTGCTGCTGGTGGTCAAGCCTGTAGGCTATGGTGCTGGGCTGCCCGGGGCAAATCCTACCTGTGAACAAGGACTCACCTGTAAAGTGGGGATAAAAATAAACCTTCCCTTATAGAGCCCTGTGGTGAGTAAATGAATGAATCCATGCCAAGTTCGTAGAAGATGATTGGGAATATATATATGTAACTGTTACTAATTAATAAGAATTAACTAACCGAGATACTCATTTATTTATAAATCCCTGCTGAGTGCTGGGGATACAGTAGTGAACAGGATGGGTGTGCTGAGGAGCTTGCCTTGGGGACCCCGCCTGCTGGGGGACAGCCTTCAGGAAAGGAAGGGACCTCCCCGGTTGATGAGGACAGTGATGGGAATGGGCTGGGTGCCAGAGGTGGGAGGGTAGGTGCTGCTGGGGCCCTGGGGCTAAGGAGCAGGTGGGCAGATTTTGCTCTATTGCTATCACTTTCCCCTCAGCCCTGGAGGGACAGAGCCTGTCCCCACCTCCTGGAGCACAGTCCAGCTTGTCCTGACCAGACGGCTTGGGGTTCTGTTCCCAGCTGATCACAGGCTGGGCTCCAAGGGCCCCTTCCTCTTGGACTCTGGAAAGCAATAGGGTTGTGGATTGATTTGCCTGTCTAGAAGTCTCCAGGGACATTGCCCTTGACCAGATGGGGGTCAACACCCAGGCATGGATTTGACCAGGTCGTGCCATAGGCAGTGTTGCCCAGTAACATGGTTGGCAGGCCCGTTAGCAGGTTTCTGGGGGAACAAAGTTGGAAAGCTACCTAAAAAGGTTAACTTCTCACACAGAAGAGACAAGGATATTGTTCACCTTTTACCCACACGTGGAGAAGAGTCAGTTATGTGCATGTTGATATGGAAATAGCCACATGTCCTAAGAAGCACATAGACTTTAGGGACAGAGGCCAGGGTTCAAATCTTGGCTCAGACACTAGCACAATACCCAGCACAAAGGATAAACTTAAAAAAAAAAAAATGTTACCTGGAATAATTTGTATAAAGCTTGTAATAGTGGGCAGAGTGTGCCCAGGGACTGTTGGGTTAGGGACGGCTTTCAGAGACAGGAGGCTTGGGTTTGGAGTTAGGCATGAATGGCTCTTCCTCCCAGGACCGAGCAGGGAGAAGAGGATTTCTGGTGAAGATGGCAGCCGGAGCTGAGGCTGGCGTGCTCGTGCCCTGGGCTGGCCCGGGTGCTTTCTTTCAGTCCTCACCTGCTTTTGCAGTAGTCACGCAGTTAGCCACTGTCAGGAATCTCGGGGCACAGACCAGGGTGAGAAGGACCAGTGGGAGAAATGCTCTAGGGCTCAGGCGCCTTGTTCAGCTGGTGGTCCCTGGGTGTCCTCCGTGCTGGGGCATGACACAGTGTCCTGGTTCGCCCCCCCACCTGCCAGATGTGTACTCTAGCCCCCATTTTACAGAAGAGGAAACCAAGGCTCAGATGTAGAAAATGAGGCCCCAGGACACACAGGAACTAAGAGGCTGAAGCAAAGGTCAAACCCAGGTTCCGGGTACCAGAGTCCCTTGGGGTCGCCCAGCCTGCGAGGAGCAGCATGCTCGGCGCTGGGGCAGGCAGGCAGGAGCGCCGCAGCCAGGGAGCCGGAGGCCCCAAGCTGGCCCGGGGGAGCTGGGGAAGGTGACCTGATGGATATGAGAGGAGCCAGTGTCCTGGGAAAGCAGTGTGTTGGGACAAGGGGCACCCAGGAAATGGCGAATATCCAAGTCTGGGGCGAGAGAGAAGGTAGTCTTGAGCCAGAGACCCTTGACCCAGGGCCTTAAAACTCAGTTTCTGCGCTCTGGTCCGTGCCCTCAGCCTTGATGCCCATTTTGATCTGCCCCACCCATTTGCCAACAAATGCCTTCCCACCTTAAGAGCCTAGTTCAGAATTCATAGAGACAGAAAGTAGATTAGAGGTTTCCAGGGCTGGAGGGGGCGGCGGACAGAGATTGGGGAGTTATTGCTTAATGGGTTCAGAGTTTCTGCTTGGGGTGATGACAAATTTTGGAAATTGTGGTGATGGTTGCACAACATTGTAAATATAATTAATGCCACTGAATTGTGCACCTAAAGAATGGTTAAAATGGCAAATTTTCTTGTATTTATTTTGCTACAATTTTTTAAAAATCCCAGCTCCAACATCACCTCCTCCAGGTAGCCTTCCCTGACCCCCCCACCCCCACCAAGTTCTAGTCTTGCCTTTTTGAAAATGGAGACCAGTGGATACATTTGGCTAGAGCACTGGGAGCAGGTGATTCTGCCACAACAATGCAGGACCTGCTCGTGCAGGCCAGAGGAGGATGCTTGCTTGCTGTAGGCTTTGGGTAAGGAGTGAGGCCAGAAGGGCTGTGTGTGGAAGGACTCCTGTCCGCATGAGTTTGTAGGAAGAATGAGTTTTGCTGCAGCTCGGGTGATCTGGGAGCTCCATGGGTTTGAGGCCTGGTTCTGTCACTTGTTAGCTGGGTAACGCTGGCCCAGTGACTCAGCCACTCTGAGCTAACCCCTTGGTGACCAACTTTTGTTCGATTCCCAGCCTTCCTTCCACAGAGCAGGAGTTAGTGCTACCACCGCCGTCATCCCCTCCACAGCCAGAGCCTGAGGAGCCCCCATCCAGCCACGTCCAGGCCCCCCTCCAGCCCCTGTCTCCACCTCCTAGTGCCCCGGAGATCCCCCCGAAGCCTCTACACCTGCTCCCTGAGTTTGGTGAGTGCCACAGCCAGGGGGCAGGGCTTTGGGTGGGTCTTCTGGGATTGAGCCCCTCCAGAGGATGCAAGAACTGCACCCCACCCTCCCTTTCTGTTGGGCCTGGACTCATAATCATTCTCCAGCACCTGAGCCAGCTTCTGGCCCTGCCAGCACCCACTGCTGACCCTGGGCAAAGCACTCAGGCTCTAAGTATCATTTTCTTCATCTTTACCATGGAGTCAGCAGTCACCTGTTTGACCTACATGCCGGGGCATGGAAAACTTTTTGAATTAGCCACCTTTAAAAGGTTTGAGTATTTTCCAGGGTCACGGGCGATTTGCTTTTCCTGGGGTTGTCCACTTCTCTTGATGCTCTGGTTTTTCTTCTTAGCCCATTTGGACAGTCCCCACCCCTGTCCCCCAAGCCTGGTCAGCCTCCCTTGGTGGCCTGGCCTCTCCTTGGCCTGCCCCTTAGTGCCATCCCATGAGGCCCTGAGGGTATAAATAGTACTTCCTGTCGCCTGGGCCTTTTTTTGAAAGCCAGGCTGGGATGGGGTGGGCAGTCTTTTCTGAGCCTTTGTGAAACCAGAGGTGCCTAAAGAGAGGAGGCCAGGCTCCTTTCCTCTGAATCTCCCCCCACCCCTGTTTCTCCCTAGACGACTCTGACTATGATGAGCTCCAAGAGGAGGGGCCCGGGGCCCCAGCCAGCGTGATGACCACGAAGGTGGGGCGGGGCGGTGGTTAGGGTGGTCTGCCTGCCTGTCCTGGAGCCTCTCTCTCCGTCCCTTTCTGTGTCTCTGACTGCCTGCCACTGCTTCCCCCTGTCCCCATGTCCGTGTTGGTCTGTCTTGGTGGAAGAGGGGCCTGTGAGGAAACAGAAGTAAAAGTGCCGAGTTGTGGGTCAGGGACGGAGTGGACAGAGGGGTGTGTTAGCCCCCGGGTGGGTGTGATCTGAGGCCTGAGGGGAAGCATGACGCTGAGTGGGTCTGGGGGGGGTGGGGCAGGAGGAGCCCTCACTGAGCCAAGTTCCACGGGCCGTGCGTGTGGCCAGTTTGCTGAGCGAGGGGGAGGAGCTGTCCGGGGACGACCAAGGGGACGAGGACGAGGATGACCCTGCCTATGAGGGCCTCCCCAAGTAAGTGTCCTATTGGGGTGGGTGGGAGGTTCACCGTTCCAGCCCTCCCAGCTCCTCAGCCCCCACTTATGGGAGCCCCCAGCCCTGGGAACGAACGCATTGGCCCTGGCCTCCTCATTCTTTCTCTCCCCGCCTAGCAGTGGATGGCATACCAGCAGCCTGAGCTTGCCCTTGCTCAGCAGCCCTCCGATCCCCGAGTTCCTGCCGCAATCCATGGACGGGCTGTCCAGGGGCCCCATCCCCAACACACCAGTCATCAAGGCTGGTTGGCTGGACAAGAACCCACCGCAGGGGTGAGTGAGGCCTGTTGGGTCCTACTGGTGCGCTGCATGGGCGTGGGGGTTGCTCCAGGGTACTGATGTTAAGGTTCCAAAAATCAGAAGGCTATTTGAATAGGTCTCCCTCCAGGCAGATTGTAATCACCATTTTCTCCATCAGGATTTTATTGCCCTTAAAATTGGGAAGTCCTCCTTTGTGTCTCATTTCAGTTGTTCTTGCTGTAGGTAAAGCCCATCTTCTTCTCAGTGGCCATTTGGGAGCCTTTCTCCCTGGAACCCGGTTGTTCCTGACTTTGTGTTTGGCCATTAGAGTAGGCTGGCGTGATCCTGGAACTTCTCCCCTCATCCTCAGTCCTTTGCTCTGCTGTCCCTCTGCTTCTCCCTCTCCAGATCGTACATCTATCAGAAACGGTGGGTGAGACTGGATGCTGATTACCTGCAGTACTTTGACAGTAACAAGGTGAGGGCCATATCGGTCCCCGACCCAACCCCTGCTGCAGCCTGACCTGAACCAGCCCCTAGTCCCTCCCTAGACAAGCCCCACCAGTCTGACTCCTCAAACCGCATCCACCTTGCCCATCAGCCAGTCAGTGTCAGCATGAGGGCTGAGGGAAGCCAGGGAGGGGTGGGCCTCTGGGCCACCCCCCCAGCCCCCAGTAGAGCTCCTGTCGCTTCCCCAGGATGCCTACTCCAAGCGCTTTGTCTCCGTGGCCTGCATCTCCCGCGTGGCTGCCATCGGGGACCAGAAGTTTGAAGTGATCACAAACAACCGGACCTTTGCCTTCCGGGCGGAGAGTGATGGTGGGAGTGGGGAGTGCGGGGAGGGGAGGGGAGGGATTGTCCGGGGGAAGAGAAGCCTGGCAGTGCAGCCATATAAGGCGGGGGAGGGAGCCAGGGCACATCTGCACCTCCCCCTCCCCCCCCACAAAAAATATAACATCAAGGAGTGTAGTAGGGTTGAGAAGGGGACCCCTGTGATGGGCTCTTTGCTTGGACACTCACTGAGTCCTCAGCACCCCACAGTCCCACTGCCAGGGGGACGGGCTCAGAGAGGTGAAGTGACTTGCCCAGAGTGAGTGGCACAGCTGGGAGTGGAGCCCGAGCCTGTCCAAGTCAGAGCACTCGGGTAGGGCACTAGGTGGGCCAGTCTGGGTGGGCTTTCTGGCAGAGAAGCTTGGGCCTGGGGACCAACTTGAGCTCACTCCTGGATCTTTGCCTGCAGTGGAGCGGAAGGAGTGGATGCAGGCCCTGCAGCAGGCGGTGGCCGAGCAGCGTGCCCGGGCCCGGCTCTCTAGTTCCTGTCTGTTGGGAGTTCACGGCCCAGAGCCACCTGACCGCGCTGGCAGCCTGGAGCTACGTGGCTTCAAGAGTAAGCTGTATGTGACCGTGATTGGGGATAAAGTACAGCTCTACAAGAATCTGGAGGTGCGAAGGGGTCGGTCAGACCCTGAATCCCTGCCCCTGCTTCTTGTCCTGGGCCCTCAGTCTGCCCCCTGCCCACCCTGGACCTGAGCCCTCCCCTTTTCCTCCCTCTCTTCCTTGCACTGGGCCCAGCTCCTTGCCTGCCCCCACTCCCCATCCCTGTTCTGACCCCAGGCCCCTGCTTGGTCCTTGAGCACTGCTCCCTACTCCTTGCCCTGCTCCTGTTCCCCCTACCCACTGCCTACCTGGCCCCTGAGCCCTGGCCCAGCTGCCCACCCCCTGTTTCCTGAGCCCTCCCTATTGCCTTCCTTACCCTTTCTAGTCCCTTCTCCTCTCCCTTCCTGGGCCTTAAGCCCCACCCCCAAGCCTCACCCTCACCCCTCCCCACCTGCCACCAGGAGTACCACCTGGGCATCGGCATCACCTTCATCGACATGAGTGTGGGCAACGTGAAGGAAGCCGACCGGCGCGGCTTTGACCTTACCACACCCTACCGCATCTTCAGGTGAGCCCTGCCCTCCCCTCTACTCAGCCATACCCTCACTCTTGCTTCATGTGCAAAGCTGCCCCTTCTCCTTCTAGGATGGAGGCACCCACCTCCTCACCTTTTGGGTGCCTGTCTGAGCCTCTTCAGTCTGCCCACCTTGACTGCCAGAGGGATCTTTTTTTTTTTTAGGATTTATTTTATTTTTTTATTTCTCCCCACCCCCTCATTGTTTGCACTCTGTCTGTTCGTTGTGTGCTCATCTTCCTTTTTTAGGAGACACCAGGAACCGAACCTGGGAACCTCCCATGTGGGTGTGAGGCACCTAATTGCTTGAGCCACCTCCACTCCCTGCTTTGTTGTGTCTCATTATGTTTCCTTCCTTGTGTCTCTTGTTGCATCATTTTGTTGCATCAGCTTACTGTGCCAGCCAGTTGCATCTGCTCGCTGTCTTGCTCCTCATCGTTAGGAGGCACTGGAACTGAACCCAGGACCTCCCATGTGGTAGGTGGGAGTTCAATCGCTTGTGCCCCATCTGCTTCCCCAGAGGGATCTTTTTAAGACAGCTCTGTACTCTCCCCTTCTCCCCACTTGAACCCTCTACAGGTTCCCTGTAGTCCCCAGGGTGTACTTCGACTTCCTCTGCCTGGCACAGGCCTGCCCCTGTCCATCTCCCAGCCTCTTCTCTACCAGTCTGTCCATCCTGCCCGCAGCACCTGGAATGCCTGTCTGCCACCCTGCCACTTTGCACATGCTGTTACTTCTGTCCACACCTCCCTTCCGCCTCTTCATCTGGTTAAGTCCTCCTCATCTGTCATGTCTTAGCTCAGTCATCATTTCTTCCCATCAGCCTTCTCTGCTACATGGGCTGGGGCAGACCCCTCTCTGGGATTCTCCAGCCCCCATACATCTCTCAGGTTTGTGTTGTCCTTGCCTTTGTCCATGCCCACCTTCCCACCAGGCCCAGGGCACCTCCCTCTTCTGACTCTGAGCTCCCACTGCCTTGCCCCTCTCCTCTGTTTCATGCTGTGTTCCTTCATGCTTCCTCCGAGTCCCTCTGAGCCCTTTCCCACCATAGCCTCCACTCCTGTGCCCCCAGCTTCTCCGCCGAATCGGAGCTGGAGAAGGAACAGTGGCTGGAGGCCATGCAGGGAGCCATTGCCGAAGCCCTGTCTACCTCGGAGGTGGCCGAGCGTATCTGGGCTGCAGCTCCCAACAGGTTCTGTGCTGACTGCGGAGCTGCCCAGCCTGACTGGGCCTCCATCAACCTCTGCGTTGTCATCTGCAAGCGCTGTGCAGGTGTGTGGAGGTGGGCACCAGGCACAGGACATAGTGGCATGACAGAGCTGGTGTGGGGGGGTCGTTGCGTGTGGCCTGTCTGGCTGGAGGGGCTGGAACAAAGGCAGGAGGAGTTAGAAGAGCCGCGTTTATGAAGGTCCTCCTGGATGCCAAGCTATTCCCACTGTGATTAACCTTCAGTCCTTACACAGCCTTGCAAGGCAGGGATTCAACTTCCTGTCATGGGTGGGAAAACCAAGGCTCAGAGGCATGTTCAAGGTCACCTGGTGAGTGAGTGAGTCTGGATTTGAGCCCAGGTCTGTTGGGATCCAGCGTCCCTGTCACATCAGAAGAGTGGGGAGGCAAGGTCAGGGAGCGGTGGTGCTGGCCGAGGCCAGGCAGGGTCTTGTAGGCAGAGGGAGGAGCTGGTGTTTTTATCCTGAGGGGGATGGGAGGCAGGGCTGGGCCTTAAGCAGAGGAGGGACGTGGTCAGATTTGTGGGTCGGATCCTGGCTGGTGGGTGGAAGCCACAGTGGAGGGGCTGAGACTGGAGACCAGAGAGGAGGCTGCTACAGGATCCAGGAGAGAGAGGTGGGGGGGCCTGGCCTGGGAAAGGACTAGAGAACATTGAGAGGCATGTAGGAGCTATGGTACAAGGCCTCAGTGATGGTTGGGGTGAGGAGAGTGAAAAAGAAAAGGTGGAACTGAAGATTCAATCATCCATTCAGCCAACATTCATTGAGGGTCTACTATGTGCCAGACACCGTGCTAGATGCTGGGGCCTCAACCCTCATGGCAACTGACAATGCCCAGGGGGTGGCTTTGGGTGGTTAGAGGTGCAGTTCCCTGATCTGAGGATCCAGGGGGAGGAACAGGTATGGCGTGAAGACCCTGAGACCTGTGGGACGTCTAGGGCAAACTCCAGGAGGCCTTGGGCTTTGAGATCTGGGCACAGGAAAGCAATGGCCTGGCTGGATGCTGGAGTAGGGAGGCATCAAGCTCGTGGAGGGAGGCGAGGGCTGGGGTGGACGAGGTGCAGGGGTTGGCAAGGCTGAGGCCAGGGCCCTCACTAGTGCCCCCAGCCCGAATCCCACCTCCCCTTCCATTCTACGGTGTGCCATACTTTGTTCTCAGCAATGAGGATAGAGCCCTAAGCTCTCAGGGAGCTTAGGAGCTAGTGAGGAGAGTCAGAAAATACATACACGAACCAATAGGTGTATCCCAATAGGTGTATTGTGATAACAAGTGCTAGGCAGGGAATGAAAACAGGCTTATAGGACACAACGTGTTGTTTGTCAGGGAAGCCCTCTCTGAAGACGTGACATTTCAGTTGAGATCTGAATGACAAGAAGGAACCAGCCTTGTGGAGATGGATAATAGGGTCCAGGCAGAGAGAATAGTGAGTGCAAAGGCCCTGAGACAGGAATGAGCCTGGACAATTAGGAGGAGGAGAGTATGGCTGATCAGAGGCTGGGGAGTGGTGGTGGCACTGGATTAGATTAGGAATCTAATTCTGGTTTTAAAGCAGGGATTTGAAGTGAGGGATCTGCATTTTAAAGAGCTCACTCTGGGGTCTGAGTGGAGAGTGTCCTGCAAGGGGTTGAACATGGCTGTAGGAAGCCAGAGGGGGAGGAAGGAGGGGCTCCGTCTGTGGTGCAGGGAGCAGGAGTGCATGGCTGGATTCCGCAGCCAGCTGGAGCTCTGAGTCCCTGTTTGCCCCTGGGTGGGCTCTGGGGGTG
Organism: Tolypeutes matacus; assembly: GCA_026826555.1. Taxonomy (NCBI): domain Eukaryota; kingdom Metazoa; phylum Chordata; class Mammalia; order Cingulata; family Chlamyphoridae; genus Tolypeutes; species Tolypeutes matacus. The sequence goes on along the minus strand of JAKSZT010031676.1, from coordinate 1,505,740 downwards.
GGTGTGTACCCACATGAAGGGGAGGGCCCAGGGTGACCCGCCTCTGGCCCTCTGTCTGCAGGGGAGCATCGTGGCTTGGGTGCTGGCATCTCCAAGGTGCGGAGCCTGAAGATGGACCGGAAGGTGTGGACGGAAACGCTCATCGAGGTAGGGACCCCCCCCACTTGACACCTGTACCTCGGTCTGCCCCTTCAGCTACTCCCTGGGTCTCCCAGCGTTCCCCATCTCACTGCCCCTTGCACCTCGGAGCTAGAAGAGACATTTCAGATCATATAGTGGCAGGGGATTTTGGAAAAGCCAGGTTTTTGCAGAGTCAGCAAACTATAGTCTGCAAGCTAAGAATGTTTTTACATTTTTACGGGTTGTAAAAAATGGAAAAAAAGAAAGAAAGAAAATGCAACAGAGACTGTATGTATCCTGCAAAGCCTAAAATACTTTTTAGCTCTTTACAGAACTTGCTGACCTAGCCACATTTGCTAGATCTAGTCCAACTCCTGTCTCATTGTACAGATGTGGAAACTGAGGCCTTGGACAGGGCTGTAATCTTCCTGAGAGTTCCCAGTGAGCCCATACTGACCACCAAGCCCTGCCCCTTGCCACCCCACTGCCTGGCAGGCCCAGGACTTTCTCCCTTTCCTTGCACACTCCTACAGGACCGCTTCTCCTGTATTCCATGTGTACTCGCCTACACTGGATGTTATGGGCACATACATTTGGGGGCGCACACATATATGCACATTGGTGCCTGCGTACTTGGGCTTCTCAGGTACCCTCCTGGATGGTAGTTACAGGGAAGAACATGCAACAGGAGGCTGGACCCAGGCACTAACCACTCAGGGCATCCCCAGTTTACAAGGAGGACCTGGAAGCCCAGGGAGAAAAAACGACTTAAAAGTCACAAAGTGAGTCTTAGTGAGTCTTAGATTCTGCCCCCTCCACAGTCCCCTCGGAAGATGGCAGGGACTGTTCCTTCTCTATTTTCAGCTGTGACTCCAGCACCCCAGAGAGGGCTGACAAAGAGGCAAGGTGGAGGGGCCTAGGAGAGGGCTGTGGAATGAAGGATCAGCAGAAGGAAAGAATGCTGGACCCCTGGGCTTCCCCCAAATCGGCCCCCATCTCTCTTCCCCAAAGGCCAGAGAGGAATGTCAAGAGACGTCTCCAAAGCCCCTGCCCACCACCACGCTGGCCGACAGGATAGGAGCCCCCACCTCCAGCTGTGATAGCCTCAGGAATGCAGAGTTCCAGATGTGGGACTGGGTGGGGGCAACAGCGAGGCCCCCAATCTGGGCGCCAGACCTGGGGCGCTCACCTCTCAGACTGTCTGCCCCTTGTCCTGTCACTGAGCTGAGGAACTGGGCTCAGAGCTCAGGGCCGGTGAGGGGAGTACCCACAGCCACCACCAGGCCAGGCTGCAGCTCAGCTTCCCTGGGGGAAAGTGGGTGGATGACCTGACTCTCCAGCCTCTCGCCTGACAACCTCAGAGACCAGGATTTTGTCTGGCGTGGGCCTCTGGCCACAGGCTGCCCCTTCTAACATCTTGCCTATACCCACAGCTCTTCTTACAGCTGGGCAATGGCGCTGGGAACCGCTTCTGGGCAGCCAATGTGCCCCCCAGTGAGGCCCTGCAGCCCAGCAGCAGCCCTGGGGCCCGGCGGTGCCACCTGGAGGCCAAATACCGTGAGGGCAAGTACCGCCGCTACCACCCCCTCTTCGGCAACCAGGAGGAGTTGGACAAGGTCAGAGCACTGTGCCTCTGGGCACCCTTATGACTGCCCCCTTTGTTCCTGACTCTTAAGGCCACTGGCTGGGACTCCCTTTCTCGCCTGCCACCCCACTTCTCACTGTCTCAGCCTATCTCTCCTACCAGTTCAGAGCAATGAGCTAGACTGTGGGGAAACTGAGGTCCAGACAGTGGAAGGGCCTTGCCCAAGCCACTCAGAGTGTTGGGGCAAAGCAAGGACGAGCCAAGCCTGACCCTTGGGTGAAGGCCACGTCCCTAGCATCTGTCTGCCTCCCTCCCCACACCTCCCCACCCCTCCTGATTCCTCTGTCTCCCGCACCCTGTCCTGCTTCTGAATCCTGCCAAAAGGAGTGAACTCGATGGGGATGCTATTTCCTGTCAGGCTCATGAAAAACAGCTGGGCTGCTCTGACCCACCCCCACCCCACTCAAGATCAGGCCCCGTATGGGCCCCAGGCCCTGACAGGCTGGGAGCCAAGCCTTGGGACTTGATCTGACCGGCCTGAGCTGGAGGCAGCCTGCTCTGAGACAGGAGATTGCCAGTCATGACCTCTCAAAGGCCTCCAGCCCCTCCTCCAAGCAGCCCCACCTAGGCAGGCTCGGTCCAGCTAGAAGCCCAGTGGAGAGCCAGGCCTCCACCTCCCAGGGACCCAGGCGTCCAGCCCCCAGCCCAGCCCAGTCTGGTGCGCCAGCCAGGGGGGACGGCAGCTCCCATTGGTTGGGAGGGCTGGGCAAGCGGTGAGGAATTCAAATGTGGGAGGAATTAGCTACAAGGCACCCCCCTCCATCCCTCCACAAGGCAGAGGGAGCTTGAGATTCTCTAGAGAACTGGCTCTACTGAGCAGCTCTGCCTAGGGGCTGCAGCCGGGTGAGGCCAGGCAGCTAGGGTCCCCCACCCCTGCCCGCCTTCTTTTCTCATTCTCCACATCCTCGCTCCCTGTCTTTCCTGTTCTCCATGTCATCCAGACCTGGGTGACCCCTCTCTCTTCCTCCCTCTCCTCCCCCACACCCCCTTTCCCCACTGGCCCCTCACTCTCAGCTCCCCAGCTTGAGCTGACCCTCCCCTCCCTTTTCTCCTCTCCCCCAGGCCCTGTGTGCCGCAGTCACCACCACAGACCTGGCTGAGACCCAGGCGCTGCTGGGCTGCGGGGCTGGGGTCAGCTGCTTCTCAGGGGACCCCGAGGCCTCCACGCCCCTGGCTCTCGCCGAGCAGGCTGGGCAGACGCTGCAGATGGAATTCCTTCGGAACAACCGGACCACGGGTGAGCGGCTTGGTGGGATTGCCCTCCCTGCCGCCAAGGTCTGGGATTTGGGTGGGAGTCAGCCAGGGCTGGGCATGCCCTGTGATGTTGTGAGTCCCGTGGCCTTCTAAAGCTGTGCGTGCAGCTCCTTGAGGGTCGCTGGTACAAGTGTGTGTAATTTGGGGTAGGTGTAATTTAGGGTATGTGTTTCTGTGTCTGTTTCTGCGTGTGTGTCCCTTCCTGACTTATGGCATGGGCCACTCTGGGTGGCATCCGTGTGCTGGCGTGTGTATGTCTCTGCAATGCTGTGGCTCTGTTTCCCGACACCTAGGGATGTTGGGGGCTCTAGCGGTTGTGCATGTGCAGAGTTGTCTGTGTTCCTGGGGGGGGGTGGTGGCGTTCATTTCTCCTGGTGCAGGGTGACCCACCCCAGCAGCCCTGTCTTCTGCTCGGCCTGGGAGGAGCTCAGTCACAGGCTGGGGTTGGTCCCCGTTGGGTGGGGATGAACGGCTCTGGTCACAGCCCAGGCCTGGACTCAGGGGCCACCTCCCAGGACAGAGGGAGGAGCTTAGTGGCTGGGGCTTTGGGCTCAGGGCCACGGGTGGGTGGGGTGCACCAGGCTGGAGCAAGCCCAGGTGTCCAGGGAGACACAGAAGACCACCCAGCTGGCTTAGACTGGGGGAGGCAGCAGAACCCCCTCCTTGCTGACCTCCAGGAGCAGGCCTGGAGCCAGGCTGCTTCCTCGGGCTTTGCACTGTCCGGAGTGGACCTCTCTCTGGGGGTTATTATTTGCCCAAGGCCCCCTTCTTTCAAGGGTGCCTGGCCCTGTGCCTCTAACGGGGAGAGTGGGCTGGGCTTGGAAGTCCGGGAGGCTTCCTGGAATGGGAGGTACTAGATCTGGGCCTTGTGGTAGATCTGGGACCTCTGTGGTAGGGTGAAAGGACTTGGGGGGAACCCTGGAGGTGGGAGTGAGAGCCTGAGGGTGCTAGTCAAAGACCTGGGGCCGGTGACTCAAAGCCTTCAGCCCTGGTGGGGGCCAGATGGGGACATCCTTGTTGGGTGGGCTTGACTAGCCACTCCTTCCCCTGCAAAGAGGTCCCTCGCCTGGATTCAACAAAGCCCCTGGAAAAGCACTACTCAGTTGTCCTGCCCACTGTGAGCCACAGCGGCTTCCTCTACAAGACTGCTTCTGCCGGCAAGGTGCTGCAGGACCGCCGTGCCCGGGAAGGTGGGTGCTGCACCAGACCCTGCCCTGGCCCTTGGCATTCTGGCATGGTCGCAGGGCCCGGGAAGCCAGGGCCAGCCAGGGTGGCGAACCCATGAGGGTGCCAAGTGGACTAGGGCAGAGTCTCCCTGGAGGGCTTCCTGAATGTAGTCTCTGATACATAGCAGGTGCTTAAATAAATGGGCTAATCGGGGGAAGGGGTGGGGTACTTTGGAGCAGGTCACTGCCAGCATTTCCTGCAGATTAAAGAAACCTTTATTGGATCCCTTTTGGGTGTGGGTTCTATGCTGGATGCTGGTTTTAGGAGCCTGGGGATGGTCGGAACTTTCAGCACCAAGCTTAAGCTCCATCCCTCCTTGGGCGCCTCCAGTAACCCCCCAACTCCAGGTAGAACCCACCGGCCTTACCAAGGCACTCAGCCAGCCGCCCCACCCTGCCACCTCTCACGCACTCTGCTCCAGCTCTGCTGGCCTCCTTGCTATGGAGCAGGCCAGGGGCTCTCCCACCAGGGCCACTGCCCTAAGAGCTTTTCCCCAAATAGCATGGGCAGTCCCTCACCTCAATCAGGCCAGCCCTGACTGGCCAAATTCTCCAAAATGACACCCCCAATCCCTCTCTCTCTGCACCCTGCTTTTTCTTCTCACCTCTTATCTGCATTAATGTGTCGATACCTATTGCTTCTCTGCACCACACTGGAAAATATTCTCTTCCTGGTCACCAGTGCTAGCACAGCGACTGGCACCCAGTGGGCACTTGGCAAATGTCTACAGAATGAAAGACGAATGAGGCAGGGCTGGCACTACTGGAGAGAGCACGGCCTGGGGGGCAGGCTCGAGGACAAATGTCTCGCCTTCATAGGCCGGAGGAGACAGTGTCTGCTATGGGGGCATTGTTGAGGCCATTGCTACTGCCGTCCTCCGCCCCTGGGATGAAGCCCTCCAACTCCCAAAGAGATTTCTTTGGAATTCTTTGCTGCTCACCATGTCACAATCCCTGGGGCACTGCCTCTGGTCTGGCCCCCTTTGCCTGGTAATGCATTTATATACTGCCTGAGTCATCTTTTTTTTTTTTTTTTACCTTGGTTGCCAGGAAGCTCTGAGCCAGTGTGAAGCCAAGTGCCATGAACTATACAAGCCTGTGTGGCCTTGAGGTTCTGTTCTTGGCCCTACTTCTCCTGTTCCAACTGCCACCTCTGTTTCTTTTGTGGGATCTTGCTGATCTCCTCAGAGCCATTATAGGAGAAGGTGGGGTGTAGAGCAGTGAGAGCTACTGGTGAAGGAGGGACACAGGGAGGGCTGTTAGGGCAGCTGGGGGGGGAGCTTGAAAGAGTCCCTGTGGCATCTGGGCTGTCCTTGAAGAATGAGAAGAACACGGGGTGGGAGGGAAGTGACAGGGCAAAAGCTGGGAATGCAGGACGTGTGCCTAGGAGTGGTCAGAGCTCAGGGCTGGAGAGGTGGCAGGGACAGGCCCATGCAGGGCCCTGCATGCCAGGCTAGGAGCACAGACTGCCCTGAGGACAAGGAGGAGCCAGGGAAGGTTTTTGAGCAGGGGAAGGATGGAGTTTGGATTCAAGCTCTGTCATTTTTGGATCTTGGAAAAAGCAAGGTTGGAGGCTGGGAAGCCAATGAGGAAGCTGCTGCACTGGTCCAGGGGAGATGAGATGTGGGCCAGACGGGGCTGCAGCAGTGGGGCTGGCGAGAGGAGGATGGATTTGGGGGAAGCGTGTGAGGAGGAATGAAGAAGATGTGGGGTCAGGGGGCCACGGGGGCCCAGGGAGGATGCAGAGAGTGGGGGCTGGGTTCCAGCATGGCTCCCCTGCCCGACTTCTCTCCAGAGTTCAGCCGACGCTGGTGTGTCCTTAGCGATGGGGTCCTGAGCTACTACGAGAATGAGCGGACAATGACCCCCAATGGGGAGATCCGGGCCAGCGAGATCGTTTGCTTGGCAGTGTCCCCTCCTGACACCCATGGGTGAGTGCCCCCGGGCAGAGTCAGACCTACTGCTGTAAGGTTCACTCCTCCTCCCATGAAGAAGACAGGGAAACAAGCCCAGAGAGGAGCAGGCTGTACAAGAGTTGAACCAAATCTTCTGAGACCCCAGCTTTAACCTCACCTATCGGGCCAGGGGCAGGGCAGGCATAAGGGCAGCATGGAGGTGGCAGTGATGAGGGGTGGCCTGGGGCTGGGCAGGATCAGCCTGAGTCCTGGCCTGTGTGTCTGCAGCTTTGAGCACACCTTTGAGGTATACACAGAGGGAGAGCGGCTGTACCTGTTTGGCCTGGAGAGTGCAGACCTGGCTCGTGAGTGGGTCAAGTGCATCGCCAAGGTAGGCCTGGATTACAGGGTGGTTGTGGGAAGAGTCTGACAGAGCCCAGGCTGGGGACTTATGACCAACACTGGGCAGGGCCAGTCCCATGGATCCCAGCTCCCCATTTGATGACACAAGGGTGGATGGAGGGTAGCAGACGCAGAGGGGGCTTCTTGGGCCAAGAGCCTGGCATAACCTGCAGCCACTTGGAGGGGAGGTCAGGAGACCTATCTCAGCTCTGCAGAAGGAGAACTGTGGGTCTTGCATGCTGTAGATGCTCAATAAATGTTTCATAATGAATGACAGTCAGAGCCATCTTAGGACAGGCAGTGTGGCCTCCAGAGGGAGCGAGCGCCTTTTCCGTGGAGCAGATAGAGGCTGAAGGGAAGAGGCAGGGAGGCTGCAGAAGAGCACTCTGTCCCAGTGCCATCTGGGTCCCCCTAGGCCACGGGAGTCCATGTCTGCCATTCGCTTGTTCATCGAGCAGTTGTTTGTGAGCCTCCTGAGGGTCAGTCCTCAGAGTCCTGGGGACCCAGGGGAACCATCCCGTCCTGGCTCGTCCATGGCTCCCTGGCTGGTGGGGCTGACAGACAGGTTCAGACAGCAGTGTACTTGGTGCTACATCAGAGCTGTGTGAGCCGGCAGAAGGGGTGTCCCTGATGGTGTCTGGGAAGGCTTTCCAGAGGAGGGCACATTTGGGTGGGTTTGGAGAAAAGACTAGAACAGAGGCATGATTCAAAACTTCCTTCACTGGGCTGGGCTCTGACCCGGGGAAGAGAAGGGGTGCTGGCCATCAGCAGGCAGTACTGTTGGCTGATGCAGTGTCCCCTGGCCATCCTGCCCTCCCTGCAGGCGTTCGTGCCTCCCCTGGCTGAGGATCTGCTGGCCCGGGATTTTCAGCGGCTTGGGCGCCTACCCTACAAAGCTGGCCTGAGCCTGCAGCGGGCCCAGGAGGGCTGGTTCTCCCTCACCGGCTCCGAGCTCCATGCCATCTTCCCAGAGGGGTCTTGTGAGGAGCCACTGCAGCTACGGAAACTGCAGGAGCTTTGTGCGTGGACCTGGACCCAGGCCCCAACTGCCAGGGCTCTCTTTCCTGGGGTCCCAGGCCCCCAGACCCCCAACCCCTCCCTAGAAGTCTGAATTCTATCCTGGCCTGGCCAGAAGGCATCAGCCCCCACTCCCACCCCATGTCTTCCTCTGCCCTTGGGGTGCAACTCAGCAACCCCATATGTTGGTGGGTGGATCCCAGGGATGTGTGTTCCCAGAGCATCAGGAGGGAGCAGGTTGGGGGCCATGAATAAGGTCTAGGCCTCACCTTGTGGGCCCCTCCGCAGCCATCCAAGGAGACGGTGAGAGCCAGGTGTTGGTGCTGGTGGAGCGAAGGAGGTGAGTCAAGACCCCCCTGGGGAGCTCTAAGGAGGAGGCAGTCTGACAGGCTTGGGGAGGTGGGGCAGGGGCAGGTTCTGCAGTGACTGACTGTCCCTGGCCCAGGACGCTGTATATACAGGGGGAGCGGCGGCTGGACTTCACGGGCTGGCTGGGGGCCATCCAGAAAGCAGCAGCCAGCTCAGGGGACACGCTATCGGAGCAGCAGCTCGGGGACTCAGACATCCCAGTGATCGTGTACCGCTGTGTGGACTACATCACGCAGTGCGGTGAGCCCCGCTCTTATGCCTCACGCTGCTCCCCCGGAGAGATCTGAACCTGAACCTCCTGCCCCAGAGGCCAAGCCTCCCGGGATCCCAGGATCCCTCTGAAAGTAGCTGCGTGGCCCGGCCCCAAAGCGCTCTGCACGTTTGGCCCCGCCCCCCACCTTGGCCCTGCCCCCGAGTCAGCGCCCCGCCTCCCCAGGCCTGACCTCGGAGGGCATCTACCGCAAATGTGGGCAGACGTCCAAGACCCAGCGGCTATTGGAGAGCCTGCGACAGGACGCGCGCTCTGTGCGTCTCAAGGAGGGCGAGCAGCACGTGGATGACGTCTCCTCGGCTCTCAAGCGATTCCTCCGTGACCTGCCAGATGGGCTCTTCACTCGCGCCCAGCGCCTAATCTGGCTGGAAGCCTCAGGTGGGCTCTGCAGCCTGTGCCCAGCCTGAGATCTGGCCAGTGCTGTGGGCTTGTGGTCCACTCAGAGCCCTGGATTCCCTTCCCCTCCCATCATACACGTAGACTAAGACTTTCCTTAGCTACCAAGGTCCAGTTTTCTTTTTTTTCTTTTTTTTCTTTTTTTTTTTTTTTTTTAAAGATTTTATTTATTTATTCACTTATCCCCCCCTTGCTGCCCGTGCTCACCAGGTCAGCCAACCACGCTGTGCGGGCGGGCCCGCCCCCACCAGGAGGCCCCGGGAACCGAACCCGGGGCCTCCCATATGGTAAACGGGAGCCCTACTGATTGAGCCACAGCCGCTTCCCGAAGGTCCAGTTTTCTAATGGGCTCCCCGACTCACACACACACATATGCTTTGCTTTTTTTTTATGTCTTCATTCCATACAGAGCCAAAGTTCCCAGGCAGAAAATTCCTCATCCTTGCTGAGTGCCTGGCCTGATTTGACTTGGAGAGGACAGAGAGTGCTGTCACCTTGCATGAGAGGAAAAACATTTGGAGGGGTGGGACAGGAGAGGTGGTTACAGGGGTTCCTGACCTGATCTACCTCCCCTACCCAGAGATTGAGGATAAGGAGAAGAAGATCTCCAGGTACCGAGAGCTCCTGGCATATCTGCCTCCAGTCAATCGTGCCACAGTGAAGGCCCTCATCAGCCACCTGTACTGGTGAGGGGTGAAGCCATCTCGAGGCTCTGGGGGATGGGGTGGAGAAGACTCTTCTACTCCCAACCTGATTTCTAGTCTACCGTGATCTTGGACGCTTCCTCCCATCTTATTTCCTGCAAGGTGGGAGAGTAGAGGGGGGTTCAGGGTTTCAGCCTGGGGCCAGGGTAACTTGGTAAGATCTCCCAGCTCCCCAGTCCTGCTCCTCATCAGGATCCAAGCTACAGCCAGAAAGGCCAACTCCCCACCCTCCCCTTCACTAGTGGTTCACTCTGACCAGGACTTCCCTGGCTCACTCCAGGGGCCAGTCCTGGGCCTGAGGGCCTGGGAAGGTGAGGTGGGGAGGTTCCGGGCCAGACTCAGGCTGCTCACTCAGGGCCTCCCTCCTACCCTGTCCAGTGTCCAGTGCTTCTCAGACACGAACCAGATGAACACGCATAACCTGGCTATTGTGTTTGGGCCTACGCTCTTCCAGACAGACGGACAGGACTACAAGGCCGGCCGCGTGGTGGAAGACCTCATTGGCCACTACGTGGTGGTGTTCAGTGTGCGTCCCTGGCCAGAGGGCGGCGGAGGGCAGGGCTGAGCTTCTCGGGAAGCACTGACCATCCATTCCCGTCCCTTCCCCCTTCCCAGGTGGACGAGGAGGAGCTGAGGAAGCAGCGAGAGGAGATCACTGCCATCGTGAAGATGCGTGTGGCTGGCACTGCCAGTGGGACGCAGGTGAAGGGCGGGGCCGAGGGTGGGGGCCCAGCCACAGTGCAAACCACCTGTGTCTGCTCCTGAGGCTTCTGCTGAGCCCTGTCTCCCCGCAGCATGCTGGTGACTTCATCTGCACTGTGTACCTGGAGGAGAAGGCGGCGGAGACAGAGCAGCATATCAAGGTGGGAATGGGGAACTAGAAGCCACAGGGCCAGAAGAGTCAGGTGGGGGCTGGGATAGAAGGTCTTCCCTTTCATGGGGAGCCTCGGGTTGGTGGCCTGTGTCTGGCTGGTGCTCGGGCCTTTTTCCCTTCTCCCCACCCGGCTGATAAGGACAACTCAGAGCCACCCTGTGTCTCAGGCCTCCAGAGGACCCCAGCGGGGGTGAGGCTGATCTCCCCCTTCCTCGGTCACCACAGATTCCTGCGTCCATGACAGCGGAGGAGCTCACCCTGGAGATCCTGGACCGCAGGAATGTGGGCGTCAGGGAGAAGGACTACTGGACCTGCTTTGAGGTCAACGAGAGGGAGGAGGCAGGTGGGTGGCCACTGGATTTGGTGCGGGGTGGGATGGGGGCCTGTCCACATTGGGGCTGTAGCCCCTGCAGGGGCAACAGTAGCAGGGAAGGGAGTATTGAAGGCAGACGTTGCTTCACACTAGCAAAGGCTGCGATCTTGGCAGTGGCAGTGATGGTGTGCTGGTGGGGGTTGACGGGAGGAATGGCAAAGGGGTGGATGGTGTCGCCTGTGACGTGTTCTCGGTGTCCGATGGGGGTAGTGATGACAGACGGGATGATGGGGTGGTGGGCGACACCAGAGTTGGTCGCGAAGATGGTGGTGACTGATAAGGCCAGGGTGGGGGTGGCTGGCGGTGATAGTGTTGTGAAGGAGCCGTGGGGGTAAGGTACAGGGAGGACCCGAAGGAGTTTTGTGGTAAAGGGTGGTCTTAGCGGTGGTGGGGGATGAGGGGGTATCTGCTTATCTGTTGAACTGTTACTTGTTGAGTGCCAGACACTGGGCTGAGGAGCCACACGCGCAGCGCCTTCCCTCATGGAGGTTACAGTCTGGTGTGGGGTAGAGACATTCATACAGCAAAGGTGGTGATGAATGCCCAACCACAGCCGTGCTCACGGCTCTGAAGGAAGGGGCCACGGTGCCACCAGAGCTTCCAGTAGGGGCTGTGGCTTCAGGTTCCCTGAGCTAGGATGTGAAGGAAGAGTAGGGGTTCCTAGGTTGAAGACGGGAACGTGCAGGCAGAGGGACAGCACAGGCAGAAGCTTGTGGTAGAAAGGTCACGGCTTTACCAGGGAGCTTGCAAGAAGGACAGTGAGGGGGTGGGGGGGAGGCCGGGGGGGGCTGGAGGCAGAGGCTACACAAGGGCCTACATGCAGTAGATTTTTTTTTTTTTTAATAAAAATTTTGTTTTTATTTATTTATTTATTCCCCCCTTGCTGCTTGTGCTCTGTGTCCATTTGTTGTGCGTTTTTCTGTGTCTTCTTGTCTCCCTTTGTTGCGTCAGCTCTCTGCGCCGTGCGGGCCTGCTTGCCTTCACCAGGAGGCCCCAGGAATTGAACCCAGGGTCTCCCATATGGTAAACGGGAGCCCAACCAATTGAGCCACAGCCACTTCCCTGCAGTGGATTTTGAAGTGGGATTTTGAAGAGATGGCCACTTGCCGCTGGGTGGAGAGAGATGGGGAGGGGGGTGAAAGCGCAGCAGACCACTTAGAAGGTCACAGTGCCGGGTGGGGCAGTGGAGATGGGGCGGTAGAAAGCAGAGAGACTTGCGATGTGGAGGATAGGGTGGGGTTTGTTTCCAACTTGAGCAGCCTGGTGGGTGGTGGTGCTGGTTACTCTGGTGGGAAACGCGCAAGGGAAGCGCGTGGGCTTGGTTTGGGGCATGTTGCGTTTGAGCAGTTCTGGTCGCCGGGAAGCAGAGCTTGGGCGTGGGAAGGGTGCTCACCACAGTGCTGTGTGGTGGTGGTAGTGGGCGGTGGGGCTGCACGGTGACAATGGGCAGGCGGGTGGCGTGGGTCCCGCGTGCCGGCCCTCTGGGTGGTGCCAGGCCATGTGGCCCCAGTGACAGTGGGCGTGACCTCCTCCCAGAGCGCCCCCTGCACTTTGCGGAGAAAGTGCTGCCGATCCTGCATGGGCTGGGCACAGACAGCTACCTGGTGGTGAAGAAGCACCAGTCCATGGAGGCCATGCTGCTCTACCTGGGTAGGTGGTGCTGAACGGGGCAAGCCGGGTGGGGCCTCCATCCAGAGCTGTGGTGGTATATGGTGGCCCCAGGTAGGGGAAGCTCAGGCAGAGGGTGCCAGGGGAGTGGGCCTCCATGGGGCTGTGGTGGGAAGGGGCTGCTCCCTTCATCCTGAGCTCCTGCTCCAGGGCACCTGGCTCTGTGGGTAGGGGTGGGTGTAGCCCATGCCCACTGCAGTACCCCCCTAGCCAGCCGTGTGGGCGACACCAAGCACGGCATGATGAAGTTCCGCGAGGACCGCAGCCTCCTGGGCCTGGGCCTACCCTCAGGTGGCTTCCACGATCGCTACTTCATCCTCAATAGCAGCTGCCTGCGGCTCTACAAGGAGGTCCGGGTAAGTGGCCCCACTGGGTGCTATCCAGGAACGGGTACCTGCACCCCTGCGTGTGTCCAGACACCCCTGCACGAATATTCCCCTTGGTCTGTGAGTGGGAGAGTCTCCATCGCGGGGTGATTGGATGGCACAGCAGTGGCGGAGGCTGTAGACTCCTGGGGACCCTCCTGCTCTGCACTCTGGCCCCACTAGGCCCTGGCGCCCGATGCCGTCAGCGCACACACATGCTCTGCCTCACCTGTGCCCGTGCCATGTCACAGTGCCCACAGTAACATGCTACACGGTGACCGCTCACGCATGTTCTGTCACTTCACAGGCCACACCCCTGTCTGGCCCACACTGCCGCCTTGCTCTGACCAGACGACCTCCCAGACCATACTCCCTCTATGCACACCCTCTTTTCCCCTGGCTTTTGTATACATATACCTCATCCCACCACATGCCACACACACACTATCCTAGTTCTGGACCTGGAACTCCTTCTTCTGTAACCCTGATCCTCTATCAAACAGAGCCAGAGGCCGTGGAGCGGGGCCCTTGAGACTGTGAGTAGCTGTGGGCTGACTGCCAGCTGCCTTACACCACCTGGGGGCCAAGCGAGCCGTGGGTGGGAGCGTGGGGTCGTGGCCAGGGCTCCCAAGCCACCTCCAGGCATGGTTTCCTGCCCCCTTGCCAATCAGCACTGGCCCCCCACTGGGACTCGTGACCTAAGCTCCTGCCCTTCATCCCCAACCCTGCCCCAGGGCTCTGCCCCCAAGATAGAGTCCATCACCAATGCATTGCTCTAGAATTTTCCAAAGGACCTGGTTTGAAGGCAGTAGAGCCAGCAGTGATTCTCACCTTCTGTCACCCCTGGAGTCCCCTCTTTCCAAACTTGGAGAGAGTTCCAAAGCTATAAGAATGTCCTCACTACTGCCCTGACTTAAAATGCCAGGGTGGGACCGTAGAGGCAGGTGGGCTATTCCCTGCCCGTGGGAGGAGTCCCCATGCAGCCTCCTTGCCTGGCTGCCCAGCCAGTATTTGCACCCCTGTGGGAGAGGGTAGCTCATTCACCTGTCCCTTGGGGCTGCCCTGTCCCTAGAGGGATAGTTCTACCTGGGCAAAGGCCCTTGCTCAGGTTCAGCTGAGCGCTCCCTCCTCTGTTGCCTCTGATGACCCCAGCCGTGCTTTGGGGACCAAAGAGCATAGAAGTCCTTGCAGAGTTGGGCAACAGAGACCATGTCTCCAGGTCTAGTGATCTAGCCTGAGCTCCTGCAGCTGCCCCACCGGTGGCTCCAGCCTCTTCCTGCCTGTTACGTGTGCTGAGGTTATCTGGGCAGGCCTGGCTGCCGGGGACGGTGCAGAGCAGATGGGGCAGGACCCTCACCTCCCTCTCTTTGCACATTAGACCTCTATTAATGCAGCCTGGACTCTGGCTGACTCTTGTGGAGAACACCTGCCTTTTCTACTTTGTCTCTCTCTATGATCACATCCTCACTTCTGAGCTTAGGTGTCCTGTCCAGTCCTCCAGTCCATCCCCCTTGCCTCTGGGATATCATCTCTCTGATCCCATCTCTCTGGGGTTCTTAGCCCCAGGGAGCAGAACAAGATCACAGTGTGGGCAGAGGGAAGGGAGAATAGCTGAGGCACCTGGAAAAGCAGCTGCTGACCACTTGGTGTGGAGGAGAAAAAGCAGGAAAGCTAGAAAAAGAGAACAGATGTAGCATTTATTGAGCAGGCTTGGTGCCAGGCCCTGGACAGACTGGGTCATGTAATCCTTACTGCTCTCCAGGGTGGGGGCATTATCTCCATTTCACAGCTGAGAAAATGGACTTTGAATGACTTGCCCAAGGCCATCTCTAGGTGGCTGATTGGGATTTGAACCCAGATTTGTTAGTGCCAAAGCCCAGGGAATTCAGGATATGAGGCCATTCAAGCCCCATCCTGGAGGAGGGGTGGTTCACTTTGTTAAAGACCCAGAGGCACCTGGGAAAGGCATATTCTAGAAAGATCTTGGTTCATGCAAAGGTTCTTGAGCCTCAAGGGGTGAACTTCATTCTCTGACAAGTGACCTCACGCTTTAAAGATTGTGGAAGCATGAGCTGTTTGATTAGAAATGAAATTCTTGGGGACAAAAGGAGATGATAATTACTCCTGCTCCCGTCCCTCCCCAAGCCCCTCCCTCCACCTTCCCGTTGCAGCCCCGCTCACATCACACACGCGGCACCTTTGTACCATGCAGCGCACACAGCGCCCGGTGCACTCTGAGCCCAAGGAAGCAGAGGGCTGTGGATTGTTTATTTAGATTCTTGAGGAGCCCTAGCCAGATTTGGATTCTCCGATTCCTGCAATTGTCCCCACACCCTGCTTGGAGCCATCATTCCTTTCACGCCTCGAGCCCGACTTCTTCTAAGCCCACAGCCTGTTTTCCAGTCCCTCGGCCTGATTCATTCTATACTTTCAGCCCAGTTTTCCTACATCTTTTCTTCTGACTTGGCCTTTTGTTTTCCAGGCCTGCAATCTCATTTCTTCTACAGGCACTCTCAGTCTCTCCAGTCCTCCTACCTGGTTTCTTCCATTCTGCTGCCTGATTTCTTCAGTGCTCTCAGCCTTGCTTCTTCCCTACTTGCATGCAGGTTTCCTCCTGTTTGTATTCTCCCCACCCCTGTTTCTGTCACATCTGCATTTCCATTCCCATTGCTTACGGCCTCTCTGTTTACAGCCCTGATCTCCCCATGCCTGCAGCCCACTTTGTTCCAGGCCCTTTGGGACACACAGCCCTTGTCAGGTCAGGTGCTGTCTGGTAGAGGGCATGGCACTCCCCCATCAACGCCTAGGTTATCAGGGGTTATTGGGGTACCATACCCCCTGTGACTCCACCAGTCCCCAGGGGGTCCCTCCTTTAGATTTCCCCACCTCCCGTGGCCCTCCCTTTGTTGTTGCTGAGTAGCCATGCCTGGGGGTGGCTGGGAGCAGTGGTGGGGAATGGGGGCATAGTGGCTCAATCTCTGACCCCCAGTTTTGGTTGTAAGTGATTCCCCTTCCCCGCCTTCCACCCTGGTGCCCCTGCTGGCTCCAGGTGTGCCTGGCTGGGGGAGGGCTTGGAGCATGTGGCCCCCTGAGCAGGAGGAGGGCTTACAGCTTGACCTCCAACCAGATTCTTCCTTGGAGGTTGTTGTGCCCATCCCCCTGCCTCTGAGCCATCCTGTTCCCCCTAAGCCCAGACCCATGTGCAGAGGCAGGGACCAGAGGTGAACATGACAGTGATCTGGTGCTCTCCCCGGTACATCGGTCTCTTGCTTCCTGACCTAGACCACTGGGAAGTTCTTCCTTTGGTCTACTGAACAGCCATTCTGCTTCAGCTTGAGTCATTGGCCTCCTCATGGAACCAGAGTTTGTAATGCTGACCATACCACAAGCTTAACATTCACACGGTCAACCCTGGAGCCTCTGTGAGGCG
Organism: Tolypeutes matacus; assembly: GCA_026826555.1. NCBI lineage: Eukaryota > Metazoa > Chordata > Mammalia > Cingulata > Chlamyphoridae > Tolypeutes > Tolypeutes matacus. Next base: position 1,489,731 of record JAKSZT010031676.1, on the reverse strand, counting down.
GGAAGGGGTGAGGAATGAATAATTTGAGACAAAAATGACACCTGCAGCTAAGCAAGGCCCTCAGATCACACAAGCTTGTTCCAGTTTAGTGCCAGAAGGTTTTGGGCAGCAGTTTCCCTCCACAAACATTCTGATTCAGGCCAGTGCTACAAGTCAATTCTCCAATTTAAGGAGTAGGGAGGGGCTGGGACTCGCTGCTCAGGCCACCCCAGCAGGGTGGCTGCCTCGGGGACTGAGGGTTGACTGTCTGATGCTGCTGCAGGGGGAGAGGCCAGGGGAGTGTCTAGGGCGGGGGGCTGGTCGGGCTGGATTGTGAAGAGGGATTTTTTTGTCAGAAGGGCTTCCTACAGGAGGAGCCCTGTGCTGGCATGCAAAGAGGGCTAGGGAGTGGGGGGAAGGAGGTGTCCTGTCTGCCCCAAAGCCCACCCTGACTGACCCAAGCTGCTCCCTCCCTCTCACCTCCCCCAACCTAGAGCCACCGGCCCGAGAAGGAGTGGCCCGTTAAGAGCCTTAAAGTCTACCTGGGAGTGAAGAAGAAACTCCGGCCGCCTACCTGGTGAGCTGGGGCCTGTGGGGACTCAGAATCCAATGGGGCAGGCACAACCGGGAGCTTTGAACCTGATGGGGAGCTTTGGAGAGCTGGTCTGCCCTGGTGCCGTGGTTCCTAGACAGCAGCACCCGCTCCACCTGGAAACACACTAGAAACACGCGTCCTCATGTACCACCCTAGACCTACTGCACCAGGGAGCCGGGGTAGGATCCAGCCATCTGTGTTTTACTCAGCCCTCCAGGTAACTCAGGTCTGCAAATGTTGACCACTAGCCTGGGTTCAAATTCTGTCACTGAGTATCTCAGAGACCTTCATGTGCCTCAGTTCCCACATCTGTAGAATGGGGAAAATAACGGTACACCTGATTCAAAGGGTGGTTGTATATTTTTAAAAGTTGAAAAGTGATACATAGTTATTGTTATCATTAGGAATTGTGATCAGCAGACTTGGTTTTCTGACTCTCCTCTCATCAGCTGTCTGTGCTGGTTGCCTCTCTGGGATGAGGGCTGGCCTGGGGGAGCCAAAGGCCTGGGAGGCTGGTAGGGATGGTGAGAGGCGGTGGCCAGCAAGAGCCCTGCTTGCTTGTAGGAAGGCCCTGAACTCTGTCCCTGGCTCTGGCCCAGCCTCCTGGGCTCTGTCCTGAACCTGAGCTTTGCAGCCTCTGCAGGCTGTCAGGTGACCCCACCCTCTCCCTCCATCCTCTGCAGCTGGGGCTTCACGGTGGTGCACGAGACGGAGAAACACGAGAAGCAGCAGTGGTGAGCAAGTGCCCCCTGACCGCGTCCCTGTCACAGCCCTGAGATCTGGGTGGGGAGATGGCCAGGTCTCTCCCCCTCAGCCAGGTCCCTGGCAGCGTCCAGACCTTGCTCTGCCCCGCAGGTATCTCTGCTGTGACACGCAGATGGAGCTCCGCGAGTGGTTCGCCACCTTCCTCTTTGTACAGGTACCAGCTGCAGGCCCTGGGGAGGCTTCCGTTGTGGAGCAGGAGTGTGTTTGCTTCTTCACTGTTCATGCCATCCACTGCTCCAAGGAAATTTCGAGTTAGCTTTTAATTCGTTTGTTCACTCGGTCAACAACCCTTCTTGTTCCTTCTCTGGTCCTGCCCTGAACCCAGACATGCTGGGGACAGAGAGGACTCAGATCCAGACCCTGCCCTTGGGGCACTCCCCATGTGGTGCAGGAAGCATACCCAGAAGTACCCCTCATAGCCCAGTGTGGTCAGTGCTTGGTGACAGTGGGAAGTCCAGGGACTCTAACCTGGTGGGGGCAGGGGTGGGGGTGGGGAAGACAGCAGGGAGAGTGGGTCATTGGAGGTGATTCTTTGGGACTCAGAGGGAGAGTTCACCTAGCAGAGAGGTGGGGAATGACTTCCAGGCAGAGGGGCCAGCCTAAGCAAAGGCAGGGGGACCTGAAGAGAACCACAGATTGTCAGTGGAGTGTAGAGCAAGGGGCAGGGAGCATCAGTATAGGGGACTGGAGTCAGAGGCAAAATGTCAAAGAGCCTTGAAGGCCACGCCAAGGAAATGGAACTGAACCCAGTGGGCAGAGGGTTTTAAGGAAGAGAGAGCTGTGCAGGCTTGAGTCAGAGAGGGCTCATTGCAGATGCGATGTGCAGGGGAGGACGGACTGAAGGGCAGAACCTGGAGATGAGGTTGCCAGTAAGGTGGCCCAGGCAGAAACGGGGTGGTGATGACGTCTGCACCAGAGCAGGGCTGTCGAGGTGGCTCGGACTTAAAAGAGTTAAAACAAAGATGTTAAAATGAGAACTCAGAATTGCTTAGGGGCAGGGGAGACAAAACTGCCAGGCCCTGGGCTGAGGTCTTCCCTGTAGCTAGGTTCTTCTTTAGTCCTGAGCTTCTTGGTAGTCAAGGCCTAAAGGGAAACGGAGTAGATTCTGTGGTTCTGGATTCCTGAAAAAAGGAAGCACAGACATGTTCCTTCTGGAGAAATGTTTTCTCAGTGCTGCATTCTTGGACGGGTTTGTTTTGTAGATCCTGAGTTGGGAGTTGTTGAGTAACATAATTGGCCTTGTTTTGCCAGGGATACAGTCATGTTCTCCTAACAGCTGCTTCTCATATCGGCTGGAATCAAAGCTGAGGGTTTCACCTCAGATCATAGCTAAAGGCATTTCTGGGAAGGGTGGGCGGATCCAGTGCCGGGTGGAGCTGAAGCCCAGCCCAGACCCCAGCATCTCCCCTCTTCCCTGCTCCCCAGCACGATGGCCTGGTGTGGCCCTCGGAGCCCTCACGCGTGTCCCGGGTGGTGCCTGAGGCCCGGCTGGGCAGCATATCGCTGATCCCCCTGCGGGGCAGCGAGAACGAGATGCGCCGCAGCGTGGCTGCCTTCACTGCAGACCCCCTCTCTGTGAGTGGCTCTCGTCCCTCTGGGCATGGGGGTGGGGAGCCGGCTGGACGCCCACCTTCCACCCCACAACTCCCCTCTCTGCTTCTCCTCTCCGAGCGCCCCCGGGGACCCTCCCTCCCTCCTCAGTAGGGGTCCCGACAGGCCCCTTTGGTTCTCATGGTTCACCGGAGCCCCGGCTGACTCAGGCACTCCTGGGCTGGGAATGGAATGCGGCTGCAGAACTTCAGCATGGCCCCTGGCCTCTCTGGGCCTTCACAGAGTTCTCACGGAATCTGGGCTTTGCCTTCCCACAGCTTCTCCGCAACGTCTGAGCACAGGAGCCCAGCCCTGGCTTGGGGTCTCTGCCGCTGTGAGGCTGCCTTCCTGTCAGACACCCCTCTCGCCCTGCATGCCTGGTGTGAGCCAGCAGGGGGCGCACGAGGAAGCCGCTCCCCCACACCCCACAGCCTGACTGCTGCATGGACTTCCCTGCCCCCGGGATGGGGGGCTGCAGGGGCCGCCTGGAGAGGAACCCTCCTTGCTCTGTCCAGGTGCTCAGCCCTGCTGGCCTGGCCTGCCCACCCCCAGGGGGGCCCACCTGAATTTGTGGGGTCGGAGAGATGGGCATAAAACAGGAAGCCTGGGGGACCACCATCCCTTTAGAGGCCGGAGGCCCTGGGGCCCTGCTGGTAGGGAGCCCGTCCCCAAGCCACAGACTCCAAGACAGTGAGCAGGGCGTGTGCTGAGGGAACACTCCCTCCTCAGGGGTGGGGAGAGAGCTTGAGGGTAAGTTTCTACTGGGCTGAGAACTGGACTTTGGGGGCGTCAGTCCCCTCTTCTGTCTGGGCTGACTGGGAGGACCTGGGCTGCCCGATGCTCCCCTTCCCCACTTTGGGGGCTTTTTGATATTATAAATATATCTATATTTTACCCTATGGTGCTCAGGCCTGTGATTGGTGCGGGGATCGATATCTCGGGGTGGGAGGGGATGGGAGTTTGGGAGGCCCAGAGGTGAGCGTCTTGTTACCCAGAGCCAGAGCCTTGGGTCCTGCCCTTGCTGGGACCTGACCTGTTCATCAGACCCCCCTGCCCCAAGGCAGAGCTCTGGCCTGGCTCCACACCTCCACCATTGTTCTGCTGTGCCAGCCAGAGAAGGGAAGCCCTGTCTAGCACCAGGTAACTCCTGATCCCAGCCAGGACAGTCCCCAGCCAGGCCCTAGCCCTGTCTGCTGCAGTCTGAGCCAGGCTCTAGTTGTGGTATGTGCATGACTCAGGGCAGGTCTACACCAGGTAGACACAGAGTCACAGGAGCATTATTAAATTAGGAAGAGGGGCCTTCAGCTCACCCTTGGCCCTTGTTCATACTCCTCCAGGGAGGGGCCTTCCTTTGCACAGAAGTTGTCCTCACTAGGCACTGCCTGACCGTCATCTCCAAGAGAAGGCCCTGGCAAGCAGGGCAGATAATGAGCTGCTCAGAGAGGGGTTTGGAACTCCCTGGGAAGGTGCCAGACATGACATCCTGCTCCTGCCTAGAACCTCATTACCGGCCTCTCTCCAGAGGCCCAGCAGGCAGATGGGCTGACCTCTCATCCTCATCCAGTGGGGCTGGGCGAAGGGAGTGGGGAGTGGACCAGATGACCTCTGACCGGTGTGATCTGGCCCAGTGGGGAGGCCTGAGTGCCCGTGAGTGCCGTGGGGAGCCTGGCCTCCAGGCTCCTTGCCCCCGTCTCTGGGGATGGAAGGTGGATGCCAGGAGGCTGGAACTGGTTCTTTGCTACTTTCACAGGCTGGGGCCTAGCCTCTGGGTCTCACACCTCTTGTCCTGTCCTGGGAAAGCTGTTCCAGGCCAGACTGACAGATTGAACATCTGACCTCTAGGAAGGATGGGGCTGACAAGCTTCCTTGTTCATGTGCTCAGGGGCTGGAATTCTTCCTTGGATCTGACCTTGGACCTACCAGTTCTGAGGTCCCCAGAGAGAGGGTGCATGAGACCACCCTCTCTGGAGACTGGAGGCACCCGCCTCCTAGGTCTTAGGCTGCCAGACACTGTCCCAGCTCAGGGGCTGGCTGCAGGGACTACATTGGGCCACCAGGGGGCAGCTGTGGACAGCTCAGCATTGCTGGTTCCAGAACGGGGTCTGGAGGGCCCCAGTGCTGTAGAGCTGGCCCAGGTCTTGGGATGTGGGATGGGAGCCAGAGCTGCCTTTTCCCCAAGGCTGGTGATACTCTGAAGGCAGTACAGAGCCTGAGCAGTGAGGGCATCGTGGAGGAAGAGAAAGTAGGGAGAGAATGGGGGTCTGGCAAGCGGTTGGGGACGGGCTGGGAGTGGGGCTGGGGAGGTAGGGTGGGATGTCTGTCTCTCCCTTCTGCCTCCCTCCTGTCCAGCCTTCCCACTGTGCAGAGCAGAGCATGCAGCTGAGTTCAGAGGCAATGAGGGCCTCCGGAGACCCCTGGGCTCCACAGGAAATCAATGGGGCGGGGGAGGGGAAGCAACCAGCCCAGCCTCCTGCTCCCCTTCCCCCTGAGCTGAAGGATGGGAGAGGGGGTCAGGTGAGTGGCCTGGAGCTGAAGGCTTTCTTCCTGGCCCCATGCTTTGGGGGTTCTCCAGGGCCCTGTCCACAGCTGGCTGTCTCGGAAAAGCCCGGGCACAGCGTCCTGGGTAGGTGCCAGTTTGGATTTCCAGGCTGTGTAGCTTCGGGTGAGTTACTTAGGTCTCCAGTGCTCCATGTTCTTCATCCGTACTTTGGAGATATTAATAGTACCTACCCCCTAGTGGGCTGGGAGGATTAAATGAGCTAACAAGTGTGAAATATCTAGCACTATGCTTTGCTAATCCTCTTCCCTCCCAGATATGTCTAGGGAGACATCATGGCATCAGGGCCCTTTCTAGGCCCACTGTATTTTCATTCAGTAAGCATTTATTGGACATCTACTGTGTGCAGAACTTTCCTGAGCACTGAGTAGGAGCAGATGGAAAGTGGTATCAGGGAGGGAGGGAGCCCTTCTGGTGGAGGCTCCTGGTCAGGAAAGACTCCATGCAGGAGGTGAACCTAGGAGGACCAGCATGCTTTCCACAGGTGGAGTTGAGAAGGAAAGGGAGAGGGAGTGGGGCGAGTAAAAGACAAGGGGACGGGACCACGCAGTGAACAGCCTGTCATGGTTGGAGCTTGGTGCCCAGGTGTTGGGGTTTTTGCCTGCACACCCCCACTCTGAGATAAAACCACATCCCAATCAAATGGGCTCCTCAGGGACTTCTCCCACCAGCTCTTAGCCACCTCTATGACCTAAGCGACCCAGACCCTGCTGAAGGGAGTGCCTGCTGTCTGTTTTATACACATAGCAGCTGGCCTGAACTCCCCTACCTTCCTCCAGGGTGACACCCTGTACCTCCTTCAGACCTGCTCTACTGTGCACACCTGGGGCATGTCAATGTGCACCCAGGTCACCACACTAGAGTCTGGCTCAGCCCTAGTGCCCCCTCTCCCACACTACTTCCAGCCCGTGGAAATTTCCACACTTGCTCTGCCCTGGTTACAGCTCCGACTGCTGTATTTATCACCCTGGAGACACAGTGGCACAGGCACACACATGCCACACAAACACACAGCCATGCCCTGCACACTCGTGGTACATGCATACCTTCCGGATCTGCAAATGCATGCTGCACGCACGCACACACGTGTGCACGGCACGTGCACGAACACCCACACACACACAGCTCTCTAGGAAAATTGCTCTTTCCCCTCCTGCTCCTTGCCGCTCCTCCACTCTGTCCTCCCACCACCACCCACCCTCAGAACCCCAAGACCAGAGTTAGGGGTTGGACGGGACCTCCTACTCATCAGGCACTTCTCCCTCTGTGACTATATTGTGTTCTCCCTCTTCCCCCTCCCCCGTGTCTCCCCAGCCCTCCTTTGCCTCCCCCCACCCCACCCCCCACTGCCATTTCTCTGCACTCCTCTCTCTCCACCTAAGTCACTCTGAGTCTTCTCTTTGACCCTCTGAAGTGGAAACTGTCCTCCCTCCTGAGAGGGGATCAGGATGGGGACCTCACAGAGGCTGAGGGGAGGCAGAAGGACAGGCTGAGGGGGCCTAAGGCTCCTGTCACCTCCAGTCTCCTGGGGACAGGGGAGGGCTGTGTGCCTGGCACCATGGAGACCAGCGTCATGGCAACATCGGCCGGGATGGGCAAAGCCTTTCTCTCCCGGAGATCCCCCACTGGAGCTGCCAAGAGGCCTTGAGGAGGTGGGCCCAGTGCCTGGTGCCCAGCACAGGCTGCCACATCCGTCTCCTGCCCAGGCCACCCCAAGGTCTAGCCACCCTGCCCAACTCTGCTCACACCACAGCTGCTGATGCCACAAGTCATCCATCCTCCTCCAAACATGAACTCTAGAGCTGGGGGCCCCAAGGGCTCATTCATAGACAGGGCCAGAGAGGCTCACACAGCAAGTCTGGCCAAGCTCCAGACTCTCAGACTTCCGCCTTCTCTGGTCTCCCATCTCTCACCCAAGTCAGCAGTCACTGGGGCAAAGGAGTCAGTTTAATCTTGGATCCAACCACCCAGGAGGTCTCTAGCCAGTCCTTAGTGTTGGCAATAATAATGGTGACATAAATGATAATGAAGCTGATAATCTCATTATAGAGCTCTCACCACCCACTGTGCTAAGGGCTTTGCACGCATCAGCTCATTTAATCCTTATAACAAGTCCCATGAGGTAGATACACTTTTGTTCCCATTTTATAGATGAACTGAGGCATGGACTTGCCAATGTCAGGTGACCAAGAAGTGGTATAGCAGGGAAAGGGACACAGGTCCTTGTCAAATGGTGCAGGCGGCCTGGGGCTTCATGCCTGGTCCTCTCCCCATCAGGTGCCCTTCTCCAAGTGGCAAACTTTCCAGTTCTATCTTCATTGCCACAGGGAGTTCACAGAAAGATCTGGGGCTTCATCTGGACCCTGCCTTAGGGTTTCTAGAAACCAATTAGAAGTGGTTCTTTTTCTAATAAGATGGAGAGGGAGCAGAGCCTTCCTGGTGTGGTTAGACCTGGGGAAGGCCAGCAATGCAGAAACTAGCTTCTAGCCCACAGCTCCTTTAAAATCTTGTCCAGGGCTTAGGATGAAGCTTAAGGACGGAGGGGAGCAGACCCCTGCCTGCCGAACCCACCTCAACTTGTCTCCCGACCTCAATGGAGTCACATTGCAGCTGCCTCCTTCCTATCTTACATAATAATTCAAATATAGCAGCTGCCTTTGTCACAGCCCCTCCACCCCCCACCCCCACCCCAGATGTGGGGAATTAAGGGGGAAGTCATTAGATCAGGGCTGAGGGGGAGGCCCAGGGCCTCCCAACAAGAATTCTGGTGCCCTGGATAGGGGTTGGGGTGGGGGTTAGGAAGCTGGGGTGGGGACTTCTGCCCTGATCCCTCCCTGCTGAAAGGCCACATTCCTGGGGACCCTTCCCCAGCATCCAAAGCTCTATCCTGACAAGGCCTATAGCTTTCCCTGCTGAGCCTCTGTCCCAGCTGGAGGTGAGTGAGGAAAAAGAAGTGGAAGATTATGAAGGGAAAGAAGTAGTCTGGTGGGGCGGTAGCCAAGAGTCCCTGGTCCTAGGCCCAGTCTTGCTTTTACTCACTCTGTGGGGGACATCTCTGGCCTCAGTTTCCCCATCTGTACAATGAGAAATTGGACCTTGTTGGCTCTAGCATCTTATGCTTCCAGATCCAGATCCTGGAGATGATCCCAGCCTTAGGCCAAAGGCACTTCTGAATGTCTGGCCTGACTCCATCCCTCCAGTCCCTGGATATTCTGCCCTCCAGGAACGGGGAGCTTCCCACGTAGGTCACCCCTCCCCTCAGAGAGCAGTTCTGACTGATTCCGGAGTCTGAAGCAGACACTTTGCCCCTTCAACTCTGGATTCTGTCCCCAAAGCCACCTCCCTGAGGTGTGAAGAGGCTGCCTGCCCCCCCCTTCCCCCTTAGAGCTGCTCTGGAGGCTGTGACTGCCTTTCATTCTGTTGTCAGCAGAGGTCTTGGCACACATGGTGTGACGGGTCCGTGCTTAGAGCGGGAATGCAGAAACTACGCCAGACCCTTTCCAAGGACATGGAGCGCCTCCAGCCATTGTCCTTGGAGACAGAGGTGGTAGCCTCCTGGCAGAAGAAGGGGAGAAGCACTGTGAGATGGCTCCCTGAGCTTCTCAGTCCTTCCCTCCTCCCCTGGGCTCCTGTTCCCAAGACCCAGATGTGGACCAGACCTGGCTCCCAGCCAGAGGGATTCGCCCAGGGATGTTCAGGCCAACCCTCCATGAAATCCTTGTTCTGCCAATTACCAAGTCTTTCCCGGGAGAACCACGGGCTGTTTCACACTCTACAACCTCAGCCTGCCCAGAGAGCAGGTCAGTGCGGGCCCTGCATTGCCACCTGTGTCTCCTTGCCCACCTGCAGCCTCTTGTCAGAGTTCTGATGTGCACGTATCATTTGCCCACACTCACCTGACTCCCCTTCTGACTTTTCTCCACTGACAATTCTCACTTGCACCTGCTGAGGCTGAGGGCTGGGGCAGAGGTGAATAGGATTTTGGCCTGCCCTCAAAGAAAGCATGAGCCATTAGAAGAAATTAGATGAACCTGAGGAGGGAGTGAGGCAGTGGGACAAAAGGCAGGTTCATGGAAGGGAGAGGCAGCCAAAGGCTGCTCAGCTCCTTATGGGAAACCCAGGGACTTTCTTGAATGGGGCACTCAGTTGTGGGTGAGGACAGGGTGTGTGTGATGAAGTAGCCCAGGAAGGGCGGGTAGATTTGGAGTAGTCAGAGAAAAGGAAGAGGAGAGGGAAGTCAGCCCAGGAGGGGCAATAGTCTGAATGAAACCGAGGAGGAGGAAAGACTAGCATGCGCTTAGGGCCCAGACCCTGCCACAGCTGGAGCAGAGGCTGGAGAGGATCCTGAAAATACTCATCCTGAAGGTACTGGGGAGCCATGCACAGGTTTTGAGAAGTTACATGACCAGACGTGAATCAGAAAGCTGACTCTAGGTACACAGTGGAAGTGGGATAGAGGGGGGTGAGCTGGGGGATTGACCAGGGGAGAGGGAAGGAGGCAGAGGCATGGGAAGTGGAGGAGACAGATGTGAAAGAATGAACAGAGAAGAGAGAACTGTGGCAGTTTTGACTCAGGAGGGAGAGGAGAGAGGGTGGGGGCAAAGTGACTTGAAGTTTCCAGCCTGGGAATTAGAAATTTGCTGATGTCCTTGATAGAGACAGGAAAGTCTGCAAGGTGTGTGGGATGTTGCATATTTCAGTGTGAGGGGCTGTAGGATACCCCCAGAGATGTCCAGGAGGTAAACTGTACCTGACAATCGGGGCTCCAGCGAGAGGGCTGGGCCGCAGGGGGCGGCACTCGGAGTTGAGGGTATATCGGGGTCGGTGGGGATGGGGTGGAGAACGAGGCAAGGAGAGAAGGGGGCCCCAAGCTCCTGTGAGGAGCATCCATATTGAGGGGCGAAGAGAGGACAAGCCAGTGAGGGAGATAGAGGAAGGGCCGTCTGGAGGGTAGGAGGGGGCTGCTGAGAAAAGGCGCCCCCTTCTGGCCATGAGGAGGCAGCTGGGACCTGTGGAGCCTCCGGTCGCGGCATGGCGGTGGGGGAAGCCAGCCCGCCTCCCAGGAGCATCCAGCCTCCTCCCGTCTCCCGCCAGCTCCCCAAACCGGTGACTGCTGACCGGCTGCAGGCTGCGAACCCGCTCCAGCCCAGCGCCGCAGGTGCAGCTCGGCGTCTCGGACAGAGTCCGGGGGAGGGGCCGGGCCGGGCCGGGGCCGGTGCTTCGCCCGGATTGCCCGGGGCAGTTGGCTCCTGCCTGGGCTGGTCTTGCCCGCCGGGTGGGGGCGGGTCTGAGCTGTCTCCAGCTCTCTCTCCCCGCAGGGGCCCCAACCTAAAATTAGGGGCTGCTACCCTCTCAGCCTCATCGGTCCAGTCTCTTCAGCGGAGGTGGGGGAAGGGGCAGGCTATTTACCAGGAGCTTGGAAGACATCCCCCAAACCTCACAACCTTCCGAGCGTGGAATCTGTGACTCCCACCTTTCAGATGAGAAAAGTAAATTGAGGTTCAGAGAGCTGGGATTTGATCTCCTACCTGCCTGGTTCTAAGTCCTGGAGTACCCAGCACACCTGGATCCTGCATCTCATTCCTGCAGGCTCCCTGCTTCTGGATGCTGGTGTGGCAGTGGAATGGGGAGGAGACCGTTCCTCACACCCGAAGAACTTGGGTATATTCCCAGGAGGTTTCTGAAGATGAGGCCACCACCATCGCCTTCCTGAATGGGAGGGCAGGAAGGGGGCTCAGGGCCAGGTGCTTGCACCTGAGCCTCCTTTGACCCTGTGTGTGTCTGTGCTGGGGGATGGGGGGCAGGCCCTCAGGCCAATGCGCAGGCACTCGGGAGGAAGGGGAGGTGTGAGACACTAAGACTGGGCACGGTCCAGGTTCTTGGCTTCCTGAGCCGGGAGAATGCCTTCCCAGCCAGCAGGGAAGGAGCAGCCGAGTCCCAGGGGTGGGTCAGACTGAGAAGCAAGACATGAGTTCTGGGCTGGCTAAGCTGGTTTAGGACCGGCCTGGGCCTCATTACTTTTGAGTTCTGAGAAAACGTTTTGCCTAGACTTTCCGAGATCTAAAATTCTTCCCTCTGGGGCCACAGTGGGAAGCAAAGGCCCCCTCATGTTTTCTCTCCTGATACTCCCCCAGCCCCAAGAAACTGCTTCCTGCAGTACTCAGCTTGGACAGGCCTGCTCCATCCGCCCACCCCCCACCCCCCCACTCCCCCACTGTGCAGCCCATGTCCTTAAGGCAGGTTTCCATTCTGTCTTGTGGGCTTCTCTGCCTGGAGCCTGCTGTGTGGGCTGGGGGTTGTTCCCCCCACAGCTCAGTGAGGCAGGGTCACTGGTAAGGGTTATATGTAGCATCTCTAGCTTGGAATATACTCCCTTCTGAGGTGCCCTCCCTGCCTTTAAGGAGAGCCTCTCTTCTGGGACTGTTCACCAACACCCTCCACCTCCCCACCCCTGCTGGGTCAGGGGCCCCCTCTGGACTCCACACTGTCATAGACTACAAGTCCACCCTGGGGGCCCCTCTGAGGCAGGAACAGTCTGAGCCACATCCCATGGGACTGGCCAGGGGTAGGTGTTTATGAATGAATTAGTGAATGAATGAGCAAATTAACAGTAGAGCCTGGCACTTGAATCTCCATCTCCTGTCTCAAGGTGTGGGCCTTTTTCCCTATGCACAACAGGAGCTCTGCTGAGATAACTCCCTACTTGACCTACTGCCTAAAATGCCCCCATTTCATTGTGTTAAGAAGGCTTCATCCTGAGGAGTCCTCTCTGGGACAGGACAGAGGTGTAGCAGACCCTCCCCATTCCTACATCCTGTGCACAACGAAAGCCCTGTGGGGTGGCCTATGGCCTGGGTGCCCACAAGTCCTAGTGGAAGTCCATGTTCAAACACCATCTCCCACAGTGTCTCAGCCAAGCAGAGCCCCCAAGAAGTAGGCTTTGTGACAATACTCAAGTCTAATGGCCATCAGCAAAAAGCCCCCTGAGCCTCCTGGGTGCCTAAATCTTTGCTGGGGATATACCCTAGGACATGACACAAACCCAGTGGGGGAGCCCAGGGGAGGTGTCAGCCCAGGCCCTGCTTGAGGGCCTGGGCCTTCCATGGACTTATCAAGGGCACAAGTGTGACCCCCTGCCCTCAAAGCCCCCCTCCACCCCCCTTTTTAAGGAGGTACCAGTGATTGAACCCGGGACCTCATACATGCAAAACAGGCACTCAGCCACTGAGCTACACCGGCTCCCCACCTGAAAGCCTTTTTGATGGGTAGCAGAGGGACTGGGTCTTGTCCACCTGCCCCTTTGTTTCATAGCCCCCAGCCCAGCGCACAAGAATTGCAAGCCCCTTATTCTCGCCTCTCTCTCTGGGCTCCTCCATTGGCCTCTCCCTCCCTCTCAATTTCTGTTTCTGTGGGTTTTTTTTTTTTTTTTCTTTTTTCTCTTTGTTGTTCTGTCTGTGTGTGTTTTCCACTCTGCCTCTCTGATCTCTTTGTATTTCCATCTTGATCTTTCTTAGGCTCTGATCCTTCTCTTTTTCTTCATGTCAGAATGTTTCTATCCCCCACCCTATCTCTGTCTGTCTTTCTCAGTGTCTCTCTCTGTGTATGAGTCTTCCTCTCTCCCAGTCGGAGTATCCCTCTGCCCCTCCCTCCCTCTCTCTCTGAGCCTCTCTCTTTCTCCTCCCTCCTCCCTCCCCCTTCTGCATTATCAGAACTGCTCCAGCCTCCTCCTGGAGCAGCTGAGCAGCGGAGGCAGTGGCAGCAGGAGACAGGAGCAGCCGGGGCAGCAGAGCTGGATTGGGGTGTTGACTCCAGGCTGAGTGGGGGACAGGCCGCTGTTTTTGTTCCCTGTGCCTGCCGGGCCAGGTGCCCTGTCCAGGACCCCGGGCAGGGTGGACAGGGCGAGGTGCCACCTTAGTGCGGCTGGGAAGGCAGACGATGAGGAGCGATGGGGCAGGCGTGCGGCCACTCCATCCTCTGCAGGAGCCAGCAGTACCCGGCAGCGCGACCGGCTGAGCCGTGAGTAGTACTGAGGGGCTGGGGTCCAGGTGGGCAGTCACGGGAGGCACCATGGATGGGTCCTTGGAGTCCCTCGCAGGAGCTGGGTTTGACATGGAGCTGAGCCACGTGGAAGGATCGATCCTGGTTCTGGGCACCGGGTTCTGGACTGCTGCCTGGTGTGGGGGGGTGGTCTCTGGGCAGAGTGGGAACACCTGGCATCGACCTTGGGGACAGTGGGGCTGGGATCAAAGAGAGGGGGCTGCTGGCTGGGGGAGAGATTGGTGATGAACCTGAGCCATCTCTTCAGGGGCTAGGAGTGGGGGAGGTCTGCCGAGGAGTTCCAAGGTGCTCTGAAGTCTAAGATAGGCTGGTTCAGGACCCTGGAGAGGGACAACGTGCAGGACCACCATGAGAGAGAGAGTGCGAGAATTCTGAGTAAGAAAAATGGCCTGGAGCAAGAAAGAGTTTCTTCTGAACCTCTTCTATGAAACCACCCCCCCTCCCCTGTGGAATCGGGTTCAAGGCTGCCACTTTATGCAACTTTACCACAAAGCATCTGTTCTAGGATGGGGTAAAGAGAGTCACATCTGGTTGGAATGAGACCCCTGTGCACCAGCTTCGTGTGCAACCATGGGCGGGGCGGGGTGCAGGTGCAGATAGTGGAGGGGGCTACGTGGAGGTGCCCCTTCCCTGTCTGAGGGCTGCCGAGGTGGCAGGCAACTGATGTGCGTGTGTGTTTCCAAGTCAGTGGATGTGCAGGATTGTACAGGCTATGTGAGGGTGTGTGTGTGTACACGTGTGGGCCGTGTGGGGACACATGTGGTATAGAAATCCTTGATGGTTGGATGTGCAGCAGCCTGTCAGGGTGTGTGAGCATCCCTGTGTGGCTGTGAGAGTTTATCTGCACACATCTGAGTGCAGATTGGTATGTGTATGTGTGTAGGGGTATGTGTGAGTATGAGAGTTTGTATATTGGCATGCATGTTACTATGTGTGCTTGAGTGTCTCACTATGCATGGTGTTTATTTTGTGTGCATGCATGTTTGTGTGTATATTTGTCAGAGTGTGACTATTGGTGTCTGTGTTGGGATGTGTGTGTTAGCATAAGTGTTCTGGTGTGGCTGTGTGATAATGGTACTAGTGTGCAATTGCATGAGTATGTGTATTGGTGCTTGTGTGGTTGGTGTGTGTGTTCATGTGCATGTGGGTGGCTGTTTCCTTCCCTGGTGGCTGGGACATTGTGGCCCACTGAGGTAGGGAGAGGGTGGCTAAATGTATGTCCACTCCCATGAGCACAGGACAATTCATTCTATACCCTATGGGGAGAGGCAGAAAATAAATAGGCAATAAGTACTCTGCCCTCTGAGGCTTCCTAGGCTTCACAGACATGAAATAGCTTGAGAATAATTAAGCAGTAAGGATCAAGATCAAGGTAACAGGTGGGGCAGGGGTGGGTCCAGCATAATCAAAGGATTGGGCATTTGCCTGGAGCAGTGATGAGGCGGCATGGAAGGGAGCAATGGGAAGAGGCTGGGGACTCGGCAGGAGCCACATCTTTGCAGGGTTTGAACTCCAGGCCTCTTGGGCTTTATTCTGAGGGCCCTGGAGATCCCTGCAAGGTTTTATGCAAGGGAGGGACATGATCAGATTTGGGTTTTGGAAAGCTGCTTCCAGGACACTGTCAAGATTGAACTGGAGGCCAGTGGGGAAGTCAGACCATTGTGGGGAGCAATGGGGTTCAGACTGGACTGGGTCAAGGGGCCAATGAGACCAGGAGCTCTCTGAAAAGAGAAGCCTGAGGTCTTGGGATAAGCCCGATAGAAGAGAGTGGAGAAGGGAGCATCGAGGCAGTTTAAGCTTGATTTGGAGTGGGGTTTGCTGTAGAGGGACCACAGAGGGGCAGGATGTTGGGAGGGAAAAAGCTCTTAGAAGGCTCAGGCAAGCTGGGTGTGGGCCAATGTAGGAGAGACCCTTGTATGGTTTCTTGCCAAGGTACAGAGGGTGGGTGATCATGGATCTGCTTTCTTCCCAGATAGGGAAACTGAGGTTGTGGCTTTGTCGCCCTCCTTTGCAAGGCTGGGGCTGAACCTCCAACAGACTTGAGCCTCAACCTCCTTCTCCTCCAGACCCCCATCCAGGACTTCTTGGCTGGCTGGTTTCTGGGGAGCAGCCCTCTGGGCAGGATCTGGGGACTCTGGGTCAGTTCAGTGAGGGTTAATTGCCTTTCTGCTCCCTGTACCTCCCAGTTCCCCCTGCCCACCAAGCAGCTCCAGCCACTCTTCCTGCTTCCCACTCCAGCCTCCTGTCCTCAGGGACTGCTGATGGCTTGGCTGGGATCTAGCCAAATGGGGCAGGGGGTGGGGTGGGCAGAGCTCCCGGCTCCTTCAGTCTTAATGGACTGGGAGTCTCACTCTCAGCTGTGCTGCTGTCAGGCCAGGCCTGCATTCTGCAGGCTTCTGCCACGTGTGCCTATAAAATCCGTCCACTCAGCATGGTTTCATTCCTGCATGCATTCATTCATTCATTCAATCAGTCAGTCATTTAGAAAGGACTCCTCAATGCCTGCTTGGTGCCCACTGGGCTGGGTACTAGGGACAGAAAGGACATGGACCCAGACTAGCTTTTAGGCAGCTGCCAGTCTATGTGAGGGGCAGAAGTGGAAATGACAGTCCCACAGTGTGAGCAGCCCTGTGCTGAGGGAAGCCCAGGAATTGTGGGGCTCAGAGGAGGGCTTCAGAAGAAGAGACATTTGAACTGAATGTTGAAGGATGGGTAGGAGTTATTCAGGCAGGGAAGAGCAGAGGGAACAGCATATGAAGGTAAGTAGGTGTGAGAGAGCAGAAGGGGACAGATTCTACAGGCCCTCAGATGCCAGGTTACTTCCTTGTAGCATTAGGGAGCTGTGTAATAGGGAGCCTCCTCTAAGACTCTAGGAAGCCTTCCTTGGTTCCACCTTCTTTTACCTCCATGATCCAATCTGAAGTGTCTCCCCCGTGTCCCTACATCATGGTACAGGATCAAGAATGTGGCTCAGGGAGGCAGCTGTGGCTCAATCAATGGGGCTCCCGTTTACCATATGGGAGGCCCCGGGTTCGGTTCCCGGGGCCTCCTGGTGAAGGCAAGCCCGCCCGCACGGCGTGGTTAGCTGACCCAGCGAGCACAAGCAGCAAGGGGGGGATAAATGAATAAATAAATAAAATCTAAAAAAAAAAAAAGAATGTGGCTCAGACATGGCCTTCCCCTGCAATGTCCCCTGTGCCCAACCAGTTAAGGGGTGCCTCAAGGCCTGGGCCCATCTCCTAGTGCTTCCCCATCCTACTCCCAGCACAGAACTGGGCACCTAGGGCTCAGTGCAGCCTCTGAATGGGTGAGGGCACTAAGAGCACCTGGGCTGCCTTCTAGCAGTTGGTTTACTCCTCTCTGCCTGCTGACTGCTTGCACAGCCCCAGGGATTTTCATCCCTTCCTACAAGGCCTGGTCTTATGTCCTTTCTCCATCCTGGGCCACTGTCTTTCTAAGTGGGGCCAGGCATAATGGTCCAGGAGTGGTATGAACACACCCTGGACAGAGAGTGGGGATAAGTGAACAGCCTTTGTTATAACCACAGATAGTGAAAGTGAGATGGGGCAGGCCCTGACCATTATCTAAAAATAATGATAAAGAAGCAGACATGAGCAGAAAAGGGAGTGAGGATAGACAACAGGAAGAACTTCCTACCAGCACTGAGGGACTGTGGGATCCCCTGACTTCATGAGAGTGGGTGTGGGCATGAGTGGGGAAGTCTCCCAGGACCAGAGAAGGGGTTGAGGAAGAGCCACTGTCCATCTCTGACCTTCCCTCAGGTGAGTGAAATCATCTAGAGAAAAGGAGGCCGATGGGCACCCAATGGGGCTGAAAGAGACAAGGAGAGGAGGACTGAGATTCGTTTACCGCCATTCACTGGTAAGCCCTCTGTGCCACCCAGCCAAACATGGCGGCCCTGTGGGGAGACTGACAGAGACAAAGACCACATGGATGGAAGCCCACAGCTTCCCTAGCTCTGCCAATATCAGGGGAAGGGATTTAGAAGGAGGGCCCACTGGGCCTCGCCTGGGAAGGAACAGTCCCTGTTCTCTAGGCAAAATTGGCCGCAGGAAGACGGAAGGCCATGTGAAAGGCCTTGAGACGAGAGCATGCATGGCTGTGTTTAGGCGAGGCTTAAGCATGGAGTACAAGGGTGGGCGAAGGACGGGGTAGAGATGGAGCAAGGGAGTTGAGGTTAGACTATAGGAAGCACGTTCTGCTGGTGAGGTACCCCAACAGCTTTGCTGTGTAGGTCACCATTGCAAATTTGCAACTTCCAGTGCCCCTGACCAGGGTCTGCCTAGAGTCCCCTCCTCGCTTGAACAGAGAGAGACCCTGGAAATGGAAGAGTGGCAGTGGCTGAAGAATGTAGGCCCCTTCCAGAGAGTGGCATGCAAATATATGCAAAGTAAGATGCAAATCAGCCAGCTTTGACTTGGCAGCTTTGGTTGGGAGAATGAGACTTCGCCCCCTTCCATGCTGGCCTCCCGCCCCCTCCACCCCAGCCCTCGGGACAACTAGAACAGGCTTGTCTGCTGCTCTGAGCGCCCCAGCTTGTCTGAGCCACAAAACCGTGGCCTCCAGGGTGGGGGCCATGGTCTTCCTGACAGTACCCTCATCCTCCCGGGAAGCCGATATATTTAGTAACGGAGATGTTTTCACACATTTCTGTCCCATTGTTCAGCTGCCTGCTCCTTGGCGAAGGTCACATCCCCAATGATGTAACCCACTTCTTGAAGTCCCTGAAGACACCCTTCTCACTGCCCTCCCCGAAAAACAGACAACTGGGACTCAAGGGCTTTAAGTCAGACATTTGGGAGAACTTCCCAACATTGTGGTAGCTGGGATGTGTGGACCCTGGGGTTTCCTGGCTTTCACTCTTTGAATGACTGCCCTGGTTCAGAGCAGGCCTTGAATATAGAATAGAAAAAGAAGCAGGTGTAGGTCCAAATTCCAGCATCACCACCCCTTTGCTATGTGGTCTTAGGCAAGTTATTTAACTTCTCTGAACCTCCTGTGCATAGTGGGGGTAATACTTTCCTGACAGGATAGTTTTAAGGCATCAGTGGACATGCAGAGCTTAATGCCAGACATGCGGCAGGTGCTCATAAAGGCTAGCTGTTGCGGTTAGGACCCACCCACACTCACCTACACTTTTAGATTCAGCAGGGGCCTGGAAGGGGGCAGACCAGAGCCTGGAATCTGGAGGATGTTGGGGGGTGGGGAATGGAGAAAATGGGTCCTGAAATGCTCTGTGGGAGGGGCCTCGGGGCCTCAAGATACGTGACCACCTCCTGAGGCTGACCCTGGCTGGGCTGAGACTGATCCCTGGGGAAATCAGTGGAGGAAAAGGCTTGATGAAGCAAAGGCTAAGCCTGTGGCCACACCCAGAACCTTCAGTATGTCGTTCAGGGAGTTGTAGTCTGGGGTGAATGTACACTGCCCCCTTTGATCAAATCCACACCTGCTCCTGAAGTCCGCGGGGGGTGGCGGGGGTGGGGGGAGTGGGGGGGGAGGCGGACCTGATAGGTGCTGGGATCTGCAAGGCCCAGAGGTAAAGAGCCTCAGCCCCTGCCCTCAGGCATCCCCTAGTCTGCTGTGTGTTGGGGGGTGTGGGTGGGGGCAGGGATAAGAAGATTCAGCCAGATTATGACACCTCAATCACACAGAATTTTTACAGCTTCCAGAGCAATGTTTTTCATATCCCTAATCTCATTTAATCCTCACTACAAACCCAAGAGGCTCTTGTTTTCTGGATGAAGATACGAAGACTGAGCAGGGGAAATAACTTGCCCCGGGGCATTCAGCCAGTGACTGGTAGAGCCAGGGCTGGAGCACAGGCCTCTACCTCTAAAGCTGCTGCTCTTTCCAGATTACTCTTCCAGGTGGCAAAGGCCAGACCTTGAAGGACTGTACTGGGAAGATACAACTAAAGTTGTGAGTGAGATAGCTCCTCAAAGGAACAGCTGAGCAAAGGCCTAGCTCAGGGCACAGAAAGCAAGAGCTGGACTCCGTGGGATATGAGGCTGGGGGTGGGTGGGTAGCCAGGCCCCAGAGCCCTGATCCCAGGCTGGGAGTTCAGGTTTTGTGCTGCAGCCCACCGGGACCCACCCGAGGGTTTTGAAGGGGGGCAGGACCTGATTGGAATTATGCTTTAGGAGGATTGATTTTGCGACTCAAGGCTTCCCAACTCCACCCTTGGTGTTCCCAGCTCTTGACTCCTCTTCCTCCCCTACACTTATGCTTTCTTCTTCTTCCCCCTCTTCTTCATCTTCCTCTCCCTTCTTCCCAGCCCCCCTCCACTCCCTCCTGGGGAGTGATGACTGAGTACCCTAGAGCTGTGCTGAAGTGCCTCACATCTCCAGCAGGGGTTGCTGTCACTACAAACCCACCCCAGCCTGGCTCTTAAGTCTGAAAGGCTGGCAGGAGGGAAGAGGCAGGACAAGGAGCAGAGATGGAGGGTGTTCTCCACCTCTACTGGGCCCAAGGTCGGGGGGCCCTGATGAAATGACATGGGGAGGAGTGGGGGCTCCCCACTGGACAAACACACTGGAGGGAGTTAAGCCAGGGGGTGAGAAATTTTCTCCTTACAGTTCTGGGACAGGCTTAGATTTGGAAAAGGATTTAGAATAGCATTGCAATTGGAGTCTGGATTTCTATTGGATCATGATTTGCTTGGTCTTGAGATGGGTGAGATTGGCTGACTTATTTGTATGTATGTACTACCTGAATGTGAACTTCTGGCTGTGCAGGTGTGTATATGGGTGTGAGGTGAGAGTGTGTGGGTGAGTGTTTGTATCTTCATATTTATGAACGTAAATGTCAATCTGTGTGCCTGATTACTGGTAAATTGTGTGCATGTGTGTGTGGTTTGTGTGGGGGTGTGTATATGTGTATAGAGGGTTGGTATACATGTTCTAGTGGAACAGTGTGTGGGTGTGAGAGCATGGATGAGTGACTGTGTGTGTGAAGGCACACACAACTGCTCTGCTGGCCCTGCAGGTCCATGCCCAAGGCCTAGCAAGTCACCATTTTCTCTCCTGGGTCCTGCCTACCTGGAGGCAGAGGTGCGACAGGTGTGTGGGCTTCCCAGCCAATGAAGGCCCTGGAGAAGCAGGGTCTGTCCCCGTGTTCAGGCTCAGGTCGGGCCAGCCAGCATCCTGACGTGACTGGGGAGTGTCTGTTCTCCTCTCCCTGGGGAACTCTTAATGGCCACAGTTGCACTCCACTTGCCAGGGATCCCCAGGCCGATCCTCTTGCTGTGTAGATCTGAATAGTGAAACCCCAAGAGGGGCAGTGATTACCCCAAGGTCACACAGCAGGATCCAGGATGAGATGGCAGGGCCTGGATCAGAGCGAGGTGTGTGTCTGACCCACAAGGCCTCCCTCCCTCTCGCTCTAGAGTGTGTGGGGAGCTCAGAGTAGAGATCCAAGCCTCCGCCAAGAGGCCCCCTTTGGCACCTGGGCATTCCACGCTGCCCAGGCTGCAGAGTCCGCCTTTGAAGTCCCTACCAGAGCTTTTGCCTGCTGTGCAACTCCTCCCAGAAACATAAGGAGTCTGTTATGCTGCGGAGCCTGGAGACTCCATGGAGAGGGGGCCAGAGGTGGGGGGTGGGGCAGAATAGGCCTCCTCTAGAAGCCTCAATTTCCTCCTCTTTGCAGCAGGAGCTTTTTTAGGTTTCTACTGTTCTACATTAGAGGCTTTCCCCACCGCCTCTCCAGGGCTGCTAGCTCAGAGGCTCAGTGGCCCCGAGGCAGTGCTGGGGCTGAGGGGAAGGCCAGGAGGTCCAGTTCAGGGTAATGCAGGGACATCTGGCAGTTCTAAGCCCTGCTCCAGGGCCAACCGTCCCTGCCTCAGCCTGCCTGGCTTCCACCCTGGAGCACCCATAAGCCACCCCCTTTCTCAACCATGGCCCCCAAGAGCAAAGCTGTGTTACCGTCACCACATCTCTTGATGAAACTTAAGACCCCTCCTCTGCGAAGTCTAAAAAAGTCCTCCCTACTAAGACCTTCCTTCTGCAGTTCGACCTCAATCCCTCTTGCTGTCCAGAGCCTGGGTCTTGGGCCTCCCTGGGAGATGAGTCAGTGTGGAAGGTGTCCTCAAAGTGCTGGGGGGGCTGAGGGACCTCAGCCCAGCCAGCTCATCCGTGTGCCAGTGGGGACCCACTTTCAGCCTCAGCTGGGCCTCAGGCCACTGACTCATTATCAGCGTTAATTAGCATCTTCGGTGCAGCCTTCCACCCCACCAAGTGCTTGACAATCATTAGGTGCTATTGGGTGCAAATGGCTCCCAGCTCTAGCACCTCCTGCCACAGGCTTCTCCTCCTGCCCCCAGCTGCCTGGGCTGAGGGACAAAGTGTTCTGGCCACAAACACAGCACACTGAGCCCTACACACAGTCCAGGCATAGAGACTCTAAGGGAGGCACAGACACAGACACGTCCAGAGAACAAACTCAGCAGACACAGAACTCGCACTCAGAGGGTAGACCCCAGCACAGACGTGGAGAGACCCGCAATGCACACACACTGCCATACTTAGGGTGGGTGCTTCTGACATGCTGGGAGATGCCATGGAATTGCTCACCCTCTCTGGGCCTTGGTTCCCAAGAAACAGACAGGGACAAATCTCAAAAATTGACTCGAAACCAAAGAAACCGAGCAAACAGAAACCCCTGTGCATGCACCTCAGGTAGACCCTCCGAGACTTCTGGCTCAGATGCAGATTGAGCACCCACACAGAATTTGTGCAGTATCCCTCACCTCTGGGCCATTGTAGATGCTGTTCCTTTCGCCTCGACTGCTCTTCCTCAATGCCCCCACCCCGTCACCTGGCTAACTCCTATTATCTTCAGGTCTTGGGGCCCCTTCCTCCGGGAAAGTTTCCTTGACTCTGGCTAGGAGCCCTTCCATGCTCCCTACCCTTGGACCTGTCCGGGCCACTGGCATCATTGACTGCTTTCTGACTGGTCTCTGCCATGTTTTGAGATGAAGGATTTTTGCCTGTGCCCATTGAGATGGTGCCTGGGGGTGTGAGTGGACAATTAGAGCTGAGAAACGGGGCAGAGACAAATTGGTGAGTGAGTCAGGAATAGCTGTGAGGAGGCCCAGCTTCTCAGGGCCTGGGCAGGCATTTAAACCCACAGGGTGGCACAGCTGGACACTCACCACCTCATTTTTTCAGACAATTTCCTTCAGGTTCTCTGCCTGATTTCGTCTGTGTTTCTCCCAGGCTTGCTGCCTGGCCCACTTCACCCTTTCCCTGCCCCTTGCCCACTCTCTGAGTTTACACGCACTTGTCTTTTCTGCTTGGAGGTACCCCACCCCTCCTCCTTCTGAGCCTAGTGAGGTCCTCATTAGTCAAAGCCTGGGGCTCGGGTCCTCCTTGCCTCACTTCCTAACCCGTGCAGTTTAGTGTGGCAAAGGGAGGCAGTAGAGGGGGTGGCCGTGAGCACAAGCCTTGGGGACTGTCTCCTGCTGCAAACTCTGGCTCCTCCACTTCTTAGCTTCAGAACTTTGTGTGAGTTCTCTCATCTGTAAAAAGGGGATGATAATAGTGCCCCTCTCATTAGGGCTGCTGTGAGGATTAAATGAGAGCGTGTGCTGCACCTGGAGTGCAGCTGGGCTCTCTCCGTGGACTGTGTGAGGGCAGGGAGAGGGCTAATGAGATCAAGGATGTGCAAATGCACACCGGAGGGGCTTAGTGAGTCCTCACTAATTGGACCTGAGTGAGGCTAACATCTGTTGTGTGATCACCTACTATATGCCCCCGTAGCTGGCTCTTTGCACGTGCCCTCCTCAGTCTCTGCATGGCTGCCAATTCTGCACAGCTCTTACTGTGGTGGGGGCCCAGAAGGTGGGGGAGACTTCTTCCAGGGCTGGGAGAGCTGCTGGGCTTTCCTGAGCTGATCACCCACATACTTAGGGTAGGTGCCTCTGACATGCTGGGAGATGCCATGGAATTGCTCACCCTCTCTGGGCCTTGGTTCCCATGGACTGGCTGAGGTCATGAGGCCAGGGAGGGCAAGGCATGCTACAGGCTATGGTCTCCAGAAGGCAGACCCGGGGCCTGAAGTCTGGGCCAGCTGGGAGCAGTGGCCTCTGGGGCCTGTAGAGTGGGTGACAGAGCTGAGCTAGTGTTCCCACAAACCTGCCCCTGCCCGGACGAGGTGGGCCTTGTGGTCCTGGTGGAAATGGCCATATTTTGATCTAGACTGGAGCCGGAGGCTGGCCAAGATGACACCACATCTCTTCCTAGCCTCTCCCAGGGGCCAGGGGCCGTAAACCCCACTGTGTGGATTAGCAATTCCCTGAAAAGAAGGGGGGCACTTTTGTTCCCCAGTTCTAGAACCGAATATTAAAGCAATTATGTAACTAGCAATAAATTACTTAAAGTAGTGACTCACTCAGCTTAATTAGAGCGCGAACAGGGAGGGATTAAGGTATTTTTAGAGCACACACCTCGCTCCCTCCTGTGGGGGGAGGCCTCTTGCAAGGTGGGGGAGGAGGAGAGGCTGGTAGGCACGGCAGCATCCCAGGTGTCTGCAAGAGATGAAAGCCGATCCTCAGCGCCACTGAGGTTCCAATGTAGCAAGGCTGAGCCAGAGCTGCAGCAGGAGGCATTCAGATCTGACTCGAGGAACACTTTCCAGCAGCGCTGATCGTAGAACATTGAGCCAGGCCAACTCGACTATAAACTCTTTGGGAGACAGGCTCCAAGTCTGTGAACCCCTCTTAGGAACAGGCCAAGAGTAAGTTTGACTCCTGCCTTTTACTGGTGACTGTCTGCATGACCTTGGGCAGGTTCCTGTATTACCCCAAACTTCAGTTACCCGCACTGTAAAATGGGCACAATAATATCCACCTTTCATCATAAGGATTCAGTGGGTTAATGTGAGTAAAGCAAACCCCAGTGCTGACTCCACTAGACCAAAAGCTCCACAAAGGCAGGAACTAGGTCTATTGCATCCCAGGCTCCAACAGACATGCCCCTGCCCTGTTTGAGACTTCCAGGGAAAGGTCTGGGAGGGTTTAGGTCAGTTCCCGGCTGCGTTCTTGGGGGTGGTCTTCCTGTAGCCAGGATGGAGGCTGGGAAGGGGAGGTCTGCCCTGGGTCCCCTCGGAGCCCAGAGTGCCAAGTGGGAGAAGGAGGAGCCAGCAGCTGAGCCTGCAGCGGAAGACCAGAACCCTCACGCACCATCACTGAGAGTTCGGAGGAGGGCCATGAGCGCAGGGAGGCCATCCTGGGAGGCTTCCTGGAGGAGTGGATGGCTGGGAGGATTTGGGCTGAGAGAACACCTGGACATCAGTAAAATGGACTAAGAATTCTGACCTGCAGGTTTCCTGGGAGGATTAAATGAATCACTTCTTAGAGGTGCCTGGCGTGTGCCTACCTGGAAGGGGTACAACATATGTGTCAGCTCCCCCACCCCAACCCCTCCACCCCGCCCCTCCGCAGCCCCTGTGATGTGACTAAGGGCGTTCCCTATCCCCCTGTCCTTTCCGGGAGATTAGGGCCTGGATACCCCACTCACAGGGCCAGGGGAGCGCCCGATCGTGAACTTCACTGACCCCGGCCTCTGCAGCTGGATCGAACTGGACAGGCGGCGGGTGCACAGGACAAACTGGGGGAGGACTCCCGGTTACCTCCTTTTTGCCAGGGCGCTGGGAGGCCGAGGGGAGGACACAGCTGGATCCCCATGATGGAGTTTAATGTCTGCCTCCACCCCTGCCCCCAGACACAAGGCCCCAAGACTCCTGGCCCCAGTGGCTGTGGTGATCAGATCTGTCCAGCTCTCCTCGCACCTCCTTGGCCTCCCAGGGCTCAGGGGATGAATTAGTGATGACAGCATCGCAGCATCGCTATGACAACTGCGTGGTGCTCTTGGCCTCCAGTCAGGGGCACCCGCAGAAGCCAGAGACCCCTTTGCTTCTAGGCCTTTGTACTGGTGTGTGCAACAGGAGCTGGGGCCTGGTGAGGTGGGGATGGCGAGAGCAGGGGAAGGCCGAGGTGGGGGATGGAGCAGGAACCTGCGTCATGGCTCCAGGGTGGCATTCAAGGAGCAAGAGTTCATTCAGATTGTTAGATCCAAAGGGATGTTGGGGACAGTTGTGTCTCTCCCTCCTTTATTTCCTCCTTCCTTTTCATTCCTCCTTCTCTCCCTCTTCCTTCCCTCCCTGCTTGCTTTCCTCTCTCCTTCCTTGCACTGTTCCTGAGCCCTATCCCTGTTCATGGCCCTGGGCAGCCCACTCCACTGAGAATGAGCCCGGCCTGGCCCATGGAACTCAGAGCAAGTGGGGGGACAGACACGCCCTGGCCTAGGCCCTGGGGAAGACGTGTGAGGAGCACTGGCGGCTCCTCGGGAGAGCGTGGCTTAACTCTGTCAGGTGCTGTGCAAAAGGCTTTGCAGAGGAGGCAGCGCTGCTTCTGGCCCTTGGTGAGTGAGAAGGCATATTTTTCCGTGTAAAGGAGATAGAGAGGCAGAAGAGACAGCATGGGTCTGGAGGGGAAACATAATGAGGGGTGAGGGAGTGACAAAAGTTCAGAGCTTAGGAGCAGAGGATGTGAACAGAAAACATCGGGGTAGTCAAGGCTGGGGAAGGACTGGGAGAGAGTGGATGCAGTGAGGTGTTTGTAGTTTGCCCCACAGGGGAATGAGGAGCCCCTGAAGGTTTTTGCTGTTGTTGTGACTTATTAATTTTTTAAATGAGCGAGTCCATTTTAGAGATGGGAAAACTGAGGCAGAGAGGGAACATGACTTGCTCAAGCTCACTTAGATTGTTAGGGACAGAACTGAGACTGTGGGCTCTTCTAGAGGTCCTACTAGGCCCAGGCTAGGACCTTTTGCCTCAGACTTGCTGGCCAGGATTTTTCCAGAAAACCACAACTTCCAAAAGATGGGGAGGGCCCATGGGTGACTTTGTCCTCAGTTTGAATAAAATTTGCACAGGCAAGGGCTGGCCTTATGGCCCTTCCTGTCTCTTGTCATGTGGGTGGGCCTGAGGGTGGGGGGTGGGGGTGGGCAACCAAGGAAGGACCTGGGAAATCAGGGGCTTGGCTAAGACTAGCAGGGGATTAGGGCCAGAAATCAATTCAAAGTTGGGTCCTCAGGCTACCAGCCCAGACTCCACCCCCTTTCTCTTGCCCTCAGGGATCTTTGGCTGAGGTGGGCACCTGCAGGAGCCCCTCATACTCTCCCCAGGGCTCTTCCTGGCCCAGGGACCTGATATTGGGTCTGCTGTGACTGGGATTTATCTGGGCAGAGAGACTTTTAGGCCCCTTGTCCTAGTGAAGAAACTGAGGTCCTAAGGTCATTCAGGGTAACAGGGGCCCCGGGGCTGAGCTGGCCTGGCTGCCAGGCATGTCTACACCTCCCCCACCTCCCTGCTCTCCTTACCTCTCCTCCACCCCACTGTGCAGCACTGCTGGGCCTGCCAGCCGTGATGGATGGCTCTGCAGCTCAGCCTCCCTCCCGTTCCTCTCCGGATGCTGGGCTGTTAGCCTCCTAATCACCAGTCCTGCCTGGTGGCCACCAAGCCATCCATCTCCCCCCACAGCGGTGGCCCGCACAGGTGGTTGGGGGTGCTTGGGGTGGGCGGGGCTGCAGCAGGTCTTCTTCCTCTGAGGGTGGACTGAGTGCAGCTGCAGCCCCTACTCTGGTCAAGGGTCAGGGAGCAGCCTGCACCCCCTTGCTGGAGTGACCGAAATCCCTCCTGGACCTCCCAAAGCCACCTGTGCGTGCATGTACCCCTACTCACAGTAACAGTAATAAAAAGGGTTTGGGTATCAGAAATACCTAGTATGCCAAGCATTGTGCTGGAGCCATGCAGATAAGGACATTAGGCTCAGAGAGATCAAGTGACTTGCCCAGGGTCACATATCCGGGAAATGGAGGAGCTGGGATCTGAACCGGGATTGGTATGCTTCACATCTTGCATTCACACCTCCTCTGCTCTACTGATCCGCTTATGCATACATTCGAGCATACACGCACACGTGCAGGTACACACTTATGTATGCCTGAGCATAAGCTACCGTATCAGCCCTTGCACCAACCAGGTTTCCAAAAAGTGCAGAGAGTGCTGGGCTGAGGAGGGCCTCCTGGCTATCCCCAGACTCATCCTGGTGGTGACAGTGGCTAGCCATGGGGCTGCATGGAGGAGGCAGCCTTCAGGCTGAGGGAAGGGGAGGCTGGGAGGCAGTCAATCGATCATCCCGGCAGCGCTGCCTTCCAGGAACTGGCGCCCAGGGGACTGTGGCGCCGTGGGTCGATTTTCCCAGGCTGCGGCCCCACATGTGGAGCATGTATATGTGGGGGGGGCAAGGCTGGTGACAGCAGGCCACCTCCCCAGGCTTCCTGCCCCCCTGCTTACCCCACTGCCCCCCACCATGGGCACTGCAGATAGAGAGAGTCCATCTCCCAGTTCCCAGGCACCTGTATACCTGCTGCTACCAGCCGCCCTGCCTCGGTCCCCACCCTACCCCCATGGGATCCTGGGGTGCTGCTGTGAGAGCTACCAAGTGGGGGTGGGGATAAAGGGGAGATCAGACTGGCTGCTGGGGGGAGCTGACCGCCCTCAGAGACCTCACTGGCCTCGCAGGATAATTTGAGCTAATGACTGTAAAGTGCTTCACACTGCCAGGGGCACATAGTAGGTGCTTACTTATTTCCCATCTTGTTCTTCCCAGAGGAAGCTTGAGAGAAGGCTTGAGGCAGGTGTGGGTGGAGGGGGGGCGTGGGTGAGGGCACAGTGAGCTCCTGAACAGGCTGTCAGGAGCCGCTGACAGTGTTAACAATTAGCACCTTCAGAGAAAGAGAGGGAGAAAATCACCTAGCAGAGTTGTCTTCCCATCTAGCCAGGCACTGCCACCCTCCTGACATGGGCAGGGGGTGCATCAGGTGCTAGAAGGGGTGGTGGCCAGAGTAGGGCTTGAGAGCCTCCCTCTTGGCTGCCTCCACCCCCTCCTCTGAGAGGGGCCCCTAAGGAGGCCTGCATCACCCCCCTTCCTGGAGCGGCTGCCTCCATCCCTGTGGAGTGGCCCCCACCAGCCCTCCAATGTGCCCTGGCCTCAAGAGACCTGGGTTCAAGTCCTGGCTCAGGCGGTGGTGGCTCGGGCAAGTCACTTTCCTCCTTGGGGCCTCAGCCTTCTTATCTGTAACAGGTCATGATGCAGATTAAGTGAGCTGTCAAGTGCCTGCTATGCCTCTGACTGCAAGGAGTCAGGTGCTCTGGGTTCTCCAGCGCATGCGTCCTGGTCACAGCCCCGAGATGTAGTGCTGGGTCCCGCTCCCCATTGAATGCTGTGGGCTTCATCCTCGGGTCCCCAGGGCCCAGGTACAAGGCCTGTGGTCAAGGAAGGAAGGAAGGGAGGGAGGGAGGAAGCATTCCAGGCCTGAAGCTCTGCCCCACAAATGGAGTCTCACATTAGACTCTGCCATCTTCTTGCTCACTCTGGTAGGGGGACAAACGTGTCTCACTGCACTAACGGTGGCTCCATGGGTAACCAAGGAATGGTCTGGCTAGAGGTGGGGAAGAAGCTCTGGACTGGGAGCCCTAAGGCCTGATTTCTAGCCGTTTCAGCCCCTGCTTTGTTGTATGATTTTGGGTAAGACCTGCTTCCTTGAGGATAAAAGAGACATGGAGCTCGTGGCCTCCAGAGTCTCTTTTCCGAGGGTTGGTGGCTGGATGATTCCATGTACTTGGTGAGAGGCAGGGTGGAGTGGTAGGGGTTGGTGGTAGATGCCCATGCCACAGATGGGCAGAGTGAGGAGGAAGCCCGGGATGGGGCCAGCCCAGGACTCCCCTGGCCATGTTGCCGCCACTGCCGCCTGCTCGGCTGCCCTGTCCGCGTTTCCCCACCAGCCCCTCGCTTCCTTTATTATCTGACTCTATATGGCTTCTGGCTTATGGCCTCCTGTCACGCATCCATCCATCTCTGTCAGTCCCCCTGCGAGAAACTCTCTCCCACTCTCTGGGCACACCCTTGCCCTCCCCCAGAGTCTGTCCCTCCCTGCCATTTGTCTATAAGTGGGTCTCTGTGCTCTGACCAGCTCTTGTCTTCTACCTCCCCGCATCTCCCTCTCTCTGACCAGGCCGCTGCTTTGCACTGTGCCTCCGACTCCCTCTGTCTGATGCTGGGTGTCTCTCTGGCTCTCTCTGCCCTTATCTGTGGGTGTCTGCCCCTCTGGTCCTAGCCCCTGCCTTGCCCTAACCTCTCCACCTCCTTCCTCCTCTTGCCAACCCAGCTGGGACAGCAGGCCAGCCTTCCAGCCTGAGAATGGATGTGCTCCACCCTCCCTCTCTCTTGCTGGCTGCCTCAGAAGTCCCTAACAATGCCCTCTGCCCTGCGTCTTGTTGCTAGGCTTTGAGCTGGCGGCACCTGGCTTCCATAGCGACGGGTGCTTAGAAACGGGAATGCCACACATCTCTCAGTGCCACCACGAGAGCCTTGCCTGATCGAGCGTCTTTTGATCAATTGGGAAGTGTGGCTTGGCTCTAAGCTGCCTCCAGCTTGGGGAGGCAAGAGAAGAGAGGACCACCGTCTCTGCCTTCTGGAGCTTGGGGGGCTGCTGGTGTGGGAGGAGCTGCACTACTGTGGCCCTGAAACCAAAGAGGGAGCTGAGAGAGAGGTCCTGGGTTCTCCTGGGACCTGGTCTGCTGCAAGAGGCACGGCCTTGGGAGCTGGGAGGGGCCGAGTTCGGACCCCTGCTGCGCCTTTTCTAGCTATGTGACTTCAGACAAATGACCCCGGGTCCTGGAGCCTCCTTTTTATCAACCATAAAACTGGGCTACTAATATCATGAGAATTAAATGAGATAATAAACAGGGTGGGCCTACCACATGGAAGGTGCTCACTGATGGCCATTGCCTTCCTTTCCCCTTTGACATTGTCTGAGATTTAACTGGCAAAGAGGAGGGGAAGGCACCCCAGGTATGGGGAATGGTGTGAGCAAAGGTGTGGAGGCTGGAATGCACCTGCAGATGCAGGAGTGTTTAGGGAGGCCCAGAGGCCCTATCTGGAAATGGTTCTTCCAGAAGCAGCCAGGCTGAGGGGCTCCTGGGGAGGGACCAGTTCTCCTGGGAGGTATGTTCCTGCCAGGGCAGAGGGATGGGCTGGATCAAATGCTCCTCTAGCATTTGGGGCTCTGTGGAGGGGTGGGGAGCAGCATCAGGCCATGTCTAGGGCCACATAGGGGTCCCCTTGCCTATTTCCATACTCTCTTCTGGCTTCCCCATTCCTGGGCCCCAGGACTCCATTGCCCCCCCCCCCCCCGCTTCCTGCTAGGCCTGCCCACAGAGGGCACGCCGCCTGAACCCTGGGACCACGGGCTGTCAGTGGAAGGCCCCACTCTGTCATTGTACAGATGAGGAAACTGAGGCTCAGAAATGGGAGAGACTTTCCTGATTCTAGAGCCCAGCTCCCCCTCTTTGTAGGCCCATCTCCTAAATTAAGGACTGCAGACCACCAGGAAAGAGGGGCAGGAGAGGCAGCAGATGAGGTGGGGTTGGGGTGAGTACAAGGGGCAGCAGCTCCATGGCATTTGGGCAGCCAGGAAAGGGTTAAACACCCCCGCTGCCCAAACCGTCTGCACTGGCACTGCCAGGGGCCCTGAGGACCTGCGGGGAATGAGGCAGCAAAGGGCTGTCATTTTCTGAGCAGTTCTGGGTGCCAGGCTCTGTGCTAAGCACTTAGGATTCTCATCTCACTTATTTCTCAGCTCTTGTGCATGTTACAGGGCTCACTGGGCCTCCTACCTTACCTTGTATTCACAGATACTCAAGCCCACAGACCAGCAGGCTCTGAGGGGGCGTGGAAATCCGGGTGCTGGAAGCATGGAGCCATGCATCTAGGACAGCTAGAATCAGAAAACATTAGAATCTTGGGCTTCTGTCTTCTCAGAACCCCAGGCTCTTGCTTTCATAGAATGTAAGAAGCACAGGCCCTTAGAATAATGGGACTTTATAAGAGAGGCTCTGATTTTCTTAGAATGTGAGTCTCCGGGGGTTCCTGGAAACTCGAAGCCACAGACCGGGACCTCGAATATGACAGTTTTGGAGTTGTCAGGGAGTTCTTAGAGCGTGGGGCCTCGGCTCCCTGTTGTTTGTCTTTCCTTGTGTATAGGGGTTCTGGGGCCAGTGATCCACTGCAGCCTGAAGCACCGCTGGAGCAGGACCAGCCCAGAAATAGCCCAAGGAGGAAAGCGGGGCAGCCTCGTGGGCTGCAGCTGTCCAGGCGGGGCTGGGGCGGGGCTCTGGGAAGCCACCCTTGGCCACATCCACGCTGCCGGCCAGCCGGGGCACAGGATGAAGCATTTCCCTGTGGTGCTGCTAGGGCCACAGCCAGAGCAGACTACAGGTCCTGCAGACTGGAGGGCAGGAGGTGCTGTGAGGGGAGGAGATGGGCATGGGAGGGAGTGGGACCTTAATCTGGGGTGGGTGGGGGGATGGCAGATGAGAGGAGTGGGGCTCAGTGAGAGGAGGGGGCTCAGTTAGGCTGCTGAGAATTTCTCAGGGCCATGTCTGTACAGCCTCATGTGCCTGCAGCTAGTGTTTGGGGTTGGGGAGCCTAAGCGCCTTGAGTCCATGTGCTTGTCCCTGGGTGTAAGCTGAGGGCCAAGTGTCCCCTTTTCCTGCCTCTGCCCAAAGCTGGAAAGAGTGGCAGAGCTGCTGAGAAAGCTGGGATCTGCCTTACCTTTTGCTCCTCTTCCTTGCTGGTTTCCATGGGAGCTGTGGCTGAGGATGATCAGATTTTGACAGGATCGTGCTGTGGAGGGGTCAGTGTCAGGTGGAGCCATCCCCCATGGGAAAGGGCTGGCTGGAAAGGAAGTGAGCTCCTCGTCCCTGGGAGTATGCAAGCAGGGGCCTTGCCAATCAGGGTGACTTTAGAAAGGGGTTCAGATGTGGGGAGAAAAGACAGTCTGGAGGCCTCTTACCTGGGACAGGTGGGCTTTGTGTGATTAGCCCAGGTGGCCCCACTTTCCAGACATCCCTGAGGCTCATTGAGGGGGTTACTCCACCCTGGGCTCTGCGCCACTGGATATGTGCCCCACTCCCAGTCTCTGTGCTGGACACACGGAGCTGAATTAAACCCGGTGTGTGCCCGACAAGCACCCAGATTGACAGGGGAGGTACACAGGGAAACAGACAGTTGGACAAGTCGTATGGAAGGGGCAGACCAGGCCACGAGGAAGGTTCTGCTGCCCATCTGTGGAGTCAGGAGGCGTGTTCAAGAATTCCTGTGGGTCAGGCCCTTTTGCTGGGGACACAGCCATGAGCAAAACAGAAAAAAAAGTCTGTCCCCTTGAGATGTGGGGTAGTAGTGAAGCACAGCAGCCAGCAGAAGCCCAGAGGAGCCTGGGAGGTGTGGTGGGCAGAGCAGTGCAGCCAGCAGGCGGGTGTGGCACCGCAGGAGAGGCTCTTCCACAGGTTAAGGCCTTGAAGGCCAGGACCAGTGCCCCGACTTTAGCCTGTGGGTGACGGCGAGCCACACGAGTGTGGGTGAGGCAGGGCCAGACTTGGTGTGGAGATTATTCCCACAGGTCTGGGTCCCAGGAGGCGGCACCAAGCAGATGTGCCTGGCTGTGCCTGTATGTGTAGGAGTAGCATGAGTGTGTGTGTGTCTGTGTGGGGGAGTGATGGGAGTGGGTGTGGTTGTGCGTGGCCCAGTGTAGCCCATGTAGAGGAAGGATCTTGAGCCTTGCAGATGGGAGCAGAGGCTGAGGCCTACGGCATGCCAAGGTCTGGGTGTCCTGGGCCTCTGGACCTTAGTCCGATGTGAGCCGGCAGGTCCTAGACTTGAACTAGTCCTGGACTAGGATCCTGCTAGTTCCTGTCCCCATCTAAGGTCATGGAACCGGCCACCTGCTGCAGACAGGACAAATGTGTATGCAAATAACATTGAAATGATATGGAAATGGCAAGAGCTATGGTTGACCCAGGCCATGCCCCCTCATCCCCAGCTCGAGTTCCCGCAGCCTGTGCCCCTCCTGCCTCAGCGCTGTCTCCAGGGCCTTGGGAGCAGGCCCTGCCCACCCAGAGCTGCCATCCATACTGTCCCCAGTGCCCACCCCCGGTCAGGTGGACTCCCTGTGAGGACCACCCCCACATCTGGGGCCACAGCCAGGTTAGCGGCTGGGGGCAGCACCTCTGTCAGGTGTAAATTTGAGCAGTCACACACATTCACATGTGCACACTCGATTGTGCACACACACCACACCAGGACAAGTGTGCAGACATACAACTACACACACATTCCTGCATGTGTGTACACTCACACCTACACACAGACATTTCTGCATGCACGCACACGTGCACACGTCTGTAAATAGACACGTGTATCTGATGTGCACACACACAAATTCAGCAGCACCACGGAGGTATCAGACATATAAGATACAAACTTACAAACTTGTACTTGCTTTCAACCCCTTCTTGCTTTCAACACATCATACTCACAGATATACAAATGTGTGCAAGGGTGTAGGACTCACACACATGCACTACACACAGAGCTGCCTAAGAGTGGGTCATCTCTGCTCAGGTGCACACCCATGCCCACTCAAGGGCTGACACACTGAGGACAAGCTCTAGATGAGGGGTTCTTAACCTTTTTTGCCAGTTAGGTGAAAACGATGGACCCCTCAGACTGTAGCAGCAGTTTTATAACACACCTGCACCAACACGTCCCCACAAGAATAATGTATTTTTGAATTTTCAATTCAAGCTCATGGACCCCCTGAAATCTCTGTGGACCCCTGCTCTAGATGGAGGCAGAACCTGCAGAGACATCAGCTTCCTCCAGGAAGCTTCTTGGATTGCCCCTTTGCAGCGCTCCTCAGGCAGTAGGGCCAGATTTCTCCTCTTTCAGTCCATGGGCTCCACCTCATGTCATGGAGAGACCAGGTCACACACATTCTTTCCTGAGAAGCCCCCTGTCCTGGGATCTGGTCCTTACTCACACTCCTTGGGCCTGGCATGCCGGGGCAGGCCTGCCTTCCCAGGAGAGCTGCCTTCTGCCCAGCTGGGCCTGCCCGGATCCCTCCCTCTACCTGAACTGCCTGAGCCCCTCAAAGAGAGCCAGGCCCACCCTCACAGTGTCCAAGAAGGCCGAGGCCAGGGAGGATCAGAGCCTACCTGGGGTCACCGGATTTGAACCTGGGCCCCCCGGGGACTGACCATGGACAGGACAACAGGATATATGGGTGCTAGGGACCAGACAGGCTCATGGAAGCAGGACACATGGTGATGGGGGAGGGGAAAAGAACTTAGACTTGGGGTCTGTCGTGGGTCTCCTGGTGCCAGGTGGAGGAGATGGAGAGAAGGTGAGTTGGAAATTATCTATTTTACCAGAGTTCCTGGGGCAATACCATGTTCCCAGACCAGGCTGGACTGTAGGAATGCGGGAAAGGACCAGCTAGTGCTTGCCCTTGAGAGGGCCTGGGGATAC
The DNA here is from genome assembly GCA_026826555.1 of Tolypeutes matacus. NCBI lineage: Eukaryota > Metazoa > Chordata > Mammalia > Cingulata > Chlamyphoridae > Tolypeutes > Tolypeutes matacus. Next base: position 1,454,739 of record JAKSZT010031676.1, on the reverse strand, counting down.
GCGGGAGGGAGAGGGCCGTGCAGGCTGTGTGGGATGGGGGGGATCTTGGCTGGGGACTTCGGGTTGGATGGGAGATTTTTCCTGTATCTTGAAAGATCTGAGGTTTTCACTTTTCCCCAATTCCCGACATGGAGTAAATTTTCAATAAATATTTGCAGAATGAATTAATGAACAAATGCATGTTACTGACAGGCAGATATGCCACTGGAAGGGTACTGAAAGTAGGGAGATGGGCAGTTTGAGCAAAGGCGAGGGGGCGGGAGAAATGCCAGACCTTCAGGGTCAGCTAAGGGTCAGGCATGACTAATAGAAGGAAGTGGTAGGGGAAGAGGCGAGAAGAAGTCATTTGGGGCTGAATTTTGCATGCCACGCTGACCGTTTGGATGTTATCTTCGAGGCCACAGGAGCCAGTGAAGCTTGTGAGCAGGGCATGGGTGGGGTCAGAGTGAATCTTCCCTAGAGGGCCTGGGTTACACAGTAGATGCTCATCTTCAGTGAAAAGAGCACTGGATTTGGAGTCAATGGGCCTGGTCCCCGCTCCTGTTTTGACCAGCTGTGTAATCTTGGACAAGCATCTCTACCCCTTTTTTTTTTTTTTTTACCGGGAGGTCCCGGGTATCGAACCCGGGTCCCTCCATATGGGAGACGGACGCCCAACCATTTGAGCCACATCTGTCCCCACATCTCTACCCTTTTGAGACTCAGTTTCCTCATTTATAATATGGTACTAAAGGCAGTGCCTCCTGAGGCTCCTGGATGGCGCCTGGGTGAGGAAGTGCTTTGTAAGCACAATGGCCACCAATGGGAGATGTCATTATTATTAGGAACAAGGCAGGGCCGGTTCCTGGACAGGGCCTGAGGTCGATGGGCCCAGTAGTTGGGCTGACAGGCTCTCGGCTGAGTCACCTTTTCCTGAAATACCCACCCCGGGGCAGCTGGGCCACTGAGCACAGGCCAAGAGACCTCTAAGGAAGGGCAACAAGAAGAGGTGATGAGAGAGACTGGGCCAAGCATTCCTGAGCTGGACCTGTGGGGACAGCTGGGCTGGGGCTGGACTTCTCTGAGTCAGTGATGGGTAGAGGGGGCCAGGACCAGGAGTGCAGGACAGAAGGAGAGCTACTGCATTCTTGGGGACAAAAGGAGAGTTGGGACTTAAGTCTGCTTCCTTCCTTCCTTCCTCCCACCCTCCCTCCCTCCCTCCCTCCCTTCCTTCCTTCCTTCCCTCCCTCCCTCTTTCTCTCTCTCTCTCTCTTTCTTTCTTTCTTGTTGCCAGTCTTTATTTCATCAAACAAGGACACTTGAAAAGAACAACTAACAACTACTACTATCATATATTACCACTATCCTTTCATAAAAGAAAGGACTTTTTTTTCTTTATTAGAAAAACTGACATATGTTTTCTTTACTTGGCCTTCCTCATGAGGTGGGGCATGAATTTAAGGCACAGATTAGAGCAAGACAGCCTGGATTTGAAGTTTGGCTCCACTGCTTACTAGATGTGTGACTGTGGGCAAGTTGCTTAATCTCTCTGTGCCTCAGTTTCCTTACCTGTAAAATGTGGCTGATAATAGTACCTACCTTATAGGATCATTGGGAAGATTAAATGTGAGGCATATAGTAAGTGCTCAATAAATGTGAAAGCCCCTCAGGCTCAGATCCCCATCCCAGCTCCAAATGTACACACTCAGGCCTTGAGGGCCCATCCCTGACCCTCACCTCCAGGAGACGGAGGTCAGCCTGTGACCAAGTACATCTACTCAAACATGGCGGCACATTTGAATCACCTGGGAGCATTTAAAAACTATCCAGAAGGGGGTAGGGCTACTGTAGCAGTTCTAGCCTTGGAGCAGAACTCATGCCTGGTCAGGTTACTTCCTGGCTGTGAACCTTGGGCAAGGCCTGTCACTATAACACCTGAGGAGCCCTGCTCTGGAAGGGAGCTGGTTGGGGAATTCCAAGGGTTGCATGAGGAGATGTCTGTGGAAGGGCTCTGCACCCTGCCAAGCACTAAAAGAATAGTTTAAAAATCGAATCTAGTGTGAGAACCTTACAGTGATGGGGACATTGAGGCCCAGAGAGGTGCTGTGGCCCCCCCAGAATCACACACTGCCCAGGGTAGTTAGGATTCAAACCTTCTGAGGAAAGCTTTACTCTGAAGGGCGGAAGAGAAAGAACCACTCTGAGTTGAGGGAGGCATAGTGCTTGCACCAAGGGCCCCGGCCACTGAGCAGCAGTATGAGAGATCAAGTAATATTTAAGAAATAACTTCTCAAGAGGTGAGCGCTGTGGAGAGTCCTCCTGGGAGAGCAGCTGTGTCCAGGTCAGGGTTGGCTCCGACTACAGGTCTGACACAGTGGCCCCTGAAGAATGAGTGTCTCTGGCCAGTGGCCGTGACAGTTACCTCCCAGGAACTTGTGTCCCGCTCAGACTCTGCAGAACCCAGGACTGAACCAATGACACACGCTCAGGATTTACCAAGAGATTTTGTGCACAGGCTCAGACGCAGTCCTTACAAAGCCCTAACTTGGGTTTTCCACCCTTTTACAGAGGTGGAAACTGAGGCCATAAAAGGGAAAAGACCTCTTTTTCTGGGCCAGTACCTCTCAGCAGCTAAGCTCATTTAATGTTTTCTACAGTGTTACTAAGTAGGACAAATTGTCCCTATTTTGTGGATGTGGTAAAATACATTGACTTGGCCCCGATCACTCAGTGACAGACTAGGACCCCATCCCAAGACCCCAGCCATGACTTCCAGGAAAGACACTAAAAAAGGAGGACCCAGAGGAGTAAGGTGGCAGCCAGGGAATGGGCCTCCAAATGGTCCCTGAATGATAAGCAGTGCTGACAGGAGTGGGGAGGGCATTGGGGGCAGGGTGGCATGGTCAAAGACCTGGGGGTGAAAATGAGCTTGTCACTGATGTGAATAAAGCAGGAAGTATAAATTTAAAGAATGATGGGGAGAGGGGAGGTCAAAGCTGGAAAAACAAGTCAGGGTAATCTTGCCGAAGGTCTGGTGTATCAGGCCTCAGCTGACAAAAAAATAGTTGGGCTTTATTGTGCTGGTTATGGGGAGCCACAGAAGGTGTTTGATCAGAGGAAGAAGCATGTCCAGAGCTATGCCTCAGAAAAAGAGGTAGAAAAAGTTCTGACCTGGGAAGGCCTCTCCCTGAGTGGCTAGGAAGGCCAGGGCACTGCCCAGCTTGTGCGCCAGGTGCCTGGACTGTGTCCAGGGAACGGGCTCAGTGACTCAACCTTAAAGAAGTCATTCCCCAGGGAGAAAGGGCCCAGGATGAATCAGCCGAGTGGGGTGGGGAGGTTGGGAGGCTGGGGGCTCACTGAGTTACCCTTAAGTGTTTGGTGGAGGGAGTGGGGCCCGCAATGCGGTGGGGAGAATTCGGGTCAGACCACAGGGAGGGCTGTCAGGGAATCTGGCTGCTTTCCCATCATTCTGGCATTTGATTCTCCTGCCAGTCCTGTGAGGGAGATGGGAAAACTGAGGTTCAGAAAGGGCCTGGGGAGGGCATTTGCCCAAGGTCACACAGCAGGTTGCTAGCAAGACCCAAGCGCACCCTCCAGTCCAGACCCTTGCCACCGCTCCAGCTGGCCTCATGCCAAGCAGAAACTAGTAACAGGGTCGGTTCTGGGCAGGGAGCTGGCAGCAGCGACCCCAGACCCGGCAGGCAGCGGCTGAGGCCGGGCTGCTCTTCCGCGATGGGGCAGCAGGGGGCGCAGGAGCGTCACTGCTATAGCAGGTGCCGGAGTCCCGAGACCGTTGTGCGGAGAAATGCGCTTGGGCTGCGCGGGTCCCACCGCAGAGCTGTGGACTGGGTGGCCCTAGCGCCTGCACGCTCTCTGGCCTCCGGGGACGCCAACGCAGGCCTGCCTACCCACTCCTGGGCTCCCAGTGCCCACCCACCGTCGTCTCAGGAGGAGTGCGCCTGTGTGCGCGCGCGAGTGTCTGTGTCTGTGTGCACGTGTCTTCCTCGGAGGATCTGCTACTGCCCCCAAGGCCCATCCGTCCCCTCGCGACCTCTAAAATTCTCCCTGGCTCCCCGCTTCTCCCTGGCTTCAGCAAGAACCCCAACCTGCCTGTGCGGTCCCCCTCCCGTCCCCCTCCCCCCGCCTTCGACACATACACACACACACTGCAGCTGGTCTCTGCTTCGGGGTCCTGGCCCGGTCCCAGGACTCTCAAAGTGGTGTGGGGGGGAGGATATGATCAGACCGTAGGCGGGGCTCTGACAGGCGACCCCTGGGAGGTAGCAAAAGGAGTGGGGCCGGGGCATGGGGAAGGGAGCGAGGCCTGCGAGCAGGCTGCCCTAATAGCGCGCAATCTGGAAGGATCTTGGGAGCGGAGACAACGCGAGGCAGAGCGGGCGGGCTGGTGTGGGGTCTGGGTAGGGGTCCGAAAAGCGGACCGGCTGAGGTGCTGTCCAGGGTTGCGGGCGGTAGGCGGGGCTGGGGTGGTCGGAGGGCGGGGAGTGGGAGGGCCGGGGCGGGGTCTGGGCGGGCCCTCGTGCGGACCCGGCGGAGCGGTTGCGGACGCGCTGACCGAGCTCAGCGGCCGGGCCGGCTGGCGGGCGGGCGGGCGGCTGCGAGCATGGTCCTGGTGCTGCATCACATCCTCATCGCTGTTGTCCAATTCCTCAGGCGGGGCCAGCAGGTCTTCCTCAAGCCGGACGAGCAGCCGCCGCCGCAGCCATGCGCCGACAGCCTGCAGGTAGGGGGGCCCCTCGCGCTGGGCACCAGGAGAGCGGGGTGCCGGGCGAGCGCCGCGCGGGTCCTCCGCAGAGCGTGCGGCCGCCGGCTCTCAGGTCCACCCTGCCCGCAGCCAGGCACGCTCAAGCCCCTGAACCCTCCTCAAGGAGGGGATCCCTCCCCTAGTTCTGAACCCCACTCCTGTGCTGGGACTACAGCCCACACCCGGAGCCCTTGGACCCTCAACTCACAGTCCAGACCCCACCCCAGGCTCTGAAGCTCTTCACCCCAAGAACTGATCTTCTAATCCACAGTGGGACCCCAGTCCACATCGAGTTCTGTTCAAACCCGGAGTCCCCCAGATTAGTGCAGAACCCCTTCCCAAGCCCAGAAGCTATACATATCAGATTCTAGGTACTCCTGAATCCCCAGCTCTCAGCTGGGGCCTCACCCCAAGCCCCTGACCCCCCACCCCCACTCACCGTCAACTGCATCCCTCACCTGGATCCCCACTCAAACATCTGGACCTTCAGTCCTCACATGGGGCCCCACTCCAGGGTCCAAACCCATCTTCCCACCACGACTTCTCTCCTTCTCTGTAGGACCCCTCTGCCCAGTTCCCTCACGTCCGCTCCCTCCCTCCTGGATATGAGGACTCCTAGTCTTTCCTGCTGGTCTCATGCCCTCTTGTTTCTCCCCGGGTGTGGCGGCCCCACTTTCTCTGTTTCTCCCTGATTCTCTCTGGGCTCACTCTTTCTCTGTCCCTCTGTCTCTCTCTCTCGAGCTCCATCTCTTGTCCTCGGTGCCCACCTCTCTCTGTCCCTGTCTTGCCTCAATTTCTCTAGGTCTCTATCTCTGTTCTAGAGTCTCTTCTTCTCCTATATCTGCCCCTGCTCTTGGGCGAGGAGAAGTGGCCTCAGAGAGCCGGGCCGGTGTCCCCAGGACTTTGACACTTCCCTGAGTCCTCAAGCATGGCACAGCCCTGAACTTGGAGTGTGCTGCCCCTGGACAGTGCCCAGGGATCCGAGGCGGGGGGGGTGTGATCACCCAGTGGGTCATGGGGGTTCATGACTAATAACCCCCCTCATCCCCACTGTCGTGTCTTGACTAGGGGCAGCTGGGGTCTTGGGGTGGGGGAGGGTGAAGAGGGGACTTCGACCTGTTGGTTGTCAGACACCTGTGGTGGGAGGTGGCCAGGGCTGGATGAGTGTGCCGTGCATGTGTTTGTGTGAGTGCTTCTGTGTGTGTATAGGGTGGGCTGGGTTGCAGGTGTTGGGTGTGCCCTGTGGGTGACCCTGTGTCTTGTGTTATGTATGATTGTGTAGGGATTATTTGGGGGGATTTTGGGGGTACTATGAGTGTGGGGGTTGTGGGTGTATGGCGTTGCATTGCTGTGTGTGCTAGCATTGTGGACATGGGGTGGTAGCTGTATATGTGGTTGTTGTGCATGTAGGGAACTTGAGCTGTGTGTAGCCAGCGCCAGCCTGGGGGTCTGGTGGGTTACATCAGATGTCCTGGCAGAGGGAAGAGAGGAGAATGGGGGAAGGGGGAGTTGTGTGTGTCCAAGTGTGTTTGCAGCCTAGGTCACTGGGTTAGGGCACCGTGGTGTGTCCTGTGTTTGCTTGGGGAGTGTATTGGGACCCGTGTGGCTGTGTATGAGTGTTATGTGCCTGTGTTGTGGTTGTGTGTGGGACTCTGGGCAGAAAGAGTGCAGCCAAAGGCCTAGGAGGGCCGAGGCAAGGAGCTGGTGGGTCAAGTGTGTGTGTGTGTGTGTGTGTGTGGCAGTGGGGATGGGGGAAGAGGCAGTGTGCAGTCAGGGATGCCCAACCTGAGGGGCTGTGTGTGCCCACAAACATGTGACACTTTGGTGTGACACCAGGTGTGCATGTTATCTATGCAGAGTGTGTCTGCACGTGTCTGCATGTCTGGGTAGCTTGTATGTTGAATTGAACTGGTGTGTGTCTGTGGTTAAGGAGGTGAGTGTGAGTCTGTGAGGCTGAGTGAGTGTGATGTGAAGTGTGGGAGTGTGCGCGGTGTGAGGTGTGGATTATGTGATCTTTTCTCTGTTGGAGCTGTTGCTGTGTGTGTGGTGGGAAGTGTGTGAGGGGAGTGCAGTAAGCTCTGTGTGTGTGTGTGCGTGGAGGTGAGGCATGAGGTGCAGTTGAGGGCTGTGGAATGTACTGCAGGGGTAAGCGAGTGTGTGCATAAGGTATGTGGGGTGAGGTGGGTAACATCTGGGGTTTGTGGAATATAGCAGATGCCCCGTAAATGTTTGTGTGCAGTGGCATGAGTGTGCAGTGAGGCTGGCTGCCACCCTGTCCTTGCTTCCCTCCCACGGAGGCCCCCAGAGGTGCCCGATGACGTCCTTGCATGCACCGCCCAGGTTGCTCCTACCCTTTGCCCTCCATCCTCCTCGTTCGGACCAAGGCCTTTTGTCTTGGGTTTCCGGCTGAGCAAGCACTGGACAGGCGGGCAGCAAGCAATGTCGCGGCCCAGGAACCTTTGTTCTTTTCCTCTTAGCCTGTCTGGTGTTTTGGGCCAGGGTTTGGCTGGGGGTGGAGAGGATGCACGTGTCAGCGAGGTCACCGTGTTTACCACCTCAGCACAGCGCCCTGCAGAGGGGAGGGTCCAGGCGCAGGCAGAGAGGCCCGGGTGGTAGCCCCGTGGTGCCTCCATGGCACAAGAGCAGCCCGGGCTGGACTTAGAGCTGGGTGAGTTGCCCACCACGAGGTTTTATTCCCGTGAGTGGCCAGAGCCCTTCCTGGCTTGCACCATCTCAGGGGCGCTGAGCAGTTGTGACCCCTTCTCCATGCTTACCTCTCCTCTTCCCTTCTCTGTGTAGATATGCACCCTCACCCCAGGGAGGGTCCCTGGGCTGGAAAACAATGAGATAGACCCCAATCTATCTCTACCCTGTAGACCCTACATCTCATTGGGGCAAAATGGTCCCTGTCCACACAACGACCTTTATCTGAAAGGGGAGGCATTGTCACACCTTTGGGGACCCCCTTGTCTCTTGGGGGAGATCCCAGTCCATGTAGAAGGATCCAGGTCTTACTTTCCAGGAAAAGCTATAGAAAACCTTCCTGGGCAGCCTCCCAACAGGTATTTGTGAGCACAGGGTAAACAAGTCCAGGCATCCTTAATGCTGGAAGGCTCAGAGACAATCAGAGTCAGTCAGGGGAAGGGGCTAGAAGCCTATGCCTCACATTCCAGAAGGTTCTCTGAAGTCAGTGGGATTGAGCTGGACCTTGGAGGGGTGTTGGGGTGGGCAGAGAAATGTGACTTGGGGCTAAAGGAGATTCTGGCCCAACTGGAAATAGGGGTCTTGAAGGCAGTCTGGCTTTGGGTGGGTATCCCTGGGCTCCAACCTTCTCAGGCCTTCACAGCGCCTTTTCCCATCCCATTGTCTTTGACCAGAATTTGCCATTGTCATTATCATCATCATCATTATCTTTTTGGCAGCTCTTTCCAAATTCCAAAGACCTTTCATAAATATCTCATTTAGCAGATTAACTCATTCAATTGCCTACAAGCATTTATCGAGCAATTGCTATGTACCAGGTAGGTGTGGTTTAAGTGTTGGCGTCTTAATGGTGACCAAACAGGCCTCAAGCTCCCCCAGATAGGGTCTGAGAAACCTATATTCCCGGCCCAGCCATACCATCAGCACCGCCAGGCCCTGGGCAGATGGCCCTCCCATTTTCTGGCTCCTTGAACCTGGTGCACATCTGGTTTTATGAGGCTCTGTGTATGTGCCCATGGTATTGGGGTCTGGCTTCTACCAGAATGCAAGCTCTTCACAGCCTGGGCCTAGGTCTCCTCTCTCCCCATCCCACATGCTCTGCACTGGCCTCGGCATAGTCCCAATGCTCAATCTCTCATCAGATGGTCATAAACCCCCGTAGGATTGGCAGCCTTGAAGTCACCTTCCAGAGAAACTGAAGCCCATAGCAGGGAGGGGACCTAAGGCAGCAGCCTTATCATATTCTCCATTTACTGGTGATAGCAGAAACCAAAAGAGATCAGGTGACTGGTCTGGGCCTCACAGCAAGATGGCAGGGCTGGTACCAGAATTCAGGCCTGCTGGCTGCCTGGCCAGTCTCTGGCCCCAGAACCATGCTGCATGCTGGCTAGCCTCCTCGCTGCCTGTGGCGGGTAAATGGTTATTAATGACCCCTTTGGCAAGGAGACAGGAAATGTTTCCCAGGCACAGCTGGGGACCTACTCCCTGCCAGCCCCAGCCATCCATGCCCGCTGGCCATGGTGTCTATCCCACCTCGGCCTTCCTTGCGCCTGCTGCCCACTCACCTCCCACCTCTTTGATATCCCAAGGGTGACGAGACAAAGCCTCCTCTCCCATATCTCTGTCCCTCACCACTTTTTCCAATCTGATTCATCTCTATCTTCTTTTCTGCCTCAGTCCAGCCAGAAGTAGTCCCTCCTCCAGGAAGTCTTCCCTGAGTGCCCTGCCAGCCCCTCCTGTGGCCCCTACCCTGGGCCCTGGGCATTGAGTTTCCCTCATTGCAGACTCTGGTCCCACTCTGATGGTTTGCTCTGGTGGCTCTAAGACTAGACTGGGGACTTCCTGAGACCTGTCCCCAATTGCTGCCTTAGGACTGGAATATCGAGGATACTCCTGATGCCTCCTCCAGGAAGCCCCCAGCCCAGCCCAGGGATTCTCACCACCTCTGAGCACCCCCAGCCCTGTCTGGCTGAACCACACACCATGTACTGCCAGGCTTTCATGGTGAGCACCTATGATGCATCCAACAATGAGGGCAAGTAGAGACAAGAAGGTACAGGCTTCAACTTCTGCCACACACATACCCCAAGTCTGAGCAACAGTGCATCTGCCCATGGCAGGTAGCACAGTCATAGGTGCCAGGGCTCGGGGGGGCAGGGTGTGAGTGGGGTGCAAAGATAAAGAGACACTCTGGTAGAGCGTGTGGTGAGGGCGATGATGGCGATAAACTCAGGGGCCACGGTGGGACGTTCAGCTTGGAGTGGGAGGGAGGGGCGAGTTGGGGAGCAGCCAGGAGGAAACACATCTAAACTGAGAGCTAAGGGATGCCCCAGGACAGGATCTGGATAGAGAAACTGAGAGGGAATGGCTTGTTGGTGGTGGGCAGAGGGAGGTAAATCGTGCAGTTGCACAGTTGGGTGCGGCTGATCCTGGACTGGCAGGGTAGTTGAGTCAGATGGGATTGGTGTGTGTGTGTGTATGTGTGTGTGTGTGTGTGTGTGTGTGAAGCATCAAGAGATGAGGATGGTGGGAGCTAAACTGTGTAAGACTTAGAACCCATGTTAAGGAATTTGGACATTTCCCAGCGGGCACCAGGGACCAGGGAGAGAGTGGAAATGAAAGCAGGGGAGTCCTTATCAGACCCGTGTATGCAGGAGCTGCCTTGGCCGCAGGCTGGGAGCACATCCAAGGAGGTGAGGCAGGGCCTGGGAGCCCAGTGAGGAGGCTGGTCCAGCGTGGTGCAGGCAAAGGCCATGAGGCCTGGACAAGGAAATGGCAGGAGGATGGAGAGATGGAGGAAGGAGAAGGGGCAGGAGGGATGAAGGGCTCAAAGGCAGATGCCTAGGCCTAGTCAGGGCCCTCCAAGACAGAAAGGTCTCAGGAAGGCCTCCCAGGAGGCCATGAGCCTTGAGGCCACACAGAGACCAGATGGGGAGACCTGGTCCTCACTCAGGGCTGCTGCCTGCTCCTCTGTAATGTGGGAGTCTGGGATCTGCCCTGGGCGAAGAGTGTTCAGAATTCAAAAATTAAAACAATCAGTGAAAAGTAGTATTTAATAAAATTCAAATAAAAAATGTAGAGTACATTCCAAAGCAAGTAAAAATGTAAATTTATGAAATTATACTTGCTAAACAGGCGTGATGGTTCTGATATAAATTGTGGGCCTCTGCGGCTCCCCCTGACTTTGGCGGCAGCTCCCTTGAAGCTGCTGCCTCTGATGTGGCTGGGCCCCTGGGGGCTCCGGGACCTTCCTGCTGTGCTCAGCCCCCTTGATGGGAGCCATTAGGGCCCCTCCTCTGGGCAGTCTGCCTTGTACCCGGTGGCCTCAGGTGGCAGGCATTTTGCTTCTCCTGTCTTCTAACCTGAGGAGTTGGCCCTGTGCACCCCTAACCCTGGTCCACGCTTGCCTCTATTGTGGGGTTCAGAGGGAGCTGGGAAGGGCAAGGGAGCTGCAGGAGCTGAGGGACCAGGGCCTGAGGGCTTGAGGTGCAGCCTACGGGCCTGAGGTGCGGGTGGAGGTGGGGGAGGGCCCCAGAGGGGGAGGGGCAGGGAGCACAAGGGGAGGCGAGCAAAGCCAAAAGAACAGTGTCACCCCAGCATAAACACTGGCATTTCGGAATTTAAAAGTTGTGCCATTTCCTGCAACACGGGGCTGCTGAGGTCCAATCTTTCAGTCTTGGGGTTGGGCATTGCTTGGCTCCCCACTCCCTGGTAATCTTGCACAAGACCATTTTCTGGGCTGAGCTTTCTGGCCTGTAAAGGGAGAAGTTGGGGTTGACAACTCCAAGGGATGTATGAGCTCCAGCTCCAGCTCTAGGGATGTATGATTCTGAGAATCCGGAATTGTCAGTTTGTGGGGCTCTCAGCTTCCAGCCAGTGCCGTGTGGATGCGTGGTTGTGTGATTCCGACATTCTGTGACTTTAAGATGCTGAGACTTCAGGAGCCGAAGATACGGACATTCTGTGAATCCAGGATTCTAGGATTTGATGATTCAATGATTCTAAATGGAGCTGCTGGGAAGAGCTGCAACCACCTGCCTTGTTAATGTCAATGTTCAGTTATTAAAAACATAACAAGCAGCAATGGAGACAGCTTGGGGTGGCGGGTGCCCCCCCACCCCTAACGAGGGAGGGGAAGCAGGGGCTGGTGTTAGGGGGGAAACGGAGACCCTTTCACCTGGGTCACATGGCCATCTCTCCTGCCATGACAGAACTGGTGTGGTGACATTTGCCGCGTCTGAAAGCCTTCCTCAGCTTGCAGGGTGACGGCGTCATTTCCTCTGCACGCCCCCCGCCCCCCGCCACTGTTCCTCAACCAATTCAGACTGAAGGGGAGAGAGAAGTCCATCTCATACCCTTTTCTCCCAGCCCCCAAAGTCTCTGGGTAGAAATGTCGACAGTGGAGGAAGGAGAGATCTGCCCGCCCCCTCGTTCCCTGGCAGCCTAGGCCTGAAGGGGAAAACAGGACATGCATGCTTCCTGCGCACAGACGTGGAAATGCACAAACCCCTGCCTGTGATTGCCCCAAGTACAAAGGGCTGTAGACAAGGGCAGGGGCCAGGACAGCAGTGGGAGTACCGGCTGGATTTCCCATTGGCACCCCCTGAGTGCAGGCAGAGGAGGGAGAAAGAGGTCGAGGAAGGGGCTTCCCAGGTCAGAGGGCCTGGGGATGACAAATGGGTCCACTCCTGCGGTGCAGACCACAGCCCAGCCTGGCACAAGGCCAGCTCATTTGTCCAGCCACTCGCTGCCTCTTGGGTGCTGCACCTGCCTCAGCACCCAGGCCAGAGATGGGGAGGGAATGTCCAACTCTAGGGGGAGGATCTCGAAGTTCTAAAAAGCCCATCTCAGCTGGGCCCCTCAGGAAGCCCAGTACAGCTGCACAAGTTCAAGGGCTTCCCCAGCCTTCTGGGTTCACATACTGGACGGTGGAGGCTGGCTCAGGTCACGCAGCACAGTGGGACCTAAAAGCAGGCTCCCTGGTTCCCAGTCCTGGGTGGACCCCATTGCAGGAGCAGAATACAGGAGCAGGCTAGGGGGCCAGAGGCCCTGTCTGTCATTCCTTAGTCTTTCTCCTTGCACAGGCCAGGAAGCCGGTGGGATGGTGACAGCTGCTCCTCTGTCATCCACAGGTCCATTGTCCACCACATCCTGATGTCCCATCCCTCACTCTTACCTCCATCTCCCCTTGGGATCTTTCTCCATCCCTTTAAGTCCTCATCTCTGGCTCTTTGCATGTGACTCTCTCTCAAAAGATTGTTAAAGGCCTGAAAGGGCCCTAGGAGACCACCAAGTCCATACTTTTTGTTTTACACTTGAGGAAACTAGCTCAGAAAGGGGAAGCGTCCTGTTCAAGTTTGCATATTAGGCTGTGGCTGAGCATGCTCAACGCAGTGCTCCTTCTACCACTGGGTGCAAGGAAGCACACTGCCCTCAGCACCGGACAGCTGGGGCTCGGTGACTGTTAGGACCAAGCAGAGCTGGGCACACAGGCCTTCGGAAGCACGATGGGCTTCCCTCCTCAGCCCTTCCCCACAGCCCTGAGAGCTGCTCTTCCTTCCTCTTCTTTGCCCAGCCTCCTCTCTTCTCCTTCACTGCCCTTGCTGCCTGGCTGATCCTTCCCTCAGGCATACCCTGCCCTCCGGGTCTGGGATGGGTACTAGGGATATGCACACACACGGGCATGCACAGACGCATGGGAGGACACACATGAGCACAGACAAATCCCGGTGAAAACCTGTATTCCCACAGTTAGAAGGCTACCCTGGAACCTCGTATCTTGGCCTTACTTCCATCATCTTCCTGTTTGGTGCCACATGCCTCCTCCAGGAAGCCCCCCAGGACCTCTCTGCGGACCATCTCTGTCACATCAGCCCCTTTGTCATGACTAAGCTCTATGAAACCCCCCTCAGTGACCCCAAGGGCAGGGCTGAGTCTCCCCTTCTGTCTGAGGGCCCCTCCCTCAGTGTTCCCTCCTGTCTCTAGGAGGAGCTCAGCTTCCTCTGGCTGGGTGGGTGGGGGAGCCCTGAGGTCCCCAGAGGACAGTGGGACAATGGGGAGGCAGTGACAGATGAGACATTGCGTCTTCCCCAAAGCAGGCTCCACCCACCCCGATCTCCCTGGCTGGTACCCAGGACATAGTCCTGGGCTGTGAGCCCCTTAGGACGTAGGGTGCTGGTCTGACCACTCATACCCTTGACTTCTCAGTGCATGGCCCCGATTCTCCAGCAGCATTTCCCTAACTAGAGGTGGCAGATTCCAGCCCCCAGGGTGCTGGCAGCCCACTTGGGGGTGGTGCAGATTCCTGGGGCCCCTGGGAGCTGGACTTCTTTGACTGTAAGGGTAGGTAAGAGGGTGGTAAACACTGAGGCCGGGTGCGACCGTGGAGGAGCTGTGAATGCCCAGCTGAGACTCCCCTCAACCTATCCACTTCCCCCACACTTGAAGTGGGTGGAGGGGGCACCAGAAGGGCTGGGGGTGGTGGAGAGGCCAGCGGAGGGAACTAAAGAACCAGCTGGAACAAGCATTGCTCCCTCTCAGGGGAAGGGGAGGGGGTGTCCCAGGGCAGCTCAGTGGACACTCAGGGTTGGGAGTGGAAAGGAAGGCCCAGGCTTTGCGGACAAAAGGGACGGGCCCTGGGGTCAGGTGCTTATCTCTGCCCTCGTCATTTCCTGTGCCGGACGTGGCCAGGTCAGCGGGGTCATTGCACAGAGGGAAGGAGCTGGCTGGAGCCAGCGTACACCAGGCCCTAAGTGGAATCTGGCATGTGGGCAGCCTCGGAGCTCCCTGGGTGCAGTCAGTGCCCTGTAGAGGCCCAGCCACGGGCCATGACACCCCAGGAGATGGTTCCCTCTATAGCCTCCTCCCTGCACACACATCCAGTGACACTGGGTGACACTCATCAGGTGGCACACAGGCCCAGCTGCAGGCATGGCTGAGCTGGGAAACCCCACGGGGCCCAGGGATTCAGGGAACAGCCAGATGCCCTGCCACACCACACCACAGGCATCCACGTGCCAGGTGCAGCTCCTGTCACCCCCATGGTCACCAAGGAGAGCCACAGATGCCAGCAGTCATGGGCCGGTGTCCAGTCTGGGCAAGAGGAGGGCGGCACCAGGCAGGGAACCCAGAACCCCCATCCCATGCCAGACTGTTCCCTGCCCCCAGCTCTCCCAGCGCCCGAGGCTGTTTACTTCCTAGCGGCGATGGGTGTCTCATCCCCCTCCCCCGCCCCGTCCCCACCGCACGTTTCTGAAGCTGCCAAATCAAATCAGCCCCTGCACCCGCGCCAGGCTGGCATGGCGGCCAGCAGCTGACGGGAACCGAGCCAGGCTCAGAATATCCTGCCGCCTGCCCGATGCCTGGGTAGCTTGTCAGGTGGGGGTGGGGAGGGGGCAGTAGCTGGCAGTTGGCCCCTGGGCGGGGCCTCTCCCAGAGGCTGGGGTTTCTGGGCATGGCCTGGTGGTGGACGAGTGAGTAGGATCCTAGTGCATCTGTCAGGTGGCGGCAACATCTCCGGTTCTAGAGTTCCAGGAGCTGTGGAGGTGCTGATGGGATGCTGGTTGGAGGGGCAGGCAGGGTTGGCGCTCCAGTTCTGAGTCCAGACTACTGGGTGCCAGGACTCTGTGTGATCACATTTTTGGGGGATCCACAGTAACCTTCGGCAGGGAGCCCCCTGGTTGTCTGAGAGCACAGACAACCACTTTGGAGGCTGGGTGACTGTGAGGTGGGTGTGACAGTTCCCGTTTTATAGATAGGGAAACTGAGGCTCAGAGAGGGGTAGTGAAGTTCCCTGGAGAGAAGCAGAAGTGGAGGGGAACTCAGCAGGGATAAAGATGTGTTCATGTCCACTCCTTAGGAGCCCCAGGCTGAAGGTGTGATTCTGTTTTCAGAGGGGCCGACAATGTGCCAGCAGCGGGGGCCCACAGGAAGCAGGGAGCAAGAAGGGAGTCTGCGGAGGGAGCAGGGGTGCAACCAGGCAAGGCTCCCCGGAGGAGGCGGCCACCTGTGGGCGACAGGCAGCTTCAGGGCTTGCTCTGGGGTGAGGGGAGGGTAAGGCCGGGTTGAAGGGAACTGGCCTGACAGGTCTCAGCCCCTGGCCTTCTTGTCTCTGCAGCCGGCCGGGACCTCCTTGCACAGGAGCCAGCACCCCGGAGTAGAGACGACCCACTGGAGGTGAGAGCTCAGTGGAGGGAGGAGTGGGTGGGCTTGGGGGGTGGGGGCACAGGCTGGAGGTCAGTTTGAGCATGGCCCCAGCCCCTGGGAGGACTGAGAGGCTGGAGCCGTGTCCCAGCCCCACCCCCTCCAGCCTAGTCTCACCCCACACCAAGACCACCCCCCTCCCCGTTCCTGCCTGGGGGTTCCCTCAGGGGGATCCTCCTCCTCCCAACTCACCTGGGAGTCACTGCAGACTCCTTCCTCATCCTCTCCACGCTCATGCCCCCATGCCGCTCATGCCCCCATGCCCCGTTAATTCCCTGCCTTGAATCCCTCTCCTTTCCATGGTCATCTCTCCCCTGGACCCCTCGTGCTGCTTGCTTCCAGTTACCTCCCTCCTCCTTGTGGCTGCCAGAAGGATCTTTCTAACACAAAAATCTGAACCTGACGCTCTCCTGCTCAAAAATTCTCTGTGCTCCCCATTTCCCCTGCACCCCAGCCAAGCTGCTGTCCCCCTTTCATCCATCCATTCCTGCCTACCCCAAAACTGCTCTGCTGGCCTCCACCCCCTCGGCTTCCCAAATCCTTCTGGGCTAAGCTCTAGCCTCCCATCCTCCAGGAAGCCCTCTGCTGACCACTGGATGGGTCTACCTGCTCTCCCTCCTCTGAGCTCTCCTGCCCTGGCCGTCCGACGCTGGGCATTCTGCTGCCTGCCACCCACTGCGCTGGGCCACTAACTCCTATTTTCTCCATCACGCGACTCTGTGTGTTTGTCTGGCTGGTCCTCTGCTCTGAGCTGTGAGCTCCTTGATGACGGGAACTGCCCTCCAATGGGTGCTTAATGCAGGGCTCAGACAGCAGAGTGCCTCTGATATGAGGGCTGCCATCCCCAGCCCTGATCATGCCTTTGGGGTGTCTCAGAGGAATTCTCAGCACTCAGAGAGGCCTTGAGGAGGCCGAAATGTGCTGGGCTGGGGGTGGCGGAGAGTGACAGAGAGGATGAGGTATGTGTGCGAGTAAAATTGGATCCAGCAGCAAGCATGGTCTGAGCCTACTCCCGTGCCCAGCCCTGGCTGAGAGGCTGGAGAGGATGCTGCTTTTATCGGCCCCTCCGCTGCTCCAGGAGCTTTTGACCTGCTTCCTTGTTTAATCCTCATGACATCTGCATGAGGTAGGGGCTGTTAGTATTCCCCTTCTACATTTGGGGAAGTTGAGGCCCAGCGGGATCACACAGCAAGCGATTCAGGGACAAAGCTGAGTGTGGAGCTCAGAGATGGCTAGTCCCCAACTCTCTCTCTTCCCGGCACTCAGTAGGGTGGGAAATGAGGAGCCCCTATGGGATCTTAGCACAGGAGGGGCTCCGCATGGGCTCACTGCTGACACAGGGCGAAGTCCTGAGACTCCCCTCCAGGTGGGCTGGGCCAGCTGCTGGCAGCTGGCAGCTGGGGGATGGAGAGCGGAGGGGTGGCCTGGAAAGTCATTATTAATTTATTTACTGCCATGGCTTTCCCCATGGGGCAGGGGCTCCCCCCAGAGCTGGGGACAGATGGTGTTCCTGGGAGCCGGCAGTGTCTCAGCAGCCACTGCCACCCACCAGGAAAGACTGGATTTGTCATCCTCCCAGGAAGCCACGCGGGGAGGGGGCTTTGGAGAAGCTGAAACCCTTCTGGGTGGTGGGGGTGGCCAAGCCCCAGGACTCCTTGTTTGTGCTTCTGGGCACAGCTTCCTCTGCCTAGGTCCTTGGCCCTGCTCTCTGCTGGCTCAAGCTCTGCCCCTCTTTTCCAGGCCCATCCAGCCTCACCACTTCCATGAAACCTCCTTGGACCAGCCGTGTTTATATCCATTGCCTCGATTCTTGGCTCCTTTTCCTTTGTCTGGATCCTGTGCCTCCTGCCTCAGACTGAGGACCTCAGACCATGAGTCCTCAGCTGTCAGCTCTGTCCATTCCCCAGCCCCACACCCACCCTAAAGATGTCAGGTGCCTGCCTTGCCTCTTTGAGGGGCCTGCTTTATTTCTGGGTTCAGTCTGTACCCCCCTCTCAAGTGCCCAGGTCCATGCTTAGTCCTGCTGGACAGGGGCAGGGGTGCTGCCTTGGGGACTCCCCAGCATTGAGAGGACAGGACTGAGGAGAATGGGGAGCCTGGGGTGGAGCTCTTACTATTGGGATGGCTGAAGGGGAAGAGGGATTGGGAGCCTGACAGGGAGTCCTCCCATCAGGGTAGAGGCTGAGAAGCCAGATGGCTTCGAACATTGGGTGAGATGGACAAAGGTTCAAGTCCCAGCTTCACCACTTCCTAGGCGTGTGACCTTGGGCCAGCCTGAGCAGTCTCCTCTGTCAAACAGGGATAATAACTTCCATTCCCACAATCACAGCCCAGCTGTTGGGAGAAGTTAAAAACACAGTATTGTGAGGTTCCTGGCTGAGGCCTGACCCACGGTGGGTCCTTGGAGAGGGCTGGCATCCTCTCTGCTTCCCTCGAGAGTGAAGTCTTTGGACCCAGCACTAGGCTGTGTCCCCACGAGGCAGGGCACACTGCAGGGCCGGAGCTAAAGGAGGCTCTGTGGGCATGGCACGTTCTCCTGGCACTGGCTAGGTGACAGCTAGGGGAGCAGGGCTGCCAGCGCCTGTCCCCGCCTAGCGGCACCTGCTCAGCACACTCTCTTGGGATGGCTCCCCGGCCTGGAGGGGGAGCTTTTCCGGCTCAGCCTGGGATCCTCCTTCAGGGCAGGGGCTCCGCGTCATTCCTCACCCTCTCTGGAAGTCGAGTACAAGTCCAGTTCAAATCAGTGACCAGAGCCTGTCAGGGTGAGACCCTCTCTGTGTTGGCTCTCAGGGCTCAGATTTGGGAGCCCCTGCTGGGGCAGGGCGCTGGGGAAGAGGCAGGCACGGACAGGGCATAGGTGCCCACACTCAGCTCTGGCTCCTCTTGCTGCCTGCAGGATAAGTGTCTTTCCCCTGTATACTGGGCCACCTCATGTCCACCTTCCCCCCAGACACACGGAAACCTGCACTCCCCCAGGACATACCAGCTCTTTCTGGCCTTGGCTCACACTGACCCCTTTACTTGGAGAGGCCTTTCCCTTTTTCAGGGCCTCAAATAAATGTCACCTCCTCTGTGTCACCTCAGGTCCCCTTTCC
The DNA here is from genome assembly GCA_026826555.1 of Tolypeutes matacus. Lineage (NCBI taxonomy): Eukaryota > Metazoa > Chordata > Mammalia > Cingulata > Chlamyphoridae > Tolypeutes > Tolypeutes matacus. The sequence goes on along the minus strand of JAKSZT010031676.1, from coordinate 1,435,998 downwards.
CCCCCTTTTCTGGGCACTCACAGACAGACCCTAAGCTTCTTGGAGCTTAGTTGGGTAACCTGCCTCCCACATGGTCATGGCTACCTGGGAGGCAAGGACCAAGGCTGGATCGCTTTTCTATTTCCTGGGCCCATATGGGGCCAGGCATAGGCCTGGTATACAGTAGGTGCTCAGTAAGTGGTTATTGGTTGATTGAATACTGAGAATAGATGTGATGAAGGGTTGTAGTAGTTCCAAGAAGAGGCAGTTATTGGATTGGTGTAGTCTTAGAAACTTCCTGGAGGAGGTGGCTTGGGATTTTGAAGGATGGAGAGGGTCAAAGCCACTGACTTTTGATGAGGCCAGAGATCAGCTGGGTAGTCAGAGGTCCACGTGTGGTCCGCTTCTGAGAGGCCCATCTGAGGGCAACAGGGGTCAGCGGGACGAGCAGATAGAGGTGCCCGGAATGAGGCCTCAGCCCCAGAGAGGACTGCAAGAGGCAGGCTCAGTGCTGAGAATCCAGCTCCCCCAAACTCTGTGCCCGCAGGCGGAGGAAGGTTTGGTTTTAGAGTGTGGGGTTGTTGCTGAACGCTCTGGGTTTCTAGGTTCTTAGCTTCGTCGCAAGCAAGAATTCAGAGACGCACCAGGTTAATAAGGCCAGTAAAAAGGGCTTATTGAGAAATGAGACAAGAGAGATGGTATGCATCGAGGTGTGCACGGATGTCCCCCAGGCAGAGAGACACAGCGTGGGGCCCCGGGGTAGGCCCTTTTAAGCCCTTTCCTCCTCCTCTTCCCCATATTAAGGAGGGATCTGAGCTGCTTGCTGCCCTGACTGGCTGCCTTTCTACCTTCACCTGTGAGCTTTCAGGGACCCAATGGGGAGGCCTTTCTGTTTGGCGTTACCTGGGGCGTCTTTTGAGCCCGGGAGTTTCAAATGGGCCCTCGTGCCCAGGGTCTCGGTGGGCTTTTCAGCTGTAAAGTTTACAGCTTTGTTCTCAAGCAGCTGCCTCCCCTCAGGGGCTTTCCGGTTGACGTCTCTTGGCCACGTGCTGACCAGCGGCCTTCCCTCGTCTCCTGTACTAACCTGCCTCGGTGAGGCCGAGGCCACCAGTGGTGAAGAATAAGTGGGCCCAGTGTGGGGAGACAGTGACAGGCAGGGGCGGGAACCAGGCGGCCTTCTAAGTTAGGGTTGCCGCTGAAGGAGAGAGGCTTCGCAGGTGCAAGGGGCAGCTTGCGGAGGGCACGCAGGCAGAGTGCCACTGGGTGTCCCTTGGAGGGGGCCCCACATGCCAGGGGCGCACAGGTTACCAGTCAGGGAGCACTGGGCTGAGGCTAGAAGGGCCGCTGCAGGCAGCGATTTTCAGGCCCATTCTTGAGTGATGCCCTTAGCTGGCAGATGTGCCCACCTCCCCTCTGGGTTCTGCACATCAGGAGCGAGTGACCTCGGCCATGCCCTGTGGCCCTGGGGAGCTGCTGCCAGTAAGTCAGCCATGGCATCTGGCATCCGTGGGTCCCTGAGGCCCTGCCATCTGTCTGTGCCCACCTGTCAAGCTGCACAGGCCCCGGTTTGGCGGGGACTTGAGGCCATGGGGGTGGTCTCTACTGCCACTCAGCTTGTCTGTCTCTCTGTCCCTCCTTCTGTCCACGTCCCTGACAGACAAGGACAGGGCAGAGATGGGCAGGCACAGGTCCTGCCATTAGAGAGGCCTAGTCTGAGGGGGGAGGTATCAAACACAGGGGACTTGTACCCAGAAGACCCAAGCTGAGACCGGGCCTTTATGATGGAAGGGTCTCTTAACCAATCGGGGGGAGTGTGTGTGGTCTGAATGCAGGAGGCCCAGAGACAGCCAGGGGCTGGCGCAGAAGCACACAGCGGCTGAGGCCCTGCAGCTCCAGATGCTGTGGGCCAGGGATGAGGTACCTCTGGCCGGCCCCTCCCCTGCCGGCCCTGCCTGGCCCTTGGTGTAAACACAGAGAGAACAAGTTCCGTTTCCCGGGAAATATTTATCTCAGGCCGTGTGGGGAGCGTGTGCGCTGGCCTCCTTGTGTCCTTCCTGCAGCCAGCCTGGGGCAGAGGTGGCAGCCGTGGGGGATGCGCTCTGGAGCACCTGCGGAGCAAGGAGGGGTATGCCCTGAGGCCCCTGCTTGGAGCCCGAATCTGGACAATAGTGAGGGGGTTGATAGGACAGAAGCCTGCTTTCCTCCAAGTTCATGGAATAATCTCCCCCCACCCCACCCATGTTCCTATCTGGGCCCCGGTCAGCCCAGTCTCCAGGTTCTGGCCTCCATGACGTTGCTCCTGCCTGACACCCCCAGCTGGGATGCCCTTCCTTGCTCTTTGCTATTTCCTATTTCCCGGCTTTCAGCCCACTCCTCTGGGAAGTCTTCCCTAGCTTTCTTACCCCCTAACCCTTTGTCCTCCCCTTGCTATCTCCCCATCTTCAGACTCCCAGCAGCTTCAGACCTACCAAGCCCCCTTGACTCTGTTCAGATGGTGTAGGCAGCCTCGTCCTTCCCTGGGCACCCTGGGATGGGGCAGGGCCTGGAGGCCACCTCCTCTGCCCACCCCAGTGGAGCCAGCACAAACCCAGGCACATGGGGGTCCCAGTTGATTGGATGAGGTTGGGGAGGGGGACGTCCCCAGGGTTCCTGCAGGCTCTTGGGCTTTGGGCTGTGTGTCCAGGACTGGGCTGGGCCTGACTGGGGCCCTGACAACAGGAAATCCTTGAGGGAACAAGCGGTGGCCGAGGACTCTGAGCACAACAACAGGAAACAGCCTTGACAAGGGGCAGTAGCTTTGGTGACTGTGCCCCGGGGGAGGGGAGCGCCGTGGGACCCGGGTGATGCTGAGGATGACACTGATTGTGTATGGGACAGTGGCTGTTCTACTGAGTGTGTGACACTGAGCTTGTGACGTGGTGTGGTATCAAGTATACAACCTTGACCATGGGGTACTGTGTGGGGAATGGGTGAGTCACTTAGTCCTCCCCCCACCATCTCCCCATCTTTAGGCTCCCAGCAGCTTCAGCCCGAGCCCCTGAGACGAGCATTATGGCTGATTCTGTAGGCAGCTTCGTTCCTCCTGGGAAGTACACACCTGGGCACCCTGGGTGGCAGAGGAGCTGGTGAGAAACGGCCAGAGTTTGGAGATATTTGGGAGGTAGAAATGACAGGACTTGCTGATGAGTGAGAGCTGGAGGGTGAGCAAGAGAAAAACTGAGATGACTCCCCAGTTTGAAAAGCCAACGGATGAATGGTAGAGTTGGGTGAAGACTGGGGGAAGGTCAGGGTTAGTGGGTGGGTGGGGTCAAGGAGGCAGAAATGGAGAGACCTCCTTTGGACATATTAAGTCAAAGATCCAGGTGGAGACACGCAGGAGGCAGCTGAAGGCAGCCTGGGGAGATATTTGGGAGTCATCAGGCACCGATGGTTTCTAAAGCTGAGGCCCTGGCTGGCAGGATCTAGGGAGAGAGCAGAGCAAGAGAGGAGGTGGGAACCGAGCCCCCCAGGACCCACACATGCCACGATCTCGAGGTCGGGGAGCTAAGGAGTGCAAAGGGACGGAGGAGGGCACCAGGAAAGTGGGGGACCAGGAGACAAGGGAGGAGAGAGGCTCCAAGGGGGAGGAAAAGTGGCGTGTGGCCGCTGTGGTCAGGTAAGGTGGGGACAGAAGCGTGCCCTGGGAGCGAGCTACATGCAAGAGTCAGGCAGTCAAGAGCCATTTCCATGGTGGGGTGGGGCCAGAAGCCACACTGGCCCAGTGGCTTGGCAAGTGGGAGGGCAAGACACGAACAGAGAGAAGTTTGGAGAAGTCTGAATTGAAGAATTTGGAGAAATTTCGCTGTGAAGGGAGGCAGAGAAGAGGTCTCTGGAAAGAGGTGTGGCATCAAAGGGAGATATTTTGGTTCTGTATTATTTTAGTCACATGTAATAAGTAGAGAGAATAATAGAAGAAACTGCCATATACTCAGGTCCCAAATCCAACAGTTCTCAGAACATGGCCACATGGACTTCATTATCTCCCTTTCTCATTTTTCCTTGTTGAAGTATTTTAAAGCAAATCCCAGACATGATGTCATTTCACCAAAGGCGGACTCTTTTTTAAGACTGGGAGGTCCTGGGTGATGCCATAATGTAAGCGTGTGACACAGAGACAGAGTGACCCTCCTGTGTGATGCTGGGTGAGGGTGACACTTGGGCACTGGGAACATGGTGTGTGAATTGAGGATGTGGGATACCCTGAGTGAGGGTGACAGTGATAATTTCCCTGTGTGACCCTGTGAGCATGAGCTACCTGGTGAAGTGTGACACTGAAATGATTGTGTGCCACTGAGGATATGAGCCTGTAGCTGTGTGTTGTCCTAGGGTGGTGAGTGTGACACAGGGCAGGACACTGCATGGGAGAGAGCAGGAACGAGGGTGTGCTGTGGGTGATGGGGGTGTGTGGACCAAGTGGAGTCAGAGGGAGGAGGGACCTTGCAGGGTGAATGGGTGGAGATACCCAAAGGGGACAGAAATGGTGGGCTCAGGCATGAGCTGGCATGAGACCTCCTCCTATCCCTGAGCAACCCAGGAAGAGTTCCTGGAGGCAGAACAGGGGCACGTCAGTGGGATGCTGTAGGTACCAATTAAGAGCCAGGGCTATGGTGTCAGATAGCCCTGAGTTGGAATCTAGGCTCTGACATCTAGTGAGTCATTTTATCTCCTGAGCCTTGATTTCTTCAACTATAAAATGGGGCTGCTGAGAGGATTACACATAAAGTGAACCCAGAACCTGGCACTTGGGGGAGTGCCACCCCTTAAATCCCTAGGCCTTAGGCACCTAGCACGACAGGAGCACTGGTAGGTGCACAGTGGGAGGCTACTGAATGAGTGATGTTGTGCTCTCCCAGACCCCCAGCCCTTCTCTCTCCCTCTCTTCACCCCCTTCTGTCCCTAGCTCAGTGTTGCCGGTGGCCCCTTTGCTTGCTCCTGTCCTCACCCATTGTCAGCCTCCAGGCCAGGCTCCTGCAGCCTCATTCAATTAGGCCAATGCAATTTGCTAAAGAAAAAAGCTCATAATTTGGTTAATCACACCAGCAGGGGATCTGGCCCTGGCAGGGAGGGTGGGCTGGGTAGGAGGTCCATCCCAACAGCCGAGGGCACAGCTTTTGCAGTTCCTGCCCTCTGGGAACCCCCAACCACTCCCTTGGGCTCCATTCAGGAGTCACTAGAGACTGGAGCTGGTGGGTCCCCATAGCCGACTACAGAGGCCTGAGACAGGAGCTTGGACTGCCCAGGCTAACCTGTGTCCCTGGGAGGGTCCCTGTCCCTCTCCTGTCCTCAGTCTCCCTGTCTGACAGTAGGAGCTGGGTTAGGGGTATCTGAGCCTCTGGCCAGCCTAGCTGGTCTCTGCACCCCTTCGTGGCTTCCATACCTTCTCCTGGACCTTGAGGAGGGAGGACCAGAGGGCCCAAGGAGACAGAGCCCCAGGGGAAGTTAGGAAGGGGTGGTGTCCTCAGAGCCTCCTCTGAGAGGAGCCCACAGCAGTTCCAGTGCCAGGGACCCTCGTGGTTCCAGGCTGTGCACCTGGAGGGCGGGAGGGAGCAACCATTTCTCCGTCACCTGCAGGGCCACTGCCTCTAACCATTCGGGATGTGCCTTGCACAGGGGCTCAGGCAGAGCAGTAGGGGCCACGGAAGCCCAGCCCACCCTCCCTCATTAAGCCTTGACCCTCCAGAGCTACATCTGCCTGGAGGGGTGGGGGCATATCTTTCTACCTTGTACGGCTCCCGTTTAATATTCTCAGCAGCTCTGGGGTAAAGGTACCATTTTACAGAAAAGGAAACTGAGCCCAGCAAGGTTTAAATTCTTGTCCAGTGCCACCCAGGTTGTGTGGGGCATGGCAGGGACATGAGCCCAAGTCTGGGTGAGGCCATGGGGTGGGCAATGGGGGTGCATGGGGGAGGACTAGAGCCCCCCCTGCAGATGCCAGCACTCAACCACACACTCATTTACTCATTTGGAGACAAGACCAGGCCCAGGTGTACCCACGATCCCAGACAGCCACGTGCTCACGGCACACCCCAGGCTCGCACCACACCCCAGGCTCGCACAGATATAGATGACCCAAGTCACACATGTGTGGGCATGGGTCATGGTGGCCACCATACATGCAAAGGGCACCCTCATAGACATGAACACAGGGCAGTGCTCACACTCACGGACACACGCTCACTTTCTCCCACAGTCCTACAGACCCACAGACTTTCTCCTAAGGACCCAAGGGGCATATTCTGGCATGGTCACTGGTGGCCGATAGGGACATGCTGTTAGGGACAGCCAAGGGGCAGGCCACACGTGCTGAGGTCACCAGCAGGGGGGAGGTCCCTGCACAGTAAGAGGAAAGGTTGGTTCTGATGAGCAGATCTAGAATTTTGCAATCAGAAAAGTTCCACTGGGAAACGGATGTGGCTCAAGAGGTTCGGCTTCCGTCTACCATATGGAGAGACCGGGGTTCGAACCCCAGTACCTCCCGGTAAAAAAAAAAAAAAAAAAAAAGAAAAGTTCCACAAAATATATTTTAATTTTCATTTCAAAAGATAAAACTTATTTTGAATTGTGTATAGAGTCTAGTCCGGGAGTGGGGGGAATCGACATCTTTTCAGGGCTTTGGACCTCTAAAGGACCTGCACAGATTCACAGGTATAACAATGCATTGAGATCTCACAGGCGCCCATGTCTACCCAGCCCTGTCTGTGTGTACATGTGTGTGTGCGTGTGTGCACGGATCTATGTGTGTGTGTATTGGCTCCTGGATCCCTGAGATGTGAGGAGGGGAGTAGGAGGAGTTCCAGCGACTCCGGATGTTTGTCCTCTGGCTTCCTGGGCCCTCCAAAGGCAAATAACTTTGGATGCCAGCCTGCCTGTCTAGGCCGCGTGGGTGGGGTGGAGGGTGGGTGAGGGGCCCAGCTGACTGGGATCCTGTGTGATGATGCAGAGCTGCCTGTGGGCTCCTCTTTCAGGGTGACGGGGTCAGATGGCTCGGTTCTCCCATCTGCAAAATGGAGGCAGGGAGGAGGTGAGACTGGATGGGACTGAACTAGGGAGACTGAAATAGGGAGAGGCAGAGACACATCAAGTCTAGGGATCAGAAGAGAAAAACAAATCTGGGGAGGGGAGATGGGGGGAACAAGAAGGTCCAAGGTCCAGGGCAGGGCATGGGGCCCTGGAGCCTGCAGCATCTGCCCAGCAGCCCTCTCCTTTCTTGGAGAAGGGCTCTGCCCCTGAGTGCCCAGATCTGCTCGGGCCCCTGTTGCCCAGCCTCTTGCTAGGTCTGAGGACAGGAGCAGGGGAGGGAGAAGGCCGGGATGGGAGTAACAGTGAACCCGTGGAGGATGAGACCAGGGGAGTAGAATCAGCAGCGAGGGTGGGAGTGCTGGAGCAGGCCTGGGGCCTTCCCGGAGGCTGGACCAGGGCTGGGCCTGGACACACAGGGGAGGAGAAGAGAGGGCAGGTGCAGGAGATGGTGGGAGCGAAGGCCCAGGGTGGGGAGGGATGGCTGGGTTGGGGAGGCGGGGGAAGAATGAGGCTGGAGAGTTGGGAAGAGGCCAGAGTGGGCAGAGCTGACACTGTGAATGGGTGGGGAGAGCAGCAGCCATTTGGGTGCATGTACTCTGTGCCAGGCTCTGTCCTGAGTGCTTTACAAACTGATCCCAACAAACCTGTGTGCATGGAGCCTATCGAGGGGTGCTGGGGAGCCATGGCAGTTTTATGCAAGGGAGGGTTATAGTCAAACTTATGTTCTGACGAAGCACTGCAGGTGGGGGTGGGGTCAGCTCAGAGGGGCCCCTGCCCTGGGGAACATGGTGTGGATGGGAGCAGGTGGACAGAGGAATGCCTGAGATGAACCCCGCCCAGAAGATTCCTCATCTCAACCCCTGATCAAGAAGGGCTATTTTTAGGAACAATAAAAGTGTTCACATATTCCTGCAGGCAGGGAGAAGGAAGGGGAGCCAGGAGCCAAGGCAGGGGGAGACGGTGGACCCCACCTCGTCCCCCCCACCCCTGGCTTTGTCTTCAGGGTCTCCCCCTCATGGGCTGGGGAGGCTTGATGAACGCAGCCAGCTCTGCCTCCCCAGCCCCTGCCCCCAGGGTCCCTTCCTTCTCTCAGGCCTGTCTCTCTGTCTCTGAATCTGTCCTCATCTCTGTCCCAGTCTCTTTCTCATACACCCATCCCCCCTGCTGGGCCTCCACTCCCCCTGGGATTTGGGGAACAGCTGGGTTGGGCCAAGCCCGGAGGATAAAGCCAAACACAGTCATGGGACAAAGCGGTGTGAAGTTGTGGGAGAGAGACTCACCAGAGAAGAACAGAAGAATGGATTGTCAGCAAGACGGACAGACACGGAGGGCCCAGAGGGTGCTGGAGAGACTGGGAGACAGAGTGAGGGAGAGCCCGGAGGAAGGGGTCACCCCCAGCCACTCTGCCCTGCTCTCCTGCCTTGTCCCTCAGGAGACCGGGCATTGCCAGACTCTGCCCTCTTGCGCTCAATCCTTGGCTGAGGCAAGGAATTAGAGGAGCCCCAGACCCAAAGAGTGTTCAGGAGGGAGGTGGCCTAGTGAGGCCTGAAGTGCCCTGGGTGGGGGCATGGGCCTTTTGAGACCCTGGGCAAGCCCTTCCCTGCCTCCTCTGAGCTTTAGTCTACCCCCGTCAGGCAGGGGATTGGATTCCGTGAGGCCTGGGGTCCTGCAGACTCTGGTTCTGTGGGATTTCTCAGGGGGCCTGGGAGGGGATCCAGTGACCCAGGAAGGCCTCCTGGAGGGGGTGGTCTCACTTACAAAAGAAGGCTACTACAGCAGTGCTCTTCTCAGGGAAGACTCCCTACCCCCAACCCCTCCTGACATGCTGTCCTCAGCCCCATCTGCCTTGGGAGATCATCCTGAAGCACAAAGGGTCTCCTGGCCTGCAGAGATGCCTTGGAAAGGTTGCCCAAAGCACTCAGGCTTCTTGCCTAAGATATTCACTGTGCCAGATTTGAGAGCTGTCTCTCCTGACTGGGGGCCTCCAGGGATGAAGGGATCCACCCCTCTGCTCCCCAGTAGCATGCATCCCTCACGGCCCAACAGCTCAAGGCACTCACAAGTGCAGCCACTCATTTTAGACCTCAGCAAACACCTCCCAATCCCTGGAGGGCCCGGAGAAGAATAGGGCACCACCTCTGCCTTCACAGAGCTCCCAGTCTGATGGGGGAGACACACTGATGCCTTCCTTGCCATCATGGGGAAGCACAGGGCTGCTGAGAGCCCCAAGTGGGAGGGTCAGATTGCCTGGGAGAGGAAGCAACAACAAAATCTTCCTGGACGGAGGCGCAGAGAAGAGAGTTCACACATTCATTTATCCATCCAATCGTTCTTTTGGCCATCATTTCCTAAGGGACATGAACTCTCTTTTCTGTCACTCATCCAGGCTAGATTACCCAGCTCTATCCTTTTCTCCTGCCTGGGCCACTCTGTCTGCTTCCCAGAGGCTCCTGGACTTGCTTTGTCCAGCTACCACCCACCATGGAGGCCATGTGAGGTAGAGATGCTGAGGGGGTTCTCAGACATTTAGGGTCATGGTACCCAGAGCTGGAGACCAGCCAAGCTCATCAAGGCCCTTTGCTCAGGCCTCTCTGGCAGGGCCCCAATCCTTGCTTGCACACCCCTGGGAACAAGGAGCTCACCCCTCCCTCCTGCACAGGCTTCTCTCTTGTGGCGTGACTCTGACTCACCGTGAGCTTACAGCTGCCTCCTTGTGACTCCCCATTGTGCCCAGCTCTGCCCTCTTGGGCCTCAGGCCAGCAGCACAGGGGAGTAGAGGCATGGGGTGACTGAGATGATGGGACAGCAGTGGTGAGGGTGATTCTGGTGAAGGCTTGGGAGGAAGGCAGTGGTTGTTGAGGGGAACAGAGGCAATGAGGGTAGGGGTCACTACTGGTCCTGCTAGACAGCTGAGGCAGCTGAAGGTGGGGCCGGGGGCGGGAGCTCTGTGCTGTGCTGGCCGCCCTTCAGCTGATGTCTGCCTCCCAGGGCCACCTTTCCCCCTTCCCAGACCTGTGCTAGGGACTGAGCGGGTCCCACTGAGTCAGGCCTCGGGCCACTGGTTGTTCAGATAACTCCCACCATCCCTCCCCAGCTCCTTCTTCCTTCTCACCCCTCATCCACGCCCACATCTTGCTCTTGAGTGGTTCCTGGGGCCGGGAACAATCAGGAGGGCTTTCTGGAGGAGGCAGGAGCTGGGTGGAAGCCAAGACTGGCTTAGGAAGAGTAAGGGGCCTGGGAGGACTGGTTGTGAGGGGCCAGCAATTCCGGGTTCTTGCTCCTCAGGGAGACGGAGGCTGCCATGGGTGGCGCCAGGATGGGGCTCAGGTGTATTCTACAGTGCACGTGTCTCCAGTGTGGCTCGGAGGCTGGAGACGCGGCCCTGTTGGAGTAACAACTGAAGCCAGAGTCTGCGATGGGTGGGATGAAGGGATGCAGGCAGAGGGGAAAACATAGGAGGGAGGCGGGAAGAGGGAGAGAAGGGGAGGGAGACGGAGGAAAGGGCTCCTTTTGTACGAGGCCCCTTCCATAAACAGCCACCCCTCTCTCCTTCCGGCACCCCAGCCTCTCCCCTCCTGCAGTGCCATCCCAGAGGAATCCCGCTCGTGCAGTGGAATTGGCATGGACTTGCTGTGGGAGGAATGGGCCCAGCTTTGCCTTTATCAACTGTTCTTTCCTGAACACAGACCCTCCCCTCTGATCCTTGGTCCTCACCTAGAAAATGGGGTAATCAACACAGATACCTCACAGGCCCATGGGGGCGGTTAGAGGTAGGGGAGGCCAGTGGATCTCAAGCTGTCGTTCCTGGACCAGCCTCATTAGCTTCATCTAGGAATGTGTAGGAGAGGCAGATTCTTGGGCCCCAGGGCTACTGTACCAGAAGCTCCGGAGGTGGTTCAGGTGCACATTGGTGCTTGAGAAGCACTGGTGGAAAAGGCCCCTAGTGCACCTGGGTGCTTGAGAAAGGTGTGTTCCATCCCCCAAAGCTGATGTTCCACTCAAGTAGGGCTCCCTCTGTGCTGACATTTGAACTAGTCTAACTGTAGCCTGGGGCTCTGTCCTGCCTCCTCCATCAGACCAGGTATCCCACGGGTCACCAAGTCTCTCCTCAATGCTCCTACCCCCGTTTCAGCTCACCCTTATTGAGGGGCCTGGGGGGACAGGATCAGAGCACTCAGAGCAGCTCTTCTCTGAGTATTTAAGGCACAGTGCCTGTTGGAGGCAGCTCCTTGTGCAGGTGGCAGTGGTGGGCGGGAGGGCGGGTGGGAGGAGGGCCTCTTCTTCCGGCTTCCTGGCCATCTCCTGCCTCTGCTCCTCCTTCCTCCAGGCGAGAGCCACAGGGTAAGCTTGAGGTGCTGGGGTTCAGGCTGCAGTCCAAGGACCCAGTCGAGGGTGGCTTCCCGGGTCTGCACCCCCTTTGGGAGGTTCTGTCAATCACCCTGAATGAGTAGCTGTGCTCGTTAGGTCCAGGCACACGCTGGGCACAGAGACGGGTGAGCTCTCCTTTGCTTTTGGGGGACCCCATTCTTAGATAAGAGAAGACACTGTGCACATTGCCCACCAAGAATAGGAGGCAGGAAGCAAAAGAGGGGCAGGTGGTATCTGCCCTGGCATCCCCGATGTCTCCCCCCCACGGTCCCTCTTCTGGGTTCCCCCATTCTGTGGAGCCCATTCTGGGCCAGGGGCTTTCTTCCCAAGTTCTCAAGGTGACTGCTTGGAGGGCTGGGGGAGGAGTGGGCAGGAGGGACAGGAGCGAGTGGCAGCAGGGAGCATGTGGAAGAGAGCCGGGGAGAGAGGGTGTGGAGGTGGGAGGGGATGGAGAGACTCGGAGAGGAGACAGGAGAGCCACCTGTGACAGTGAGAGGGGTGTCGGCTGAGGAGGACTGGAGAGAGGGAGAGGGAGAGCCTGAGGCTGGGAGAGAGAGACCCCGAGGGGAGGAAAGCGGGGCAGAGAGGGAGAGGAGCCCAAGGCTTTCAGAGATCTTGATGGATCCCCTCTCTAGAGAAGGGGATGCCAAGATCCAGAGAGAGAGAGAGAGAGAGAGAAAAGAATGGCCAGTCCCAGTAACACAGCTTGAGTCTTGGGGGCTTCTTGACTGCCGGGTCGACATAATTACCTTCTTCTAGGCCACCGTGAGGGGCACTATGGGCCTTCACTCCAGAGGGGGAGGGGTGGAGTCTAAGTCTAGTCAGAGGGAGAGCAATAGAAAGGGTGGTGAAGGTGGAAAAAGATGCAGGGATTCAGGGAAACGAGACAGGAAAGCAGCTTGTGACAGAAACCCCGGCCTTCAAGTCCTTATGCTGGTGGCACCAGAGGGGATAAGGCCAAGGTGGCCGATTTCACATAATGGTAGGCTTTAAGGAGGAGACGGAAGTAATTTAGCCCAGACCCTCTCCCCTCCCCAAGCTAGTGCAGAAAGACTGATCCAGCCCTGGCTGAGCCCCAGCCCTGGCTGCAGAGGGCTCCTAACTCAGTTTCCCTTTCTGGGTACCTGGGGTGAGGAACAGGTATGGGGGAGTGGCGCTGTCTGCGGTGCTGATTGGCCCAACCTGCAACCACAGCGCTCGGAGGTAGGGGGCTTGGGAGGCAGCAAGTCTCCTTCCTTCTGTCCACCCTTCCTCTCTTGCTTCCTTCTGTCCTCCCCAACCCCCTTCCTTCTACCCATCCTCATTGAATAAAAGCACAAAACCATAGAACTGTATGCTGCAGAGCTGGAAGATCATTCCCTTTTATTGGAAACTGAGGCTCAGAAGAGGAAAGGGGCCTCCTAATGGCCACACACAGCTTCTGTAGTCAGTCTGGGATGGGGAGTGGAAATTGCTGCTCTTTTCTACACACCACAAACTCTCCCCTGGGGTCTGGGAAATTGCCTGGTTGTTATGTTGATATTTATACTGATGTTTGTTCAAAAAAGCTACGAGGGCAGGAAATGTAACCTCTTTCTCCCCACTCCATGCCTGGGCTGTGTGTGTATGTGAGTGTGCATAAGTGCATACTTGTGTATGCATTGCACATATGGTGGCATTTTTATCTTCATGAGGGCACGTCTGTGTGCGGGCATGTGCGTATTTGTGCACAGAGATGTGCACATGACAGTGTGTGTGTGTGTGTGTGTGTGTGTGTGACTCATGGAGATGAACATGCGAGTGGGTGTGGCTATGTTTGTAGACTTCCTTGGGTTTTCTTTTTATGATTTCTGGGGCTCTGGCCCCTGACTTGAGCCTCAATCCCCACCGGAGCCTCTAATTTGGGAATTTCCCCATTTCCCACTCTTAGCTGCTCCCACAAATTCTCTCCACCTCCCTCATTGAGGCAGCCATTCCCCTCTCTGAGCCCCCACCGCATGGGCTTTGGAATTGGAGCTCTTTCCTTCCCTGAGTTGGTGCAGTTGAGGTGAAGGTGCTGGAGAAGATTCATGGAGGAGGTGGCATTTGAGCAAGCCTTGAAGGCCTCTCTGAGTACAATACATGAAGCACCCCTCCCTGGCTGCAGCTGCACCCCTGGGGCGGGCTGGGCTCCATCAGTCATGTCTGTGTCCAGCCCACTCTGGCCAAGGACATGAAGCCCCTTCCCTGCTGCTGCCCCAGTGCTCCCCCCACTTCCTTTCCCACTCTCCCCTCACCACCACTGCCCTGCCTTGGCCCCAAGAGTCAGAAAATCAACCAACCAGAACAAAGGCCAGATAGGACCCACCAATTCCAGTAAAGGACAGGCCAGAGCTTCTCCCAATGGAAGCAAAGGGCAGGGCAAGGAGCCCACCAATCCCAGCAAAGGACAGCCTGTCCTCTCTAAGCCCCCTGGGCAGGGAGCCAGGAGTGGGGGTGCAGGGCAGGAGTCTGACCTGGGCTGGAGCGCCAGAGATGGGCTCTGCACCTGGCTCTGTCCTGACTTGCCGGCTGACCACAGATGGGTCACTGCTTCTCCTTGAGCGTCAGTTTCCTCATCTATCAAATGGGGAGACTTAGCTGTCCCAAGCCTGTGGCTTTGAAAATGATCTCTCCCCATGTCAAAGCTCACGCCATCACTTTGGCCCCTCCTCCCCAACTTCCACACCCAACTTTCAACTCCACAGGAGGCCAGGCTCCTCTGCTTGCCCATTCCCCGGCCTCAAGGCCAAAGTAGACCTAAACCAGAATCATCTCTGGCATCCTGCCTTGGAGCCCCAGCACGAGGAGCTTGGGTCCCATTATTTTGGGATTGTCTGGGATTTTAACTCTTCCGCTCTTCCTTAGTCTGAAGAATTACCATTGAAAGGTTGTGGTAATGTGCAGGTGTGACCTGAGCCCTTGACTCTGAATCCACAAGGAAATAGCTGCCCCTGTGAGGCCCTGAGAGCTGTGTGCCTGGAGGGTGTCTGAAGGTGTGCTGGGTGTGTTTTTAAGGATGTAGGGTCTATGGCTGTGTACATGTGGCACTGAGGGCGTGTGAATGGGGATTAGGGGCACCTAAGGGTCAAAGGACAAGGGATCGAGTTTGGGGATTGTGTTGTTTAGAATCAGCAGCTTCCTATGTCCAAGGACAGAGAGCTCCCTATGACCAAGAAGTGTCTTCATCCTGGAGCGGTGGGAGGGATCAAAGGGAGGATGGGACTTGGGAAGAGCAATGCTGAGTGAGCATTTGGGGAGAAAGCCCCCTAGGAGCAAAGGATTGGGGGGAACAGCCAAGGGTGAAATCTGGGGCTGAGGTCTAGAGCCTAATACAGTACTGCCCTTTGAAGCCTCTCTGACAAATGGCATTCAGCCCCATCCTTGCACACTCTCAGAGATGGGGAGCTCACTTCCTCCCTCTCTCCTCATGGCCTCTGCCTTTGTAGGATGGCTCTGCCTGGAAGAAGGTCCTTCACCCCAGTGGGCAGGGCCAGCCTCCTGTGAAATGCTATAAGCCCCCCAAGCTGTCCCTGGGGTCACAGAGTTCAGTTCCCCTGCCCAGGAGGTTCTGAGAGATTTGAGTCGGAGACTGAGACCCCTGGCTCTGCACTGCTTTAGGCTAGGCATCTCTAGGCTCTCCAGACAGAGTCACATGCAGGACTTGGTTTCCAATTCCCTCCTTACATGGGTCACCTCCTCTGGATGTGTCTCATCTTGTCCTCCCCTGGGACACAAGGCACTGGGGCTTGTCTGATCAGCCTAGAGAATTTGGGAGTGGGGAGCTATCATCTTCTTTATTCAGGTTAACAGATCTCTATTAATATGGCCTGAAGTTTCAGCATTTTTATTTTTTACCAGCCATGCTTATACCATGGGCTGGTGCTGAGCTTGTGGTCAGTTAAGCCCCTGGACCTCAGATCATTTTCACATGAATGGGGGGCCACCATGTCTCCTTCATCCTAGAGTTAATCACTTTGCTTTTTGAACACAGACCCAGCCATCCACAGAGTAGACATCAGAAAGGACTTCACATGCTGGGAGGGAGGGTATGGCTGAGTAGACAGTGTGTGTCATGAGCCTGCCTTGGCTCTGGAGCCCCCGTTCCGTTACCTTTCTCTTTGATCCCCATGGCTCTCGTCAAATTAATAGAGCAAGAAGCAGGGACCTTTGCTCTCTCCGTTCCGGTCTTCAAGGACGAGGCTGTTCCTGAGAGGGGAAGGCTGCTGAGGCAGTCAAGGCTGCCTTCTCTTTCCCTTCATGTGCCAGGGCCTGCTCGGCTGTGTTTCTCCCGTCCTGTGGGTTCTCGCACCCCTCTCACTCTTGCTACCCCCATCCCAGCTCTTTGCTAGGCTGGGAAGCAAGGCTTCCCCCCACCTCTCTCTGGGGGAAGGTGAGCAGGTCCCAGCTTCAGTGAACACTCAACTGAGCACCTGCTCTGTGCTGGGCACCCTGTGAGGCACTTGTAGTGCTCAGTTTCATTTTGTCTTCATGCCAGCCTATGTGGGGAGATAGCCACAGTTGCCCCCAATTTACAGATAAGAAGACTGAGGTTTGGAGAAGTACAGTGACTTGCCCAAGACAGACACTGCTAATAAATGGTGGAGCTAGGGTTCAAATTTGGGTTTTTTGTTTGCTTGTTCTGTTTTAGGGTGGAGGCTTGTGCTGTCTCTACTATGCCAGAGGCGTCCTCTGCTAAAGGACAGAAGCCCTGAGGTCTAGCCCAGTCTTGACCTCTCGACTCACTGTGAGGCCTTTGCCAACCCCCTGACCCCTCTCTGAACCTCAGCTTTCCCATCTGTAAGTTGAGGGGCCCAGAATGTCCAACTTGGGCATTCTATGGCTTTCAGACTGTTTGATTCTGAGGTCCCAAGATCACAGGATTCAAGCTCCTGAGAGCCTTGGGCTGTGGGTCTAAGCTGCGGGGTTCACTCTCACAGCCCCCTGTAGGCAGAGGGCTGCCCTGGCCTGCCAGCAAAGCCCCTCACTGCCCTCTTCTCTCTTCCAGGATGCTTTGCTGAGCCTGGGCTCCGTCATCGACATCGCGGGCCTGCAGCGGGTTGTCAAGGAGGCCCTCTCAGCTGTGCTCCCCAGAGTGGTAGGTGCCTACACTTGCCCCACACTTGCTGCCCAAACTTTGCCCACCCCTGTGCTATGCCTCCTCACACAGGGACGAGGAAGAAGGATGAGGCAAGGTCCCTGCTCAGGGGACTCTCATGGGAAAGTGGAGGGTCTGGGTGGGTGTTCTGAGAGGGCTTCCTGGAGGAGGAGAGGTGAAACTAAGCCCACAGAATGAATTTATACAGGAATCCTGGAATGTTTGAGCCAGAAGGGGCCTTAGAGGTTAATTTGGAAAATGGAAGGAATTCACCCAGGATAACAACAGCTGGGACATGATAGAGTTAGGTGGGTTTTGGAATCTGTGAAGCAGGAGAGCTTGAAGATAGACATGTAGAAGAACTTCCTGGATGTCAGGTCTGGAGGGGTCCTGGAATGGGGCTCAGCCTTGATAAGTGTACCTGTGCTGGGTTAAAGTATCCTTTCTGGAGTCAGGAGGCTGGAAAAGATGACCTCCAGCAAACTTTTTTTTTTTTTTTTTTAGATTTTATTTATTTATTCATTTATCACCCCCCTTGCTGCTTGTGCTCGCTGGGTCAGCTAACCATGCCATGCGGGCGGGCTTGCCTTCACCAGGAGGCCCCGGGAACCGAACCCGGGGCCTCCCATATGGTAAACGGGAGCCCTACAGATTGAGCCACAGCCTCATCCCACCAGCAAACTTTTAAGCTTCTGTCTGACCCTTCCCAACACCCTGGATGAGGTTGCAGGTTTGCGGCAGGTGGAAGTCGATGACCATGGTCTCCTAACTCCAGAGTGCCAAAATTGGGCGACTGCACCCCTTTCAGCTGCCCTAGGCCACTCGCTACCCTGGCTCCACTGGCCTCTATTCATTTTGGCAGGAGGATGGACGAATTACCTCTCAAGCCCAAAAGCAGTTGTTTCAGCCGTGCCTGGGAGAAGGAGGGGACTGTGGGAGACAGGATAGGGGGTCTGACTCAGCCCAAGGGACATAGAAGACTGCCTGGAGGGGGAGATGCCCAAGCTGAGTCCCCATGGCCTGGAACGCTCTCTTCCCTACTGTAGACACTGGCTGAGGGCAGCGCCGCTCCAGGAAATACAATCAACTCAAAATGTGACCCTTCTCTTTGTCTGGGCCCATTGTCCCTGAATCTGCTTGATGGATATACCATGGGAGGCCCAGAGGGGGAGGGTGCTTCCCTCAAGGTCACATAGCATGATAGGGACAAACTGAGTACCCCCATTCCCTCTACCCAGATCTGCCTTCCCAAAAACCTCCTAGAAGTTCAGAGCCCAAGAGGAGGCTAATGAGTGAGCTTTATTGAGCGTGAAATTGATAGGAAGTGGGTGGTGTGTTGGCACCCAAAAATAAATCCTCCCGGAGAGAGATGGGACTGAGGCAACATCTGGTCCAGGGCAGGGGCACATCTGGAAGGGGGGGGGTTAGGGAGGCAGACGGGTCAGCAGCTACAGGGCTGCCGGGCCCTTCTCTGGCCACTGAGGCTGCCCTGGGAGGGAGGCTGAGGAGGGGACTGGCTCGATGGTTGTGCCAGCATAGATGGCCTACATCAGATCAGTTGTATGCCAAGCTGGGGGCAGAGATGGTGGCCAAGGCAAGTGGGTTTGTGGGACAGTGGGAAATGTCTACACTGGCCCTCCCAAGAGATCTGTCTGAGCTAATGAAACCCTGAGCTTGGGGAGCCCTGGTTAAATTGCACGGAAGGGCTCAACCCTCCTTGCCCCCCCCTCCCCCAGGATGGTGAGAGGGCTGAGGAGTCTGCTTTGCCCCGAGGGATGGGTGGGAAGAGGGAGGAGTCTTCCCATCCACAGGGAGGCTTGAGATGGGGGGCTGCTGCTCTGCCCACAGGGAGGGGTGGTGGGGCGTCTGCTCTGCCCCTGGGGAGGGGCGGGAAGGGGGGTTCTGCCTGCTCTCCAAGGAAGGGGAGCCGCTGGCACCTGGCCCCCTCATCAGCACCCATTGTGGCAGGCAGCCCCGAATGCAGATGGTGCTGATGTGTCTGAAATGGTTCTCTCCCTCTCTCCAATAAACTCAGCTAATTTTAACCCAGAGGACTGAGACTGAGATAGTGGGAGACAGACGGACATCCCGGAAGTGAGGCTCTGTTCCCCACTCCCCACGGTCTCTAGGCCAAGGTAGGACTCTCTGCCTCTCAGGTCCTCCTGGGCAGCTGAAAGGGTCAGATGACTCAAGGAGGCGGGCTCTAGACAGGAGTGGACAGCCTCCTTCCCAGCAATTGCTTTATCCCTGAATTCCCCACCTACATGTATCCCAGGAGGACAAGGGGCCTCAGTCTTTGCCCGTGTTTGCCCCTCTATCTCCCCACAGGCTCCACTTCCCCCCTGAGCCATGCTCAGTGTCTCTGGAAGTAGTGGCTGGGGCATCTTCTGGGGGTTGGGGAAGAGTGCTGGCTGGAGATAGCTAAGAGCAACGAGAGCTGCTGGAAGGATCGTGGACGCTGGCACTAAAAGCAACCGCTTCCGCTGAGAAGGATTCCACACTTACCAGAGTGGGCCTTCAGCATCCAGCTCCAGTGTCACCTCTTCCTGAAGCCCTCCCTGATACCCTCAGAAGAAAGGAGCGCCCTCCCCTGTCCTCCCACAGAGGATAACAAGATACTTTGCCGGGGCCTGTGGCTGCCTCCCTCGCTGGAGGGCGGGCTTCTCCAGGAAGGGCCGGGGATCTCCACTTGGCCTCCTCATACCCGACATTAGAGATGCTTCTCTGGCAAGACTTTGCTGGATGGGGTTGGGAGAGGATTCCTAAGGGTAGCAAATCCTGCTTGGAGGGAATGTGGATTTTTGCCTGTGGGTCAGTGGAGACAACTACTTTTGCCAAGACATGGTCTGGAACAGAGGCCTGAGACTGCTCTGGGCCCTTGGGGAGGGCAGATTGACGAGCTGAAGACTTGACAAGCTTCAAACAGCGCTTTGATCTCACTCTGGGGAATGATAGTTCCAAAATACAAATCTGCTCATGTCCCTCCCGGCTCACCATCTGTCAGCAGCGCCCCCATCCTTGCCCAGCTCAGTTTATAAGGCCTTCCAGCTCAGCCCCTGCTGACCCCCCAGCCCTGCCTCCCGTGTCCCCTCCCCCCACTGCCAATTCCAAAATTGCTCCCTGCTCTCTTCACCTCTGGAGCTACAGACATGCTGCTTGGTCTAGAAGTCATTCTTCTGCCCCTTGCCCACACCCTGAATGTGGCTGATTCCCACTCTAAGCACAGCTGAAAGGTCACTTCCTCCAGGAAGCCCTCCCTGGGCCCTCCCCGAGGCTGGTATGTGTGTGTCCTGCTCTGTGCTCCTTTCCCAGCTCTGGTCGCAGGTGTGTGGTTTCTAGTTCAGTGACATGTTGAAGTTTCCTGAGGCATTCAGAACCCCTCCTACGGTACTGGTCCAGAGTGGATTCTCAGCTATTTGCTGAATGCCTGAGGCTGGAGTCCCAGCAGGGAAATGTCCCCAGGGTTAGGGGTGATTTGTCTGTACTTCAGCCCTTCAAATCCTTTCCCAGCATCTTGGATTTGGGGTTCTAGGCAAGGGAAGTCAGCAGGTTCATGGACCACTGCCTGCCCAGAACCCCGTGTAAGTGGAGAAGTTGAGGTGCTTGGTTTATAAGATGCTATTCCACCCTGGCTGCACGTTAGAATCACCTGGAGACTAAAACCAAAAAGCAAACAAGCCCAGCCGCTGAGCCCCATGCCCAGAGGCTCTGGTGACCTTGCTGTACAGACACCTGTGTACAGGCTGGGCCAGCCGGTATGGCCTGTCCACAGCGTCTCATGAGCGCCTTCTCTCCTAGGAGACTGCCTACACCTACCTGCTGGACAGGGAGTCCCGGCTGGTGTGTGAGGACCCCCGGCACGAGCTGCCCCAGGAGGGGAAAGTCCGGTGAGCCATTCTTTACCCCCCTCACCCCCACCCACCTCCTTTGCCCTCTCGAATGATCAAGGAGCCTCAGGACTGGGCCAAAAGTCATCGGGTCTGACCTTCCCCATCCAACCTTGACCCTGGCGTCCCTGCCAGAAGGCCTGTTCCTTGGCCTGGTGCTGACCCCACCGGGGAGGTGACCAGGCCCAGGGAAAATGCCAGCAGGTAGGTTTTCTCCTCACAGAGCTCCTCCTCAGAGCATAGTCTCAGAAGGCTGGGGCTACAGCGTATATCAGTTAGCACCCCAGCATGCTATGAGGCCTGCCCGGGAGGCTGGGTTTGGAACCCCCGAATGCCAGATGTGCACATGAGCTCAGAGGCTGGGTCCTCCCGCGGGCTCCTGAGCCTGGCTGCCTGGGCTCGCATACCCGCCCCCCCCCCCCGCCGCCCCCCCGCTAGCTGTACAGCCCTGGGCAAGTTACTTAACCTCTCTGTGCCTGTTTTCTTGTTTGTAAATCTTATCTCATAGGGTTCTGGGAGGTTTAAAGGAGTTTAACATGCTTAAAGCAGGGTTTGATTCACACAATCAGGGCTTCAGAGTGTATGGTATTGGGATCATTATGACGGAAGTTGGAATCACTGACGTCAGTGCCCTGTGGCCCTCTGGTACCTCGGAGCCCATCGAGCTCAGCCTCCTCATTTTCCAGATAGGCAAATGTCATGAGATGTGTCCAAGGCCACATATCTGGTGTGAGGCAGAGCCAGGCCTGGGACACGGGTCTCCTGGCTCCTGGCAGTCAGGGACAGGGAGGGGAAGTGAAACTTGTTAGATGAAAATGTGTTGCAGGGCAGGGATTCTGGTTGGCAGGGCTGTGGTGGGGCCTGGGGAGCAAGGCGTCGGGAGCTGAGGGTAGAGCAGGCATTAGCAGGGATGTGACCAGAAGGCAGCTTTCCTCTCCCTGGGAGGAGGGCCTTCCAAGCAGTCCACCATGTAGTAGGTGAAGCTGGGTGAGATGCTCACCTTTCAGAGGCCATGGAAAGAATTCCTGTTTGGGGCTGCTGGGTTTGTGGACCCTGAGGCTCCTCCCGGCACCTTGGAACCCTGGATCCTGGGAGGCTAGTCTCTTCCCACCCCCTCCCCCATGCATGTGGTTTGTGCCTCTCCAATAGCTCCGAAGCTTTCCCACTTCCTGTTCTCCCTCTCGATTCCTCAAGGGAATGGGTGGGCAGGTGATGCTCTCCCATTCAGCACCTCCTGATAACTCCTCCCCATAAGGACCGTGTGAACCAAGCCAGCCACTGCTCCTCCCTGGCCTCCACTGTCTCATCTGTAAGATGGCAAGACAGAACTGAAGGCCATTGGATTCTTCTGGGGAAAAATACTATAAGGACCCCTTTTCTCCTCTAAGCTAGTGCCCCCAGTGCCTAATTTGCTTAACATGAGCCTGCCTCGTGCAGGAAGGTCCTGGAAGCCAGCTGCCTGGGAGGGCCTGCTGGGGGTGGGATGCAGGACAGGCTCAGAAGGGAGGAGGGGGCAGCCTGCAGGGTTTGCACTGCCCCTCGGAGCCCACAGGGGCTCCTGGCAGGCTGTCTGTTGGGAGGCAGGATGGAGGGGGTGCAGCTCAGGCATCTTTGAGGGGGCTCGGATCCTCTGCATCAGCAGCCCTTTCAGCCTCTCTTCCCCACCCCTCCCCAACCACTTCAGACTCAGTAAAGCTTTTGGAAAAGGTACAAAAAAGGCAATTTGAAGTGAATGTTCAAATGCAATTAGCCCAGAGCTCAATGGAGATGGAGACGCAAGTGCCTGCTGGGAAACAGGGCACAGCAGTTCCTGGAGGTTGAGGAGGGCGAGGGGGATGAGAGGATGAGAAGGGTGAGGGTGGCAGGGCACATTCTAGGGGGCACAGGGGGCAAAGTGCACTCGGGCCCGCAAGGACTGGGGGTGGGGATTCAGATCCAGTCTTCTCTGCCTGCCTACTCCCCATGTCCGGTGCTGAGCTCACCTCCACAGCTAGGGCTGAGAGGCCCCAGGGGGTGGGCCCTGCTTTCAGGAGCTCCGGGCAGCATCCTCCAGCAGGATAGGGGTTTGAGAACTAGGTATGTGGAAGAGGGAAGAGCACTGAAACGAGAGTCAGGCCTGGATTCTAGCCCGGCTTCAGCCTTGCCTCACTGTGTCTCCTCCCTGGACTTGTTTCCTTATCTGTAAGATGGAGAAGACAATAGGACCCGTCTATTGGCTTGCTGTGAAGGTTTAATGAGATAATACATGTCAAGTGCTTAGCTCAGTGCCCAGCACGCAGTAGGCGCTAAGTAATTGCTAGTTGCTCCCCACACCCCAGTTCCCACATGATCAACCTACGCTTAACTCCAGGATGATTAACTCATGGAGCGGCCTGGAGAAAATTACTTCCCTTCTGGCCTCAGTTTCTTTTCCTACAACCTGGGTGGGGTTAGGTTCCGGGAGCCTTCGGGAGGCTCTGGTACCATCAGGACGTGGGGGCAACGGCCCACAGGCTGAAGTGGAGCCCAGGGCAGGGGTGGGGAGCTGGTGCTCCTCCAGGAAACCCTGGAGGGCCGGAGTCCTGGCAAACAGCAGGTGTGAAGTGGAGGCTGCGTCATAAAGGCAGATAAGGCCCAGGGAAAGGGGCAGAGAATGGGCTCCGGTGGTGTGGAGGAGGCAGGGTGCAGATGGGCCACGTGTGGTGTGTGTGTGTGTGTGTGTGTGTGTATGTGAGAGAGGAGGCCCACACCAGCCCCCCAGGCCCCACCCACCCACCCCCCACCACCTCTGCTCCTACGGCTCCCCAGGCTCGCAGCTGCCTCCTTTCATCCCTCCACGCAAACGAGGCTGCCTGCCTCCCTGTGCTTGCCCACGCTGTTTCCTCCCCACCCATCTCCTCAACCAAGCCACACTTTCCTTACCTCTCATGGCCCAGCCAGAGGCCCTCTTCAGGCAGCATAGCCTGATCCCTAGGTGGAAAGCCTGCCCCCTTCCTTCCTAAGGAAGACCCAATTTTCAGAACAAGTGTCTGGGTCACTAGTGGCCTCAGAGCAGCAGACACCATTGGACCAAAACGGGACAAGCACCCTGGGCTGGGAGGGGGTGCACATGGATCCAGGATGCCACGGTCACAGTCCCAACCCCAGGAAGTCTCTGAGTCTCAGTCTACCTGTCTGCAAAATGATTAAGGTTGGATGTTCTGGTGTCTGAGGGCTGGTCCTGCTCTGAATTCTAAGGGCTGAAAGGGGGCCTCAGCCTGAGAGGAAGGGGAGAATCCTGGAAGGCTGCCTGGAGGAGGTTTCCCTGGAAGGCTTCATCACCCTCCTGGTAGTACCCCACCCCCATCCCCACCCCCAGCCTATTTCAGTCCCTAGTCCTTCCACCTTCATTTCTTACTGTGTCTCCTGCCATCTTACAGCTTCTGATTACTCACTACCAAGAGTGGTGAATTAAGGTCTTTCAACTGAGGCGCCCCCACCTGCCTGGGCTGGTTGTCTCCCTGGGCTACCCTTTGGGGGTCCCAGGGCTCAACCTTGAGAAATTTCTTCCTCAGAGCTCACCTGGTCCCCTCTCAGTGCAAAAATCTGTTTGTCCATCTGTTCCCGGCCCTGGATTCTCCTGTTCTGGGAGAGGGAGAGGGAGAGGGAGGGGGAGAGAGAGGAGGAAGGTGAGGGAGAGGAGGAGAGGGTGAGAGGGAGAGGGAGAGGAGGGTCCAGGTCCGCACCTGGATCAATGTCTGTCTCCAAGATACATGAAAGGTCAGAGAGGGGTGGGGGCTCGGTGAGAGGTGGGAGCTCAGCAAGGGGGGCTCAGTGAGGGGTAGAGACAGAGAGGGGTGGGCTCAGGGCAGAGGTGGAGTTAGGGGTTGGTGCTCCATGAAGGGGATGGGCTCAGTGAAGGGGAGAAAAGGAGGCAGGGGCTTGGACACTCAGTTCTTTCCAGGCCAACGACCCTACCTGCAGAGAGCCTTTTCCTCCACCCCTTTTCCACTAAACAAATAGTTGTTAAAGAGATGGAATGACTATAAAATCCACGCCTGTTCCTCTCTCCACTCCATGCCCATCTGTCTTTATTTTCAGTGGGGCAGACCATGGCCACCAGGGCGCCATGGGGGGCTGAGTCATTCGCCTTCGGTCTTGACAGCTGGCCCTGGATGTGGAGCCCCCGCCCTGCCCCTTCTGGCATCCACCTGGAAGGTGGGGTGTGGGGGTGGGGGAATGGGGAGGGGAGGAACTGGGGAGATGGGAGGGAGGGTCTCTGCATTGAGAGGACAGAGGGTCTGAGCAGCAGACAAGCCCCACAGACCTCGGCCTCGGCCTCGGCAACCCACCCCACCTCCAGATTGTGGGCATCTTTGAAGGCTTGAGGAGCACAGCAGTTCTGGGTAGGGAGGGTCAGAGGAAAGGGGCTCACAGTGGTGGGGGTGGTGGGGTTTGGAGAGCATAGCCTGGCACATCCTGCCCAGGGCTGTGGGCTGTGGCAGGGCCAGGTGAGGGCAGACTGCAGAGCAAGGTGTCAAGGTGAGCAGCTGCCTGAGCTTCGAGGGTCCTTGGAGGCCCCGGGGTTTGGTGAGTGATCTGGGCCCCAGCAAGGCTGAGCTGCCCCATCCAGCTCCTGTTGGGCCACTGAGACAACAGGGCCTCACTGGTTTCCAGACTCAGGCTCTCCCTCCCTAGTGAGAGTTTCATCCAGGCAGCCAGCATGGTCAACCTGAAATCAGTCCTGACTAGTACCTTCCCCTGCTCAAACCCTCCTGGGGCTCCCAATGCCCTTTGGATCAAGCCAACTCCTCAGGTCCCTGGTCCCTCTGCAGCTTTGTTCTCACTGTCCAGCAGATACACGCTCTTCTCTAGCCTTTTCATAAGCACCTCTCTCTGCCTACATGCCCCTTTCTGTCTGCCTCGATAACCCTTCAGGGTTCAACTCAGGCATCCTCTCCTCCAAGGAGCCTTGTCTGACCCCACTCCTCTCCTGTACCTGGCTAGGCTGGGGCCTGTGCTTCTTCCCCTGGACTCAGGTGTGGGTTTGTGTGTCAGTCCCCACCACACTGCGGGGGTCCCCGAGTCAGGCTTCTTCTCATCTCAGTCCTCAGTGCTGAACCCGATCCAGAAGGACCCTGAATAAATATTTTGTGGAATGAAAGGCTTTTGAGTAGAATGCTCCCTTAAGATTTTGAGTTTAGAAGTCCCCCTTGCTCTGGTATAGAGGATACATTTAAGGGACCCAGTCAGGAGGCAAGAGGCAGGAGGCTGCTGTAAGCTCCAGGGGAGAAGTGTCTGTGTTTGAGCTTGGTTTGGGGCTGGTGAGCAGGGAACAGTTCTGAGAGATCCATGGGAGGTAACTCAACCCATTGGATGCAGGAGGCGAGGAAGAGGGAGGCATGTAGGACAGTTTATGGACACGACTCAAGGGATCCGGCAGATGGTTGTGCCTCTTTTGGCAGGTGGTGGGGATGATGAGTTCAGACTGGGATGGGGTGCCTTTGGGTACCTGGGGGACATCCAGGGGAGGCCTACAGGAAACCCTTGGATTCTGCTGTCTGGAGTTCACAAGTCTGGGCTGGAGAGTCATGAGGCCATGAGCACAGAGGAGGGAGTTTTGTTCTGAGGAGAAGAAAGGCCAAGGACAAATTCCTTTATCAGGATCCTGGGGAAAGAGGCCAAGGCAGCTCCATGTCTGGGAGGTGGAGAGAGGGAGTCAGTGGGATGAGGCTACGGGGCTCACTGACAGCAACACGAGGACCAGTGCCACCTTGTGGCTTCCCGGCACCCAGATTGTTGGCGAAGGTGGGCTGGATGGGGTCCTCAAGAAGGGGGCTTGGCGGAGGGTCACCAAGACCATCCTCCTGCCTCCATGAAACCCCAGCCTTCATCAATTTAGTCATTAAGAAATTTTGCTCTGTGCCCATCTGCCAACCTGGGTCCCTCTTTCTTCCTGGGTGTCTGGAACAGTGGAGACAGCTCAGATCTAGAGCCCAGCGCTCCTGGAGCCCAGAAGGGCCAGGGTGGGAATGTTGACAGGCTGGGGGTACCACTGGTTCTTGTAGATTCTAACCTGGCCCAAGGGGCCAGGAGTGAACAGATATGGTTCAGAATGCTGGGTGACAGTGAACCAGATGCTCAACCCCTTCAGTCCTCGATTTCCGTCGTGGCTGTGACCTCCTGGAAACTTGCAGGCTGCTGCCTCTCTTTTCCTCATCTGATCTTTGCTGGGCTCCTCTTAGTAACCCCACGTGCACACACCAGAGTCCCAGGCCCCCAAGCTTCCCTTCTATCCAGGCCACGCAGTTCCTACAAACACAGTTAGTGGATGCAGCATAAGGGATAATTAATCATCAGTGAGTGACATTTGGTGAGAAATTGGGTACATAATGAAGCAGGAAAGGCCAGAGGCTAGGGTGGGGATATGTGTGGTGGGAGTAGAAATTCATTCTTCCCACTCCAATCCTCCCTGCCTCAATTCCTGCTTTCCCTCCCCACCGTCAAATGCATGCCCGTTGTCTCCTCAACACTCATGCCATTCTCCGGCTCAAGGCCCACACCCCTTTCAGCTCTTTGGGAAGGTTCAAGCACAGTACTTAAGAGTGTGGGCTCTGGGGCCAAATGCTGGGCTTCCAAGCCTGGCTTTACCACTCACTAGCAGTGTGACCTTGGATAGGTTACCTGACCTCTCTGTGTCTTAGCTTCTCCATCTGAAAATGGAGATGGTGATAGTATCTAAGTCATAGGGTTGTTGGGACTTTTGATTTAAACTATGTATGTTGTTTGGACAGTGCCTGGCTTCTGGGAAATGTCTAATAAAATTTAGTTATGATGATTATCTCTGGAGGGCCCCCTCCTGTGCTTAGCAGCAAATGTTGCTCAACAGTTGTTTATCGAGGAGGGTGATAGTCAAGATTGCACTCTTCTCCATCCTAATTCTCCATGAGAGGGTCAGAGAGGTCAAGTCACTCACCTAAGGGCAAGTGGTAGCACAGGCAGGATCTAGAGCCCTTGCTCTACTTGATCTGCTCTCACCCTTGCCTGGGGGATCTGAGCTGGGCCCCATCCCTCCCAGCAAGCGGCACCAGAGGCCATGCCAGAACAAAAAGTCCACATGTGGCAGATCCTCACAGTCGTGCAGGGTCCAGCCAGGCCCGGGCAGCCTCCTCTTTGATGCAGAGAATGAGAGGTGGGACCATGTCTTCTTTTCAGAGAGGCTGTGATCGCCCGGAAGCGGCTGAGCTGCAATGGACTGGGCCCCTCAGACCTGCTGGGGAAGCCCTTGGCCAGGCTGGTGGCTCCACTGGCCCCCGACACCCAAGGTAAGGCCTGGTTGTTGGGCAGGGGTGGGGAGGGACTGTGGCCCCTGCTGCCCCAGATCACGTCTGTCTTCTCCCCCTGCCTTCATCTCTCTGTCTCCTTTCTCTTGCCCTGTCTCTAGCAATCCCTCCATCTATTTCTCTTTCTCTTGTGCTACTAATCTCTCTGTGCCTCAGTTTTCTCATCTGTGAAATGGGGATAATAGTATCCACCTTGAGGGGGTATTGCAAGGAAGATCGAACCAGATAACGCATGTGAACGACCCGGCACATGCTAGGGCTCAGTGGCCAATGGCTGCCCTTACGATGTGCTTGTGCCTGCTGCTACATGGGGTTACGGTCGTCCTGCTCTCGCTGTCACTGTTTTTCTCTCTTCCTCTCCATGTCCCCTGTCCGCCATGTCTCTTTCTGCCTCATGTCTCAGTCTCTCTAGGTCTCTGTCTTCTGTTTCGATGTGGAAAGTACACAAGACTGGGAGTCAGGAGACCTGACTTGCTGTGTGATCTTGGGCAAGTCACTTCCCCTTTCTGGACTTCAGTTTCCCAATCTGTAAACTAAGGGGTGCTCAGCCTTACGTGCCTCCTTCCCTCCCTCCCAGGGTTGCTGGGAGGATCACGAGAAAGTTGCCAAATGAGGGGGTGTCCCTCTATGCAAGGGTTGTTGCTGTGGTTGTTTTTGTCTCTGCCTCAGGACCCCTCTGTCTGTCTCTCTGGGTCTCTGGGTCTCTCTTTGTCTCTGTCCCGGCCTCCCTCTGTCTGTGTCTTTGTCTTCCCTCCCTGGGTCCCGGCTCAGTTTCTCTGAGCCTCACTGGCCCCGCAGGGCCACCTCATTGCCCTCTCCCCCTCAGTGCTGGTCATACCGCTGGTGGACAAGGAGGCTGGGGCTGTGGCAGCTGTCATCTTGGTAAGAGCCTACCCAGGCTGTTGTGGGGTGGGGTGGGGGATGAGGGGAGCAGGAAAGGGAGTGGGGGATGGAGCTTGCCTGGCATGTGTGTGGTAGCAGCTGGTGAGGTGGGCTTGGGGATGGCAGTCTGAATGAGCCCGGGCTATGCCCTAACTGGAAGGATGAAGCCACTGGTCCAGTCAACAACTTGCTGAGGGATGTGCAAGGGACGTGCCAGCCCCATGTGGGCTCGGGCCCCATGGAGCTTTTAGAAGCCCAGTCCTTGGCACAGATCTGCCATTGCCTTCTCTTTGGGCTCATTCTCATGGGTGGTGGTGGGTTGGGAGGTGGGAAGTGACCAAGAGACGGTGGACAAACAGCACTGACAAATAGAGGCAGTGTGGGAAACCTGGTCAGAGATCGGGGTGGCCAGAGCGAGGGGCTTGAGGAGACAAGGCCCACGGGGAGCGGCCGTGTAGGAGGGCATCAGGTCCCAGGTGGGTTCAGGGCTGAGACTGGAGCAGAAGAAGGCAACTAGGGCCAGCTTCCCGGAGCAGGTGGACGAGCGGGTGGGGAAGGGGCATCAGTGGGAAGTAGGGGATGCGCTGCGCGGGGCGGAGTTGGGCAGGAACCCAGCCCAAGGCTCCGCTGCCCTCTGCTGCCCCCTGCTGGAGCTCGCAGAAGCGGGGTTCTGCCTCCTCCAGTCTCCTCTCGTATGGAAATGGGGGGCTCAAAATCTTTGTCCTGTCCTAGGAACGGAAGGGCTAGTGCCCCCCAATTGTCATTTTTGGGAGTCTGTTTCCGTGAGGTGGCCTCCACACCCATAGGGGGTGGACAGATAGATAAACCAGCCTTGGTGTTCTCTGGGGGGGGGGGGGGGGGGGGGGGGAGACGGGGATGGAGACCACTCCTCCTGGGCTCATTAAAAAAGAATTAAAGGCTTCCAGGTGCCTGACCTTTCAGAGCTGCTGGCAGAGGGTGGAGGTGGGAGTCAAGGGCGACTGGGAGTTGAGAGGAAAGGAGGGTCGGGTGGGGGCCCTTGGCTTGGTCTCCTCCCCTCCCCATCTGCTTGACAGAGACGTGGCCCTTCCTTGGTTTCTCCTGCAAGCTGCTCCCCCTCCAACCCACCCCCAGCTTCTGTTCCTGCAGGGAACAGATCTGCTCTTGGCACCGAGTTCTTGGCGTGGCAGCTCCCCTCCCTCCTTTGGTCCCAGTCTGTCTCAGAACTGGTCTGCCTCGAGGAGGACCAGGCTCGGGGAGCTGTGCAGGAGTGGGGTGGGAGGCGAGAGCTTAGCTGCCCACCTCCCTCACTGTTAAGGGAAAAGGGCCTGGGGGGTGCCAGTTCCCTAGGACTTGTTATGATGGGGCCCTGAGGTCTGGGTCAGAAGGGAAGCTACACCTGCAAAGGGAAGGCAAGTGTGGTCAGAAGCATGGCTGCCGGGACTGCTTCAGCCTTCTCCTGGGGGAGGAAAGGCCTGTGCGTGTGTATGTCCAGGACAGGTGTGGGGGGGGTGGTGGGTCAGATCACTTAAATTCAACTTACATTTGCAGAACCCTGGCTGCACTCCAGGCAGGGTGCTGAGGTAGAGAGAAGAGTTAGATCCACTTCTGCCATCCTGGAGCTCTTAGTCTGGGGGAAGCAGAGACACCCTGGGGCCACCTCAGGCCAAATGAAATCAATGCTGCCACCAGGTGCTCTGGTGGCAGAGGCTGGAGCAGCAGGGGTGGGCCTCCAGTGGAGACAAAGGCATGTGAGTGGAGCTTTGGGGCGTGGGTAGGAGGTCAACAAGCAGAGAACTCTGGGAAAGGGTATTCCAGGTAGAGCAAATGCAGGGTGGGGAGAAGGGTGGTGGTGTGTTGGGGAGAGATTGTGACCCCAAGTGTGGAGTGCATGCTGTAGAGGAAGATGCTCCCTGGGGCTTTGGCTGCCTGGAGAAGCTCCTGACAGCCCTCCCCTCGTCCCTTGAATACTCTGGGGAGCTTAGAGCCCTTGAATGATGTTCACATTATCCATAGCTTTGCACTCACGTAGAAATACACTTCCCCAGGACTCCATCCTCTCTGCAATGCATACACACCAGACAGGTCCTGTCATTCGCCCCACCCAGTGCTCCCTGGGTCACAGGATCTCACATTCCTCCCAAAGCCAGCACAGTACGCCCTGGACCTCCCAGTTGCTACCATAAACTGAGGGCAGAGGGTGCAGAGAGTAGAGGGGGTGCCATAGGGCAGATCTTTTGGGAGGTCAGAGTCACCAGCATCTTCCTCAACAAACCCCATTGCCCTCACTGAGCCTCTGCTCTTGGTATTCATCAATTCATCCATCCATCCATCCATCCATCCATCCATCCATCCATCCATCCAT